>OX439385.1:8099112-9299112 GCA_949319315.1 Zelleria hepariella | reverse complement strand
CATTGGCAGCGCTAGTTGTGAGACGTACGGCGTCTTAAGGGTCAATGAAAGTAGCGTGGCGTGAAATGCACAGTTTTCAGTTTTCTTTTTCAATTAACGATTTTCTGACAGCTCATGAGTTGTAGTTCCAAATTTGTAACTACAGGGTGCACTCTAAGTCGATAGCGGAACTTTAAGCAGGCTTTCTACTGATCAATACAAACAACTTGAACTAGGTGGCGAAAAAATATGAGCGAAAAAAATATCAGCTGTTTCATACATTTGGCGCAGTACTGAGTCGACATTTTGTATGGAACAGCTGATATTTTTTTTGCTCCATTTTTTTCGCCACCTAGTACAAGTTGTTTGTATTGATCAGTAGATAGCCTACTTAAAGTTCCGCTATCGACTTAGAGTGCACCCTGTAGATGTCGCTGACGAGACGAGGGTTTTTCTCATGCCAGTTCGCAGTTCGTAGTTTTTTTTTACTCTCTTTGGCCTTCGCAGTTACGTCCAAACACATGTATAATGGAATATTTTTCATCTGAAACGTTGTTGGGAGCAACTTCTACGTTAACATTAAGGCCCAGTAGTAGACACAACTAGCGCCGCCAATGAAAAAAAAATCATATCTTCTTTTTGTATGCGTTTTTTGCTAAAAACGCTTCAGTAAGTTCTCAAGGCGAGGCTTAACTATTTTTAGGACCTAAGGTGGCCACTTTTGGCGATAAAGGATTTCATTCGTAGGTTCTAGGATCTGGAATCTAAACATGTTAAGTAAGCCTCGCGTTGAGAACTTACTGAAGAGTTTTTAGAAAAAAACGCGACCTAAAAGATATGATTTTTTTTTCATTGGCGGCGCTAGTTGTGCCTACTACTGGGCCTTAAGATGAAATACGTCTCACAACTAGCGCCTAAAGTTTGGATTCCAGATCCTAGAACTTAAGAATGCAATCGATTCTCGCCAAAAGTGGCCACTGAAATCCAATCCTGGAATCCAAACCTTAGGTCCTAAAAATAGTTAAGCCTCGCGTTGAGAAATCGCAGGAGCGTTTTTTGCTAAAAACGCATCCAAAAAAAAGATATGATTTTTTATCCATTGGCGGCGCTAGTTGTGAGACGTATGGCGTCTTAAGGGTCAATGAAAGTAGCGTGGCGTGAAATGCACAGTTTTCAGTTTTCTTTTTCAATTAACGATTTTCTGACAGCTCATGAGTTGTAGTTCCAAATTTGTAGCTACAGGGTGCACTCTAAGTCGATAGCGGAACTTTAAGCAGGCTTTGTCGCGTTACAGGGGTTACCTGTTAGTAACGCCCTGTGACGGAAGCTAATTTTAAAGTAAAGGAAAGAAAGAAGTTAAGAGGTGGGTTATTTATTTGAGAGCGTTACTTATAACTTAGAATTAGGACCTAGATGACTAAATAAAGTAAGAGAGCCTATCTGAAACCCGGTTTGGAGAATTTGGAACTCTTCAGGCGTCTTCGGTTCTTCGGAGCTTAGCGGACGCCGGTCGAGGTGAAACGGTTTCCGGTTTCCGATTCCGTGAACGAGGCCTTTCCAGGCCGGACTGCCGCTTGAAGATGAAGGTTTGAAGAGGGTGTTCGTTATGCGGGGGCTCAAAAGGCTGGCCCGCCGCTTGAAGATGAGGACGGTGTTGGTCGAGCGAGGGCTTCAAGGCTGGCCCGTCGCTATGAAGTCTTGTAGTTAAGGTTGGTAGAGCGGGGGCTTTCCAGGCTAGCCCGCCGCTTGAAGTCGAGGATGAAGCTTTGAGGATGACGAGGTCTTCAGTTTTAGATCTTCAGTGATATAGATCTTCAATTCTTCAGATTTTTCGCGGTATTTTCTCAGAATTTCCCGGGCCTGCCTGGCCCGGGAATCTGGCCTATATTTCTCTTTCGGCTGTGGTGCCGAAGAGAAGACTGACCCTTGTTGTTGTTGGATCGATAAGGAAACCTCGTAGGAACGATTTTGTTCTTTTTGTAGATTTTGAATTCAAAAATCTTGCCTCTTTATCTTTTTGTTGATCGCCTTGTCGAAATAAGTGCTCCAAGTAGTTTATGATCTCCTTCGACCGGCTCCATAAAGGTTTTTATGACATAAATTAAGAAAAGTAGCCTATGGTTGACAGAATTTGAATACAATTTCAAAATAAAGAGTAATTCCAAACAATGTGTCAAAAACGTCAGTATTTTTTCGAGACCACAAAATATCAAAGAATTTTATATTTTGTGTCTCAAACATTAGTAAATCACTATAGTTTAGTGCTATAACAATAGTTTTGATGAAGTGAAGTGGCCGTAGATGCATGAGGATACATAAAAGTATATAAAAGTGCGTGTGAAGGTGAAAATGCAAAGGTGAATGTGATGCCCGTGATTTGAGGATTGCAGTGTTATCCTAAGAACTGGAGCTTCAACTGTGCAACCGTGAGTTTCGTAGCATCACATGTAGTTATTTACATCGAACACATACAAGGGTAGGGTGAACCCTACAGCTTTCTACTGATCAATACAAACAACTTGAACTAGGTGGCGAAAAAATATGAGCGAAAAAAATATCAGCTGTTTCATACATTTGGCGCAGTACTGAGTCGACCTTTTGTATGGAACAGCTGATATTTTTTTTGCTCCATTTTTTTCGCCACCTAGTACAAGTTGTTTGTATTGATCAGTAGATAGCCTACTTAAAGTTTCGCTATCGACTTAGAGTGCACCCTGTAGATGTCGCTGACGAGACGAGGGTTTTTCTCATGCCAGTTCGCAGTTCGTAGTTTTTTTTTTACTCTCTTTGGCCTTCGCAGTTACGTCCAAACACATTTAGGTATTGGTGGTGGAGCAAAATGTAGTTTCCGGTTTTACCATTCACTCGTACAAAAACAATGACAAAGTTGTGCACTTTTTCATTAGTTCATAAGGTAAAAATTTACATTTCACTTTTTGGCAATGCACGTTTTGTATTACAATTTTTCCTTACATTTCTCGCACTAGCTACGAAACTCTGAAAACACTACTTCCTGAATCACCATCATCCATGGCGACCCTAAAAAGGCCGTCTCTCCCTTACAAATGATGTTATCAGTAATGGCTTTTGCAGCGCCATGTAATAGCTTTATTGACCCTTGAAGAGCTGCGACAGAGGGTCTTTAGGCGCAGCCTCCCATTGCAGGTATTCATGTAAAGAAAGAAACTTGAAAGGTTTTCGGTCAGCCTCTAAGGCACAACAACGCGACAATAAAACATTACTGCCCCGGTCTGTAATGGGTGCGTTTCTGGTGCGCTTTTGATAGTCGATAGAGCGCAGTGTAGCGCAGCTCAGGGCCAACACAGCGCGGTCAGCAAGGGCTGCAATGATGACTAAGTTTGAGGCTGAAAGCGTGGCTAAGCTAAGCTCGAGGCCATCATAGCGTGGCCAGCAGCGCACTAATGACAATACGGCCGTTCTTTATTTTTTAAACAATACAACAAGGACGTGCACAGACAAATTCTAAACAAACACTTTTTGCGCCTGATTTTTGAGTTCTTTTTTTGAATCGTAATGTATTTTCAAAACATATTGCTGGCCTCAAAACACGACAATAATTGAATTCTTTACAACTTTTCTGGCGCCTAATCAAAAGGAGACGGCAAGTAAGACTTTGCTCAAAGAAGGTTGTCAAAATAATGACGACGTAGCGCCATCTTGACTTCCTTAGTGAAATAAAGCAACATGCAGTGATACTCTACCGCATAGGCAGCACAATAACTAAAATTAACAAAAAATAAAAACCCCTTTACTGGTGAGAAGGTACACTGTGATTAAGCTACTGCACTGATTCCGAGTGATCTGCTGCCGTCCGTCGAGGAGTTCCGTTCTTCATCTCCGAAGTTCTTCATCAGATCTTCACCATTTTTTTATGGGACCACACGAGAAGTATAAAAAAAAGTTGTTGTTAAATTACTAAGAACATTCGCTAGAAAACCTGAATTCCATTTTTTTTAACGCTTTTATATCGGTTCACCCGTTTAAGAGCTACGTACGGTGCCACCACAGACTGACTTACACAACACACAGGCAGACAGACAGACACACACATAGCGGTCAAACTTATAAAACCCTTATTTTTTGGTCGAGTGTAAAAAAAAATAAGTTTCGTAAAACATATTGGTACGTACTAGGCGAAACGGGTGATCGAACATTGAATCTTTGCTCTTGCAGAGTCGCGCACCACCGGTCTACATACATAACTTTGCATAGTATTTTAATAAATTACATTAGCATGTAATACGCACCAGGTAACATAGTAACACAATGTGTTTCATCCTTCCCTGAATAAACATAGTAAGCAATTAATCGCAATCACGTTGTAAATAACTTGCCAATAAAACTTCCATGTTCTAATAACGCTGCACTGGCCGATCTATCGTTAAACACTATGTAATAGAAACTATTTAATATGTGTACATTAGTTTGCGCCTTCTCGGAATTTGTAGTAGTATTATGATAGTAATACTCAAGCCTACTCCATCTAAAACAATGTCCCAGGCACTGCAGCGCCGAGTGGTCTCTTCACCTATCTAGTGTGAGTGAAGGTGCCACTGGACGCTGTATAAATCATCTCATTACGTAGATGCAAAGGCCTTAGTTTTTATGATAGTAAGGATAACATCGTGAGGAAAGCCATGTATTTTTTTTTTACTTCTAAATAGCGCGTCTAAATCTGTTACTGTGACGCATGCGCAAATACTAAAGGAAAGGGACGACATGAAGAAAATTTTCAAAATCAAGGTTAAGTATTCCCCCCTTTCCTCTCTCAAAACTGGTCCGATTATTTAAAAAAATTACCGCTGATAGCACAAGAAACTACCAAGTTGTTAAATAGGTTTACTAGTAGTTCCTGTTAACAATAATTTGTCTAAACAATCTAAACGGTCCGACACACCAGGGGTGGACTGTCCCAGCATTCCAAAAATGTATGCCCTAGCTCAGAGGTCACCAATTAGTTTTGCTCGGGGTCCGTTTTAAGAAATGAAATGCCAATCGCGGTCCGCACAACATTTTATAGAAAAAAATATTTATTAACCAAATGTAATTAAGGAAATAACAACGTTTTTACATAATTATATTTGAGATTTTTTTTTGTTGCCGATTGTTTGTCTGAAGTTTGGAGTAAAATTGGTGCAAGCTATTGACATTAAAAATGTTCATCAGGAATTCGATTGTCAGATCGTTACTTCGCCCGGCCGTTTTTGAATTGACGTCAAGAAATGCGGGGAATACATTTTTATTAAATTACGTACTCTGTAGTGCAAATCGCTGTGTTCTCGCGGTCCACACAAAATGGGTCGGCGGTCTGGATGCGGACAGCGGTCGGCCATTTGGTGACCCCTGCTCTAGCTAGTGCCATTATCTAGGGAGGAAATCGGGGACTACGTTTGTATTAAGAAAACACTACTGTTATATCACCTTAATGGGACGCTGTACGCTGTATAAATCATCTCATTACGTAGGTCATAGACGATAGACCTACGCTATTTTTACCGAACCGAACAGAAAACAAAAGTTGCCCAGTTTTCCAGTTGAGTCATTTTCCTCGTTCCTATTTCACCACACGTTGTTACTTGTTATACATAATTGCGCAAGATCACACCCACAATGACTAGCGCCCTGTCGCGAGCAGTGCAATGTGCATAGGCGAAAGTTGTTCTATTTATGCACTTACTGACTATGGTGCAATCGGTGCATCTGCCAACGGAGACGGTTTGCCAGTTGGAACATCAGTGACTAAACACTGTATAGGTCCCAGCAGTGCAGCTTAAATAACGACTCCAGAAATTCTATGTACTTACAACTTGTACGAGTATTTACAGGAAACCTATTATACTAGTGGTTCGCCCCGAACTGTGAACTCGCGACCCCATATAAACTTAACAACCCCTCTATAAACTAACAACATATCTCGGCAACCCCTCGACCGATTTGGCTCATGTTCGAACTTAAAAATTCTCTTTGCCTCATTTACCGGCCTACCAAATTTTGTGACGATCCGACTTCATTTACACAAGTTATCGTCGAACGAACATACATACATACATACAAACATACATACATACATACATACAAACATACAAACGCCGGATTGTTCCAGTAGACTCGGAGAACTTCGCTCGCTTCGCTCGCTCGTTCAAATATCAAAATTATGTCGAAATAACCGCGGAGCTAAATATGTAACAAATCGTGTCTTCTTGAAGTGTCATGAAATCAACAACACCTTGCTAGACAACGCCACAACAGATATTATGTCAGTTAGGTTTAGTTCCACCCAACTGGGACATGGTTTAGGGGTCAACTAATGTTTTGGCGTTTAGAATAATGAAGACGATACTGCTTGCTTTACTGCCGTAAAACAAAAATCGCTGAACAAAAATACCGTGAAAATTGTGCATTTCGTAGATGCGAAGGCCTAGGTTTTGATCTTAGAGAAGGTTATGCCCTTCAGAGGGTCGTCTTAGGCAATAAAAAGTTAGTATTTGTACGAATTTCACAACATTATCCATTGCATGCACGTAATGATGATTCAGGCGAACTGTTTTCCACTTGGAAAATCGTTCCGGGTACCTTCTAGATTATGTAGCAGGTATAATTCATTTAGTACGATTAAACTCCTTGATGTTGCTGTTATCTTCACAGATTACGTAATATTATTATTTGCATCTAGAATTCTAGACCCACTGCTAGGGTAGTTATAGATAAATTGATTAGGTAGGTAATTATTACACGGGCGATTTAGTTTTTCCACTCAAGCTTGGTTAAATGCAATTCTATGTTTCGCGTGATTTAAGTTTCATAAAAAGTACGTTCTTTGTAACAACTCAATACATTGTTGTTGAAAACAACGTTACGGGCGAAAACGTTTTCCACCTACTAAACTACATAATTGTCTATCTGTCTAGTCAATGAGCGATGCCCACTGTTGGGCAGAGGCCTCTTCCCTACCATTCTAGGTATCACCTACCAGTTCAGTATAAATAAAACCAAATAATATTTATTTTTCTAACTTGTGGGGCCCTGAAGACCCCACAATCTCCCCCGAAAATCCACGTTAGAATTTGAAGGACTCTCTACGTCGTATGTTTGTTTTGATTGTTTCACGAAACTTCCTCATTCTTGCGCTCGAGATATTTATTTCTAGATAACACATTGTGGTGTGGAAAGGTAGATGTGTTGTGTTCAGAGGCTTAAGTCTGTAACGCAATGGCGTGTCGATGGCGTCGCAGTAGAGGAACAAAACCGGGGTTTCCTCGTTTTCCTCCTACAACCAGCGAACTAATCCTCTAGAATTAGAATCGGAATATTCTTTGATGTGCTACAAAAACATTAAAAGGACCGACAGCATAAATAAATCGTATTGAAGCCGTCAACTGGGAGCCCATTTTGGCACCATTGCGTTACAGACTCAGGCCCCAGATAGATAGGTTGGTAGGTTGAGATGAGGCGCGTGACATAAACGTGTGTGTGCTGTAATTACTGTAGAGAAGGCACAGTAAGTAATGTCAGACGTTGCTAAGGCCTTTGCATGTAACGTAATGAGATGATTTATACGGCGTGGCACCTTATTTTACGATATTTTACGTCACAGTTAGGTTTTGCTACTTCAAATTCACAAATGTACTTACTTTGAAAGCAGGTTTTCTAGCTAGTATTCTTAGATTTTTTTAAATCAAAATCGGTTCAGCCGTTGATGAGATATGCTCCATTGAAGCTAAAATTACGGGGGAATTTAAATTTATTCGTTTTTTTAGGTAAGTTAATTACAGAGAGGTAACTAAATAATTAAATAAACAAAAGGAAAAAATCTAAACTTGTGTCATCTCCAGTTTATACAGCGTGCAGCGACCTTCGCTCACACTAGATGAGTGATGTAACCACTCGGACGCTGCAGTGCCTGGGATATTGTATGTTTAGATGTTTCGCTACAAACACCTCTGAAACCCATTATGTTTAGCTGATTATACTGTAACTCCTGAACACCGCATAGCAGCTGAGAAATTCGGTCACTCACTGCGCGTGATCTCATAGGCCGGCGCTAGGCGGCGCCTTGAGCTCGAATCGTCCGACTAGACACGTGACGATGAGTTTCCTACCCAACGAGGAATCTTCAGGCCCCGGACACATTGCCCCGGAGTTCCGTGTTCCGAGTTCTCAGATTAGCTTCACGAGAACTCCGCGTTCTGACAGCTTCAGTGTGAACGGTTCCAAGCAACCCCATACATTAGAAAGAACGCGGAACGCAGAACTAGAACCGGGCGGTGTGTGCGGCACAGTTTCGATCCACTTTAAGGCACAATAGGATGCAACTAGCGCCGCCAATGAAAAAAAATCTTCTTATTGGATGCGTTTTTTGCTAAAAACTCTCCTGCAAAATCTCAACGCGAGGCTTAACTATTTTTAGGACCTAAGGTTTGGATTCCAGATCCTAGAACTTCAGAATGCAATCGATTCTCGCCAAAAGTGGCCACTTTTGGCGAGAATCGATTGCATTCGTAGGTTAGTTTGCGTCCTACTACGCCTTAACCTCAGGGCCTCAACCGGCTCAAAGTTGGGCGTAGCGCGTATATAAAAAGTTCAGGACTCTAGTCACGTATGATGTTTGATAGCATAGATTGGTATTGCTAACGGTGAAGGAAGATAGTGAAAAAACCTGAGCGTCACAGCTATAATACCCTGAACGCAAAAACCCAAAACCGCAGCGGGCACGCGTTGCTAGGTTGTTACAAAACCCAAACTCTCTCTCTGAGAGAAGACCTGAGCCCAACTAGTGGAACATATATATAATTGAATTACTAATTAGATACTAAGTAATTTTATTATATAACAAAGGATTTCAATTACCTGTGATTCAATTACATGTGTTGTGACACTTCTAGTAATCCAATTTATTTGAGATTCCAATTAGGTACTTTTCTAACTACTTTTCCTACTTTGATAAGTAGGTGTTGGTATGTGCTAAAATATTCATCTTGTGTCTTCCAGGTCTCCTCCTGCCTGGTATCTTCTCTTGGATAATAAGTTGAAGGAGTCCCACAATACAATGACAAGTAGGACATCTTTCTATCGTTGACATACGTTGTAGAAATTTTCCTACATTGCGTATTCGGCCTTGATATAACGTAAGTTGAAATTAGATAAAACGCGTGGGAAAGTCTACTTTACGAGATGTGTGTGTTTTTTTTATCGCGCTCCGTGGGTTCCGCGTTCTGATTATTGAAGTTTCAGTTATGATTTATTTTTATTGAGGAATATTGCCTCTCGAGTGGCTGTTTTTATTTCTGGTTTGATACGAGTATGTATCTACGATAACCTTGAGGCAGTGTGTGTGTACGGCAAAAAAATAGGATCGGCAAAAGGTTCATATTATTACACATTCATATTCGGTTTTCCTTGTAGGTCGCACTTCAGTTAATTTTAGCTCATATTATTGATGTAATTTTTATTTTCCTGCTTAAATTATTTGAGGATAAACTTCGAAACACTCTTCAATCAATAGACTAGGAATATGAAGGAGCCAGATTGAAGACAATGAATGGCGAAATTTACTTTGTCATGACTTGCTTCAGCACAGTCTTCTAATCATATCGTTACTTCTATGTATACTGTTGAATATTTCTGAAGTCCTTGAAAATATCCCCACAAGATCACGTCGCGGGAGCAATCCCGGCGAAACCTATCTATCACCTAGCTAAACGAAGATAGCAGACGTAGCAACGTGACGGCCTATTAGTATTTCACTCGTTTCTCCTACCAACCACCTTTATGGCGCACGACATAAGCGCTATTTTATAAAGAGCAGTATATGCTGTCGCTGAGCGTACCAAATCCCGGTGCGACATTGAGACGAGCAGTTTGCAGAACCCATTCATTCCAACTCAAGGTATCCCATAAAAAAAAACTGTTACAGCTGAAAAAATACTTCGGCCGTTGTAAATCTGATCACGTGATCTCATAACTCTGTCTGTGTTGGGTAGGGTTGGTAGAAAAACTGAGCATATTTTTTATACAAGGTGTTGTTTTGTAAAGTGAGACCCGACTCAGGGGTGATTATTTACACGATATTGAAGCGAGAAAAAAATCATTAAATGAATTCCTGAAAATTTCATTTTGGTCGTACTCTCTATTAACAAGCCGGAAAAGACTCGAACAGATGGGCTATAGTATACTAGAATGAGTAGAATGTGACATACTGGGCACAAAATGAGTGATTATCGCGATTATAGCACCACTACGGTCTTTAATGATTGTAAAATGTCACACATACAATCTGGGGCCTAAGTCTGTACCGCAATGGTGCCAAAATGGGCTACCAGTTGACGGCTTCAATTACGATTCATTAATGCTGTCGGTCCATTTAATGTTTTTGTAGCACAGCAAAGAATATTCTGATTCTAATTCTAGAGGATTAGTTAGGTGGTTGTAGGAGAAAAACAAGGAACCCCGGCTTTATCCTTCTACTGGAACGCCATCGACTACCCTTGCGTTACAGACTTAAGCCCCTGGAGTGTAGTGTTCTTACATTGCACTTTTGTAAAGTCTGAATCGTCCAACGAATCTCCATTTCCCACCTCCATTTTCCACTGTCGAAAGGATAGGAATAGTCCATCCTCTGTTGCCGTTACCGGGGCAATTTATTAAACGGCGTGAGACATAGCAAATTAGAGATCCACAATAAATCTATCGGCGGTTAGATAATTGGGCACCTTGCCAAGTGTGCTCTAATGAAGTTTTTACTGGGTCACCGAGTAGGAAAAACGAGGAAACTCGGTCGGAAAAATTTACATTAATAAAAGCTAAAGATACACGCTCTGTAGATACACGAGTGGCACGTCATTTGTTGTTACTATGCCACGGTATAAATGTGGAAAAAGGAGGTGTGTCAATGGTTGTTCAGCCGGGCTAACATGGCTCTGCTTTGACTAAGCTTGCCGTAGAGATATCTTAAGAAAAAGCAGACAAGAGCGTCGACAAAACTCGTGTTTCGCCTGCCATGTTTGTCACACTATGCTTAGATGGTATTTGAGAGAGTCAGCTACAATTTGTGTTATGTTCACAATATGTTTTAGTATACTATCAGATGTCTACAGGGTGTTAAAAGACCGCCAACAGACCCAAAAGCCACGCATACTAGACACCAAAACAAAGTTCTTTTTCGATAAATTATTGCTGGGATATTATTTTGGTTTTTTAGGTTATAATCTTGGAAAATATTTTATCCCGCAATGGACGTGCGACTCACAGAAGTCATATTGCGCAAACGTAGGTATAAGTTTATGTTACTTAAGCTTAAAGTGCCGATGTTTAGAATACATTGCGGGTTGCAATTTTAACGTAATTTTTTGTAAGAAATATTCGTAATTTTGATATGGCTTCTTGAGAAGGTATGTTAAGAACTAGATACTGAATACATTTCTCCAAAAAAAAAGTTTTGAAAAGTCCGACTTTGAACCTCATTATTTCGGAAACCGTTGATTTCCCAGGCATAGTCCCTTGGGCAAAAATGTTCCTTATGATAAGGAAAATACGTAGTTTCCCGCTTTGTTGGCGGTCTTTTAACACCCTGTATAGTCCGTTTCCAGGGCAGGCGGAAAAGCGATCATTAACCTTTGAGCGGATCACAGAAGTAAACAAAATTTTTTATGCCAAAGGTTTTTTGAATTTTTGACAAGTTTACTATGAACTGGCACATTAATGAGCGATGAGGTTTAGTAATTATTAAACAATTATGTTAAGGTGAAACGACACCAAAGTGGTGGAAAAAAAAACAGGTTGGTATGAGTATACATTAAGTATATTAAACAGGGATGTCACGTTCATCTGTGTCAGTTTCACAATCGTTTTCTGATGATAAGGATGTGCGATTGTACACACTTGCGCAGAAATCCCCACCAGTTTCGTCGAGCGCTCATAACTCGTGACGCTACCTGTTGCACGTTGAAACAGGTTTTTTATCTCTGACTGACCGGAACTCTCACCCCACCCCGTACCTAAAAACACGCTTCGATATCCAAACGATACAGAAATGTAAGGAGAGTGACTGTTGAGGTTCGGGCCAACAGTAAAACCCGTGGATTCCTCTCGCAGCTAGGTGACCCTCTCTTGGCGCCCGGGAGTAGGTACTTCTCGCAGCTGATCGTCGTCGTCGCGTAGGTATCGACCGTGAGGGCGGGCCGTAGGTACCGGCCGGACTCGTCGCAGTGGGTACTTGCGCCCTGGTGGCACCAGGCGTGTGACCAGGCGCAGGGGTACCGGCGGCAGGGTCCGCAGTAGGTACCCGTCAGCAGGCTCGGCGACTCGGCGACTCGGTGGCGTGCTTAACCGGCGAGTTCGCAGCGGTTTAGCAGGCGGCGGCGGCGGCAGCGTCAGCCGTTTTCAGCACCAACGTCGTTGGTGGTACCGGGATGTTGCGGGGAAGAGAGAAGAGAAACAAACTTCTGCTTTCCACGATTGCTCTTAGAGAAGAGTAGTGGTAGATCTTGGCGAGTTCCGAAGATGCCCGGTACAATTTTGGGCGCGAGGCCCCTGAGTTGGGCTTTGCGGCACAGAGAGCCACCACAAATCTTCTCTAATTTGAGTCTAATTCGAATTTTATTTTGCCTATTAGAACGTTACATTTTACATCATATCTTTCTTATTTACTAACGGATTTTAATAATTCAAACGGTTTTAAGTTCGGGAGAAAGAGATCTTTGTTGTGGTGTGTAATGTGTGTAGGTGCATGGATGTTATAGGCCTCTGAGTTAGCTATTTCCTACCTACTAAGAGCTGAATATCCTACCTGCCATGGGCCGTGTAAGGAGTGTGGAAATAACTTGTAAGCGGGTGTGTTATCATTTATTTATCCCTATTGATATATTTAAGTACTTATTTAAACGATAAATTAACTTTTGAGCAAGTAAAGTTACACATAATATTACGTCAACTTTAGGTATTAACAATTTGGTCTTAAAATTACGGCTTAGAGTGCTATAACATTACAATACTGGTCAGTTACATACATCTACGTGAAATAAGCTTAGTTACACATGTCTACATAGATTTACAGGCTAAATTAACATGAAATTTACATACAAAAGTTCTAGGTATAAAAAATATTTTCTAATAGGAAAATTACATCGAGTTATGATTAAAACATAAAAGGCAATTATTTTACATTCGAAAACAAAGAAATTCGTGGAAAAAGACACTAAATAACAAAGAAAAACAACAAATCAAATTATTTACAAATAATTCGGGTTTTTACACCCCGCTACTACTGCGCCTGCGCGGGTGACCGCGGTAAAGCGATCCGGCTCTCTCATTGGCCGAGGCCAGTTTACTTCACTTTCTCGCTATGCGCTAAGGAGCAGACTCTGCCTGGGTCGTGGGCAGTCATTTTAATTGTGTAATAAATCAAGTAATAATGCAAATATTAGTTAATTAAGTAAGTATTATGAAAGAAAAAGAGTATTAAATGAGGTAAAGTATAGAAAAAATGGAAATAATGTATTTACAACGGCATGTGCCAAATAGTAGGTATTTAATCCTACATGCCTATTCCAATCCTATAGGTAATTATCTTTCGCCTAGGTCGGTCGTCAACAGTCTCCCCCTCAGTGCAGAGTGGTAAGACTACTGTGCACTCAAAATAGGTGTTGACGCCGTTATGTGGTTCGAGGACGCAGGGACCAAGGTAATGACTCTGGATGTAGGGCGGCGGAACTTGCCGGTGCGAGTCTCGATGGTTACGATGCGGACGATACCATCTGGCCCGGGATGTGTCTCGACGACTCGGCCTCTTGGCCAGGTGCCTCTTGGCGTTGAGGTGTCCGAGATGAGTACTACGTCACCCACGCTAGGGTTCTCGAAGGTTTTACTCTTGTCTAGCTCAGGTCGGGGTGCTAGAGTTGGAAGATACTCCTTGGTCCATCTTGACCAAAAGATGTCTGTAAGTCGCTCGCAGGTTTTCCAGTTTGTCGATCCAGATAGAACGGCGTCTGTGTGACTTCCTAAGGGGTTCATTCCACATGATCTTCCTATCAGGAAGTGATTCGGCGTCAGTTCTTCGGGTTCGTTAGGGTCGTTGCTAGTCTCTCTAACCAGTGGTCGAGAGTTGACCAGGTGCTCTGCTTCTAGCAAGAGTGTTTGTAGGGTTTCTTCCTTGGGGCTTCTCTCGTGGAGTGTGGTTGCGAGAGCGGTTTTAATGGATCGCACCATGCGTTCCCAAGCACCACCCATGTGTGGCGCTCCCGGAGGGATAAATTTCCATTCGATCTGTTTCTCTTGACACGCCTTCTTCATTTCGTCCATCATGTCTTTGTTGGCCTTGACGAAGTTTGATCCGTTATCGCTGTAGATGGTTTGCGGGGTTCCCCTCCTAGCGGACATTCTTCGCAGGGCGAGTATCATGGAATCGGGTGTCAGTGATGAGGCCAACTCAATGTGAACTGCTCGTGTAGTAAGACACGTAAACAGTGCTCCCCACCGTTTTTCGTGGCGTCTGCCGATGGTCACGTTCATTGGCCCAAAATAATCTACAGCTGTGTGTGTAAATGGCGCTTGATTGCGCTGTAGCCTTTCTGGGGGTAAATCGCCTTGTGGAGCCATCAGCGGAGTCTTTTTGTTGATCTTGCACGTGATGCAGGTGTGCGTGATGGAGCGGAGAGTTGAGCGGAGGGCGATGATGTAGTATTTCTGACGGATCTCGTTCATCACCGTGTGATGGTTGCCGTGATTGAACTTCTCGTGTACGTGTTTGATGAGAAGTCTCGTCGTGGGATTTTTCCCATGGAGAACGGTCGGTTTTTTGTAGCTATCGGCGAGATATGGAGCGGCGCTGACGCGTGTCGACAGGCGAAGGATTCCGTCGTCGGGCGACACTTCTACGGTGAGTCGGCTTAGAGGCGAGTTTTTCTCTTGCGGTTTTCCGTTTTTTAGCAGCTTTATGTCGTTTTTGAAGCTCTCGCTTTGCATTTTCTTGATAACTATCAACTCGGCTCTCTTGATATAGCTATTTTCAAGCGGTATCAGGTTCAAATCCTTGGGCGCAACGTACGACGTTTTTCCTGGGCAAGTTTTGGCTTTGGGCTTGGTTGATTTCCATGCCGGATCCGTCTCTGCCTTGGCGACGGCTTTGGTCTTGATTTTTGCTTTAAATACGTCTATGCATTGCAAAAAACGAGCGGTCGCTCTGACGAGCCGTGGCCAGCTGGAGAATCTTCCCGGGTCGGGTACTTCTAGTTCTCGTTTTGGCGGCCTTGTCACGACGGCCACTGTTTGTTTTTCTTCGCCTGTGGGTGCAAGCTGTTTTGGTGCGCTCTTGTCTTCTGGCCAGTCTTCAGGCTTCTTTCGCAAGAAGGCAGGGCCTGTGAACCATCTGTGTTCTGAACTGAACTTGCTTGGCGCGTTACGGGTAGCGTCGTCTGCAACGTTTTCTTTAGTGGGGACCCATCTCCACTGTTTGACTTTCGTGCTTTCTTCGATCTCAGCCAATCGATGCGCAACGTAAGGTTTGAATGTTTTCGGTTCCGACTTAATCCAAGCTAGGACTGTTCTTGAATCAGTCCAGTAAGTCGTGCTTGTCACTTCCAGTTGGAGGGAATCTTTTACTGAGGCTGCGAGGCGACAGCCTAACAGTGCGGCTTGTAGCTCCAGTCGTGGGATTGAAACCGGTTTTAACGGCGCTACGCGGGCTTTGCCGGTAATCAGGTGTACGATTATTGAGCCGTCTGGTTCTTCTGTCCTCCAATAAACTGCGGCAGCATAGATCTGCTCGGATGCGTCGCAAAACACGTGAAGTTCTCCGCGTTTTTTGTTTGGTGAAATGCAGCGAGGGATGTTCAAGTCTTGAAGTTTCTTCAGTTCGCTGAGCCATGTTTTCCACCTATCATGCTCCTGGGGCTCAAGGGGGTCGTCCCATTCGATCCCTGATCTCCAGACGTGTTGAAGCATTAGTTTTCCTTGTATCAGTATTGGCGATGCGAGTCCCAGTGGGTCGAAGACCGACATGACGGCGCTCGTTGCTTCGCGCTTCGTCGGTGGTCTGTCGCCTGTGATGATTTCGGTAGGCGTGTTTCGGAGATTGAGAGCGAAGTTGAGGCAATCTCTCGTGAGGTTCCACTTGAGACCGAGTGTCTTCTCCTCTTGGTCTTTAGACTCTCCTAGTGTGACGTCTTCCGTACTTCTTAACTCGCTCGGGAAGTCTTCGAGTATTTCGGGCTGGTTACTAGCCCATCCACGCAGTTGAAATGACGCTGCTCGATGTATTCGGTCAACCTCTTTGGCGATCGAGCGTGCTTCTTGGGCGTCATGAAAACTCTGTAGGTAGTCATCCATGTAATGATTTTTCTCTACAGCGCGAATGGCTCGTGGGTCAGCGTCGTTTTGTTCTACCGCATTACGGTTCTTGACATAGATGGCTGTGCATGGTGAAGAAGCGGCTCCAAAGATGAGAGACGTCATCCTATATTCCTTCGGTTCTTCATGTGGATTATCTCGCCACAGGAATCGAAGACTGTCTCTGTCTTCTTCCCGTATCTTCACGCGCAGAAACATCTCTTTGATGTCGGCTACCACGGCTATCGGTCCCTCCCTGAAGCGCAGTAGCACTCCGAACAGCGACTGTAGCAGATCGGGTCCGGGGAACAGCGCGTCGTTGAGGCTCGTACCGTTTGTTTTTGCGGCGGCATCAAAGACAAGTCTCATTTTTCCTTTCTGGGGATGAACGACAGCGAAGTGTGGTAGATACCACGTCCTTGGCGATGTCGGAATCGCGCTAGCTTCTTCGGCGTAGCCGTTCGCGAGCAAGTTTCTTATTTGCTCCGTGTATTTTTCCTTGAATTCTGCGGATTGCCTCATCTTCTTTTCAATGCCTTGAAGACGTTGGAGTGCGCAAGCGCGATTCTTCGGCATTTCTTTTATCTTCGGTTTCCAGATGAGTCCGGTTTCAAATGATCCTTCAGGCAGCCTTCGTGTGGTTGCATCGAGTGTTTTCAGCGCTACTTGCTCTGGGTCTTTTTCAGGCAGCTTTGGCGCCACACCTAGAGACTCGATTGCAAAGTGGTCTCTTATTAAGTTTTCTAGTGCCTCATCCTTGCCTGATGCCTCGTGGCTCACGTGGTACGTTGTGTGTGACTTGGAGTACGACGGCGCGAGGGTTTTTATCCCGTGGAGTACCCAACCGAGGTTGGTCAGTGACGCGACTGGCTCGTCTGGTGTTCCATATCTTAAGCTCCTTGTCACTATGAGACTCCAGTTGTCTTGCCCGATCAGTACTTGAGGCCTTGCATTGCGGTATGTCAGCTGGTTTTTGATTTCAGCTAGGTGTTCGCAGTCCTCGATGTCACTCATTTCTACAGACTGTGTGCATATGTCCATTGAAGGAATCGTATAGGCTTCCATTTGATGATGACAGTCTTGTTGTAGCCCTCTGACTCTGATGTTGAGCTTGGCCGAAAGATGGTTTAATTTCGTATCCGCTATGCCTTTCACGATCAGTCGCTCTTGGGGTCCGGTTTCTCCGATTGAGTCTGCCAACTCTTGGGTTATAAGCGTGACCGATGATCCCTCGTCAAGCAGAGCGTAGGTCTTTAGCGTTCCGTTAGGACCAGATATCTCGATGGGCGTTATCTTCAAGTACGTCTTCCAATTAGAAAGGATGCAGACTGGTGTCGATCTTTCAACGACTTTCTTGTCATTGTGTAGCAGTTCGTGATGTTTTGCTTTGCAGCCGTTTTTGCCGCAAACTCTGGCTTTGCAGCTGGCGTGGCGGTGCTTGTCGCTTAAGCATCGAAAGCAAGCGTTCAACTTCTTGACTGCCTCCCATCGCTTTTGAGTATCCAGCTGCAGAAACTTTTGGCACTTCTTTATCAGGTGTTTATCGCCGCAGTGTAGACACTTGATGTCTTCTGTAGCGACTGCGTTCACGTTAGCTATTTCATCTTCCTCTTCTTCCTCTTCATAGTCCGATATGAAGCTGTCGTCTTCTTCAGTGATGGCGGCGTGTACCGCTCTCGGGGGAGGCCCGCGAGTTCGCTGGGGTTCTCTCCTTCGTACGGCTTCGGGCTCATAGGCGTCGCTCTCTTCCACCAGTTCGTTTAAGAAGTTTCTCAACGCTATCATGATTGGTTTGTGTCGATTTTTGTGACGATAACTGAACCATGCCACTCGATATATTTGAGTTAGTTTGTCCACGATTTTTTCCGCGATTTCCTCGGAGTCCAAATATGTGTGATGGTTCATCTGTTCTATGGTATTCACTGTATTTGTGATGACTCCGGCGAAGGTGGTTAAGTTTCTTCCGTCTTCTGCCAGCGGTGTCATCTTTTCTATTGTGTGTATCTCGTTCTTGATGAGCCGCTTGGGCTGTCCGAAAAGTCGGGCTAGGTTTTCCATAACCAACTTCGGATTGATACTACTGAACAAGGTAGAGCGTACAGCTTCTCTTGCTCGTCCCGTAATCGCTTTTCGGAGCCGCGCAACATTTTCTATGTCGCTGAAGTACTGTTTCGTGTCTTCGTATGTGGCCCGAAAGGCGATCCATTCGCTTGGGTCTCCAGCGAAGTTGTGCAGCTCGCACAGGTATCGTGGTGCTGCTTGAGGCGCGTTTCTTTGTGCAGGTGGTGCCGCTTGCGCGACCGCCTCCTTGACTGCCTGCACGAAGTCGGAAACAAGGGATGTCGCGACGCCCCGTGCGTCATCAGCAGGCGGCGCGGGCTGGGATTCTTCAACCTCCCCCTCGTGTCGCCTTGACGCTAAGTGATGTGGTTGTCTTCTCTGTTCCATGTCATGGCGCTGTTGTCCGTTTACTGTGGAGTTGACCCACCGCTCGACATTTGGCTGCATGGTCGCTGGTTCTTCATCGCTGAAGTCGTTGTCGGTGTCGTCCAGTTGGATCATTGCTAGCTTTGTCCGTGCGGCGTTTGCCTCTCTTCGAGCAACGGCTGCTTCTTTTTCTTCGAGCTCCAGTCTTGCCTGGAGCTCAGCGCGCTTCTTAGCGCTTGACGTGGATTTTGAAGACCGGCGTAACACGGTACGCACTGATGTAGATCCGCCTCCCTGTTCCTGGTGAGTGTCTACTTCAGTCATCACTTGGCTGGTGCTCGTCGCTCCATCGGTTGTTGTAGGGTTTGCTAGACCAGTAACGAAGACGCTCGAAGTCCCTCCGCTCAACGTCGTCGCTCCGCTCCCCTTGACCTCCCCCCGCTCTTCAGTGTCGGAGGGGGAAAGCGGTGACTCTTGCTCGGTGGTTAATTCAGGCCGTGGAGCTCCCTTCATCTTCATTGATCTAGTCGTTCTTGTAGACATCTTCTTGGTCTTCAGGTGGATGGCTTGACTGGTCCTCTTGCAGTTGCTTTGGTCCACCGGGCTCTTCGCTTGTCCCGGCACCGCGATGCAGTGTCCCTTGCGTCCCTACGTCCTCGTCCCTAACGTCCCTAAACCCAGTCTCTGTGCGGCCCTGTTTACCGCCAGCAGACTGTCCCTAGCGGCCCTACTGACCCTAGCAGACTCACTCGAGGGCCCCTTGCGGGGATATGCTCGGAGTGAGGATGGATGTAAAGGATAGGAGAGGGGGGATCTGCCCTGCAGAGGGTGCGTAGTAGGTTCAGGGTGCACACCCAGTTGGCTGGAATGTCCAACTGGAGTCACGCGGTCCTGGCCGGCATACACCGTCAGGCCCTGCCCACTCACGCTCCTTACAGGCGCAGTCAAGCTGTCAGCCTAGCCGATTGCTCGACTAGACCGGCGACCTCGCTTGAAAAGTCGCTACACCCGAAGGTGTTGAAACCACCCACGATAGCGTTTGACACCGTTAGGTGCTACCGCGGAGTGGCCCACGGGTAAACCGTGTTGGAAGGTGTCTTCTTGTTTCTTCGCTCTTCACAGCTTCCAGGTCCGACTCCAGGTCCAGATCCAGGTCCAGATCCAGGTCCAGGGGCTTCTCCAGTACCAGCTTGGCTCGTCCAGTGTCCAAGGCTGGCTCCAGGTCCAACTCCAGGTCCAGGTCCAGCTCCAGTGCCAGGGCCAGGGGCTTCTCCAGTACCAGCTTGGCTCGTCCAGTGTCCAAGGCTGGCTCCAGGTCCAACTCCAGGTCCAGGTCCGGGTCCAGGTCCGAGTCCAGGGGCTTCTCCAGTTCCGGCAGGCTCCTACAGTGTCCCGTCCGGTTCCAGTTCTGCTCCAGGTCCAGGTCCAGGTCGTCAGGGGCAGGGTCCAGGCTCAGCTCCAGCTCCGGCAGGCTCGTACAGTGTCCAGGTCTGCTCCAGGTCCAAGCTCCCGCTTCCAGATCTTCGGGGCCAGTGGTCGAAGGTCTTCGCTGTCTTCAAATCCGATGCCGAAGGACCATCAACTGTTGAGGTTCGGGCCAACAGTAAAACCCGTGGATTCCTCTCGCAGCTAGGTGACCCTCTCTTGGCGCCCGGGAGTAGGTACTTCTCGCAGCTGATCGTCGTCGTCGCGTAGGTATCGACCGTGAGGGCGGGCCGTAGGTACCGGCCGGACTCGTCGCAGTGGGTACTTGCGCCCTGGTGGCACCAGGCGTGTGACCAGGCGCAGGGGTACCGGCGGCAGGGTCCGCAGTAGGTACCCGTCAGCAGGCTCGGCGACTCGGCGACTCGGTGGCGTGCTTAACCGGCGAGTTCGCAGCGGTTTAGCAGGCGGCGGCGGCGGCAGCGTCAGCCGTTTTCAGCACCAACGTCGTTGGTGGTACCGGGATGTTGCGGGGAAGAGAGAAGAGAAACAAACTTCTGCTTTCCACGATTGCTCTTAGAGAAGAGTAGTGGTAGATCTTGGCGAGTTCCGAAGATGCCCGGTACAATTTTGGGCGCGAGGCCCCTGAGTTGGGCTTTGCGGCACAGAGAGCCACCACAAATCTTCTCTAATTTGAGTCTAATTCGACTTTATTTTGCCTATTAGAACGTTACATTTTACATCATATCTTTCTTATTTACTAACGGATTTTAATAATTCAAACGGTTTTAAGTTCGGGAGAAAGAGATCTTTGTTGTGGTGTGTAATGTGTGTAGGTGCATGGATGTTATAGGCCTCTGAGTTAGCTATTTCCTACCTACTAAGAGCTGAATATCCTACCTGCCATGGGCCGTGTAAGGAGTGTGGAAATAACTTGTAAGCGGGTGTGTTATCATTTATTTATCCCTATTGATATATTTAAGTACTTATTTAAACGATAAATTAACTTTTGAGCAAGTAAAGTTACACATAATATTACGTCAACTTTAGGTATTAACAATTTGGTCTTAAAATTACGGCTTAGAGTGCTATAACATTACAATACTGGTCAGTTACATACATCTACGTGAAATAAGCTTAGTTACACATGTCTACATAGATTTACAGGCTAAATTAACATGAAATTTACATACAAAAGTTCTAGGTATAAAAAATATTTTCTAATAGGAAAATTACATCGAGTTATGATTAAAACATAAAAGGCAATTATTTTACATTCGAAAACAAAGAAATTCGTGGAAAAAGACACAAAATAACAAAGAAAAACAACAAATCAAATTATTTACAAATAATTCGGGTTGCGCCTGCGCGGGTGACCGCGGTAAAGCGATCCGGCTCTCTCATTGGCCGAGGCCAGTTTACTTCACTTTCTCGCTATGCGCTAAGGAGCAGACTCTGCCTGGGTCGTGGGCAGTCATTTTAATTGTGTAATAAATCAAGTAATAATGCAAATATTAGTTAATTAAGTAAGTATTATGAAAGAAAAAGAGTATTAAATGAGGTAAAGTATAGAAAAAATGGAAATAATGTATTTACAACGGCATGTGCCAAATAGTAGGTATTTAATCCTACATGCCTATTCCAATCCTATAGGTAATTATCTTTCGCCTAGGTCGGTCGTCAACAAGTGACGGAGTGCGACACGAATCGTTATATTTTTACGGTAACATAGTACTTCGTGTCAATGATCGCTTTTCCGCCTGCCCTGGAAACGGACTATAGTGACCACCACTGGCATGTTCCTCAGTTTCGATTTTTACAGGAGGAGTATTCCAAAAATCCTAAGCGTCTAAAGTAGTTTGGTACGGACATCAATTAAATGTGACTTATAGGTAAGTGACTATAGATTAATAGATAGAATAGATAGAAGTAGATTTATAAGTGACATAAATCAATTCAAAATCAGTACCAAATCGAAATCGAGCTGCGAGGGGTGAAATTGCAAATGAAATGCTCATTGAATGATGTCGCCATGGCTTTTAAGGTTTAACATATTGATTTCTCAAAAAGAATACATAAGTTCATTTACTTGAGAAACCAGGGAAAAGGGGGTAAAAGCTGATTATAGCTTTGAAAAATCGGAGGAAAACAAAACATCGGGCCACTAGGGTCGCTGGTGGTACTCGTAGCTTGCTCCGCTATCTGTACCGTCTACGTGTGAACTAGTGTTGTGCATAAATCCATCGTTGGTCGCGCGATAGTCGCGAGGCCGTGAGTCAGCCGGCTATTCCCGTTTCCTGCCCCAATTGCAGTTAAGGGGAAGAGCTTCTTGAGCAGAAGCTGTTTCCACAAAGAAGAGCTTTAGAACAGCCTTTCGAAAATCTTGGTGCCTTAATAGCCGTAGCAATCAAACATGCTACGATTCATGAAGCAAGTGTCAAAATAAGAAATTGGCTACTGAAATTAAGTTACGATGAAAATTAATCAATATTAATAACACCTAAATAATTACCTCCCTTATTTACATATTTATTTATTTTTGTTATGTATCTACACCCACACAGATTTATTTATATTTTCTATTATTTTTTACTATTTTTATTACATTTTAAATGTTTTTTTTTTTTTTTTTTATATTATGAATTGTATTTGATTTCTTGGGCTGCTGTTGTTGTTTTATTAGGTTGTTTAATATATCTTTTTTTGCAACAAAACTATTATGTTTAAAATATTGTTAGTAATTTTCTGTTTTGTAATTAACTAAATTAATGATTTGCTCGTATAACCCTACATCTTGTTAATCCAATCGCCCAAAAAGGGGTATCCTAGCGTGTGGCCGATTGTACAATGAAAAACAAAAGGACACGCAAACAATATCAATAAGGGGACTTTTGGCGCAGGCTGAGGTATAATCAAAATGTATTTCTGATACAGACATTTCGCGTGTTCTACTATTAATTACAAAGCAAAGTTGCAAATTGTAAATATTGTCGGACTGCCAAAACACGTACCGTTTATAGATTCTGGATGATTCGCCGAATATGGATAGTGGATACATACCTGCAAAGAAAAAAACGATCACGTTAGTCAGAATTACACAGGACACGATTGTATTCGAATAAGAATCTGTGATCTGATCAGATCACACTCCAATTCGTTGGTCACTAGATAACCTACGTGTGAAAATATTTCAATTGGTAATCAAGTAGTAATGTCAGCTTTGGATAAGTCTTTTGTTCGACTGTCCCACTTATGCCGTGCGCGATAATAAGCTATCATGGTTTATCCTAGCGTGTCGCCGACTGTACCAACCATGTATTAAATTGGTCCCACGTTTAGTTTAACGTATCCTTCTTTTTCCTATAAGGCCGGCCACATACAGACGGAATTCTTAACGGAAAAAAATCTAATCTGGATTCCGAACGCAGTGACTGCATACAAGTCTATGGACCTACAGGTCGCGTCATGTAAAAAGAACACTAGAAAAAAGCGGAGAGGGTGTGTTTGCGCATGGTTACACTCGTGCACGTAAGCAATAGGACTATAGTTTTATTTTTGAACTAGCCATATAGCTACTAGCTACTATACCAGCTATAGATACTAGCTATACTAGCCTTACAGCCTGTACAGACCGATAAATCGCCTAATACGCAGCTCGACCGGTAGCGTTCTTTTTACATGACGCGACCTATACCACATACATACGGATTTATTCCGTCCGAAATTTTTATAGATTTGTATGCAGTTTGCTGCGGAATCCCCATTACATTTTCCGTTACGGAAAGATACGATACCTAAGAGTAAGCAGAAGGAAAACTAAAGTGAAAAGAGTTGGCCTTAACAAAATCGTGTGGGACGAAAAGTGGTGATTTATTAAAAAGTTAACAAACCGGCAACGCGAAATACAATTAAAAGAACAACTAGGTAGACGGTCTGGCCTTCAAAACTTTTATAGTACTACATACATATAAACTAGGGTTCATCACTCGCAATAGCCCTACCGGTGCATTTCTATGACCCGAATGCCAATATAAATAGTTCGCGTATGGAAATAAATAAAGGCCTGTATGCACAAAATATACGTACATTTTGTATCAATGTATTTGTGTTTCGTAGCTCACAAACGGGTAAACCGATTTTGATTTAGTTTAATTTTGTTTCCTTTGAAAGGTGACTTGATCGAGACTTCGAGAGTGTTCTTAGCTAGATGTCATCCTTACGGAGATGCAAAGGCCTTAGTTTTTTTTTTTACACTTAAAGCTGAGTAAAGCTCTTTTCATGCACAGCCTCTCTTCACGATCTTAGTAACTACGTTTTTCATAAGTCTTCTTCTTCTTTGATCCCTTTACTCCTCCGTGGACACTGGTAGGCTGACACAAGGGCTTTCCATTATACAAGGGCTTTCCATTCATGCATGTATTTTCATAAGTAACGATAGGTGGAAAAGAGACAGCTAAACAACCCGCAACATTTTCCGATCTCTTTCTAGACCAGGATGTTTAGCTTCAATGTTCAAACAAATCCTTTTAATAGCTACCCGTACGCGAAAACAAATAGCACTAACCCTGAGGTCACCAGAAACCCGTGTAGATCGCTATTACAGTGTAAAACCCCAGCGAAGAGTGGGTCAGGAGGCCAAGCGGTGAATACTTTCAGCCGATTCATTCATTCGCCCTGTTGCCAAGTAGCAGGCGCATAAATTAGCGTAAATGTATAGCAGGCAGGTAGGTAAGGTCCACTTAGTAGGTAAAGTGCACGAATAGACGTTTCGTGTAAGCCGGTCGGATGAGAGTGTGAAGAGTTCTGTATCAATCCAGCTGTTTTACCATGCAGTTTATAACTCGATACAACTATAGTATGTCTTTCTCGCCTTCTCTCAATACGCTAGCTGGTAGATGTTTATAGGATCTAATCTAATGCCACAGAGAACAGGTACATTGTCTTATTTGGCGAAAATCGCCGTTTAGTCGGGAACCCATATTTAGGTAGTTCCTTAAGATTTCGAAGCATTTTGAAAATTTTAAGAAAAGATGAAAATGTTCTTTCGTTTTTGAGCATGGTACGTAATAACACTGTTTAGTTTTATTAATTTGTTAGCTGAAAACGACCAGAAAATCCTATCCTACTACTATTATAAACGCGAAAGCTTGTAAGCATGGATAGATGGATGGATGGATGGATGTTTGTTACTCTTTCACGCTGAAACGATTTGAATTATTTGGATGAAATTTGGAATGGTAGCTTAGACATCAGAATAACACATAGGCTACATATTATCACGCTATTACACTTAGAGGGAATGTAAACCACATATCTTTTTTACGTAGTTCACGCGGTCGAAGTCGCGGGCAAAAGCTAGTAACAATATCATTGTGTAGCGAAACGGCTGTCTCGCGAAAGTAGGAGATGGGCTACGCGCGTAAACCGTAGGGACTTTATAGGAACTTATTTCTGGATCGGCTGATGTAACACGGTAGAATGAGATGATTTATTCAGTCTAGACAGCGGTTTTACACATGAGTGGGTGAAGAAACATGTCAACGGACCGGCCGGTAAATTTTTCGGGTTTGCCGATTTGTCAATTTAAATTACACACTAATCGTCTCAATTCTCGGGATAAAAAAAAAACACGGAATTATCTATCAAGCCGTTTAGGCTACAGAGCGTTGCCTAAGAAATACACATAATATATACACTCGAAAAACATACCCTCCTTCTGGGGCAGACAGGTAAACATTTAGAATACCACCACATTTAAAACGAATTTGATAAAACATATTTAAGAACAATCGCTAGAAAACCTGGTTTCAAATTTAAAAAACCGCAATTAAATCGGTTCACCCGTTTTAGAGCTACGGTGCCACAGACAGACAAACAGGTTAAAAATTGAACAATTTATACTGAAATGCGCGTCCCGTAATGGGTCTAAAGGAGTACAGAAAAAGGTCGGAATAATGCACGTCAATTTGGTAATTTACCTCCAGGGGCCTTAGCCTTAACGCAATGGTGGCAAAATGGGCTTCCAGTTGACGGCTTCAATTACGATTTATTAATGCTGTACTCCTTTTAATGTTTTTGTAGTAAAGTAAAGAATATTCTGATTCTAATTCTAGAGGACTAGTTCTCTGGTTGGAGGAGAAAAACGAGGAAACCTTTTGTCTTTCTGCTGGGACGCCATCGACACGCCATTGCGTTACAGGCTAAGGCCCCAGATCTGATGCCCGGGCCGAAAACAAACAAACATGTCCATTCCCCGTATTTATATTATCTACAAACAAAAGGCCGTGTTCACACTTCCGTATACACAATTAGATGGGCGTGTGGACAGGGGTTTGACGCCAGTAATTAATGGGTTGCTTAACGCCGGTGATTCGTTAAGAAAACATTGTAAAAAATGTATTTTACTCAAAAAAGCTCGTAATGTGGACATTAATTCGACAACCTTCTTTGAGCAAAGTCGGACTTGCGGGCTACTATGATTAGGCGCCAGAAAAGTTGTATGGAATTTCATTAATGTCGTGTTTTGCGGCCAGAAAAACTGTATGAAAATCCATTAATGTCGAGTTTTGTTTCATAAATAGAACTCAAACATCAGGTGCAAAAAGTATTTATTTAGATTTGGGCTGTATGGGTACTGGCAGTCGACACATTGCACAGAAAAAAAAAGCGCGGCCATATTGTTTTCGACTTTTCGCGCGTTGTTCGAAGTGATTTTTTTCCGTGTTTTTGTTGAAAAAGTGAACTCCCAAAGCGACGAATCCTCGGATTTAATGTGTTTAACACCGCCGGACATTCAAAAACAAGCGAAATTAGTAATTGGAAATTTATTGCCACCGAAGTAAAAAGAAAAAATACAAGCAAGCTTACCAACAAAAAGTTTGCGGAATGGAAAATCGACAGAAAGCACTTAATCTACGACAAATGGTTAGCTAATTAAATTACAATTTTAATTACTATGCTAATTACTATGCTAATTAATATTTTAATTACTCGCATTGTTTGAGTAAAGCACTATACAAGCCTTGGTCTGCAATGAGTGCGCTTCTGGCCACGCTATGATTGCCTCGAGCTTAGCTTAGCTTCGCTCTCGGACCTCAAGTTTGGTCATCATTGCAGCCCTTGCTGGCCGCGCTATAAAGGCCTCGACCTTCGGTCTCGGCCTTCATTCCAGCTTGTCCATCAAGGGCTGCAATGCTGACCACACTGTGAGGGCCTTGAGCTGCGCTACGCTGCGCTCTGTCGGCCATCAAAAGCGCGCCAGAAACGCACTCATTACAGATCGCGGCAGTAATGTACTATTGTATGTGTAATGAATTTATTGGTAGATAGTAAGACATTGCTGTAGTGTAGAGTCTACTGAGTGGTCTTCGCGTATCTCTTCTTCTTAGTTGCACTCTTGACAGAGTTGTCGAGGTCCAACAACACGCCAGAGGCTTATTTCTGTAATGCTATGGCGTGTCGATAGGTTCCCAGTAGAAAGACCTTTGGTTTTCCTCATTTTTCTCCTACGACCAGCGACCTAATTCTCTAGAAGGATCTGTGCGCTACCGTGGAATGCATTTCTAGATTGAATAAGATATCAGCGAGCCAATAACCACATTTTTTTTTTTAATACTTCGACAATTTAGCTTTAAATTAGCATATCTCATAAACGGTTTAACGGATTTTGATTAAACATATGAGGCGTATACAATAAAACCCGACAATCTCCACAAACGGTCAAATTCAAACTACACATGCAGTCATTTTTGTCTATGGATTTCAAATCAACATGCAAAAATATGTAATATTAGTCAGCAAAATCCCTTAAAAACGGCATCCAAAAACGACAGATTCTATCAAACAAAATGGCAATATCCACTGTCATGTTTTTTTTTTTATTTCCCCAAAAATTTAGTCAGGTGAAGATTGCCAGGTTTGATTTCATACGTCTTATATCTAAGAACATTCGCTAGAAAATAAGCTTTCAAATAAAATAAAAACGCATCCAAATCGGTTCACCCTTTTAAGAGCTACAGTGACAGACAAACAGACAGACAGACACACAGACATACAGACACACACAAATATAGCGGTCAAACTTATGACACCCCTCTTTTTTGGTCGGGGGTTAATGAAACACTCCCCAAAAGAGGGGGCAAAACTGAGCACCGATCCGAATCTACGTAATTGCGAAGTGCCTTGTTTTATTAAGCCGTAAACGATACAGAGACATTGCAGTCTATAAAATGCAATGTCTGCCCGGAAATGAAATAAATAGAACCAGAACTACAGCTTTAATCAAAGGCTTCACTTTGAGAGTTAAGGGTCTATGAAAGTAGTGTGGTGGGAAAGCCCAAATATTCAGTTTTTTCAATTCTGTTGCTAAACTGAGATATTTTTGTTCAGCATTTTTTCACGACAGTAAAATAGTACTCTTTCCATTATTATAAATAACGGAATAACAATATTTAAGCTGATTCGTTTTCTTGCCCGAAAAACAAATGGTACCGCCCAAAAAACTAGAAGTTCGAGAAAATATCATAATCAGCTTAATTATTGTTGTTTTGAAAAATGAAATTATTACAGTTTTATTGCCGTGAAACAAAAATTGATGGGCAAAAATAGCTCAGTTTAGCAACAAAATTGAAAAACGTGTGAAAATTGTGCGCTACTTTCGTTGAACCTTGAGTCGAAAAGCCGGAAAAGCGGTTTCGGACTTTAAATGGAGGGAAGATTTAGTGTAGACGGGTAAAAAAAACATGCACCTTTAATGACTCATAGGGGGTATTATATCGACTTGAGTTTCATTACAGTGAACTTCCTGGTAAATGATGATTATCAAAGTCGAAATATCCAAGGGCTTGTCCAGCCACACAGCCAGCCAGCCAGTTTTGTGTTGAGATTCATAAACGTTTTGAAGATATTTTGGATGAAAAAAAAATAGGCGGCGCACTTTTTTTTTAAACAAAATATCTTGCAATCGGTTATGGACATCAACACAAAACTGGCGGTTTTAGATAGCTCTCACCTAATTCTAGGGTTTGATATGTGAAAATTTTCGATTTTTTTAGTGTATTTGATACAGGAATCGATTTTGTGCATTTTTCCTTGCGCGCGGGCTAATTCACTATGCCCAGCGCCTTAAAGCCTAAGGTAACGTTGTAATTTTGAATATCAAAAGAGTCGTCCTTCTAAAGAAGGCACCTACTTATTGCACCGTCGTCGTCGGGTTGTAAAAATCTCACCCACCCCTCGGTACGCGCTCATTCTATTAAACACATTAATGTCGGCGTAAGACGGTGATATGGGCGTAGATAAATCCATTAGGGATGCTAATAGATTCTTCCTTTACATCTATTGTGGATGATTTTACAGTGTATATATACTGCTGTAGGAGACTAAAAACTATAATGACTAACTTTTAGGGTCCTAGTGGATTTTTTAATCCCAGGACAAATAGTGTCCGTTGATTGAACGAATAAAATAAGAAAACGTCCCGGTGGCAGTTAATAACTAATTAATACACTCGCATAAAAAAAACTTCGAATAACTATAATTCCTTCAAATTAAACCATCCAGAGGGATTATTAGGTATCAATTGAATGGTAATAAAATAGACTAAAAGAATTAAATGAATTTGTGTTTTTCTTTGCCAGGGCAAAAAAGGACGAGTAGATTTTTGCATCACGTACTTGATGCGAAAATCTACTATTGCCTTAGTTTAGTACGTACCGTTTTTCAACATCACGTACCGAGACTCGAGAGGTTTGTTTTGTTTACCAAAATGAATGTATGGACAAAATCTTCGATCACAGGCCATCTACAGTAATCTACCAATCTTAAAAACAGACAAATTATTAATATCGTAGTGAAAGAAGAAGGATCACGCATTCCAATATAAAATCTACAGATTAGTTCAAAGCGTGCATTCAAGGATGAGCAAGCCAATTGAAAAAAGGCCCAAAAACCTATAGAGTTCAGTTACCAAATAAATAAATTCATACTCGAGTACATTAGCGAGAAAAGGAGCTATAAAGTACAGCACTTAAGGCGATAGGCACTTCAACGAGAGAGCTGGCAATCAGAGGGCCATTTGAGCAAAATTTAATATCGGCCCAACCCCCCGAGACACAATGAAGTTCCGATCGTAAATTCAACCCACCGCACTCTTAAATCCAACAATAACTACGCAACGACAATAACAGACAATATGATCCCACCAAAAACATTCTGTAAAAACTAGCCAGGTCTCGATGGATCTGCTTGTTTATCTCTAAAAAAGTAATGAAATCTAGACAAAGTCGTGCCAAGTCTAAGGTTCCTTACTGCGATTTCTTTATTATTATAGTTAATGTTGTGAGACTTGGCCGTTGAAGGGTACACAAGCGGTTCTGGCGACAGATTGGTGCAATGGTGTCATGGAGCACCTGGTTTTGTACCCTTGTGTACCCTTCAACAGCCAAGTCTCACAACATTAACTATAATAATAAAGAAATCGCAGTAAGGAACCTTAGACTTGGCACGACTTTGTCTAGATTTCATTACTTTTTTAGAGATAAACAAGCAGATCCATCGAGACCTGGCTAGTTTTTACAGAATGTTTTTGGTGGGATTTCACTTCTTTTTGTAGAAACGAGGGCATATTGATTAATTTTATTAGATTTTCTTATTTGACACAGTTTTTAAATTTGTGTAATGTTCTAGTAGAATAAAGTTAATCGTCCGACTATTTCTTGTTGAACGAGCGAGCGAAGCGAGCGAAGCGAGCGAAGTCCTCCGAGTCTGCTGGAACAATCCGGCGTTTGTATGTATGTATGTTTGTTCGACGATAACTTGAGTAAATTTGGTCGGATCGTTATGAAATTTGATAGGCGGGTAAACTAAATTAAAAGAATTTTTAAATTCGAACATGAGCCAAATAGGTCGATGGGTTGCCGAGATATGGGGTTGTATAGTTTAAATGCAAAGCGCGCGCGCGCCTGCGCGAATGGCGTAAGCAAAGTTATACATCTGTAACTGAGGTCGCGAGTTCATAGTTCGGAGCGAACCACTAGTGGGACGCTATAGGCTAGATTAAATGAAGATGTGTCCTACTACGCTGGATTTTTGCAATGACAGTCGTTTTTTTTATGTATTAATAGTAGAAGGGGCATTACCATAATATCTCTAATAAAGCTGACACCAGCTGAGGGTTCTTCATCAGATACTTCAGACCTTAGATTTTTGACATCAAATAAAGCGGCCCACCAAGTTGAATATTTTTTGTAAGGGCGATATATGTCGATCTATAATAGTTTGGTTGGGCTCTTGTGTTTTCTAATCAGGGTCACCAGGTACTCCAGATCTTTGATTATCCTAGTTTTTATAGTTTTCCCTTTATGTGGCCATTAAACCCTAACTCTGTAACAAATTTCAGCTCTCTGAGTTTATGGGAAGTACTAGTTCTATTAGGGCTCTTGTGTTTTCTAATCAGGGTCACCAGGTACTCCAGATCTTCGATTATCCTAGTTTTTATAGTTTTTCCTTTATGTGCTCATTAAACCCTAACTATGTACCAAATTTCAGCTCTCTGAGTTTATGGGAAGTACTAGTTCTATTAGGGCTCTTGTGTTTTCTAATCAGGGTCACCAGGTACTCCAGATCTTCGATTATCCTAGTTTTTATAAATTTCCCTTTATGTGGCCATTAAACCCTAACTCTGTACCAAATTTCAGCTCTCTGAGTTTATGGGAAGTACTAGTTCTATTAGGGCTCTTGTGTTTTCTAATCAGGGTCACCAGGTACTCCAGATCTTCGATTATCCTAGTTTTTATAGTTTTCCCTTTATTTGGCCATTCAACCCTAACTCTGTACCAAATTTCAGCTCTCTGAGTTTATGGGAAGTACTAGTTCTATTAGGGCTCTTGTGTTTTCTAATCAGGGTCACCAGGTACTCCAGATCTTCGATTATCCTAGTTTTTATAGTTTTCCCTTTATGTGCTCATTAAACCCTAACTATGTACCAAATTTCAGCTCTCTGAGTTTATGGGAAGTACTAGTTCTATTAGGGCTCTTGTGTTTTCTAATCAGGGTCACCAGGTACTCCAGATCTTCGATTATCCTAGTTTTTATAGTTTTCCCTTTATTTGGCCATTCAACCCTAACTCTGTACCAAATTTCAGCTCTCTGAATTTATGGGAAGTACTAGTTCTATTATGATGATCATGAGTGAGTGAGTGAGTGAGTGTCTCTGAGTTTATGGGAAGTACTAGTTCTATTAGGGCTCTTGTGTTTTCTAATCAGGGTCACCAGGTACTCCAGATCTTCGATTATCCTAGTTTTTATAGTTTTCCCTTTATTTGGCCATTCAACCCTAACTCTGTACCAAATTTCAGCTCTCTGAGTTTATGGGAAGTACTAGTTCTATTAGGGCTCTTGTGTTTTCTAATCAGGGTCACCAGGTACTCCAGATCTTCGATTATCCTAGTTTTTATAGTTTTCCCTTTATGTGCTCATTAAACCCTAACTATGTACCAAATTTCAGCTCTCTGAGTTTATGGGAAGTACTAGTTCTATTAGGGCTCTTGTGTTTTCTAATCAGGGTCACCAGGTACTCCAGATCTTCGATTATCCTAGTTTTTATAGTTTTCCCTTTATTTGGCCATTCAACCCTAACTCTGTACCAAATTTCAGCTCTCTGAATTTATGGGAAGTACTAGTTCTATTATGATGATCATGAGTGAGTGAGTGAGTGAGTGTGTGTCATAAATGCGAAACTTTGCTTTCGCTTAACTTCGGAACTAAATGACCTACAGACTTGAAATTTAGGATTTTAAGTATGTGATTATAGCTTACTAGATGACGAAAATTTCTGCGTTCTGGTCTTATCCAGAGGTTCTCAAATAGGGGCCTGAAAATGCGGCGAAATGGTTCCAGTAAAGGATGGTACGGCAGTGTTTGCTTCGCGCTCGACCTGGCGGGGGCACTGCCGTGCCCCCAGATATTCCTCTAGGTAGAAGAATCATAATTGTAATCGATGCAGAGCACTTTATCGCGCTCGACATAGGTGCTAGTTTTGGGCAAAGTATTATACTTTGTAGTTTCTTTCTTCCTATTGAACAGTTTTCACGGTAAGTTTTAAAACGAGGGCTGAGTGAAATATATGGTCAATATGTTCTCCCTTTTGTTAAAAGGCTTGTGAATTGTGATATATTTGGGTTGGTCCAAGAATCTGTAACGTCTTTCCAGCCCACCATGTTTCACCTACAATAAACAAGAATTTCATGCGATTTCACTTTGACGTACTGAATAAAAAAAATGCAACAACGCGATTTCTGGAAACGCATGTAACAAATCGATGCCTTTGCAATCCAAACATTTTAGCACTTTGCCAACTAGTTAAATAAATCCAATTTAAAAACTGATACACAATCGGAATAACCCAGCATTGCGCTTTCACCATTTAATTAACCCTGACGTGCCCTGACATAATATCAAATTATCAACCGGTTGCCTAGAGCCAATAGTGGCTGTCAGCCAAATGCGCCTTTTTTGCCTATTAACACGCCTACCTTGTCTATCTATGCTCGTAGCACCATGTGATAGCATTTGAGAGCACGCATGATTTGATTTGAAGTCGAAAAAGTTTTAAAGTTTTTGTTCTGATGCCTATAGCTTATGTCAGTTTCTCTGTCCGTGGCATCGTTGTTAAGCTGGATATTGAGTCAATTTCAACAGATAAATCATCTTTATCGATTCCGCATAATAATATTTCATTTACCTGACCCAAGATTATGTTCTTATCAATTTGATGATGTTATGATTACTGAATTGACGTAAAATGTTATAGACGTTTTTCAGCTGGTCACAGGTTACTTGACTGTAATTTCATGGATAGAATCTTGAAATTCGTGTCAACTAGCCACACTTTTGTTAGCTCTGTCAAATGCCGTCGTTCAGTGTCTCGTAAATAACAAGATACTTGTGAATATCTGTGAATAGTATGAAAACGGAGGTCACCAAAGTCGACTTTGGGTGATGATACTAAATAGGTAGCGGGTTCCAGAAGGCTAGTGTACATTGAATAAGCTCCGTGCTAATGAAACCTTCAAATATACAAAGAGAACACTAATCAGTAAGATGTCCTAGAACAGTATTTCCCAACCTAGGTTCCGCCCCAGGACCCATAAAAACCCCAGGGAGTCCGCGGGACATAATACACCTACCAACGTAGTGGAAATTCAGTTGTAACAAAGCTTAGAGTCTTATTCAGTTTTAGAATAAAATGACATTAAAGTGGCGATCGGTGGTTAATCTTTCACCCACGAAGTTCCAGTGAGCGCATTGGTGAATAAGTTTTTTCACGGGTCATTGCAGAGGAGGCCGCCAAGATGGAGAAATGCAGTCCTAGAGAGAGAGTTCCAGCTTTCTTCTCTATCTCTCTCTACCTACATAGTTTATAATACCAAGTCGTTTCCATCGTCTGTGTGTCTCTCTGTACGCTTAGATTTACGCAAAAGATCTTGATTCGGTTTTCACCGATAGGAAGATATTTTTTCACGGAAGGTTTATATGTACCATACTTTTTTCTAAATTTCACCCGTGCAAAACCGTGGCTGCTAGTTATCAAGTAGCTAGTTATCAATAAAAGTTACCTATGTGATGTAGGACGGGATGTGTATTGCGCTGACCATCTGTACTACGCCACAGTAACACAATAGATAGACGGAAGAACCTTGAGGTCAGTTCGAATTTATCTATCGAATAGACGATTTCCGGACCGTCTTCGCTCTATAAATACAGCGTTTATCGCCGATGCTCGATTTGATAATAGAACTGGGTTGACGTCTTCGACAGTGTTGACATTTTAACAGTGTTTTTTTTTTAAGCATGAGGCTACGATGTTGTCTTGAGATAACAGCTATGACATAATGGCAGACCAATGCGGAGATGGCGGGAAGACCTCGCAGCCTTTCTGCCCGGGCATGAGGTGGCCCAGGCTAGGGAGGAGTAGAGAAAGAACTTGAAAACATGGCTCCTTTGAGAGAAGGTTTAAGATAAAGATAAATATATTTATTAATCCACCAATTGCAGTTATTTACATACCTACAAGAAAAAAGCACATTGATAAGAATTTGTGGAAAGACTGGAGCCTACCTATATATCTATTTGTGCAGCTGTTAATGTTAATATTTTATTATATAATATAATATATGATATTTTAATGTATTATGTCTGTATTTAGGTTTATGTCCAACGAGGTCGTGTTTAGAATAAATTTTACTTTTGTTTATTGAAAACTTAACTAGTCACCGTTGTCCAGATAAAACGTAAATGTGTACCTGAGAAAGAAATATCTAGATGGAAGTTTTCACACGATATTATCCATCACAGTTATCGTGTAATAGTAAACATTGCACACCACACACATACGTTCCGAAAAACTACTTTATTGTACTCTAACAGTTAATACACTATTTTGTGCATATAGCATATAGGGGGATCCAATTTTACGATTATGAACTTTACGATACATCGTAACTTTTCGGGATTATTCTTAGTACACCAGACGCGTGTGTAGAGTGTAGGGTGCATTCGGAATTTTGTTTTTATTGTGAGCAATTAAATAATATTATGTAAATTAAATGTTTAATCCTCTTTGACGGCTTATTTTATGGATAACATTCAATTTTGTCATGAGTATTTTGTCTACCTCACACGCAGAGGTTCCGACCAGTGTTTTGTTTCAAAAACTTTGGTTTATTCGTAGGGTGCATGTGCAAAAGTTACCTAAATCAGTCGGCCTACATTATGTACGATTGAACATTGATGTTTTCCACCGGTTCTCTTCTATTGGGTAGGATCTTGTAAAATGCCAGTCACCTTTTTGTAGTGCAGTGTCTTAGCGTAGGTTGGCAACCATCTTGGATATTTCTCCCTTTATTGAAAATGCCATACGATAAATAAATAAGTATCCGCTTTGGATAGCTGCTTTGTCTCACAATGTAGGTATGTTGGAATGGAGATTTTCCCCTCATAAAACGCTAAACATTGTGTACCTTTCACACCTAAACAAATAAGCAATTTGAACCGGTGAATCGTTGAAAAGACCCCAGTACCCAAGGTTTACGACGCATCATTTGCACCATTAGATTCGGCAAAGGACCTCGCAACCAACAACGCAGGTAGGCTAGTCAGGTAGTGGTTAGTTGGTTACAAAATATTTTATTACTATGTTACTAAACAGAAGAGCTGTCGGGGGGCACATCAAAAGGCTGGTGATAACCAGATTATAATACCTAGACGGGAATAATAGCATAACAGACGATCGAAAGACGGCCGAACCAATGCAACGTTCGTTGCGCTGTTCACGCCACATCACCGTACCGAACCACAGATTGCCCATTCGTTTCAGTGTCAGCAGTGCATATCGTATGCGTTCGATGTGCAAACGCTTCGAACCAACAGAACCGTAAATAATAATAATAATGTTCGGTGTACCTTGCTACACACGATCGAATATGGTCCGACACCGCACCGCGTTCGTGGTTCGGCCGTACCAAATTCGATCGTCTGTTACAGCTATAACAGCTTAACTATTACCTCAAATTATTTTAAGGAAATGCAAATGGAGAAAGAAATTATATACACACTCTCTTTGTAAGCGTAACGAAGTTGTATTAACACAAATCTCAAGTTTGTAAGACTATTGCTTGTATGACCCTTCAACTTGTAAGAAATAATCTTGAAACCAGAAAATAGACACAATAAAATGGTCGAGAGCAAGGCTAGTGTAAGTAAAGTAATTGGTCAAGCGTGAGGGCGTGAAGTGCTTGAAGTGCCTCTCCATCGCAGTATGTTGGCAGTCAGCTCCATGCTCCGCTCTCTGTTCATGGCTGTCCTGAATAATTGTTCCACGGTTTTGATGCCGGTCCATTCCGGGTCAGACAAAGCCAGGTCATTTTACTCCTTCCTGGCCTTCTTTTTCTCTATATTTTGCCCATCATTATCAATTGCTACTTGCACGCAATTTAAATACCGCTTTTCGTACAACAACAAACATTACAAACTTGAGGCCTTGGTTAGCTACATTGGTTAATTAGAGAGAGGACTTTCTGTAGTTTCTATACTGTAAACGACATAACAAAACACTATCGACAGGCCAGTTCAAATGTAAACAAAAGCAAAGCTAATGTTCCGGCCAATAAAACACGGTCTTTGGAGTCGAATAGGCAGGCACCAAAAAGACCAACGGGAATCGAAGAAATGCTTTGTTATTTATTGTTAATTCTACTTGAAAACTTTGTAATTTCGCCTTTTATTGTTGAGCTCTTCAAACGATGAAGGAGCTTGAATTGTTTGTTTTGTTTACACGATCACAAGTGCTTCAACAAGTGTCGCATACTTATAAAAAGTATGCAATTATCAAGGTGTTTATAGATTGTTATTCTAACAATACCAAAACAATACTCAAGCTCCTAATGGTCCTAATAGGTCACCAATATGTATGGCGGAACAGGGACAAATCAGTTTCGGCGAAAGCCGTAAAATAGTCAATTGAGCAATTAATATTAATATTATCTAATAACCATTTGTCTTTCTTAGCTGACACACTAACTGATAATATTACCCGGGAATCATAATCAGTTAAGCCGATGTTCAATACACGTATAATCCGAAGCGACATTTCGGACAAAGTGTCCGAAAATATTTTGTCCGAGATGTCGCCTACTCAGTTTTATAATAAAATACCGCGCAAAACGCAGTAGCAATAGATAGATAGATAGAGAACTCTTTATTGCACAACAGAAAGAATATTACAGATCACTTTTACAACAAAATTTAGTACAATTGGCGGCCTTATAGCTAAAAGCTATCTCTTCCAGACAACCTTGGGATGGACGCAATAATGTAGTGTCATCGTTTATATCAACATTTGTATAATAACTATGTATAAGCGAGTAACTGCTTCTTATTCAAACTTTGCTAACCAAACTTTTCAAACATGAACATGAACTAACTGATCAAATCATCACCTATGTTGGACAAATTAAATTATTCTGATTCCACAACAAAGCGCTCAAATTTAATTCCGGAGGCCGTTCGGAGTCCACGCACGGTTTTCGCGACCACCCCGCAGTCAAAAGGGGTATGCGTTCGACCAATATTTGCGTTTGGCATTAGATGATCGACCACACTCGACCGCCGGTCGCAGTCACGACCAGGGGGCCCCCTGGATTCCCGGGAATTTAAAAACATGCAAATGTTGAACGAGGAGGATAGCGTGAGGGGGAAAAGGTCCAGCAGTGGGCAAATGTGGGCTGAAAATGATGATGATAAAATGTCGGACTAAAGGTGATTTGAAGAAGACCTCTTAAGACATAGACCATACATATAGAACGGTGTATCAAATGGAGCTAGAAGGCGCGGGAGATAATGCTGCATGCCTAGCATAACAATCATACAGGGATAGATAGCGCTCGTTACTATGTTCTGTCCCATTTTTTTATCAATGACTATATAAGTGGTTAAAGCGGTACATGGAATAGGTTTATCGGGCTGCCCAAGCTCGATGTTGCCTGGCTGGCTGGAATAGGTTGACCATATCAAACGCTAGCACTGCTAATCGAGCATGATATTTGCCGTCATGCTAGATCAGCTGATGATTTACTAACAGCTGTATACAGGGGAGTGTCGAGGTGCTAGACGGGTTTTCAGTTGTGGAGGTTATCTTACAATGTATTGTGATGATATCCTTACTTCCTAGTATTCAAACAACGAAACCAATATCGTCTTAAGGTATTTACCAACAAATGGTACTTTAAAAACGCATATTAGTTTTTATTGCAAACAGAATATTTGCTGTATCCAGCCAGTTTATTTATCTGTTAGTCTAGCTAGTCTAGACGATGTGCAGAAATCAAATAATATTATTCAAAATGGCCGTGCAAGTTGTGCGCAAAAATGTCGAGACAATAAAAAGTACGGCAAATAAGCAATTATGAGACGACAATTTGTTAAGGGGGAGATGGGACGGGTTACTCCTAGACACACAATGTTCGTAGTTTAATAATAAGTGAAAAAACGTGATAATTAAATGTAGTCTTGTATAAGATTGGTTTGCAGAATCATGCCGATAGTACCAATGTTAGGTAAGGTGTCACCACACACACTATAGATAGATAGAGAACACTTTATATACCGATTTGATAGAACGTAGAATCAAATCAGCCACCTTGACATCAAAACAAAACATTTAAATTATATGAAGTTTTGCTTGACGTTACAGATTTTCAGTGTCGAGTACTCTCTCACTCACACTCGCTTTTTTTCGTGTATTCCAGACATTCCATGTTCTGTTTATTATGAAATACAATTTCTCCTACCATTATTAAAAGTACCGTTTTGCCATCGATACGTCAAAAAGAAAAGTCGGGCAGGTATCGAGTGTCGAGGAGAAAGGGGTTGACCGGACCAACCCAAGGGCAAGCAAAATGTGCAGACGCATACGTTAAAAATCCTCGCAGACTTGTTTATTAGTCCATAACTCAGCCGTTATGAGAGAGGGCCTCCTTCGGCATTCCTGGAAGATTAAAACACCCCCTGACACCCCCTCGGAAAGCCTGCACCACTATAGGACAATAATGTTGGTACGTAGTACATGCGCCGAATGGGACACAAAACAGTGGATGGCAAACTGAAATAGCTAGCCACTTTTGGATAAACAAACCCCTAATATTCTTCTTCTTCATCATCGATTCCTCAAGCTGGTGGTCAAGCTCACAGCCGATTTGGACCAGCCATTCATAACCGATTGGCAAACATTAGGCGCGACAATATCATATTGAGCGCTTCCGTGCTTCGGAAGGCACGTGTAACTGTTAGTCCCGGTTGTTATTGATTAATAATAATGGCAAAGCCATGGCTGTGTAATATCACAGAATGGCCCGGTTACCCGGTATCAAAACCGTGGAACAAATATTCAGGACAGCCATGAATAGAGAACATTGCGAAGAGCTGACTGCCAACCTCCAATGATGAAGTGGCACTTTAAGAAGCCATTATAGCCAAGCTGATATATATTCTAAAGAACAAAAAGGTACATTAAATAAAAATAGCCAACTAGACAAAACTGAAACAAACAAGTTCAATAACCGAGATTTATCCACAACTGCCGCAGGATCAGCATAAATCGCGTTTAGGGTCGAAAGCAGAATACGGTCAGCGCAATCAGCAAGATCACATTCACTCAAAACTCGCACTTATATAGCACAACATTAGAGCTACACGGTTTTACCAACTGTACATCGGCAATACCAATTTTACGATAGGGCCGCATTTTGTTTACTTTTCGGACACTATCCGCTACCAAACCGGCCATAAACCTTCAAAAAGGTTGATCACACCTAAACCTAATACACGAGTAAATTATTTTTATAACAACTTGGTGTCGTGTGACTATCGCAACTTACGTCATTGATAGTTTGGCGTAGCGTTTAATACAATAATATGCCGCCTTGAGCAACCTGGAAGTCCCTAAGTCGTCTGAGGTCTGAGACCCGGTAGAAGAACGAGATTAATATTGGCCATACTATGGCCAGGGGATTAACGAATGTGTTTGTGGTACCTTCCTAACTATCTACGTGCTTAAACAACTGCACCCAGGAAGATCTCATGACTGAATATGACGTATTGCAGAATATGTATGTTGTGGTGTGTAGTCGCTTTGCACTAGGAGATATATCTGTTAGATAGACAACCAGGAACTACAACCTAGGATTTCAACACCCAGCCAAAGACCAAAATCAAACGTCGTCGTGGTTGAAAGATCATTCAGACAGACAAATAAGAAAAGCCCCAACCAAAACCTATTCTAAAACAAACGGAAAACCATAACAGTTAATGTTAAAGGTCAAAAGTCGCATCTGCGTCCGGGCATTTGACGAACATTATCGTTGGGACGTGACCAGCAGACTTGATCTTCCATTTAAAACTACTTACACCGACTTGGAGACCTCCAGTCTAGTGGTAAAAGTTCAGGGAGAAAAAACACCAGAAGCAAGAACGAGAAAGTCTAATATATTCCCGGGCTTATGTGTCGGGTTTCATGTTCATGCCTTTCATATTGGACCTTAAAATTTCATTGACTTGTTGTATGGACTTATTTTTATGAGGAAGAGATAGCAACAACAGTCTGAAATAGGCAAATAAGGCGAGGGAAAAATAAACATCTTACAATAACTCAGACAATATTTTCACTCCATATGACGACTGATATGACGATCGAGTCAAAGTTGCCATAATTATTTTGATCATCGTTATAAATAAAGTTTGATATCTACTACCATTTTACTGAACGGCTTCTTAGGTGTAAACTTTCTAGCAGAGTGTCTCTTTTGATATCATAATATTAAGTCGGTGTCACCAAAGACTTTCTAGCCGTCGTCGGCACTCGAAGAATAACTTACAGATTGATTATTCAGGCCCACAATGTAATTGCAACAAAGGGCCGGTCTCCCCATAATCCGGACAAAGGGGAGAAATGGCCGCTATTCCCACAGGCTAATCCAGCTTTCTCAGAAAAACTGCGACGCAATCAAAAGTGCAATTTGCAGGGAAACGCACGAATCGCACAATTTCTGCAAAAGCCCGAACAAAGGACGGCACAATAATAGAGTGGCGCAACAATACGTTTGCCGAAAAAAATGTTCCAATAGAAATGGGGAGCGTCTTGGGCTAAAGATGGACATCTGCCGCAGCCGGCGCGGTGTAAGAAAAAATCTCTACATAAAGGTACATAGAGCACGAGTCTTTAATGTTACCTTTGGGCTGGCTTTCGGCGATCGAAAAGGTTGATCTGGGGCCTTAGCCTGTAACGTAATGGCGTGTCGATGGCGTCCTAGCAGAAGGACAAAACAGGGGTTTCCTCGTTTTTCTCCTACAACCAGAGAACTAATTAGAAAGAATGAGAATCAGAATATTCTTTGCTGTACTACAAAAGCATTTAAAGGACCGACAGCATTAATAAATCGTTATTGAAGCTGTCAACTGGGAGCCAATTTTGGAACCATTGCGTTACAGGCTAAGGCCCCTGGTTCCGCAGGTTATTTATTATGTTGGCGCGTTTCGGGACGCGTAGCGCCATCTAGCTTGCGGGAAGTTGACTAATGGTCTGCATTGGGTACTTTTACGTTATTTCAAACGTCTATCCCGGAAGGGTAGACAGATCTGGGTGATTATTCTGTAAAAAAAAAACCGCTCAGTTGCTAGCGCTCAAAACCGGTTTAGTTACGGGAAAAATAATCTTTTTATTGACAAAAAATATATATATTTCGCTAAAATCTATTTTCCCGCAAATAAACCTGTTTTGAGGAATAGCTACTGCGGATTTTTTTTTACGCAATAAGCACTGATTTGCTACGGCTACGATGTTAAACACTAAATAGGTTCGTAACAAAAGTAGTTGTATGCTTTTACAAATTTGGCCCTACGGTAACAAGACCCTACTATGCTAGACATAATAGGTATCTAGGACAGTAATTTCGTAGCATTAATGAGCCAAAATATTCTAGTAAGGAGCTCTTGTTGTCAAACAACAGCGAGAATTCAGCCAAAAAACCGCGCTCATTTCAATAAACTTTGCAAGGATTGAAGGCGGATATCGCGTAACTGGGGGGTTTGGTATAAAAGGACTCTTTCATCAGCACACAATAGAGTCTAGACTCAAATTATACCTGTTAGCAAGAAAGAATTAAGATCAACAGACCCTTAGACCTCAGAGTAAACAAAAAATCGACATGGATGGTGCCCTATCGCAAGAATTAGATTAAGATTGTTTTGCTTCCAAAAATATGCTATCAATAGAAAGGACATATTATAGCGACCTTAAAAATAATCAATCGTTTCATTTCATAAACAAAACGAATCTCTCGGTAGGTACGTGATGTTGAATAAAGTACTGGTAAAGTAATGAAACCTACTGTAGGTTTCATTACTATACTGTAGGTTTCATTACTGTAACAGGTCCATGAGAGATCGCATGGAAGTTGTTATCAAGGCAAGGGGATGTAACACTAAGTTTAGAGTGAATTACCTGATACCAAAAAAATCCCTCTCAATTGGTTTAATTTGAAGGAATTGAAGTTTTTCGAAGTTATTATTTCAAAAGGTGCTATTTTTCTGATGATGCTATACCTACATACAGGGTATCCCGTAATATAACGTCAAGCGGGAACTAGGTGAAAGGGCAGGTCATACACATAATAGTACTGGGGAAAACATAAAAAAACCTGGTCGCTTCGTTCAGAAATTATAAGCATTTCTTTGAATGTTTTGAAAAGGTCGCATATTTTCTAATTTTGCCGTCTATTTTTTTCCAAATAATCCTTAATAACCATGCTATTAAATAGCATTGATAAATCAAACAATTTAAACAAAGAAAGAAATGGTAATTTAATACTCTTGCTAACAAAAGTCAGTCAGTCAGTACATAAATCATAATAGTTCCTATTAAATAATAATAGTAGTCTTCGATTATAAAAGGAGCCAGATATCCGTAATTCCTTGAGGCAGCACGTGTTACTATTGAATAGCCCAATTTGAGACCCGAACGGAGAAAAAAATCGTGGTCCCAACACAGAATAGTGAATGATAGAGAAGGTTCGATTCAATCAAAGAAAAGTAAAAGCATAGAATCCCACAATAAAAATATTTTTTCGAGTGTCAGCAAAAATATATAGACCATACTTAGATTTACTTATTGTACAACAAAGATAAATAGTATAGTTTTTCATGATTTGAGATTGTAACATTTGCACAACCATCTACGTATAATAATAATACGTATTATAATAAGATGATTATACGATACAGCGTCCTCTGAATCTTCCTGTGGCACCTTCACTCACACTAGACGGAAGACACAAAATAGCAAAATAACTTTTAACTCATGTTGACACAGTGTTTTTCAACCTTTATCATGACGCGACCCCTTACAGCGGAAAACCCTTTTGCGACCCCCTAACTTCAAATTATCATACGGGAAAGTGGCGTCTCCAGAAGCAAGCAAGTCTTGGCTGAGTACAACCATCTGGTCCATACATCCCTATTTTTGGTCCTGTTAAGACATGCAAGATTCGGGTGGTGGGTATAAAAAAGGGATTATTCTTATGCCAAACGTGTATGTTATCTTGATGCAGTGTTTTTGTAGGGCCCTGTTTGAAGGATTATCTCCTTCGATATGACACAATACGCCTTGCGGGCAAGGAAGCTACTTATTTATAGTTTCTTGGGTAAGGAAGGCGATGAACAAACATTCATCGGTCAGAAGTAAGTAACAGTACAGTCAGATGTTCAGACGACATAGCCCAAGTAGCCGGAAAGCAGTGCGTCTGGCACAGAATCGTGAAAGGTGGCATGGGTACCTCTCACGATTCTGTAGAACATGCTGATGATGATGATGAAGTTTGTAGTTAAGTAAGCGAGATGAGATGTGGAATGGCGACCTCGAGAGAGAAGAGATCGGTTGGCAGATCACCAGGTCCGATGACATAGCCCAAGTTTTTTTTTTGGAAACATTGATGTAGGACAGCGACCACCAACATCAGTGTTTCCCAAACTGTTTGTGCCTTGACTTGTTTATTGTTGTTATTGTTGTTTATTAAACTCCTTCGCGAGATTCGCGACCCACTAAATTCGGCTTGGACCATTTACTTCCAATGTTCTACCACTAGGCCAGATCTGCTCTAATCGTGTCAACATTACAAAGCTTTTTCTATCTATCTATGACGATACAATATTCTATTTATTTTTGGACCCGGTTCCGGAATGGTGGTGGCTCGAGACCCATCTAGAGTTCTCGACCCACCATTTGAGAAAGACTGGCCTACATTATTTAGCGGAAAGAGGTTTAAGCAACCCGGTTTCGGTTCACCCGGGGCGTCTGTTTTATGGTCGCGCCTCGAATGTTACAGAAATTTTGTTTCGGTCTGGAAACTCCACGATGTTTTCCTTTCCCCGTTTTGTATTCGAATTACTTTAAACATACTTACTTTGTACTTTATTGCACACATGAAAAATTACCCTGTTGCAGTTTATTGGTTGCGAACCAGGAATACACTTGGGCTATGGAGACGTTTTGGCTACATTTTTTTTTATGTAGCCTGTATTGTGTCCCACTGCTGAGCAAAGGCCTCTCCTTGAGTCATTTGTTACAATTTAGAAATGTGCCATCTGACTAAACCAACACCACTGTGGGGAAAACACCGTATGGCTGCACCCGGGCCACCCCTGACCGAGATAAATGGCGTGGCATCGTAAGGCGCGCAACATCAGCCACTGATAGTTACTACATGTGGACCACGTCCGCTCTGACAAGGGCGTAACGACGAAGAAGAAGGTAACAATATGGTGCGAGACTTTCGTACCAACCTACTTCGCTGTGGATTTGTCATGTTGTTACAAGTTACAAGTTACGAAGGTCGGCGAGTTTACAATTTGCAAGGATTCCCTGGAGTGGCACGCGGTGGGTATAAAGCTCCGAGGCTCCAAACTTTTGTTGGTGAACAGCTATTTTACGCACTTAAGAATACATAACGCGTAATTAGACAAGACTGGTCTCATTAGATGATGTGACGTAGTACGGTCGGCCACAGCCTAGGATAGATACCCTATGGAATCTCTTACCACGCGCGACAAAAGGGCTTCCAATCGAATAAAAAGCGGTATCCTAGCGTGTGGCCGACTGTACCAGGCTGTGAAAGGGAAAGAGCCAGGGAGTGTGAGGAGAATGCTGCACCAAAAAGACTCTTGATTATGATGAAAAGCTTTCCTTTTCCTGACCGCTAAAGACGTGGTTCCATAACTACTAAATTAACTAGTAGTTCGCCCCGAACTGTGAACTCGCGACCCCAGTTACAGATGTGTAACTTTTTGCTTACACCATTAGCGCAGGCGCCCGCGCTTTGCATAATACCTATAAAGTGTACAACCCCTTATCTCGGCAACCCCTCGACCGATTTGGCTCATGTTTGAATTAGAAAATATATTTTTTTAATTTTATTTACCCGCCTACCAAATTTCATAACGAACTTTACTTAATTTATCGTCGAACGAACATTCATACATACAATCATACATGCGCCGGATTGTTCCAGTAGATTTGGAGAACTTCTCTAGCTTCGCTCGCTCGTTCATTTTATTATACCTACCAAGTTTCAGACCAAACAAGAGAAAAAAAAAACCTAATACAACACCATCAACCCGTTTAACCCAATTAGAGCAAAAAAAATGAGAAATTTAAAAATGCGTTTGTTGCAGAATATTTTGGTACCAAGTTTCGTACCAACAAACCAAAAAAATAAGAATCACTTTACAAAAAAAATCCAACTCTAAGAAAACTTTTTTACCCAGTTACCCAGTAAGCTCACGCTTCTATCCCTGAAGAGGTAAGTTACAAAGTCTGTAATGCGTGTAGTTGACACTTTTTGCCTCTGTAAAGTCTTGCACGTTTCTGTTTCCATTCATTTACATATGTTTACAATTGAATATTTATAAAATCCAACATTTGTCCTATAGCTGTTTAATCAAGAACCTTGTGTTTTCACAATTTTGCTTCACAATTAAAATTGCAATTTGTCCAACATTAGTCCTATAGCTGTGTAATCAAGAAAACTTTCACAGTGTTGGCTTCAATAACGAGGGTCATTTTAAAGGAAGTACAGAAACTTTTGATTAGTACTAAAACAATACGAGGAAAAAGAAAATGACATCCATGAGCTGGAAAATATTACCCAGACAAAAGAGATCATGATTTCAAGGATCAGGAACTATTTTTTTTTTTATTTTGTATCTAAACTGAAATTGTTTAGCAATTTTTGTTTCACGACCATAAAATAGTTTTCTTTTCATTATTCTAAACAATAGAACCACAATCATTACACCGTTTTGTTTTTCTGGTGAACAACCCAGGGGTACTGCCACAAAAAACTAGAAGCTCGAGCAAATTTTCATAATCAGCTGGATTATTGATGTTTAGGATAATGAAAACAATACTACAATTTTATTGCCCTGAAACAAAAATTTATCAGTATCTATACAAAAATTAAAAAAAAAATGAAAATTGTGCATTACGCTACTTTAATTGAACCTTAAGTGTATTGGTATTGGTAGGTATTGAAGTTTGTCCCCAAACTCTCCAACAACGTCTACAGAGTTCGACGGAACTCGTGATTTCGACATCAAAGTAACATCCATTAAAAAGAAAACTATGACTCGAAATTAGCAAATCACGTATGGCTACATTTAGCTCGCCCTGAAATCGTGATAATCAAATAGAAACTCTACTGACCTGACCTGAAAATGCTATTTTTAGCGGCCACCGAACATTCACCCCAGTGTCGAAAAACGGAAGTTATGTACAGAATACTACTACGTTCAGCTACTCCAAGGAATAGGTATCATTTTTGTTCGAAACTAGCACTTATGTCATAGGCTCATAGGTGTTATTTTTGATTGCTTGTATCACAAAACAATGACTGCAGAAGCTCGCCCACTACGTTTTGAAACTAAAAGATGTCTATGAAAATTTCTTTGAGTTGAAGTTCTGTGTAGTTTCTGTAGTGAATTGAATAAATAGGTACTACTTACTCATTTTTTCCAAGGACATACATTGTATGTAATGTCTGTCATTTAGTGTGCTCTTAGCAAAAAATATTGAATACAATAAAAAAAAACACAAACAGCATCCCTTCTACACATAAACAAACACAAATTGCTAGAATGTACAAAAAGTTGGTTAGCTTTTATAGGTTTTGTTCTCATTGATCATTTACTGGTATTTCCTACCACAATAGAATGTGCAAAAATTCGCTAAATACGGTTGTAAGACCACTTTTTAACGAGCATGGCAACAAATGTTCCAAATACAGTCATAACAATAACAACCAGTAGTTAGTACCACCAGGCACCACACTTGTATCTCTTTCAATGAATCATCGGACAAGAAACCTTTTGACAAGAAAATAGAGTCGTTATTGCAATAATTGTACTTCAGGAAACCTGACCAGTTTATAAGACCTGCGGTTTGAAACTACCAGTTCGAAAGAGCGTTCGACCACAATAAAGCTCTTTTAGCGGGACACGCGATCGGCAATGGCAATGTCGAAAATCGAAAACGTACACAATAACCTAAAAAGAGATAAAAACCGGTTACTTACGTCTTAACCGGACACAAAACGAGTAGGTACAGCCAGAACTTTGACTAGCATAAACCCTGACGACCATACTTATGTATACCAAGGCCTCATCATTTCATGTGAGCTGTCGTTCGATGTAATAAAAATTGTAGGAATAATGCGGTCGATTCTTATAGATTTTCAAACTTACTATTGCACAAAATAAAAATACATCACAAAAAAAAACATAGGACACGATTTTCGTTAATTCAATTCAATTCAATATCAATTTATTTCAGAAAAAATCCATACATTGGTTAGTAATATAAATAAATATAATAATAACCGCAACTTGAGAGTAACAACAAACCGCTCTTCTGAAGTTTGCATGTTAATTTTTTGGAAATATGTACGATCGGCCACAGTCACAGATAGCCCATGGCAGCTCTTACAGCCCAGGGGCATAAGGGCGCCAATCGAACAAAAAGGGGTATCCTAGCGTGTGGCCGACTGTACTTGGAATGGAAACTTGAACCGCTTTGACGGCTCGCCGATTTCAAGGATGACCATAAAACTGACAGTTTATCAGGATTAAAACCGGGCTTGTGGGAAAATATGGTAATGGAATATGAGTTGAGTTGAGTTGCCTTGTCGTTGTTGTCAACGGCCACCTTATAAAGATAAAGACTTCTGGGTGCCTTGCCTCCAGACTTTCTCTTGATGAGAGTGAGAAAACAAACATATTGGCAAAAAATTACCTACTAAATAATTTACATTCAGGTTGTACACACGACAGCACGTCAGATTGTACACTTTTGTTGCAAAGTCGCCCGTAACGTAACCGAGTAGAGTGCTAGCGTGTAAAGGTCGACGTGCTGTCGTGTGTACCTATAAGGTTTGGGTCTAAATTTTAAACGCAGGCATCTAATTGTCTAACTTCAACCATCCATCATTTAATTATTATTGTCCAGATCACGATCGTAATCAGGATTCCTTTGAATAGTATGTAAGAACTAAACGCCAGACCAGTGTCTTTATTGTATTATGATCAGAACAGCTGTTATTCGTTATCTATCAAACAAAAGTACATAACGCATGAAAAGCATTGCACACATTACTTCCAGGGGCAATGGATGCTTGAAGATTTCAACGGTCAGTCAGCCCAACAATTTCATCAATGGACATGAGTTCAAAGAAACACTCTAACACATTTTATTTTAACGCCTCAGCAACGCCATTAAAAGATGTATGATTAACCAATTTCGCAGTTTCTCTGCTGCGAAAAAAAAACAAAACAACTCAACTCATTCGCCGAAACAAACGAAGGCGCGCAAAAAAATTGCAGCCAGCATTCTCTTTTTTTTTCGTTTCTTTAAAAAAAGGAATAAAAAATCTGCCAGCCATTCATATCGGCGGCGGCGGGCGTACGCTGTAATTCGAGACGCGCCGACTCGAGCGGCCGTTTCTCACGCATTCTCAATTCGAATTTGGGCGCGAAGCTGATCTGTCAAGGAGCCCGCGTCAAAATCGAAAATGGCCGCGCGAGGTGTAGAAAATGTTCCGGTTCACACAAAAACGTAAAAAGAAACAGATTATAAAACCCGAGCTCAATATTAATGAAGCAGAATTAATTAGCTCGGTTTATTGGACTCAGAGCGCGCGCAACACCCGCGAACAATGGCAAAAATATAAAACGTATGATATAATTACTTTACGCTTGACGGGGTCGAAACTAGTTTTGCGCTGGGTATTAGGGATTAGGGGATCCGGGATTTTATTCAATCCATAAAAAAAGTGTTACAACTTCCCGTCTAGACTGCTCGCGTGCTCTAACGATCGACATTAAATATTACAGAGGCTTTTCTACATAAATATTTAGTTTACAGAGAAACAGCTTCTGTCGGCATGGGTCGGATATTGCACCGTTTAATTGTGGTGTAAGTAATACAATAAAACACTCGTTACATTGTTAAGTGAATTCCTTCAAGACAGCTTTGCAGTGGGTCTTTCTGTTCCGAAGGCTAGCCAAGCGGTACCCATTGTTTGAAAACAGTTTTTGTCATTTTTGTTACAAGTAATAACCAATACATGAAATTAATAAAGTCACAGTAAAAAAATACCGGCGGCGTATTAAATCAAATCAAAACCAATAAATAAATATATACTTATTCAGTATTTAATAAATACATTATATATACACTGAACGTCAAAACTAAAAGTCACGATATAAATTACATGAATATTAGGTATTATCTACTACTAAGTATCTAGCAAACTTTTTTTTGTCCAGCTAATTATTAAGTTGCATTTAATATCTATAGGTATAATCAGATAAGAGTACCTCATAAGATTCAATTTTAAACCATTTGGTAGGTACTCAATGTAAAGTCAATTCTGACATATAATTTACAAATAATATATTACCTTTTGTATTTCGTAAACCGTTAAACTTACTTGTATTATGTGGGTTGTTCCGTATTCATGACACGAGTTTTCATGTTACGAATATTTTTTCCGGATTCATTTTACATGACTTCCGTATTCATGCTATGGAAATTATTTTATTTATTTTTACATTTCATCTCACGAGCTTTTCCGGATTCATGCTGCCATACATTATAATAAAAATACTTTGCCTTTAAGTACGGTCAACAAAAAATCAAAAATCTTGGAAGAAATATGTAATAGGCGAAGAAGCTTTTGGAACGGATTTTGTTAAGACATTCACGGACACTCACACGAGGTATATTAATAAACAAAAAACCCGTAATCAATTACTGTATCATTTAAATATCTGCACCTTAATAAAATGAACGGGTTAGTGCTTTAGAAAAAACAAAAAGTGGGTGAAGATAGTTGAAAATTTTGTTGTTTTTTCCGTTTCTCATTCCAAATTACATTTAAACATTATAAGTTGTACATTTATATTTTTGTAAGCCATAAATAAACCTCTTTATTATTATTCTGATACCACACTCGGTAGGTTTTGACGAAAATTATTTTAGATTTTATGTTTTGGCGCCAAAAATTTTTGTCTTTAATATTTTCATATACCCAGTGTCACTTGCACAATCAATACAAATCTAACGATACCTCGCAAGCTCAAATCCATCAAGCCGTTTAGGCTACAGAGCGTGCCAAAGAATTATACATACAGATAGCGAAGATCTGTACGAGAGTGGGCGTAACTCACGTACAAATCCCAAATTAATAATGCGCATACAGATAGCTGTATGCGCATCATTAATTTTGGAGTACTGTACATACATACACTCGAAATACATAACCCTCCTTCTGGTTCAGTCGAGTAAAAATGGGCCTCTGTACAAGAAATGGGAGCCTGTAAAACTACATAGAAACTAGCGCCCTCTATATTAGTTCCAAACCTCAACTCTAGGTGGCGCTGTATGCAGCCTAGCGTCCTCTATATTAGCTCCAAATTTCAACTCTAGATGGCGCTGTATAAAACCTATATCGTTTTTATTTTTCTTCCAAATAAATGCATAGAATGGTGGTACAGAACCCTCAATGCGCGAGTCCCACTCGCACTTGGGCGGTTTTTTTTATTACAATAAACAAAAGTGCCTGCGGGTGCGTGTGCAGGTTTGATTCCTTATCGGAGTGACTGAGGTAGGCACCTAGTACGATTTACCAATCTTAGAATTGAAATTGTCATGCTGACCATACCAAGGTGCCAATATTAAATGGTATTTTATTGGTAGCATGAATACGGAACACGTGTAAAATGAAAACGGAAAATTAAATAGAAAATAATCATGAGAAGGAATAATAATACCTCGTACTACGAATCCGGAAAAATATACCTATAGCATGAAAAGTCGAGTCATGAATACGGAACAACCCTATTATGTCGGTGTGCAGTGCTTACGAAAGTTTAAGTGTAAAAATATATTACCTACTTGAAGCCAAACATTGCGATAACTCGATAACCCGTTCTAAAACAGCGGAAGACAGGTTGAATTAAACTTTGTTTTCGTTCTGAACTGTTACCACCTAATTGGCTTAAGCTGATTATAATTTGACAAATTATTACCTATCAATTTAATAACAAATGTATCGTTAGACGGCGAAATAAATATTGTTTATCAACATGACTTCCTGTATATACTAGTGGTTCGCCCCGAACTGTGAACTCGCGACCCCATATAAACTTAACAACCCCATATCTCGGCAACCCCTCGACCGATTTGGCTCATGTTCGAACTTAAAAATTCTCTTTACCTCCTTTACCCGCCTACCAAATTTCATGGAGATCCGACTAAATTTACTCAATTTATCGTCGAACGAACATTCATACATACATACATACATACATACATACATACATACATACATACATACATACATACATACAAACGCCGGATTGTTCCAGTAGACTCGGAGAACTTCGCTCGCTTCGCTCGCTCGTTCAATAACTAGCTAGTTACTTCTTGAAAAATCGACTCTATAGGTACTCGAGTTTACTACTCTAGATTATAAATAAACTCTTAATTTCTAGTTTATGTTTATTCAAAACACTTGTGTTTTGCTGATGAGATCTGGGGGCACGGCAGTGCCCCCGCCAGGTCGAGCGCGAAGCAAACACTGCCGTACCATCCTTTACTGGAACCATTTCGCCGCATTTTCAGGCCCCTATTTGAGAACCTCTGGATAAGACCAGAACGCAGAAATTTTCGTCATCTAGTAAGCTATAATCACATACTTAAAATCCAAAATTTCAAGTCTGTAGGTCATTTAGTTCCGAAGTTAAGCGAAAGCAAAGTTTCGCATTTATGACACACACTCACTCACTCACTCATGATCATCATAATAGAACTAGTACTTCCCATAAACTCAGAGAGCTGAAATTTGGTACAGAGTTAGGGTTTAATGGCGACAATAAGGGAAAACTATAAAAACTAGGATAATCGAAGATCTGGAGCACCTGGTGACCCTGATTAGAAAACACAAGAGCCCTAATAGAACTAGTACTTCCCATAAACTCAGAGAGCTGAAATTTGCTACATAGTTAGGGTTTAATGGCCACATAAAGGGAAAACTATAAAAACTAGGATAATCGAAGATCTGGAGTACCTGGTGACCCTGATTATAAAACACAAGAGCCCAACCAAACTATTATAGATCGACATATACCGCCCTTACAAAAAATATTCAACTTGGTGGGCCGCTTCATTTGATGTCAAAAATCGAAGGTCTGAAGTATCTGATGAAGAACCCTCAGCTGCCCGGGAAGCACAACTTCAAGATAAACGTTTTATCCCACTATCGGTTAGCGGCATCTCGCTTTACGCGGTGAAATAAAGCAAGATGGCGATAGCCGATAATGGGATAAAACTTTTATCATGACATTGTGCTCCCCTAGCTGGTCTCAGCTGTATTATGGTAATGCCCCCTTCTACTATCTATATATATAAAAATGAATCGCCGTGCATTAGTCTCGCTAAAACTAAGAAACGGCTTGACCGATTTGCATATTTACTGTTTTTTTTAGTTCACCATAGTTCAGGGTAGGTTTAAAAGCAAAGAAATGTGGGAAAAGTTAAACGATTAGCTGAAAAACGGAAGAAATAAAAATTGGTCATTTTGTATTGGAATCGCCATTTTTGACGCGGAGAGTCAAACTATTTCAGGTGATACGAAGTTCACCGGGTCAGCTAGTTGGTACATAAAAATATCGACTGTCATTGCAGAAATCCAGCGTAGTGGGACACATCTTCTAATTTAATCTAGCCTATAGCGTCCTACTGCTGGGCGAATGCCTCCCCTTCTGCTTTTAATACGCATATAAATAAAATTAAAGGAAATCTCTGGATAAGACTAGACTGGCTTTTATACTTATACTTACAATTTAACAAAAACAAATAGTCGAACGATTTAATTTATTCTACTCGAACATTACTCAAATCAAAAAACGGTTTCCAATAAGAAAATCTAATGAAATAAATCAATATGCCCACGTTTCTACAAAAAGAAGTGAAATCCCACCAAAAACATTCTGTAAAAACTAGCCAGGTCTCGATGGAGCTGCTTGTTTATCTCTAAAAAGTAATGAAATCTAGACAAGGTCGTGCCAAGTCTAAGGTTCCTTACTGCGATTTCTTTATTATTATAGTTAATGTTGTGTGACTTGGCCATTGAAGGGTATACAAGGGTACAAAACCAGGTGCTCCATGACACCATTACACCAATCTGATGCCAGAACCGCTTGTGTACCCTTCAACGGCCAAGTCACACAACATGAACTATAATAATAAAGAAATCGCAGTAAGGAACCTTAGACTTGGCACGACCTTGTCTAGATTTCATTACTTTTTAGAGATAAACAAGCAGCTCCATCGAGACCTGGCTAGTTTTTACAGAATGTTTTTGGTGGGATTATACTATCTAACATCCATTGAACTATTGTCCTTTTGCATTTTTTAAGGAGAGTAATTAGAGGAACCGTTGTGTCTGCCCTATGCTGGGTATGGTGTTCCAGTAACTGCAGCAGTGTGGCAAGTTCCCACACCAAATAGGTAGGCACACCAAATAGGCACCAAAACGCAGTTATTGATAGGCTCGCAGTACGGATAGATAGCTTGATAGATCGAGATTGTAATCAGAAGATAGCATCTTAACTTTAATGTAACAGAAAGTTCATTATAAGGTTGGTGTGTAAAGCCAGTAATAGGTTAATTTACCTACAAATGACCAAAACTATTAGGCTAGGCATTGAGGCTTATAGGTTAAAAAAGATAGAATAGCTCCCTTGATGAAAATCATTTTACGAACCAGAACCGATCATGTTCGGTTTTTTACTAATTTAATCTCAAGACATTGAAACTGAGTGGTCTGCACGTTGAAAAAAGTTACAAAGAGGAAGGAAGATTTAGATATAGCACAAAGAGAACAATAATGCCCAATATCACAATATTTTCACCAGCACAGAGAATGGTAGGATTTATGCTTTCAGTTGCCAACAATGGCTCTGTGTTTGGTTGCAATAAAAAACGGATTATCCTTGAGCGAGCAACGTTGGTGCAGAAATATGCAGTTCTTTACAGTTTCAATGAAAGATTGTTTATAATCTAAAAACTACACTCAGGTAGTGGCATCGGGTTAGTCCGCGAGGATCACGCTTTTATTTTCTCTCTCTAAAATTATTTAAACACCAATATTGCTTAGTACCGTTGGCAAGAAAAGTGTTATGCTAACAAAAATCAGTAACAAACTATTGTGCTAGTACTATACCTACATATCATAAATGTGGATATTGGGACTTATAATAAGAAGTTCAATAATACGTTTAAATATAAGTTTTATCGTATCTAGGAGATGTACAAAACAGAGGCATTGTAGGAGAGGTCCAAGTGCCTAGTGGAAATGAGGGCTTTCGTTTTAGTTCTTACTACATAGTTGGAGCCACTGTCGAGTAAGGTCATGAAGTAAAGCTCTTAAAGTTAGTTATTTCGGACGTAAAAAGAAATGAACTTACTTTATTTTTAATACCTACCTTAAAACTGAACCAATAAAACGCATAGACCAAGCGCCATGTTGTTTGAAAAAAAAATTAGACGACAATTTTCCGAAAGATAAAACTGTTTCAAAGCAGCGTTAGGAGCGGTACAGCAACTATTTGCCATAATTAATCGCTGGTATTGCAAAATATTCACAACATTATTCCAATTAGAATAAACTCGCGCCTAGCCGATACAAACAGTGACATTTCTGACCTTACGCAACACTGGCGCCTCTAGCGGCAAATCCAAGCAAGGTACGGTCGGCCACAATCTCAGATACCCCATGGCAGCTCTTACCGCGCGCTGCATAAGGGCGCCAATCGAACAAAAAGGGGTATCTGAGACTGTGGCCGACTGTACCACTCATTTTGATAAAAAAATATAAGGACGGTGTTTTTTTTTTTTTTTTTTGGGTAATCTTACAGCCGATTCAAAGATTTAGCATAATAATAATACGGCAGAAGGCCAATAACAAGTCTCCACTGCTAGCAAATATTTATGACATATTCTTAAAATATGTATAGTATAGGTAGATGGAGTAAACTTGGCCAGAACCTAAGCTATTGTTCTGATTTTTTTTAGTTTAAAAAAGCAGTGAAGTTTATTGAGCACGAATTACGTTGAAATTAAAATTCAACATTTAAATAGAGAACATGACATAATAGAACCGTACGTGCAGCCCCTCTACCCTTGACGCACTTTTCCAATACAGCCGCAATATGGCGCAATTTACAAAATTTGATATTTTACAAATTAAGACGCATTTTGTGTTTTTATTGAATAGAACAGCCTTACCTTTGAATAAACATTACAAAGTATTTAAAATCAAAGCATTACTATGCGAATTCAAAGAGAAATAATTTTTTAAACTTTTTCATTTTGATCGCAATAGCGTCAAGGGTAACCCCCCAGAAACCAAAAAGAATAGAACCGTTCAATAAAATCGATAAAGCCATCTATGCAAAGCAAATATTAGTCAGATCGCATTGAACGCCGATACGTCAATCACCTACATGTCACCAATCTTGACACCCACTGGGCTTAACAATATATCAGAGTAAAATAAGCTTTACTGGCAACTAAATAAGGGGTCTCCTTCCACTCGGTCACTTCATCTCCTCACATGATTCATTCATAGTTTGACATGCGCGGTACGAAGTCTTTGTACTTTGATATTTTTGACATGTCATTGATCGTTTTGACGGTTTTTTCTTAGTCTATTGTGGCGATTCGAAATTTGAATTTCGGCTGCTCCTACGCAACTTTTTGTATGTCTTCTAGTGGGAGATGAACGTGATTATGCATTTTATTGGTCCGTTTTTTTTTTAAATCATAGTCTCGTCTTCATGAAGGTTCGATAGCTTAGGAATATCGACGTCCTACCACAAGACAATAAAATCTATATTTTAAAACCACTTGTACCACCATCACCAACTTGTACCATCAATTGATATCAAGTCATGACCCTCAGCATTGAGGGAACGACTGAATGGAATGGACCATCATTAAATCAAGCAACTAATTAAGGCATCTCAAAAGTAACTTATTAAGGCACAATAAACATGTTTTACTCAATGATAATGGATTTCTGTCGAAAGAGTTATTTTAAACGTTGAGCAGAGAAATCGATTGATTTAATCGACTCAGCAACAATGTATCGCAAACCAGTAATGCACGTTCGAGACGAAAGACATTTAATTGACAGGGCGTAAATTAATTAGCGTAAAGAAGGAACTACATCAGCTCAATGCCGTAATTCGGCTGACATCCTACAGTTAAGGTGATAAGTTATCATTGGCCGCGCTAGTTGTGCCTAGGTTATCTATCAGTGATAACCTAGGCACAACTAACGCCGCCAAAGGAAAAAAAACATATCTTCTTTTTGGATATGATTTTTCTTTTCTAGGTTTAGATTCCAGATCCTTCCAGATGCGAATAAAATCTTTTATCGCTAAAAGTGGCCGCTTTTGGCGATAAAAGATTTTATTCGTAGATTCTAGGATCTGGAATCTAAACCTTAGGCCCTTAAAAATAGTTAAGCCTCGCGTTGAGTATTTGGTGTTTCGTTTTTAGCAAAAACCGGATTCAAAAAGAAGATTATGTGTTTTTTTCCATTGGCGGCGCTAGTTGTGTGCCTTAAGTGTGCTTATTCTGTAAAAAAAAAAACCGCAGTTGCTAGTCTTCAAAACCGGTTTATTTGCTGGAAGATATAAATAAAAAAATATTTTTCGACAAAAAATTACTTGTTTTCGCTCCAATGGAGACCGATGAGGATGCGTGAGCGGCGTGACGGGGAAAAGGCCTATGCTCAGCAGTGGGCGAATTTGGGCTGAAAATGATAATGATGATGAATACGACGACAAAAAACATGTCGGCTATCCCGACAAACAATAAAAGTAAGTCAAACCGTTAAATCACGTTGCTATCGTCCAACCCTAAGATGTAAAATCATACGTAGGTATTATTATTCGAAAAAAAAAGATGAGGACTAGCAACTGTGTGGATATTTTTTGCAGAATAAGCACACTGGACTGGTACAGCATTTCAACTAGCCACTTGCGACTTAATTAAACAAAAACGCTTTAATAAACGCCCAGAGAGTATCCCGCTAATTAAACTTCGGCGTAATGGCCGCGTGAAATAATTCAACAATTAATTTGACAGGAAATAGATAAAGAGGCAATGAGACGGCCACGTCCCGCCATTAGCAACAACAAAACGCTCTACAAAAATGAAGAAAACAATAAAATATATGTAAAAAAAACTGGAGGCACGCGACCACGGTCCAAGGTGCCAGCCACTGCAAGCTGCCCCGTCCTTTCTTGCACTTCCCTTGCACGATTTTTTTGCACTCACAAAGGGCCCCCTTTAAAAAGACGTTTTTGTAATCTTGCATCTATTGAAAAACGAAACTAAACCGAAGCGTTGGCACAATGCGCGCGAATACAGGCCACTAGCACCTGGCGCGGGAAGACGCCATCTTGGAAAAGAAGAAAAACAACGCGACAACCGCCAAAACTGTATCATCGTAAATCAACTTCAACCCACCTATAAATAAGAGGCTTAATTGTTTAACGCGGAACTAGGCTTCCCCTGCGCGAAATCGCGCCGAACAATAGTAACCTCCGATTCAAAAGGCGTACAAGACATTGAGTTACGAGATGCCAAATATTGCAGGGGATCTTGCTCCCATTTTTTTCTCGAGCGCAGGTGACGTTACAGTTACGTTACAAAATTGAATTATTTCGGGGTTGTATTGACAAAAGACACTCGGAATCCTAATTCTTGTTGCTAGGCGCACGCAACTGCATCTTCTCTATTATCATGTCGTTACGATTTCTTTATGTACGGCAATAAATGTCGTCGGAGAGTTCCCGATGCAATTTATAAGCGATACCGATGTCAAACAAATGTATTAGTGTAAAGACCTGAATCGTCACCCGTTTAATGATGTGGTTTAGAGAGGTTTTATGACTTTTATGGTTTGGTAGGTAGAATTATGGCAGCTTTGTTGACTGCTGCTGCCTACTTGATGCTGTCACTTGGCAAGTAATAACGGCCCATCAAATGGTTGTACTGAAGAGCTCACCCTTCTTCTTACGGGGCAATAAGCATACGTAGGTACTTAAGTTGAAGAAATTGGTATGGTCAATTTCTAATTTCATCATTTCCGTCCATCATTCGCAAGAATTCGTTCGAGTGATAAAGTATTCTCGATAAAGTAATTTCTTTAAATAAATGAAGCCTCTTCAAATTTGCAAAATAATACATAGTACGTGTAACAATATCTGGGGGCATATTCTCGAGAATGTCGTATGATACAAGATTCTGCGAAGAAAACTTTCATTTTAATAACAAGTCGCATTTGACATTCCCTAGAACCCTGAGAGCATCTTCGTTCTATAGAGAAAATGTATTATGACCTCCTTGTGTCAAGACATTTTTTTTTTTTTAGTTTAGGAGTACTTACATAATTTTTGTTTTTCTGAAGTTCTAACCCGTGCTAGGAAACATCATAAAGATTCATTAGAGCGTCTGCACGGTATGCAAGAGGTTGCGGTATATTGTATGGAAGTACCTACTGTACTTCCATACAATATTTTATTTTTATTAAATTTTTCCTTGTGAAGCGTTTGACTCTTTCTAATAAAACATTGTTTTGCGTATGAAGTAGCCTAATTTATACATTCAAAACCGCTGACTGTTTAACGAGTTGACATTATTAACTCGAAGAAGCTTACAAATCACGCAATTTACTTGAGCGCGTCCAGTAAGCGCGTCACATACTGACAACCACGTTTCTGACACAACACAACATTCCTCAAGCTACTAATTATCCCCAAAGGAGTAAGTAGAGACACCAACTCATTGCAAAATAGGGCCATGAAAAAATATCCTATCCGTGGTGCTATTCCATCTCACAACTTTAAAGGGCTGTATCTTTGGAACCGTAATGGTAGCCAGTTGCAATTTTCACCAAGTATGTGTTATTATGCCGGATTACCCAAACGAATAATCAAAATTGAATAATAACAAAAAAATAAGGGGGGTCCCTACTACAAACGTGTTTTTATACTTTTTGCTCTATCGCAAAGGCGTGAATTATACAGAAACGGCATAAGGCGTAAGGCGTAAGGCATACGGCGCACAGCAGGCGTGGAGCAGATAAGGCAAGAATTATACAGAAACGGCGTAAGGCGTAAGGTGCGGCGCAGGCGCATGGAGCAGATAAGGGACGGAAGCGATTTAAATTATATCAAAAAGGCGAAGAGACGCCACAACGAGTCATTATACAGGCTGACTTTATTGTGATAGTATAATTATGTGACTTTATCCTATTTCTCTCCAATACATAATGGGATGAGTTTCTTTATTTTCAAAGTTACGTACATTTGTGAATTTGTAGTAGCAATACCACTCGCTAACGGTGAAGGAAAATATCGTGAGGAAACCCGCGGCTTAATTGGCTCCACAATGACTTGTCTTTCCTGTGGGCTAGGCTGACTAAGCTCTCAGCATAGTATAGGTGCTGGGCAAGCCTACTCCATCTAAAACAACTGCAGCGCCGAGTGGTCTTTTCACCCATCTTGTGTGAATGAAGGTGCCACTGGACGCTGGATAAATCATCTCATTACGTAGACGCAAAGACCTTAGTTTTTTTTTTGTACACTCTGACGTGCTGTCGTGTGTACATAAAATTCACTATCGTCACGTATTTTCTGCTCCTACTGTATAACAAACGGCGTGCTGCTTGCGCACCTCTCCGGTCGCGCCTGCTAGCGACGCGGAACAGGCGACGAAACGGCGTGCCTGCGCCACGCCGCTTCAGTATAATTCACAACGTGTCGCCTGCATGTAACATTTTGTATTGAAATGTTTTGAAGCGGCAAGATGCCTGCGCCGCGCCTTCACCTTACGCCTTTTCTGTGTAATTCAGGCCAAAGACGGTAAAACATACATAAAACTTGGTATGATTATAGAGCTTACTTTATAATATTAAACAAATAAACTGTCAAGCGCAATTCGGACTCACGCACCGAGGGCCCGTTCAAACAGATTTTTTTAGTTGTATGGCGTTATGGAACCCTCAGTGCGCGAGTCCGACTTCGGTTTTTCTTTTTGAATGGCCAATTTGCTGTTGAGATTGCTGTGGTGGAAGGCTTTGCCTTTAACCCGAAAAAGGATGGAGTGACTCACTCGTTTTAGCGCTTTACATGCTAAACAGTTTTATTTACAAACAAAGCCACTGGAAGGTTAAGCCGGATGTCACATAAAATGCCCAAATCGCTGTCAGGGTGGAGTTTGATACGCTTTTTTATTTAGCGATCTCTTTTTTTGAGTAGGCGACATCTCGGACAAAATATTTTCGGACAATTTGTCCGAAATGTCTCTTTATTATTTTAATATTTTTGAGGCGACATCTCGGACACTTACAAATAAAGCTGTTTTGTACAGTAGGATAAAAAAATCCCTACAATCTTATTTATGAGGAGACTAATAAAAATGTTACAAACCCACATGCAAATAACATCTTGTGTACTCATGCAGTCTTCAACATTTGCGCTCCCCCGCAAATGTGTCGCTCGCGACACACATCTTATTTCATCAATTTTATGTAAGCATATCTTAGTTAGATTATGTTGACAATATTTTAATGTTTTGCCTCGTGTACCAACGTTTGGCAATCTGCTTCCGCGTCTCATGTCACTGCGCAGGTAACAAAGGCTCAGCAATTAAGTCTGTGGCTTAGCACATCCAAAAAGTCCCACTAGTTATAGTGTTTTATCAAGACGTAGCGTAGAATAGCGTTAAATCAAATAATGTTTGATGAAAAAGTACTAGGCTTACATAAGGTGGTAGGAGGATCACCACCTCAGTTCCCACATAATTACGCGGGGTTAGTTAGAAACAAAATGATGTGTGAGAACTGAGGTGATGATCCTCCTAGCGCCTTATGTAAGCCTCGTACTTTTTCATCATTCAAATTCAGGCTATCCTAAAATAGGCAGCTGTGATAACGCTCTTTCTCTGTGTATTAAATTTGAATACTTTAGTACCTATCTGACTGTACAATACAGGTTCAATATTTTGAGAGTGTCCGAGATGTCGCCTCAAAAATATTAAAAATACAAAGCGACATTTCGGACAAAGTGTCCGAAAATATTTTGTCCGAGATGTCGCCTACTCATTTTTTTCATATTTTTCATTGCATTTTAGAGATGATAAAATTGATTAAATGATAGTAAGGAAGTAACGTAGTAAGATGTAGCCGGTACAACGTCATATACCCCACCATACGTCACGGCCATTAGGCCTTCTCTCAGCAGAGAAACAAAGTACATCAGCCCCTCTACCCTTGACGCATTTTTCCAATACGGCCGCAATATGACGCATTTTACAAAATTTTATATTTTACAAATTAAGACGCATTTTGTGTTTTTATTGAATAACCTAACCTTTGAAAGTATTTAAAACCAAAGCGTTACTATGCGAATTCAAAGAGAGATTAACATTAAAACTGTTTTCAATTTGATTGCAATAGCGTCAAGGGTAACCCCCCAGTTATTTTCGCGTTAAGACGCAATAGGACGCACAACTAGCGCCGCCAATGAAAAAAAAAAACATATCTTCTTTTTGGATGCGTTTTTGACTAAAACGCTCCTGTGATTTTTCAACGCGAGGGTTAAAAATTTTTAGGACGTAAGGTTTGGATTGCAGACTCTTGAACATAAGAATGCAATCGATTCTCGCCAAAAGTGGCCACGTTTTTTTTCATTGGCAGCGCTAAGTAGTTGTGCGTCCTACTGGGCCTTAAATGTATGCATCAAACGCTCAGGTTGTATCACGATGTTTTCCTTCACAGTTACAACACATACATAGATAAATAAAAAATAAAGGAGTATTGAGATTTAAATTCCACTTGAGTGGGATGGGTGGGACCTAAAACTTAATCTGTGTGCTGATCAAAATTAAACTTTTTTTTCTGATTACTTAGTTCAACGAAATAGTGGTAGTAACGATGCAAGCATATTATTGCTAGAGTTGTATCAAAATTTTAATTTCGTAAAATTAACCAATGATCGCATAAAACTACAGGTAGCGACACCTATAAGGTTTATTAGGAACTAAAAGGTGTTTCCTACTCGTTGCTAGATGTCGCTACTTATCTCGACGGAGGAATTAATATTTTCTTACCAGCGCCCTCTAGTGGTGGATAGCGGAAGCAGCTTGCCAGCCATGACTCCAACAGCGCCATCTCGTAGGTGAACACTGCAATCCAATACGCACTTTTTTTTCTCAGAACTTTCTTTTCACACACTTGTTATCACGTTTTTTCTGTGCATTTTTGCCACTTTATCCAAATATTATTTCTATGCACACTGTAATATTTATTGCTCTTGTTGGAACAAATGCACTTGCACATGTTGATTTTTTCCTGTAACAAAAAAAAAATATCATGAATATTTGAGAAGAGCAGTAACTTGATTTCAATGTTTTAGGTATATAAGATTGCTGAAGAATAAGTTACATTTCCTACTACTTAAAAAAAAGTGACAGGAATAAAGCTCAGCAAAACTTGTACAACATCACACTTTCTATCCACAATAAAAAAATCTACCATTTATTATTGCATAATTTACACAATAACGAGTACCTAGATGTTGTATCTATTACATTATTATACATTTTAAAACAGCAGTCAAAATTATAACAACCAACCCTCTTTTGCGTTGGGGGTTAAATAATTGGAATTCAACTAGGCAACGCCCGGGCCATCCATGGACTTTTTATTGTTTTTTTCTTTCAGGCACTGACTTACATCATGATAATAATCTTGAGTTATAAAATGGTGACATGTAATGTTAGGTCTAGATTCCTGGGTATCAGATGAATAATGCACAATTATCTATATCTCATACAGAGAGATACAGCACACTTTGAATGTGGGGATTGCTATTTGGCACTTATGTGATGAGACTGACATAATACGCCTGAAGTTAGGATAACAAAAATTGAGGCCTTAAAATGTGGGTCTTCTCAGCCTAAACTTCAAAGAAATAAGTGAGGAAGTTTATATTGGTCGGCTATATTGGTTTGAATGATCAAAAAGGGGACACACCCATCCTCCGATAACCTACATTGCAAGCATTTTTATTTGTAAATAAACTGCACATCTAGATAAACCCAGGAGAGGTTAAGGTCATGATGTAATTTACACTACAGATAAATAAACGCAATATCTCTGAAGGTTAAAAGAAAGTAATTTTCCTCAACACATAATTTCATCATTGCAGTCATCAACAAGAGCTCATTTCATCATCTGATATTGAATTGAAACAATTTTATACACATTTTAGAATAAATGGATGTCTTCTTGCTTGACAAACTACACAGAAACACAAAGAAAACTTAATTTTAGGGATGCAAATACAAACTAAATTGTAAATAATTATTCACATAGGTACTGGTTTCTTTTTTTTTTTGTCTCCTAATTTCGTTTTGGTAGGGGGACTCCTCCCTTTGACCACATGGCTGAAAAGTACATTTTTTGAAGGGTTAACTTATAGCATGAAATCCTAAAAAGTGCTATAAACTAGCCTCAAATACCTATGCTGCCTGAAGCATGTATGAGATCTGAAATCTTCCGTGTTTCTTGAGGACATACGAGTTTAGCATGGAAAAAAGATAGTTGGGACGAAAAGAATAGGTGATACGTACCACTAACACTTCACAAATTGAAGCTCTAATCCAAAAACAGTGATCCACCGCAATATTCCATCAGGAAACCTAACCAAATCCCACGTCGTCCCCAACTTAACACATTTTTCTAAACACGTTTTTTAGACAATTTCGGCGACTTTTAAATTAAAACTTCACGTAATAGCCTTCACAAGGTTTGAAGCTACTGCCTAATTCGTTTCAGCCCGTAATGAGCCTGAAACTAAATGAAATTGGTCATAAAAATCGCAACCACGTGCATTCAGTATGCAATGAAATGCACGGTCAATAGATCAATGTAAAACTTGGTTTCTACTCCAGTTACGGACTGAAACTTGAAACAAACCGTAACTACAGCTAATTAGTGATAATACTCGTGAAAAATACAGTCCATTCGGGTTATTGAAACTGAGAAAACTACACAAAGAAAACATATGATCGATCGAAATTGAAGTGCACCGCAAATTGCACATGTAGAGTTGTCTATGGTACGAGCTGTCAAACGTCAATTTCTTCCGGCGAAAACAAAAATCTGTATTGTCTATGATCACCACCGGTATTTTTTGTTTGTTTTCAATGCGAAATATCGTTGAAACAAATAATCAGCGCCCAACTAACCCTGCGGCGGTGGCACGAGACTCTCAATAGGCGCGGAAGTTTAAATTAATTAAAGACTTACCACTACTGTGAAAAGTTGACTTGTGTTCAGGAAGTCCAAGTGCATGTTAAAATTGGTGTAAAGTTTGCTTTATCACAGTCGCATATTCAGTCATTCCTTTAAAGCCTGAAAGGAAGAAAAAACGTTAAGTTCTCATACCAAGTACCAACCACAACAAACATCATCAAGTCTAAAGATCTTACCGGTTCAGTCTCTACCCACAAGCTCGCAAATTCCTTTTCGAATTTACTGACAATACTTGCGTTTGATGTTACAATAACGCTTTCATAGTTAGCCACCATGGCCTGTGTAGACCAATTCAGCGAGCCTGACATCACAAAACCTCTGGAAGGTTTTGGTTTCGCCTGTGTTGTCGCGAAGGGTTTCGAAGCTTGAGCATAGATGTTTAGCTTTTCCGCGTACGCTTTCAGCACGTTCTTTCGTTTTATGGCCCTAGGCCCGTCAATGATGCAAAATTTGTGATGCATTAAAATCGATTTGTTATTGGTCTGAACCTGGATGAAACCTGCAAACACGAACGCAAAGAAATGTACCTATCTCACAAAGAGCGTCAACTCAGAAAGTCAGCGCCGTAATGGATAACTTTATATGGTTAAACGCCGAATAGTAGCCGAGGACTCACTAAACTCATACCTTCATTAGAGGAGGTGAAGGGTCTCTACCACAAACAGACATGGGTGACTCAACACAGAGATTACAATACGTATCTATGGTCAAACGTTGGACCTATCTTATGGGCAATACTCTTCTAGGGGGAGTGAGTCGAACATACGTCCTCGATCTACATAGATACAAGCTAGGTTAGGCGCAACTTGAGATAAAGAAACGGGTGGTAGGACTGGTAGGTAGCTGGTACTTACTATATTCCTGAAGTTTCTTTATCTGAGAAGGTGGTGCATAGGCCATGTCGCTGTCAACCACTATCCTCACCAGAACATGCTTCTGTCCCAACCGTATGATATGCTCGGCGATTTCGCTGCTCGTTATCAAGTACATGCAAATGTCAATGGTCTCTTTCGCCGATTTGATATACCTGATGAGCTTGAAACAGTTCAACTGTCTACTTTCACATATCGTTAGGTCCTTATTAGTTGGGACTCGAATAGTGTGACGAACGATGTCATCGGAAAATATTATCACGTCATTTATCTCACGGTTCTTGATGTTAATTACTTCACTGCATGTGTCGTCCGTTGGCACTTCGTATTCCTTCGATGGTCTGAAGTATTTGTACAATTTTCTTGCCACTTGAGTAGCGACCGCGATAGTGGCAGTGGACGCGAGTATGAGCTTTGCACTTTTCCAATCCATGTTGCGTGATTATAATTCATTTAAAATAATGGCCTCTAAATGTAAAATTTTCAACTTTGTCCGTGATCCACCATATTGTCCACGCTATGTGAGTCGTAAAAAATTGCGTCTACCCACAACTCGGCATGAAATTAGTTGCATTATGGTAGGGTACTGATAAAAAATAAATCTATCCATAGAATATAAATTATTATCAAAATTAATTAAAATTAATCAAGTTATAAAAGATTTATAACTTTCTGAAACAAATATCCACAACTTTGGGAACGACTGGCATCTACAAATCTAACGCGAAGGAAACAAAACGTAATGAAACTGCAACCACAAAAAAACGTGAACGAACAAAACGCAAAACGTCAAATCGATGCGCTGTGTAATCTGTGGTGCTGTGCGCGTCGTTCGTTTTTGGTGGTTGGGGATTGATTGGAAAATATTTTTCATCTAAAAATAACCGAGAAAAAATTATTTCCCAAGTGACTTTCATTTCATCTGTGTGCCGCTACGCAACTTTCTTCTCCCGTAACTTTTCGTCAAGAAAAAGGAGACGAAAACAACGCCATGGCGCCGAATCACAACAGCCGTTAGCGGAGCACAAAATCAAAAACCAAAACGCAAACAAACAAAATGCCGAAGGTGCCGTACAAAGCCGAGAAAACGCGCGAGGATGACGAGGACTACGAAATAGTGTCGTTCGAGGACTTCTGCGACAAATCTCCTAGCTCCAAGACGGATTTATTGACCCTCAACGACAATATAAACTACAGGCTTTGTTTTGAAACTGACGATGGCTCCAAGTTCGTCGCGGAGGGTGAAGGGAGCTCCAGAGACATGGAGGAGCTCAAGGAGACCTCTCTGGGAGGTGCTAAGACCTGGAAGAGGAAGGTTTCGTCGTCATTCGCGCCGTTTGGAAGGTACACCCCTAATGCGTCAAAGGGGTCTCTTTTCAGTGGCGTAATTCCAAAACCGAAGTCTGAGGGGGAGTCGGCAACGAGGGAGCATAGGTGAGTTATAATTACGCGTTTAATTATAGACTTGCGAGGGAGATGCCTTTGGCTATCAGATGGGAGGGTTGAAAAAAGTTTATTGCCTAGTCAGAATGGGGTGGGATATTCAAAGGTTAATACTATACAGTATAATCCGTGTGAGATGCAACCTTTTGGAACTGAGACGCCGGGAAGCAAACTCGCGTTGAAGCAACCTTGTCAAAGTAAAATATATTTTCAATTGACTTTGACAAGGTCCCATCCCATTCTCATAGCGTGCGGATTAGATTATTATTTTGGGTTACCTAGTTTACGATTTACATAGTTTGTGCCCTACTGCCATATTATATTGTAAAAGAAAGACAAGTTTGATGAACATTTCAAGTCTGAGCTTACTGGCTACAGGGGGTTCCCAACTACACCCCTAGCTGCAAATCCGAGTGCGGTAGCCATCTTTGGAATCCGGTGATTGAGGACAGCCCACAATATACCCACCCTTAAAAAAATTATTTAACAGCAGGACATGAAAAAGGATGCATTTTCTCTGATGAAGACCTTGACAAGAGAGTGGCCCACTGTTGTAAACAGATTTCAATGTTACAGACAAAAAAAAATTCAAACCTGGGACCTTAAGAGGCGTCAGGAGCATGATTTTCCCATACAAACATAGTTCCGGTTTAATTTCTAAACTACAGGCTGGATTTTGCTGAAACTTGCTTTATATCAGTAGATGACAAATACAGAGGTTTGCAAATAGTTGTAAAAAAAAAATAGCCTTAAAGAAATTCTTTATGGAAAATTACAAAACAATTTAAAAGGCCACAACAATTTGTCCCTCCTCTGAAGATGGGCACTGGATCCTGGGCTCGAAAGCCAGATGAAAAGGCTGAACTATTTGCACAACATCTAAGTAATGTATTCACACCAAACGAATCTTCAATGGCAGAATTTGAGGAAGAGGTGGACAGGGTGATTAATAGTGATCAGCAGCTATCACCCCCACTAAAACTGGTCACACCTAAAGAACTAACCCAAACAATACGTCTACTCGAAAACAAAAAGGCACCTGGCTTCGACTTAATAACCTCTGAAATACTAAAATGTCTGCCTAGGAAACCAATAGTTTTTCTAACTATGTTGTTCAATGCTATCTTCAGGATACACTACTATCCTAAAATGTGGAAAATATCACAGATATGTATGATGACCAAGCCGGGCAAAGCGCCAACAGAGCCGAGTTCATACAGACCTATAAGCCTTTTGCCCACCATATCAAAAGTATTCGAAAAGATTCTTCTTCAAAGACTCAAACCGATTCTGGCAGCTGAAAGAATAATCCCCGATCACCAGTTCGGATTCCGCGAAAACCATGCTACAGTTGAGCAAATACATCGAGTGGTGACTAAAATAAGACAGTCCTTGGAGAAGAAAGAGTACTGTTCTGCTGTATTCTTGGACATCCAACAGGCGTTCGACAGAGTCTGGCACAAGGGCTTACTATTTAAACTCAAAACCCTGTTACCCAACTCACTCTACATGATCCTAAAATCTTACTTGCATCAAAGGAAATTTCAAGTAAAGTATGAAGACGAGCTCTCAAAGCTGTATGATATCACCGCTTCGGTCCCGCAGGGGTCAGTGCTTGGTGAGTGTTATATTCGATCTACACATCAGATCTACCCGGTAGTAAAGAAGTGACCACTGCAACATATGCTGATGATACTGCATGTCTTGCCAGTGACAAAGATCCCGATAAAGCGACAAAGAAATTGCAATCACAATTGAACAAAATAGACCAATGGCTAGAAAAGTGGCGAATAAAACCCAGCGTAACAAAATCTACTCAAATTACATTTACTTTAAGAAAAGGAGATTGCCCACCTGTCACCATGGAAGGAAAACCACTACCAACCAGCGACTGTGTGAAATACCTTGGCTTACACTTGGACAGGAGACTTACCTGGGGAAACCACATTAAGTATAAGAAAAAGACTGTATCAAGGCAATACCAAAGCCTATCATGGCTCATAGGACGCCAATCAAGATTGTCAATTGAAAACAAGCTACTAGTTTACAAAGCTATATTAAAACCAATTTGGACCTATGGAATTGAACTCTGGGGCTCTGCTAGCAACTCCAATATAGAGATACTTCAAAGATTTCAAAATAGAGCTCTACGATCTATATCAGGGGCACACTGGTTTGTGAGAAACACAGAAATACATGAATATTTAGAGATGCCAACGATCAAGGAAGAAGTGAAAAAAAGCTGCGAACGATACAAACAAAGACTACAAAGACACACCAATGACCTGGCCAAAGACTTATTAAACACCCAAGGAAAAATAACACGCCTAAAAAGATGGCAAATACTAAACCTTGACAAAAGGAGCTGAGAAATGATTAGTCATGCCAAATAACAGAAGATGATCAATGGAAAATCCTCTGACAATAATATATCCCAACAATGAACTAATCTAATTATGGCCAGAAGGGCCGATTGTAGATAACACAGGGAAAACAAAAAAAAAAAAAAAAAAAAAAAGAAATTAGAGCGATGCGTTTTTGGCACCGAAAAAGGGGTTACTTTCAGCTGTTATTTACTTACATTATTACACTGTCTATTGGAGTCTAACTACCTTGGGAACATCAATAATGTATTATCAGAAGTAGTATTACTTGTCAGAAAAAAAATTATTTTTGAAATAGCTAATAAAATTTAGAAATGGCAGCGGAACTACGAAAAAATTTGGGAAAATAGATCTATTTCATTACAACTACATACTCGCGAAAGGACACAAACACACGTAGACTCTTATAGGCGTATCGCCTCTCACTTTTCCCGCGCCCCGTCTCGCTCTGAATGAAACAGCCATAGAAAATAGTGTTTCACGCGCTTGGCCATCGCCGAGTTCCTACGGTCCTACAGGGGATTCTTAACTTGTGAGACAATAGTCCTAACCGCTAGGCCTACCACCATATGCTATAATGTTTATAAGTTGAGTTCTGTTAGGTGTAGGTATATTAATTTTACTCATTCTTCACAACAACAAAGTTTGTTTATGTTAACTTTGCACTTGGGCATACATATCACTTGGTCTTTGTCAACCATTATTACTATTAATATTGGACTTTAGTCATAAAGTGTATGTTTTGTTTCAATTTGTGTCATTTATGTTGTTGAATATACGGAAAACTAGCTGTGTTTAACAATTTACTTCTGCACTAAAAGGCAAGTCTTTATCATAAATTTTAATGACTAGATTGTCTACGGTTATTTTCACATTCTTTTGCTTACATTTCCTCTCTGTTTTAATAATTAATTTAGTTCTTTGTTCCTTTATTTTCTTTACAACAGACAAAATATCACTAATTGTATTTTCTAAAGCACTAACCCATGCTAGGGAACATTATTATTAGGGTTCAAGTACTGACCCAAGCAAATTATTAACGTCATAAAAATCTTTATAGCCTATTTTTAGCCATCTGAACCTTCTTCCTCAAGCTCACAACAGCACAACACTTAACACTACTGAGGTGACAGTGAACAGTGGCTAAGGTGACAGTTGAGAGTAGGCAAAATGGTAGCGTGCTAAGGGGGCAGGTCCTAACTCTGGAGATAAGTTGACAGAGACAGAAATCAGTGGAAGTTGTTTGAGGAGGCGTTTATAAACAGACCCACTAAACTGAGTCATTATCACTATCTATAGATAGTTATAATGACTTATGATGATTCCATCCCATAAGTGAAGCCCACTGCTGGGCATAGGCCTCTTCCTTTTTAAAACCTCTTAGAGAGCTATTGAAAATGAACAACTAACTAACAGCACCCTCAAACTTTGTCCACAGATACCAGCGCTTCTCTTCACCAGCCTCCCTCTACGTCCGTATAACCAGCATGATGAGGAGCTGTGGCTCAACCATAGCTCTACTCTGCCTCATCGGTGTCCTTTCAGCCGGAGTGTGGTGGGCAGTCTGCGGAGCGGTTGGCCCGGGCGGGGACCGCCACTATAGGAAGCTGTGGGAGCGAGCGCACCACCTCGATTCCACCCAGCCTCCGTTTACTGACAAGGTGGGACATGACTTGACTTAAATCCTGTTATCCCTCAGGAGGCCACGGAGAAGCTACTTTGACCAAATTAAAGAGAAGGTGGAAGTCATGACGTACCAGGCTGCGAAGGAACTGGCCTATGATCGAAGTGCATGGAGAATGCTGCACTGACAAGAGGATAACTCTTAAATATAATGATGATCCCTCAGGAGGGACATAAGGCTCGAAGAAGTTTTCTCCACTTGGGACGATCTTTCGCAGTTGGTTCGAGGTCACTCCGGACCGACTGGTGACCAATCGAGGTGGGATACGGTTGGGACAAGGCGGGACATGTTTGGCCTGAAACATCAGTTGCTTAGCTGGTATCATCATTGAATACCTGTCAGTAAAGGAACATGCATGCTCTATTCTTTTGAAGACAGCATTTTCTCTTGAAGCTTGTTTCTGCTGAAAATTTAAATTTATATTTGCGTCGCGGGTCTGTTTCGATACCAACGAGAACAAGCTGGATTTATTTATGTTATGAGAAGACTCGATGGTGTCAATTGGCTATCGACCGTTTTGTGTAACCGAATTTTGTACTCGGGCATTTTGGAGGGTGTTTGAACTAAATTTCACAAAAATTATGCCATTTTCTCGATAGAAATTTTAAATTGCAAATTCAAATAATTTCGCATAAATCAATTATTCTATTTCAATATTCAATAACAACCGCATCTTCCGCCCTTCCAGCCGATCGCCGAATACCACTACCACGACCACAATAACCTGAGCACAAAGAACAAGTTCAACGGAACAGACAGCTCGCGCAAGAAGACAGAGTTGAACAAAAAGAGTTCCACTTTCACCGAGCGACCGCTTCTGACGCTGGCTGGCTTGTGTAGCAAGGTAACATTATTTCAAGTACCCTTCAATTTTATACTCGTATGTAGCTTTTAGTTAGGGAGTAAGTTCATCGGAACAGACAGCTCGCGCAAGAAGACAGAGTTGAACAAAAAGAGTTCCACTTACACCGAGCGACCGCTTCTGACGCTGGTCGGCAAGGTAACATTACTTCAAGTACCCTTATAGGTTATACTCATATGTAGCTTTTAGTTAGGGAGTAAGTCCATCGGAACAGATAGCTCGCGCAAGAAGACAGAGTTGAACAAAAAGAGTTCCACTTACACCGAGCGACCGCTTCTGACGCTGGTCGGCTTGTGTAGCAAGGTAACATTACTTCAAGTACCCTTATATGTTATACTCATATGTAGCTTTTAGTTAGGGAGTAAGTTCATCGGAACAGACAGCTCGCGCAAGAAGACAGAGTTGAACAAAAAAAAGCTCCTCTTACACCGAGCGACCGCTTCTGACGCCGGTTGGTTTGTGTAGCAAGGTAACTTTACTTCCAGGACCTTTCTGTTTTATACTCCTATATAGCTTTTAATAATAGTAAGTTAATCGGAACAGACAGAGTTGAGCAAGAAGAGCGCCACTTACACCGAGCGATCGTTTTTGACGCTGGCTGGCTTGTGTAGCAAGGTAACATTACTTCAAGTTTATTTAAGGGTCAACTGAAGTAGCGCGTCGGGAAATGCATTTCCACGGATTTTTAAATTTTGTAGATATACTGAGATATTTTTGTTCAGCGATTTTTGTTTTACGGCAATAAAATAGTATTGTTTTCATTATTGTAAGCAACAGAACAACAACATGGATACTCAAGTATTAACTTAAAGAATTTCTCCATTCAGAAACCGGCGGCGGTAAGTCACTCAATCACTCACAATTTTTCACATTTATAATTTCACTTGTTTCTTTTTCAAGGTCACAAGGGAGCAACGGTTCGACTGCTTCCCACAAGATGGCGCCAGCGAGGAGGGCTGCGTCAAAAGAGGTTCGTTTGTGCTTTTTTTTTTCATTTAGATTTATAGCCCTAGGGTGCAAGTGGCCAGGACACTGTATAGATTACGAGCGAGCAACAGTTCAATGTTTTTGACCTAATTTTCTTTACAGGTTGCTGCTGGAACGCCACAACCAACCAATACGGCAAGTCCATCGGCAAGCCCTACTGCTATTACCCAGCAGAGTACGATACGTTCCACTTTCTCAACATGACCGAGAACCGGCATGGACTGGTGGTGTATTATGAGAAGATGCGGCCCTCGGGGTACCCCGATGACTTCGAGACGGTCCGGATGCAGCTAAAGTACCTGTCCAATGATGTACTTCAGATCAAGGTTTGTGGCAGCATATTGTATTGTTTTAATGTATTATTTATGCCACTTTTCCCTGGTGCGGAAGCGGTGGTGGTCTAGTGGGTAGAACAGTGGACGAAGCAACAGGTACCCGGTTCGATTCCCAGTGCAGGCATGTATCTATGACTTTGTTTCATTTCAAAGTTATGTACATTTGTGAATTTGTAGTACATTTGTGAATTTGTAGTAGCAATACCACTCGCTAACTGTGAAGGAAAACATCGTGAGGAAATCCGCGGCTTAGTTGGCTCCACACTTATTGACTTTGTCTTTCCTGTGGGCTAGGTCGACTAAGCTGTCAGGATGGTATAGGTGCTGGGCAAGCCTAGTCCATCTAAAACAATGTCCCAGCCCAGGCGCTGCAGCGCCGAGTGGTCTTTTCACCCATCTAGTGTGAGTGAAGGTGCCACTGGACGCAACACAAAAACAAGCAACTTTACATCTTTCCTTTCCAGATAACTGACGCAGACAACAAGCGCTTCGAGCCTCCTTATCCTGAGATCCCGATGGCCAACGGACCAATCGGCAACCTGAAATACCGAGTCAACGTAGAGAGCTCCGTTGTTGGCTTCAAAGTTATTAGAAACGAGGATAATGTCACTATGTAAGTGTGCTAACAGACAGCCCTCTTAACATGCATGCACCAATCATTACTTATCGAGGAAAGTTTGACGGTTTTTTAACATTTTTGATCTGTGGAAGGTGTACAATTTGGAGCGCCACAGATAAAAAATCGCTGTCAAACTTTACTGGTTCTTTTACTTCGGGGATTTCGCGGGGGCGCGAGAATTTATAGTGGACTGTATTACGACGGTTGCCGGTAGATCACTGATGTGTCCTCAAGAATGAAGGTTAGGAAATCAAAAGGACTTACCAGATCCGATAGCGAAGGGGGTCAGGGGTCGGCGTACCTTTGGTAGGAAGGTGCTTCCAGATCCTCGACCGATTTACCTTCCACAAGCCGCCCACCTTGAGCAGCGTAGCCGGACCTGACGGCGATCTGAACTGGCGCGTCCTTCAGGTTCCCTGTGGCACTTCTTGGTAGCTGTGCTGGCACACAATTGGCGGCGCGATAGATCGATAGGCGAACGATAGTAGCGAAAGGGTAGAAATAATTAGCTCCGAAAACGAGAAGGGCTGTCGCCTCGAGAAAGTGATTGGAGTGAAGTCTACAAGGTAACTTTGAATTGTTTAGCCATGCGTTGATCTTTTAAAATGTAATAAGTAGGTTATACACTGGCCTGTGATCGAAGTGCATGGAGAATGCTGCTCTGACAAGTGGATAACTTAAATGTAATGATGAAGTTGTACATTACAAGATTGGTCCCATTTCCACAGAGCTGGAATACCAACTTCCAACAACAGTTAGAAACAAATGTCTCCCTAGCACGATTGAGTGCTTTAGAAGCTTTAGAAGCGTTTGTTGCGGACGGTTCTACCCGTCCAGTTCTACTGTTTGTACTATTCGATTTTTTGTTCCGTTAGGTTCTATTGATAAAACTGTGCTTATATATTTTTTTCAATGGCATTAATTTTTTTAAGGTAGTTGTAAAATATTCAAAATTCATTGGTAGTCTTCCAAGAAATTTCTTCTGTGTCACTACGGTTAATAATAATAATAATATCTTTATTTATTCAGATAACTGAGATTCAATAAGTTACAGACTAGTTTAAAATAAATAATAGTTTATAAGTAGGCAATATTTCAGAAATAAATAAGCTCGCAAAGTTTAACTGTGCATTATTGTGAGTAACACATAACAATGGTGCTCGCAATCCCATCTCGCATCCTGTATATCATAAAGAATTTAACCACATTTTTTGTGCACTTCCAGCCTGGACACCCAAAACGTCGGCGGCCTGATTCTGTCCGATAAGTTCCTGCAAATCTCGACCTTACTGCCCACGGGTAAGGTCTACGGGCTCGGCGAGAGGCGCGGCGGCTTGCGCGTCGATATGAACTGGCATGTCTATACCATGTTCAACCACGACGCCGTGCCCAAGGAAAATGTAAGTTTTATTCTCACAAAAGACTTATAACCATTACATTATTGATCATCATCAGCCTGTTAGCACCCACTACTGAGTAAAGGCCTCTTCATGCTCACGCCACCTCTCACGATCCTGTGCCAGGCGCAACCACTGTTTTCCGGCTACTGTCGTCGGACCATCTAAAAAGTAAGATGTAGCCTGTACAATTGTACATGTCCCACTAGCTGGGCAAAGGCCTTCCCTCAGAGAGAGAGTTCGAGCTTAATCACCACGCGTGCTCAATGCGGACCATCTATTAAATAAAAATAAAAAATTTGCTTTGTTTTACCCGTTTTTTACATTTTAGCTTCAAATAAACATATCTCATAAACAGCTGAAACAATTTTAATAAGACATCTAAGAACACTCGCTAGATAACCTACTTTCAAATAAAAAAAACCGCATCCAAAACTCATTGCTGCAAAAATCCAGGTCTTGGTTGTATAGGTATTTGTTTTGTTTATTACAGGTGAATGGTTATGGAACACATCCTTTCTACTTGGCGTTAGAAGACAACGGAAAGAGTCACGGATTGGCCATGCTTAACTCGAATGCTATGGGTACGTTGATGACCATCAATTACAATAGAATCATAACTGCCAAAGTGCAAGTCGAAGATTACTCGAAGAGGCATCGGGAGTTCAGTATCACCAGGAATAATAATTATAGCAAAAAGTGTTATCATGTTGCAATATGAGGATGAGAATTGGAAATATTTCCTAAAGTATCCACTCAGAGCTTTAATTTTAGTGTTCTTTACATCAGGTGTTTTGATTTCCCTGCTATAATTGAACGAACGAGCGAAAAGAGATAAGTTCTCCGAGTCTACTGGAACAATCAGGCGCTTGTTTGTATGTATGGATGTTTGTTTGTTTGTATGTATGAATATTCTTCCGACGATAACTTGAGTAAAGGTCGGATCGTCATGAAATTTGGTAGGTGGGTAAATGAAATTAAAGGAATTTTTAAGTTCGAACATGACCTAAATCGGTCTAGGGGTTGCCGAGATATAGTGTTGTTAAGTTTCTATGCAATGCCTCCGCGAATGGTGTTAACAAAAAGTTACACTCGCGAATTCTAAGTTCGGTGCAAACCAATGTTCCTATATTATCGTGCTTTACTTAGCCTTACGATACATAGCAACGTGGCGGGAAATTCAAAATTTTCAGAGTTTTTTACATTTTGTAGCTAAACTGAGCTATTTTTGTTCAGTGATTTTTCGTTCGCGGCAATAAAACAGTATTCTTTTCATTATTGTAAACAACAGTACAACAATAATTCAGCCGATTATGTGTTCTGGTCTCCGAAGCAGTGGCACTGCCCAAAAAACTTGTCGTAGACCAGAACACATAATCGGCTGAATTATTGTTGTTGTGTTGTTTACAATAATGAAAAGAATACTATGTTATTGCCGCGAACGAAAAATCGCTGAACAAAAATAGCTCAGTTTAGCTACAAAATGTAAGAAACTGTGAACATTTTGACTTTCCCGCCACACTGCTATCTTCCAGCCTTAAAGTCCACTCTCCTCCACAGATATCGTGACGCAGCCTCTACCAGCGATCACATACCGCACCACCGGCGGGGTCATCAACCTGGTGTTGACCCTGGGCCCCACACCGGGGGAGGTGGTGTCACAGTACACCGGGGTCATCGGCCGACCCTTCATGCCGCCCTACTGGGCGCTCGGCTTCCATCTCTGCAAGTGAGCACTGATCTTATAAAATTTTCTACATTATAATGCCACGGGATCGGTGGAGACAACTCGGCGGGATCCGTGGAGACATTCATCTGATCCCGGGATCGGTGGATACAACTCCACATTTTCTGTCCAATTTGACAATGTCGTTGGGCTTATTTTATCACTGTCACTGTGCCCGGCAAAAATGTTTTGAGATTAAATGTCAGAGAAATTGTCGGTCCTTCGGGGCCCCCTGAGGACGGGGGCCCTGGGCACGGGCCCCACGTGCTCTTATGGTAAAGACGGTATCAACGACCTTCTAATGCGCAGCGCCTCTATTATTTCAAATCTTTCCTACATCTTTCGAATTTTATATGGGCGGGATGGCAAAGTCTACAAGGTGTTACAAAAGTACCTAACTCTTTTTACAGGGTAATAGCACCCGGTGATAGGGATCACAACCTAAATTTTTATTTTGCTCTATGACGTTCCGTTGATTTTTAAATTAATAAGATGTGAACGCTGTGGCGGGAGAAAAGTATTTTTTAAATATTGTTTTCATTGACTTTCACAATGTTTTAACAACTCAAAGCTATGTAAATGCACCTACACACACAAACATATTTTAAAATTAGAGCTAACACCAAAAACAAAAAAGTAATAACTTTTTTTCAATTTTGAGGTTATAAAATAAAAATTGTTTTATTCAACTTTTTTTTACCGATTTGACATCCTGTTGACCACTAGGTTACACCCTGTAAAAAGAGTTAGGATGTTTTGTAACACGTTGTATAACTATAATAATTAGGTGGCTATAGGCTTGTAGCTGCGTGGTACTGATTTAGATGATGTATTAGTTTGAAATACTGCTTATATTTTCCGTTCGCACACATACACGGGCGCATAGGACACCTAAATTAAAGTCAGTCGTATTGGGAATGTATTTCGTAAACAGTTAAATTTACTTGTATTTATGTCGGTGTAGCTGACTAGACGAGACAGGCCCGGTTTCTGAGTTGAGAATTCAACGTTGATTAATCTCAAACCGAGCTTAAAATGACGTTTTGCGTACTTAAGTAACTGCTTAACAAATTTGCGTTTCACAGTTGAGTATTATTCTCACCTTGAGTTTTTTCCTTAAGAAAACTCAAACTTTCTGCTCAACCGGTGCTTAACTACGCTAAAATCGAAATTTGCGTTTCTGAACACGTTTGACAGTTCTTAAACTCTAATCAACACCAAGTTGAGTGAGTGACAGTTAAGTAACCAAAAAAGGCTACTTATCTTGTAATCACGAGTATTTTTATTGAAAAGTATTAAACATTTTCGTGAAGTGGACAGGAATACCTATTTGGATAACATGTGGAGTGATGACACTTCACTATCGTTGATGGAAGAGCTAATGGGAGCTCTTCTCCGCAGTTAGGAAAGTTTACTTTTTAATGTGTATCCTCATGATGACGCTTTCGCTTTTCGTTAACGAGACGACTTATCACGGGCTGCCTGAAGCCGACTCCAACCGACAAGCTCCACCTGCTTGCCGGGATAGCGCCACAGCAGTCCGAAGAGAGGCGGCTACCGTTACTAAACGTTGGAATCAGGCAAATGATGCCCGCCATCCGATGCAAAGCCACTTTCCAGTGAAGTAGCGGCTAAAGTCTCGGAAAAGCTTTACGACAAATAAGCCGCTCGATGGTGAAACGCCAGATTAACTGAAGCTTCAACGGTGGTAAGAGTGGACCAAGCACCAAGATGTGGAGCCGAACAGACAACGTTCCATCTTAATACCTGCCCTAAGGCTCCACAGTGCAGCTGGTAGGATCTTCTGGAGGTGAACCCCATCACGATCAAGTTGACACGTTTCTGGGAGCGCGACATTTGACACTTTCGACACGAGAGAAGAAGAATTTGTAGGCATAACAAGAGGCGCCTACCAAAACTAAGAATACAGCATAGGATAGTTCAAACCACAATCAAGACAACTAACACCTCAGTTTACAGCAACCATGAGCCCTGCAAAGGTCTCAAAACATTGGAAAAATTAAAAAAGGTAATAAAAATGAACGAGCGAGCCAAGCAAGATAAGTTCTCAAAGTCTACTGAAACAACCCGGCGCTTGTATGTATGTTCGTCCGATGATAATATGTATGAGTTAAAGGTCGGATCGTCCTGTAATTTGGTGACTGATACAAAAATATTTTTTAAGTGCGAACATGACCACAGCGGCATCTACAAAAGGACGCTTCATCCGTCTCATATCCGTAGTAGGCAATAGTAACAACTACCGCTACCGCTACCATGTAGGGCTGATCCACAACTAGCTAGGGACCTTATGTACTAGCTAGGTTTTAATTAAAATAAACTTATTACTTTTGTTACCGAACCTTCTTGTTTAATTTGTCTATCCACCTCTTCAAGGTTAGCTGCGACAGTCGGTCAAGGGGTTAACGAGATATGGGGTTGCGAGTTCACAGTTTGGGGCATACTACTAGTTAGAGCACTTGTTTTATTAACGTATTCCAACATCAGTGGAATTGTAGTGCATTTAGAATAAAATATTAAAAGATAGGTTTCCCTAGCACGGGTTAGTGCTTTAGAAAAAACAAAAAAGTGATAATTAAAAGATACCAACACAATAATAAATCGTTTATTTCAACCAACTAAAAGGGTTATTTTGGGCGAGACACATTAAGTTAACTTACTAACCTATTAGTCACTTGTTTTTCTAAATATTAAATAGGTAAATGGTTTTCTTTCATTTTCAATTTTATTGCTCCATGACAGCCATCCAGACTTGTTTTTCTTTTGGGTGTAGTCTGTAGGCCCCTGACCTTTTGCATTCCACCACACCTTTGTATCTGAAGCAAAACAAATCAGTCATTTAATATAAACTAGGCCTAACATTTAGGGTAGTCTTTTGTCTATCTTTGCTTGTATTTGTATTCCGCTCGCTGATAGGCTACAAGCAACCAAACAAATACAAGGAAAGATAAAGGTCTACCAATTCACCTCACTGTCTTATGTAGGTACAGGCAGTGACTCAAACTTTTTAGTCCAGTAACTTATCCCGCTTTAGTGTTATTTTTTATTTTAAGTTTGCTAATTAAACTTAACTTGTTTGTTACACTGCACTAGGAAATGATGCAGGGCATGATGCGAGGTGGATCATAGTTTGATGGGAGACACTTATGATACAATGTACTTACTTCGTTACGATGGAAAGCAAGTTTTCTTTCTCTTCCATGGTGAAGTTTGAAGACCTCTATTTTTTTACATTTTCCATACTCAGTTTCGTCTGATTATTTGCCTTGAGGGTGGGTGAGTGGAGCGCTGTACATAAGGGGCCTTTGCGGTAAAGAAAACTATAATTTATTGTTGAAAAATATCAAAGAAAACTAGTACAAAATAATAACATTCGATTCCACAGACAAATGGTCTGTCTGACAAAAAAAAGTGTTGCCAGATCGGGACATCGAAAATGCGGTAGATTTTAAAAACGCGGATTTTGAATTTAAAAAGCGGGACTCCATACTTCTTTTATAGTAATCCTAGGTATAGTATCGATTGCATATAGTGTCATTTTGATATTTTAGATATATTACAATAAACCAAAAAACCCGACATCGTAAAAAAATCTGATAAATAAATAACAAAGAAGTCACAGTCTTAGCGAAGCCGGAGCAGGCGGGACCTACACAAATTAGCCCAAACTAGTCCCCGCCTGCTAAGACTGTGATGCGGTTGGGTTTTCTTTGTTATTTAACAAAATTTTTACGCAGTCGGGTTTTTTGTTTATTGTAGGTATTTTTTTTATTTTTTTTTGTTTTCGTTATGAATGGCTGTACTATTTAAATACAGGGTGTTAAAATACCACCAACAAAGCGGGAATCCACGTATTGTCCTCATCATAATGAAGATTTTTACCCTCGGAACTATGCCCGGGAAAACAACGGTTTCCGAGATAATGAGGTTCAAAGTCAGACTTAAAAAAAATCTTTTGCAGAAAGGAAAACGGGCTCATTAGTATGAAATCTGGGCCTACTGACAGTTGACACATGATAAAAATTTTACATTGTCCGACCTTAATAAAACTCATGTCAAATGAAAGCTCTTGAAGAGTAGGTACTTTAATTTATTCTATGGTAGCTTAGTCAAAATCGCGCGCGAAAATGGTGTTTTGGGCATATTATTGTCCCATTTTATGAAGAATAACCGACCTCAATAGAACAAATTATGTAAAGTACTCCTCATTTGACATTAATTTTATTGAGGTCGGACAATGTATAAATTTTCATCACGTGTCAACTATCAGTGGGCCCAATGTGCCCATGGTCCTTTATTCAGTATCTAGTTCTCAAGAAGCCATATCAAAATTATGAATATTTTTTTACAAAAAACGACGTTAATAGAACATTACTGCCGCGATATGTAATGGGTGCGTTTCTGGCGCGCTTTTGATGGCTGACAGAGCGCAGCGTAGCGCGCAGCTCAAGGCCGAAGGTCGAGGCCTTTATAGCGCGGACAGCAAGGGCTGCAATGATGGCCAAGCTTGAGGACCGAGAGCGTAGCTAAGCTAAGCTCGAGGCCATCATAGCGTGGCCATCAGCGCACTCATTGCAGACCAAGGCATGTATAGTGCTTTACTCAAACAAAGCGAGTAATTGATAAAGACCTAGGACCTAGGTCATAAGTTCTAGGTCCTAGGTCTTAGATCTTAGGTCCTAGGTGCTAGGTGCTAGGGCCTAGGTCCTAGGTGCTAGGTCCTAGGTGCTAGGTGCTAGGTCCTAGGTCCTAGGTGCTAGGTCCTAGGCCCTAGGTCCTAGTCCATAGGTCCTAGGCCCTAGGTCCTAGTCCATAGGTCCTAGGTCCTAGATGCTAGGTTTTAGGTCCTAGTTCCTAGGTCCTAGATCATATGTCCAGGTCCTAGGTCCTAAGTCGCAAGTCGCAATTCGCAAGATGCATCGTTTTTGGACCTGGCTATTTTTTTAAACAAAACTCGACTTAATGGATTTTCATACAGTTTTTCTGGCCGCAAAACACGACATTAATGAAATTCCATACAACTTTTCTGGCGCCTAATCAAAGTAGCCCGCAAGTCCTCCTTTGCTCAAAGAATTTATTATGACCACATTACGAGCTTTTTTGAGTAAATAATTTGTATATATTTCATAAGCCATTTGTAAAACCCTTCATTTTGATACCCCACTCGATAGGTTTTAACGAAAATAAATTGAAAATAAAAAATAAATAAAAAAATATTTCATAGGTATTATTTAACGCCAAAAATCGGCCATTTTTTAAAAATATTTTGATATACCCAGTGACACTCAAAATCAAGACAAATCTGACGACACCGTTTAGGCTACAGATCGTGTCAAAGAAATATGCATGCATACATACATACACTCGAAAAACATAAGCTTCCTTCTGGGGCAGTCGGGTATAAATACATCTTCAACGTCGTCACCGGATTCTCCAACTTCTGCTTTTGGGAAGTTGTAAATGTTGTTTGCAGTCATTTTTGACATCGTGCTTTTAGATTAGATGCTTTTAATTTTTTACAGCAGCCTTCATTTTTGTGCACCATTAGATATGAAAAAAGCGGGACCGCGAAGGTCTAAAGCGGAAGGGGGATCGATTGTCAAAAAGGCGGTGTAAAAAGAGGAAAAGCAGTTTATCTGGCAACACTGGACAAAATTGACACTGACAGTTCGCTGTTATAACCCTTGTCATTATGCTGCGTCCACACATGGCCATTGCGGTATTGGCTTATTTATGACAATTTTTTTGTTCAATAACGATAATTACCCAACATGGCATCCACACATGGAATCAAATAGCAAAATACCGTGATATTGCCATTTTCTTCGCAAAAATCAGGACACAGACTATAGTGCACAATGTTTTCAGCAAGCCTAGCATAAGGCTAGGTTAGAGCGTATCTATGGTTTATAACTATAATGTATCTCACTCTTTCGTTTGACGTAGAGCGGGATAGATTTATAGATGTTCAGCACGCGTAGCATGAGGCAGTGTTAGATAGGTGTTTTGAGAGAGGTGTTGTCCATCCCGCTCTACTTCAAACAAAAGAGCGAGATACATATGTTTTAAACCCTTACTCTCTAACACCACCTCATACTACGCTAGCTGTGCGCAAAAGCATTAAAAATGCAGAAATTAGCTCTTGCTTCTGCTTTTTTTTTCTTGAGCGCCTGGTATTACTATTTGTTATGCATAAAGCGATATAAAATTGCAACAAGGCCACGGAAAATGCGAACCACGTCGGTTTATAAATATCTTCCAGGCCTGCTCCTGATCTTTCAGATTTCTTTATTTTGGATTTGTAGACCCGATACGCCGACATCAAGGATCTGGGGGCACGGCAGTGCCCCCGCCAGGTCGAGCGCGAAGCAAACACTGCCGTACCATCCTTTACTGGAACCATTTCGCCGCATTTTCAGGCCCCTATTTGAGAACCTCTGGATAAGACCAGAACGCAGAAATTTTCGTCATCTAGTAAGCTATAATCACATACTTAAAATCCAAAATTTCAAGTCTGTAGGTCATTTAGTTCCGAAGTTAAGCGAAAGCAAAGTTTCGCATTTATGACACACACTCACTCACTCACTCACTCACTCACTCATGATCATCATAATAGAACTAGTACTTCCCATAAACTCAGAGAGCTGAAATTTGGTACAGAGTTAGGGTTGAATGGCCACATAAAGGGAAAACTATAAAAACTAGGATAATCGAAGATCTGGAGTACCTGGTGACCCTGATTAGAAAACACAAGAGCCCTAATAGAACTAGTACTTCCCATAAACTCAGAGAGCTGAAATTTGGTACAGAGTTAGGGTTTAATGGGCACATAAAGGGAAAACTACAAAAACTAGGATAATCGAAGATCTGGAGTACCTGGTGACCCTGATTAGAAAACACAAGAGCCCTAATAGAACTAGTACTTCCCATAAACTCAGAGAGCTGAAATTTGGTATAGAGTTAAGGTTTAATGGAAACATAAAGGGAAGACTATAAAAACTAGGATAATCGAAGATCTGGAGTACCTGGTGACCCTGATTAGAAAACACAAGAGCCCAACCAAACTATTATAGATCGACATAATACCGCCCTTACAAAAAATATTCAACTTGGTGGGCCGCTTCATTTGATGTCAAAAATCTAAGGTCTGAAGTATCTGATGAAGAACCCTCAGCTGGTATCAGCTTTATTAGAGATATTATGGTAATGCCCCTTCTACTATCGGTACATAAAAAAATCGACTGTCATTGCAAAAATCCAGCGTAGTGGGACACATCTTCATTTAATCTAGCCTATAGCGTCCCACTAGTGGTTCGCTCCGAACTATGAACTCGCGACCTCAGTTACAGATGTATAACTTTGCTTACGCTATTCTCGCAGGCGCGCGCGCGCTTTGCATTTAAACTATACAACCCCATATCTCGGCAACCCATCGACCGATTTGGTTCATGTTCGAATTTAAAAATTATTTTAATTTAGTTTACCCGCCTATCAAATTTCATAACGATCCGACCAAATTTACTCAAGTTATCGTCGAACAAACATTCATACATACAAACATACAAACATACATACATACAAACGCCGGATTGTTCCAGCAGACTCGGAGGACTTCGCTCGCTTCGCTCGCTCGTTCAACAAGAAATAGTCGGACGTTTAACTTTATTCTACTCGAACATTACACAAATTTAAAAACTGTGCCAAATAAGAAAATCTAATAAAATTAATCAATATGCCCTCGTTTCTACAAAAAGAAGTGAAATCCCACCAAAAACATTCTGTAAAAACTAGCCAGGTCTCGATGGATCTGCTTGTTTATCTCTAAAAAAGTAATGAAATCTAGACAAAGTCGTGCCAAGTCTAAGGTTCCTTACTGCGATTTCTTTATTATTATAGTTAATGTTGTGAGACTTGGCTGTTGAAGGGTACACAAGGGTACAAAACCAGGTGCTCCATGACACCATTGCACCAATCTGTCGCCAGAACCGCTTGTGTACCCTTCAACGGCCAAGTCTCACAACATTAACTATAATAATAAAGAAATCGCAGTAAGGAACCTTAGACTTGGCACGACTTTGTCTAGATTTCATTACTTTTTTAGAGATAAACAAGCAGATCCATCGAGACCTGGCTAGTTTTTACAGAATGTTTTTGGTGGGATTCCTTTTTCTTCTTTAGATCCTTTATCGTGCAAGGAAGTCCTAAAGTATCTTTTATATTAATCCAGGCATCGTTGACAATTTGCCGGTTTTTATGGTGTGGAAGTTGGGGATCCCAAATGCACGGATTCATTTGGTAAAGTTCTAAGAACTCTGTAAAACAGTTGCATTGTCCCAATTCATTACTAATGGCAGAGAGAATTTAGCAAAAGTTTCAATAAATTCAAATCAAAACTGATTGGGACAGCACAGATAAAAAAAATGGCATCGCGTTTAGTAGTTGTCACAGACTACAATATGTGGTGTTCTGTGGGCACGCGCGAAGGTTCTGGGTATTCTTACAAACAAGAACTTTAGTAGCAGCTAGGTCGTTGTACTCCTACCCATGCCCTCAGAATGTCGATAAAGACAGAGACTGAGGTAGGTACGTACCTTTATGTCGACGGGATCCCTCTAAGCCACGGCTCCTGTGGTATGTATGAGTTGGAAAGTAACTCCGCTAGGTCCTCAGACACAACACGTAGGTATTTATTCTTTAGAGAATATTCTTTGTTTTCTTGGTAAAGAACAAACTAAACACACTTCCTAAGGGGTCCATAGTTTTGCGTGAAATGATAGCCTCGCACCGTTTGTGAAGGCCTTCAAAAGCGGCGATATTTGAGTAAAAGCCACCTTGAGGGTGGATTGAGGATTCACTAAAACCAATACATGCGGAAAAGGCTTTAAATTCACTTTTCTTTTGTAAAGCCATTGAGAAACTTTACCATATTAGGGTACAATCCGCGAATTGCACGTCACTGGCAGCAAAATTGTCAACGGAACCTGTCAAAAACGTTAGAGGCTAGCAAATAAAAGTCACTAAAAAGTACAGACTACCAATCTAAACGCAAATGTCCTTCGAGACTACCGATTTGGCGCACCAAAGATTTCAAAATCGTACTAGCATGAAAGTCGGTGCCGATAGGTCCGCCTAACGTTTTACCGGCTACCAAAGCTGTCAAAATCAGCCTATCCAGCCACCTTTGTATGTTAACTGTAATACAGGCTAAGGCCCCTGAACTTGTCCATGTGTAGACGCTATTTATGGTATTTGTCTTTTTGCCTCCTTTGATGTGCGTTGAAAAACCGACAGCAAGGGGAAACGCGTTTTTGCTATTGGGCATTTTTGTCAAAAAGGCGAAAAAGGCCAAATAAACCATCCACACATGGTCGTTTTGCTGTAAAAAAGACAAAAACGCCAATGCGTAAAGCCATGTGTGGACGCAGCATTAAAGAAAACATTTAGGATGAACTTCAAAACACTCCCTCTCGCTCTAATTAATACAGTCAAAGCGAGACAACGCTAGGTTTTTAACTCCGTCATAGAAGTTTTCTTTAATGATACGGGTAATACGTTCCTTTCTCTCCCACTGCGATTAATTCAAGGGTGTATTTTTATTATGTACCTACTGGCTAGGTTTTAATTAAAATAAACTTATTACTTTTGTTACCGAACCTTCTCGTTTAATTTGTCTATCCGCCTCTTCAAGGCTAGCTGCGACGAATGGTCAAGGGGTTACATAAGGTTGCGAGTTCACAGTTCGGGGCATACTACTAGTTATAGCACTTGTTCTAGTCCAACATTCATGGAATATTGTAGTGCATTTAGAATAAAACATTAAAAGGTACCAACACAATAATAAGTGTCAATATAAATTCTATGAATAAATCGTTTATTTCAACCAACTAAAAGGATTATTAATGCACTCTGCTTCATCTCTTGGCCCAGTTGTAGACTGACTATTCAATCAATTGCTCCGTGACAGCCATCCAGGCTTGTTTTTCTTTTGTATGTAGTATGTCCCTGACCATTTGCATTTCACCACGGCTGTAGGTATCTGAAACAAAACAAATCAGTTATTTTTAATGCAAGTAAACTTGACCTAACAAAGCAGGCGTAGATTCTGCTTTTGTCTATATTAATAGTCTTTACACGCAAAGACAATGGTGGATTAGGTATCTTATCTTATCATTATGGGGCCAGGCTGAGAGCCCGGGACACTTCGACCCAGTGGGATCTTTTGTGACACCCCCGTCCTTATTCCTGCTCAGGATGTGCAAAGACCGAGGTCATAAGCTTTAGAACGTCACCGAGGTTGAGAAACTTATATTCTTCCGGTCTAGGATATGTGGAGTAGGTTGGTAGTAGGTACAGACAGTGCCTCAAACTTATAAAACCTACAGCCTAAAAGTAACTTATCCCGCTTTAGTGTTAACGTCTCATTAGGTTTGCACAAGCACTATACACTTGTTTGTGGCACTGTACTAGTAAATAGATACTGTTCTTCTTAGCATATAGGCAGGCTGAAACTTCAATCTAAATAGTTTTAAGTAGCCCAGAATTCCGCAACATGATAACTCATTAGAATCTCCTGTGTGCTCAGTTTTAGGGCTAGCCGGGCATGATGCGACAGCAGACAATCGTGGTTTGATGGGGAGATACCTACTCCTTAAACAAGATACTTACTTTGTTACGAGGAAAAGCAGGTTTTCTTTTGCTTCCAGGGTGTAGTAAAGACTTCTTTTTCATTACATTTTTCACAGTCTTCGCCTGAATTTTGTCCTTGATCAGTGGTCCGTGGGGTGCTGTACTTATTTGGAGGCTTTGCGGGGCAGGAAACTATGAATTAAGGTGGATTAACAACAAAAATATAAAAGAAAATCTAGAAACAACTTTGACAGTTTTGCGTTCCTTTTTCTCCCACTGCGTTTAATTAGCCGTTTTCAACTGACAGTTAAAAGCTGATTTTAAAATGCTCGCTAGATGGCGCAGAAAATACGGCTACTTAACGGCAGTCAAATAACGCTTTTTCCCACAAATTCACAGATTAGAAAGTACTAATACTAAAGATACACAAACACCACAGATAAGAATCAGGCTTGCCATGTTCAATCGGTAAAAATGCCGTGTCATATATTTGCAATTTTTATTCTTAAAAGCAAAAACATAAATGGTTTTGGATAAATATTGAATAGGTAGGTAGGATATTGACATCAACTACGCACAGTGGTCGATTTGTACGATTTAGGCGGCCAAAACTATTTTATGCTTTATTTCAGTAATAAATACGACAACAAATGCTAATCTGGTATTTTAGAGTGAATATATATGTTTATCCCTATTCGTTTCATTGAAAGCGTATTTTTCTATACAAAAAAACATTTCTGTGAAAATATTTTTGTAAATAGCGCCAATGTTTTTAAATTTTCTTTAAATCTCCCTTTGGTGTAAAATATATATTTTGAGTTCATTTGAATTATCGAAATCGGCTTAGTAGTTTTTGATATTTGGGTTAAGAATTATCACAATTTGTTAAGTAAAAGACGGCCGTACATAAAAAAAAATGTTTATTCTCTACAGTCTGCATGCCTATTTAAATTGAAAATAAAATATGGATGACAAAAAAATACAGTATACACTAAAATTAAATGGTCAACAGTTATTACCACATTATTATACTAAATGTTACTTACAATGTTAGGTACCGAATCATAAACAATAAGACAATATTTTATGAAAGTTTAACATACAAATTGTTATGTTACTCTTTAAAAGACAATTCTTCCTCACCGTCACTTTCCATGCATTTATCACAAGTGCCTTTTGTATTTGGCTCTGCAGGAAGCAAAAGCTCCAAAGTTTCCTGCAAAAATGGTTTTGATCGGATCTTCTTTTTTTTTCTCATTGAACTGATGAGTGGATCTGATGTCAAGAGTAACCTGTGATAAATATCAAGGTTACAGTCTTCGCGTGAAAACTTTCGAGCAAAGTTTAGACGGTATGAGCGAAAGTGCTTATTACGAGCTTCTGCAGCTTCCTCCGAAAGTTGACCAATAGGCACTAGAGAATTTTCTATAACTTTTCCACCATGTACCAAAATTGTATGCATGGTAGGAGTCATAGAATGCCAACCATATAACTCTACATACAGTTTTGCTGTCTCCATGGCGTATTCATCAAATTTCGGGACATCTATTTTGTGACCGCTTGATATGGCTTCCAAAATAACTTTAATTCTATAAATAAAATTAAAGTCTATTCCCGTTATTTCAGCAGCCAGATGTGGGTTTTCAAAAAATCTTCTACTAGTATTGCCGTCATTTGTGTTACCAAAATTACATTTTGGCATATCTACCAAGATACCTACTTCTTCTCTGAATCTTTGCTGAATCTCTTTTTTTTTTTGTTGTTCTAGCATCTTTTCTGCTTTGGTTCTTTTTTCACGGTATTTCCCAACGGGCAATTTATAAGCTAAATGTAAAATACTCTCGAATAATCGAATTCTGGCATGTAAAGTTGATAGGCCAAATTCAAGCGATTCTGGGTGAATTTCGTTTTTTTTACTTAAGTCATTAAAGTTTTTTGAAGTGGCTCCGCATATGTAGCATCTACTCGTTGATTTGGTGTCAGTCGCCGCATTGCAAACTTTGCCGTCCACCATGGTCATTTTAAGACTGTGGCTAACCGAGAATTTTTGCCCATTCAGTTCCAATTCCGTGGCTTTTAGGGACTTCACACTGTCCCGAACGTAATTTATTTCATCTTTTGTAATGTCTGTAGACTCTTTTATAAATCTGAATCGTATCGGGCGGCAATATCGTGGTGAAGAAGGAGTCGGGTTTTGCCAAACCATTTTTGTTTTGTCGTCGCCGCAAACAATTTGTAGAGGCACGAATGAGCTCAAAAATATATTTGCATCCGAGTCGGCGTCATTCATTAACTTTTGTTTGTATTGAGCTTGTTGTGAACCATCACAACCCCATTTGCAGATAATCTGCAAGGAATTTCTCTCAGTTTCTGTAAGAGTCATTAGTACTTCTTCGAGGAAAATTGATAATCGCGTGACGGTGTGATCTAACAAAGATTGTAGATCACTTTCAGCACAGGAAGCGGTCACTCGTAGCGTCTCTTTGGGTGGGTAACATTCCTGTTTAGCCTTCAACACTAATTCGTAGCACGGGTAAAAGCTGTTGGTTGCTCGCACAATTTCATATTGACTTCGTGTCAAATCAGCGTCCACGCACATTCGCAGTGCCTCCCGAGGCGTAAGGGGATCTTGTGCCTTTGATTTGGAATGTCTTTTTTTACATTCGTTTGCGGCTGCAGGCGAATTTGTAATATCTTTTAGGACTTGCGAGGCGTTTCTTTTTCCTTATTTTTGTAAAATTACTTGCGCTGCGTGAACTATCACTTCTTTGCCCACAGAGGAGCGAACTTCTTCTGTTTTCCTCCTTTTAGTTCTTTCACTACATTCACTGAATGTTTTGCTAGGTCGTCCTGACTTATTATGCGTTTTTATGGGCATCTCGAACGTTCCTGCTAACCATGCATCATTGCTTATAAGAAAATTTTCTAGCGTGTTGCGTGCTTTGGACCATCTCTTTTTTATTTCTGTTTTAAAATATGAAAATTTATGATATATATACTTTTTGTCTTCGTCGGAGTCCCCGTAAGACACTAACAAATAATTTTGTAAGTATTCCAATTTGTCGTTTATTGATGGAGAGTTTTCCTCAATCATCTTATCAAAAAGATATCTGCGAGTTACTACCTCCATGCCCGAGTAACTTGATGAACCTAGAACAACGAAAAGGAATTTTAACGCAAAAGAAACAAAAAAGGAATTTTTCTCACTTTCTGCCTAAGTTAATGAATTATTATTTTTCTCGCGAAGTGGTCAAAGGTGGTGGCTATTTTTTTTGTGGTTATCTGCTCAAAGAGCTATACTATTAGAAACCATAAGGAATTTAACTCGGACGGTCTCGGAAGTACAACATTTTTACTATTGAAAATAAAAAAATGATAATATTTTCTATGAAAAAGGGCGATCTTTGATACGTTGTAACTGCACTAAATATTGATATTCCTTATCTTAATTTAAATTATATTTGAAAGAGCTTACCTGAATTTTCGACTTCCATCACTTTCACTTGTAACTGAATAATATCCAATGAAATATTCACTTTAGAATATCGGTTGCGCTAAGAGTGTCGAGAACGAACGCGTACAGCTTGCGCGACGATCAAGTTCCGACTACCTGTGGGGGCGCGCACGCAGTTCTAGGAACTGGGGAGGGGTGGGGTTTGGGCAGTCGGGGTGTCTATTTTTCCGGGAATCAATTAGTTTTGTTATAAGTTAACTTTGAGAAATGGACTTTTGGCCGCCTAAATCGTACAAATCGACCACTGTGCTACGTGATGCGATAAAATTTGCAAGCAATGAATTGTGTTTCTGGTTATGATTATTACAGTTTACGTTAATTTGTCGTACCGTTGGCAACACTGATGAAATTTCAACTGACTGCCGTTATAGTGCCGTATTATAAGCGCCATCAGTGGAGAAAAATAGAACTACGTTTTTTTTTTCTGAAAACGGCTAATTCAATGGTGTATTTTTTTATTAAATTAATTTCATTTCTCTTCTTTTAATGATTAATTGATAGTTTTTGATTAAACACAGATAATGTTTGTGTAGTAGATACAATCCACGATAAAATAAATAAGAAATAGCAAAAATATAATGTTTACCGGTAAATACCGGTTTTTGTACCTGCATTGGAACGCAATGCCTCGCTTAGCAAATGCTTAACCACATGCTTTGTTGATCACGGTTAAAGAAAAAGCGCCATCAATCCTGTGAAACGTAAAATACTTAAGTACCTCCTTTCAGTTTGAGCCACTCTCAGTAGAGAGTGGCTCAAACTAGAGGAAATGCTTTAATCAGAAACCGGGCCTTAGACTTGCGAAATACAAAATGTGCAGTGCTTACGAAAGTTTAGGTGTAAAAATTGTCTCATAATTATTTCAGGTACAACTATGGCAGTCTGAATGTGACCCAAGATGTTTGGCAGAAGAACAGAGACGCTGGCATACCATTTGTAAGTTTTGCTACTTCCCCTACCTATCTATTTCGTTTGCTTATTTTATCTTTGCCTTTATGTCAGCTGTCGATTTAGGTACTTTGATATGCTATCGGTCTTTAACCTGTAAAATAACCAGAAACACGTCTCCATTCCAGGATGTGCAGTGGAACGATTTGGATTACATGAACAACTCAAATGACTTTACGTACGACACTGACAAGTTTGCCGGCCTTCCGCAGTTCGTCGATAAGGTCCACAATGCCGGCATGCACTATATGGTTCTCATAGGTAAGACAAAAATCAGAAATATTTTTATAAGGTTAAAAGATTCGCTCGGGACAGGATTTGAACCCACAACCTCTTGCATTCCGTGCTGGCGCTCTACCAATTGAGCTACCGAGTCAAGTACTGCTGGTTGCGGGTTCAAATCCTGTCCCGAGCGAATTTTTTAACCTTATAAAAATCTTTATAAAGTTCCCTAGCATGGGTTAGTACTTTTAAAAATACAAAAAATCTGAAATCATTTGAACATTTGATTTGAAAACATTTGCAAGATCCACAGATGTAATATCCGACACAAAGGTCCCGAAAAGGTAAACAATACTGGTTGTAGTTAAGAGCATTCTTTACCGCCCATACAAACGGATAAAACTTTATGCTACTCGTAAATATTATTTGATTTAATTGATTCTGGTGTCGATAGTTTCTGTATTTCCTTGCTTTTTCGTTCTCAGATCCCGGCGTTAGTGCGTCGGAGAAGCCCGGGGAATACCCTCCATTCGACAGAGGCCTCGAACTGGACATCTTCATCAAGAACTCGAGCTCGAAACCTTTTGTTGGAAAGGTTAGTTCCAGAGCTAGACTTGGGGGTAATATAACCGGTTTTCTCACCACGAGGAAGAAACAAATAAGCATAATTTCAAAACAAACTGATAGGATTGCTTTCTAAAAATCAATACAGATATGCCTCTACGATTGCTGTAACAATTTTGTCATCTTTCGTGACGCGTTTTTTTTTTTTTTTTTTTCGCGAATGGCATTGTTTTGAAAATGCTATACGGTGAAAGGTAAGCCGTCCAACCACATCGCAGTGGCAAGTATTGTAGATTACCTACAATACGCGCAACGAAAGATGAGACTTGACACACCACGTGGTTTGACATGCGCAGTGACAATTATTATAGGTCTATTTAGCGGTATGAGACATTGGTTTAGATGGAGTAGGCTTGCCCAGCACCTATACCGTCCTAGTCGTCTTAGTGTCCCAGGCACTGCGTGTGGTCTCTTCACCCATCTAGTGTGAGTGAAGGTGCCACTGGAAGCTGTATAAATCATCTCAATACGGATCTGCAAAGGCCTAAGTTCTAAGACAAATATCCATATTTCAGGTTTGGAACAAGAAAACGACCGTGTGGCCCGACTTCACGCATCCAAGCGCTACCTCCTACTGGGTCGAAATGATGACAGCGCTGCACAAGAAAGTACCATTCGACGGGGCCTGGATTGTAAGTACTCTTTGATAACGGCGCTCCCTGAATCAACAGCAGGAATAAAATAAAAAAAAAAAAAAAGATTTGCAAACCGTAGCTTTCCAATATAGCAATTTTGAAGAATGTATGATAGAATGAAAAGATTTATTGAAAATAGCTTGATCATGAACCTTGATAGTTAGACAGTTGAAATTTTCACAGATGATGTATTTCTGTTGCCGCTATAACAACAATACTAAAAAGCAGAATAAAATAAATATTTAAGGGGGCTCCCATACAACAAACGTGATTGTTTTGCTCGTCTCGTTGCTAGATATTGATAACGGCAACAGGTAGACGCTTGAAATATTCACAGAATACTTAGTTATATTCAGTTTAATAATTAAATTAAAATTAATGTTTAAGGGGGGCTCCCATACAATAAACATGACTTTTTTGCCGTTTTTATAGGACGGAACCCTTCGTGCGCGAGTCCGACTCGCACTTGGCCGGTTTTTCAAACTTCTCCCTCTTTTCCCAGGACATGAACGAGCCTTCAAACTTCCTCTCCGGCTCCATGTACGGATCCTGTGAACCAGAAGACCTGCCGTACAAGCCCCATATAGATGGGGACCAGGGTCTGAAGACCAAGACCCTGTGCATGGACGCGAGGCACTACGGGGGCGTCCACGCTGATTGGCACAACCTCTACTCGATGACCGAGGCTGTGGCTACTAATTTGTGAGTTCATCGTCTAACTCGGACGTCTCAAAAATAAATAGTCTCTTTTTTTTAATGCTGTCTAAAGTCCCATAACCTAAATATTATTTTTGCTCTATGACGTTCTGTTGATTTTTAAATGAATATAATGTGAATGCTGTGGCAGGAGAAAAGTATTTTTTAAATATTGATTGATTGATTGATTGATTGATAACTCTTTATTGTACACCAAAGATAAATTACATTGTTTATTTTAAACTTATTAGAATGTATACAATTGGTTTTTTTATTGTTTTTGCTGACTTTCACAATGTTTTAACAACTCGAAGCCATGCAAATGCAACTACACATACGTATATATTTTTAAATTAAGCTGATACCAAAAACAAAAAAGTTGTTTTTTTTTATTTTGAAGTTATAAAATAATAATTGTTTTTTTTAAACTTTATTTTGCAGATATGATATCCTGTTGACCAGTAGGTTACACATTGTACGTACAGTGGTCTTCTTTGAGCATAACCTCGATAAGAGTATCCGTCCTCTTCTATTTCCGTCATGATTAGTTTTCTCGATGCGTCACTCAATAACGTTGTCCGTTCCAGCGCCCTCACAGAGATCCGTGGCAAGCGTCCCTTCATCATCTCTCGCTCCTCATACGTGGGTATGGGACACTACGCCGGACACTGGAGCGGCGACATCAGCAGCGACTGGTACGACATGAAGATGACTATACCGGGTGAGTATGACACATTCCAGCGCCCTCACAGAGATCCGTGGCAAGCGTCCCTTCATCACATCTCGCTCCTCTTACGTGGGTATGGGACACTACGCCGGACACTGGAGCGGCGACATCAGCAGTGACTGGTACGACATGAAGATGACTATACCGGGTGAGTATGACACATTCCAGCGCCCTCACAGAGATCCGTGGCAAGCGTCCCTTCATCATCTCTCGCTCCTCTTACGTGGGTATGGGACAATACGCCGGACACTGGAGCGGCGACATCAGCAGTGACTGGTACGACATGAAGATGACTATACCGGGTGAGTATGACACATTCCAGCGCCCTCACAGAGATCCGTGGCAAGCGTCCCTACATCATCTCTCGCTCCTCTTACGTGGGTATGGGACAATACGCCGGACACTGGAGCGGCGACATCAGCAGTGACTGGTACGACATGAAGATGACTATACCGGGTGAGTATGACACATTCCAGCGCCCTCACAGAGATCCGTGGCAAGCGTCCCTTCATCATCTCTCGCTCCTCTTACGTGGGTATGGGACACTACGCCGGACACTGGAGCGGCAACATCAGCAGTGACTGGTACGACATGAAGATGACTATACCGGGTGAGTATGACACATTCCAGCGCCCTAACAGAGATCCGTGGCAAGCGTCCCTTCATCATCTCTCGCTCCTCATACGTGGGTATGGGACACTACGCCGGACACTGGAGCGGCGACATCAGCAGCGACTGGCACGACATGAAGATGACTATACCGGGTGAGGATGACAACTAATCTGGGGGGCAAATTCTCGAAGGAAAAATCTCATTTTGCGGCAAATGTCACAGTCATCTCCTTTTCTCACAAAGATATCTTCGACATAAGGCACGAGATTTTTCGCTCGACATGACTCGAGTGGCCGGGAGCAGTCGAGATCGAAATGACATGAGATTTTTCCTTCGAGATGTATCGAATGCGAGATTCCCGGGAATTAGCCCCCTGTTCCTCTGTATGACCAGTGACCACACGATAGAGACATTGAAACATTTTTATTTTAGCTCAGAGTAGCAAATCAGGAGAGGCTAGAAAGGTGGTTAAGAATGGAGGGGCATGAAAGCGCGGAGTTGTATCCACCGATCCCGGGATCAGATGGATGTCTCCACGGATCACGCCGAGTTGTCTCCACCGATCCCGGGATCAGTGAAACATCAAAATTAAGTTAATGAGACAGCGCTGGTGGTTACCGGACTCACTTGCCAATGCTCTTATAAATAAGTACACTCACACTAGAAGGAATTACTGTTTATTCAAAGACTAATTAGGTACAAAAGAAAATCAATTATATACTACGACGAAAAACTTTCGTTTGCGCGATCTAGTTTTAAGGACAGCGCCATCTGTTGGGCATTTGAGTGAAACTCCCTAACATTCCGCCCACCAAGGACTTCGTTCTTCTTCTTGGGGTTTCATCAGACATCTACTCTGACTTCTCTTCTTTCGTTGGCAACAAAATCAGTTTTGATAATGGACGTTTCAGGTTTGTATCTTTTCGTTTCAGGGAAACCACTCTGACTTCATTGTCTTTTCCATAGTGTAGTTCTGTCACTCTAGCCATAAGCCATTTCGCAGGGGGTAGGTCTTCATCCTTTATTATGACGAGGTCTCCAATGTTTGGGTAACCTGATTTTGTCTGCCATTTGTGTCGTTGTTGCATAGTATGTAGAAATTCCTTTGACCACCTTTGCCAAAAGTGTTGAGACATTCTCTGTACTAGTCTCCATCTGTCTAAGCAGCTGATCACTTGATTGTCATACGGTTTATCTGGTACTAACATCAATGACTCTCCAACTAGAAAGTGTGCCGGTGTCAAGGGTGTCAAGTCATCTGGGTGATCATTCAACTGCCCTATGGGTCTCGAGTTTAGGCATGCTTCAATCTGGGATAATAGGGTAGCCATCTCTTCAAAGGTAAGTGTTGAGTTGCCTAGAATCTTTGTCAGATGTGTTTTAACGGATTTTACTCCCGACTCCCATAGTCCGCCGAAGTTAGGTGCTCTGGGTGGTATGAAGTGCCACGTAGTTCCATCATTGGACACTAACTCCGCGATTTCTGTCTCTAGGTTGTTTTTACATTCAGTATGTAGCTTTTTGAGTTCTTTCGCGGCTCCAACAAAGTTGAGCCCATTGTCACTCCACATGTCCGTGCATCTGCCTCGTCGTGCTACGAACCGACGAAAGGCTGCCATAAATCCTTGGGCCGTTAAATCACTCACAGCCTCAAGATGGACTGCTCGTGTCTTCATGCATACAAACAGGCAAATGTAGCCTTTGTATGATTTTTGTCCTCTGCCCTTGGATGTTCTTATCTGTATCGGACCTGCATAGTCTACGCCGCTTGTCTCAAAGGGTCGTCCAGGATTCAGACGTACACTTGGAATTTCTCCCATGATTTGTTGGTTTGTTACAGCTTTATGGCGGACGCAGACTACACATGCGCGTATGCATTGTTTGACAAGTGGCTTTAGGCCACATATCCAGTATCTTGTTCTGAGAAAGTTCATCATCAGTCGGTTTCCACCGTGTAGTAGTTTGTAATGAGCATCTCTGATTATAAGTTTTGTAAGAAAGCATTTCTTTGCCAGTATTATCGGATGCTTGAACTCTTGCGGTAGCCTTGCTCCTTGTATTCTTCCGCCCACCCTGAGGAGTCCATCTCCGTCTAAGTATGGTGAAAGGCTTATAAGGGTAGAACCCTTCTTGACTTTGTCTTTAGTTTTCAAGTCTTCCAGCTCCTCCTGGAAGTGTATCTTCTGACTCATTTTTATACACCTGTCCAGTGTCCTTGCAGTTTCGGTTGTCGTTAAATAGATTTCTTTCCTTTCTTCATGTTTTAATAGTCTTCTGCAGTAAGTCAATACTCGGATCATTCTATTTAGCGAAGAAAATCTCTCCCATAAAGGTCTCTCGTTGATTTCACAATGAAATGCAAGTGCTACTGTCTTTCTCTCCTCTAGGTGTGTTCCGGGTATCGGTTTTCCCTCTCTTATGGCATCTCTCTGACTGAGCCATTGCGGTCCGTTCCACCACATCTGTGTGTTTGCTAGCACTGATGGTTTCATGCCTCGTGATGCGATGTCAGCAGGGTTTTCTTCGGATGCTACATGTTGCCATCGATCATTCGTTATGCATTTCTGTATAGTAGACACCCTGTTTGCGACAAAAGTTTGCCATCTTGTAGGACCAGCAGTCAGCCAAGCCAACACCACCGTTGAGTCTGTATAAGCGTATACATTGTTCATGCTGATCTTTAAAGTTTGTGCTGTTTCAGCTAGCATGGTTGCTAAAAGTTGCGCAGCACACAATTCCAAGCGTGGAACAGAGATTTGTTTTATTGGTGCTACCTTTGTTTTCGAAGCGATGATGTGTACTTTGATATTGTTGTTTTCTACGACTCTTAGGTACAAGACTGCTGCGAATGCTCGGGTACTCGCGTCAGCGAATCCATGAATCTCGACTGTCTCATTGTTTGGATTGTTGCCAAACCATCTGTTAAGTTGTATGTTCTCTAAACGAACTAAGTCGTTTCGGTAGCTCAACCACTCATTGATCAGTTCTGGGGGTAGCTGTTCGTCCCATCCACAGTTGCACAGCCACAATTGCTGTATAAAGATCTTAGCAAGTACAATTGCAGGTGCTAGCCATCCGAACGGGTCGAATAGGCGTGAAACGTCGGACAAGATTTTTCGTTTTGTGATTGGGTGATTTATTGCAGGCAAGTCTACTGAGAACTTGAAAACATCGTCGTTTCGATTCCATCTCAATCCTAAGATCTTCAGTACTTCATCGAACTTTATTTCAAAGTTGTCTTTTGTTGTGTTTGTGTTGTTGTCTGTTTTGTTTATGTCTTCCAAGAACTCATCTGAGTTGCTTGACCATTTCTGTAGTTTGAATCCACCAAGTTTGAGTAGCTCTGTTGTTTGTTTGTAGATTGTCATTGCTTCATTTATATCGTTACATCCTGTCATCAAGTCATCAACATAGAATGATTTCTTGACTACTTCTGCCGCCACTGGATACTTGTGGCCTTCATCTTCAGCGATTTGGATCAACGTGCGAACAGCCAGGTAAGGAGCCGACGCAGTTCCGAAGGTGACGGTAAGTAACTTGTATGATTTAAGCTCTTTTTCAGGATCGTCTCTCCACACTATGCGCTGGTAATCTGTATGCTGAGGGTCTACAAGGACTTGACGGTACATCTTGATTGCGTCAGCGACTAGTACGATTGGGTAAGTTCTCCATTTTATTATCAGGTCTCTCAAGGTCTCTTGTAGTGTTGGACCAACTAGCAGCGTGTCATTTAGAGAAACTCCTCTGGATCCTTTGGCAGAAGCATCAAACACTACTCTTAACTTTGTGGTGTCTTTATCTTCTCTCACCACGGCTTGATGAGGTAAGTAAATCGCATTTTCTTCATTATCGTCCGCCAGCGTCATGTGTCCTAACTGTATGTACTCTTCTAGCACTGTTTTATACTCTTCTTTCAGTTTAGGATTTGTTTTGAACTTTCTTTCAAGTTGCAGGAATCTAGATACGGCCATCTGTTTTGTGTCACCGCATTGCTGAGCTGGGGATTGTTTTTCATCTTTAAAAGGTAAGTTCACTATGTAGCGACCGTTTTCATTTCTTGTAGTTGTTTTTCTGTAAATATCTTCACAGTTTTCTTCATCTATTGTTTTCTTTCTTTCAGATGTTTGGTGATCGTCGTGAAGCTCCCAAAACTTCTTCAACTGATCATTCTCACACACACAGACGTGCATGCTGATTATTTGTTTGTTTTTGTTCTCATTTGTTTTCGTTTCAGTAGTATCACCTGATAATATCCAGCCCAGGTGAGTATATTGGGCTAAAACCCCGGACGGACTCTTCTTTAGACCCGTGTCGATGATTTTACTATATACCTCTGCTCCAAGAAGCATGTCAACTCTGTTCGGTATGTAGTAGCCTGGGTCGGCCAGTTCCATCTCTTCTAGTTCTGGCCAATTCGACACGGTGATTTCTTGACTAGGTAAGTAGCTAGTCAATGTTTTAAGGACGTACGCCTTTACTAGGACTGTGAAGGTTGAATCGTGTCTTGACTGTATCTCAAACTCTACCATGTACTTCGTACACAGCTGTTGACCTTCACTCAGTCCCGAGACCACACCGTTGATTTTTATTCGTTTCAGTCCAAGCGTCTGAACAAACTCTTCGGTTACGAATGAGGCCTGAGATCCCTGGTCAATGAGGGCATGGAAGGTGTGTGTTTTACCGATTCTAGATGCCACACCGACCAATGCTGTAGCTAACAGTATGTTTTGACCAGGTTGATTTGTTGAATGATGTGATACTATGTTGTTTTTCGTTTCTCGTGAGTCTTTGTGTTTTTCTGCATCCAAAACAGTGTTTCCCGCATCGTGGATTCTTCTTTCCGGGTGCAACAAGGAGTGATGTCGCTTGTGGCAGATTTTGCATGATGTGTTTCGTAGGCATTTGTTTGCAGAGTGGTAAGGCGTTAAACAATTGAAACAGAGTCCAGCCTTCTGTACGAATTCATACCTTTCGTTGCAGTCTTTCTGTGCAAATTGCTTGCATTGATAGATGTAATGATTTTCGTTACATACTGCGCATTTAGTCGTTTCTAGTGAAGCATGAAATGTTTTGGGTCTACTGACTGGTTTGTATGAAGGTTCAATCATCTCAAGGGATCTGAATCGCATCTCTAGAAAAGCTGTCAAAGTTTGGAAACTGGGCAGCTCGTCGTTGCTCTCTGTGCTCGTTTGTTGTTCCCATAATCTGTGACTTTCAGGGTCTAGCTTCGAGACTGTCATGAAAACTGCTATGGCATCCCAGTGGTTAGTGGGAAGGCCTAAGTTTTTGAGCGAGTGTAGGCATTCCACTGTAGTGTCAAGCAGCTGTTTTATTTGACTCGATGATTCATTTGACAGAGCTCTAAGCGCAAACAAACGCTTGAAGATGCAGTTTGAAATGTATCGTTTGTTGCTGTATCTTTTCTTCAACGTCTCCCATGCTTGTAGATAGTTTTGATTTGTTACTGTAATTGACCTGACCAGTTGTTCTGCTTCACCGGCCAAACTACTTTTCAACAGGTAGAACTTCTGCACGTTCTCGTAGGTTTCGTTTTTATGTATGAGCATAAACATATCATGGAATGATTGCCACTCTGTGTACTTTCCGGAAAATGTTGGCAAATTAAGTCGCGGCATTTTGATTTCTGTATTTGATTTTGACGACGAGGGCCCGCTGGCCGCGTGAGTTTTGATGTCGGGTTCTTGTTTGGGTGCCAATACTTGCATCGCATGTTTTAGGTTGCTTTTGCACAAGATATAGTTTTCTTCGACAGTAGTGAATAAGTCCTGGCTGAAGTAAGGCAATGTATTTTTCGTTTCTATTGTAATTTTAGCCGATATTATTTGCTCGTGAGTCGATTTAAAGGCCTGCCATTCTTTTTCTAAGTTTTCTAGACGCGTCTCAAGATATGGTAGAGATGTTTTGATTCCGCGTTCAAAGTTGGTCAGCGCCCTTTCTATTCTTTCGTGTCTGTTTTCTTGCAGCAATAAAGCTTGCTCCATTTTGAATTACGATTTTAAGGTAGGTACCTATACTATTTTTAATTATTATGCAATTTGAGGTTTTTAATGTGTATTTTATCACTGTTTGGTAAATTACCAGTTTTACTGTTTTTATAGTTTAAAGTCAAAAGTTTAATTTTATTACCACTGAATTTAATTATTAATTTTCCACTGATTTTATTTATGCACAGAATTTATTTTATGGAAATTTATGAAAGTTTTTCAAGTAGCCAAGTTAGTAAAGTTCACAAAGGTTAAAGTTCACTTTCAAAGTTTTTTGTCACTAAGTTTACTTTACAAAGTTCAAAGTTTTTGACACAAAGTTCACTTTCCAAAGTTAATTCAAAGTCCACTTTACAAAGTTAATTCAAAGTTTTACTCACAATCCAAAGTCTTATGTCCCGACTTTTACCTTAATCCATTTGCAATCCAAGAGTTCACTTTACACTTTTCACTTCGCTGATTTCACTAGATTTAGCTCTGAAGGACCATTTTGGTTACCGGACTCACTTGCCAATGCTCTTATAAATAAGTACACTCACACTAGAAGGAATTACTGTTTATTCAAAGACTAATTAGGTACAAAAGAAAATCAATTATATACTACGACGAAAAACTTTCGTTTGCGCGATCTAGTTTTAAGGACAGCGCCATCTGTTGGGCATTTGAGTGAAACTCCCTAACAGCTGGAATGGTAGAAATGCACACTTTTAAATGATAAGAAATTTCAAATAACAAGTATCGAGCTTTTCGAAAAGTAAATTTTTTATTGATAAAGAAAATATCAATGGGTTAATTAATGGTTTTATTTTCCACAGAGATGCTAAGCTTCAGCCTGTTCGGCATTCCGATGATGGGCGCAGACATCTGCGGATTCAACGGCAACACAACCGTAGAGTTGTGCAAGCGATGGATGCAACTGGGAGCCTTCTATCCCTTCGCGAGGAACCACAACTCGGATTCTTCTTTGGTGAGTTTTGAGACACGTGTGGATTCAACAGGAACTGTAGAGTTATAATGATTTTTATGAGGTTAAAACATTTGCTCGTGATAGGACCTCTTGCAGACCGAGCTACCGAGCCAAGTGACTGTTGATGCGAATTTTAGAACCTCATTGTTACTCGTCTTGCAGTTGGAGGGCGCCCGAGCGAATTTTTTATCCTATAAAAATCTTTATAATTACAAAACATCCTAACTCTTTTTACAGGGTGTCATCTAGTGGTCAACAGGATGTCAAATCTGTAAAAAAAAGTTGAAAAAAAACAATGTTTATTTTATAACCTCAAAAATGAAAAAAAAATCATAACTTTTTTGTTTTTGGTATTAGTTCAAATTTTAAAATATGTTTGTGTATGTAGGTGCATTTACATAGCTTTAAGTTGTTAAAACATTGTGAAAGTCAATGAAAACAATATTTAACAAATACTTTTCTCCCGCTACAGTGTTCACATTTTATTAATTTAAAAATCAATGGAAAGTCATAGAGCAAAAAAAAATACACCGTGCTATTTTAGTGGTTTTAAAGCCGAAGGTATTTAGTTGCACTCGTGATTCTGAGCCAAATTCCAAAATTTTACTTCAAAACGAGCGGAAAAAAAAAAACACTTCCCAATACAAACGCCTATCGACACCATTTGTATGGAGAAGTGAATTTTTTTTTCGCGCGTTTTGGTATGAAATTTTGTAATTTGGCTCAGAATCACCAGTGCAACAAAATACCTTCGGCTTTAAAACCACTAAAATTGCACGGAGTATTTGGTTGTGATCCCTATCACATTACCCTGTAAAAAGAGTTAGGTACTTTTGTAACACCTTGTATAAAGGTATTGATTCCCTTGCGAGGGTCGAAATATGCTGCATAAACGGCCGTATCTTTTGATTCCGTTAACTTAGAAGCTTGATTTTTTTTAGAAGCTTTGTGCGCGTGTGCTGCACAATGCAATGTCAGCAACACGCGACCTATGTACGGTGGTGGTGGACCGTACAACATTATTTTTCCTTTCGCAGCCGCAAGACCCAGTGAGTCTAGGCGAGGAAGTGGTCGAAGCAAGTCGCGAGGCGCTCCGCATGCGATACACTCTGCTCCCCTACTACTACACTTTGTTCTGGCGAGCACATGTCTACGGCGAGACCGTCGTGAGACCGCTGTTCTTTGAGTGAGTATATTATGTAGATCAAAGATATGCATTGAGAGACTATAAGTTTCCCTCGAGTCAGGAATTTAATCCGCGAGTTATTGCGTATCATGCTAGCGCTCAAACCAAAAGCTATCGAGCAAGTACGTCTTTGCGAAACTATTAGTCCCTATTTTGTCAAGTTGACGCACTGAGCTAGTCTTTGATGAACTTTATACTTCTCAGTTTCTGATGGCTACACCGCTCGACTTGACATGCGACTTGACCGCGTTTTTTTTTCGGATCTCTTAATTTTTGAAAACCGGGAATTCCCGATTAAAATGGGCGTCAACTCAAACACTTTACCGGGCGTCAACTCAGCACCACAACCAGTAAAAAACATATGCATCTACGTAATGAAATGATTTATACAGCGTCCAGTGGCACCTTCACTCACACTAGATGGGTGAAGAGACCACTCGACGCTGCAGTGTCTGGGACATACAACTACAACACAACCACTAACTTAACCATATACCGTTCCAGATTCCCAACCGACCAGGGCGTTTGGAACATGGACGACCAGTTTATGGTGGGCCCCCGCCTCCTAGTGGCTCCCATACTAACACCGTCCGTCGACTGGCGCGCCGCCTACCTTCCCGGGAACAGTCTGTGGGTCGCGTTGGGTCCTGAGATCATGAAGAGCGGCAAAGTGCACCTGAATGACAATGCTTCTGTGCTTATGAGGGTGAGACTTACTGCCGGTTTCTGATTTGAGAAATTCGCTAAACAAGCACTTAAATATAATTCTGCCTCTGCGGATTTCTCACAAAAGAACGTAACTGAACGATAGTTAAGTATTTGCTTAGTAAAATTCTCAATTCAGAAACCGGGGCTTAGGCCTATAATCTAACACATAAGACCTCGATCCCGGCATACTAACTATTTTAGGACCTATACATGTTATCAAACATCCTAAAGGCTGCCGTACACGGGTAGAGTAAACGGTAGAGTAGAGCGGTAGAGTACTAACAGAGTTAGTACTAACAGTACTAACAGAGTTAGTACTAACAGTACTAACAGAGTTAGTACTTTACCGCTCTACTCTACCGTTTACTCTACCCGTGTACGGCAGCCTACTGGTCAACCGGATGTCATGCAAAAAAAGTTGGAGTATATGTATTCTTTTTTATTTTGGTTCTGTACCAAAGGGTAAAACGGGACCCTATTACTAAGACTCCGTTGTCCGTCTGTCTGTCTGTATGAGATCATGAAGAGCGGCAAAGTGCACCTGAAAGAGAATGCTTCTATGCTTATGAGGGTCAGTCTTAGATCTAACTAGTGATGTTCGCTCGGAAACATTCCAACTCCCGGCAATGTTTCCACTGGAAATGTTCCGAAACTTTCGCATTTGAAATTGGAACCATTATGTGTCATCAATTACATGTCGCGAGACAATGGTGTTCTTATGTGTAAGGGTATCAATGTAATTTTACCAATAATTATCAACAGTTTAAATAAATCGCGTTTGAACTGATGAAGATTGTCGACGTCTCGCAGGATTTTTGGTAACTTGTTGTAACCAATGGTGCCAAAATGGGCTCCCAGTTGACGGCTTCAATTCCGATTTATTAATGTTGTCGGTCCTTTAAATGTTTTTGTAGTACAGCAAAGAATTCTGATTCTAATTGTAGACAAGGGCGTCGCCAAGGGGGGGCAGGGAGGGGCAGCTGCCCCCCCCTAGAGATTCTAAAAAAGTTGCCAAATATAATGTAACCAAAGTCTTTGAGTCTTTGAGTTAATTTGCTTGAAGTTCAAGCCTTGAAACAATCATTCCCTTACGTCGAAACTCGAATGAATTCACCAATTCCACTCCTAATATTCCGTACGCTCAACTACGCTCTGGCTGTAGATGTAAGGCTCGTAGTACAAGTGAAAAGCTTCATGTGCTGTCGACTTTGCCTGCAATTCATACCTACTTTTCTCATTCATAGAGAATGAGAAAAGTATGAATTGTAGTGGGTAAGGTCAACTTGCCCCCCCCCTGCGCCATCGGCTGGCGACGCCCTTGATTGTAGAGGATGAGTTCGCTGGTTTTACGAGAAAAACGAGGAAATCCCGGTTTTGTCCTTCTACTGGGACGCTATCGACACGCGATTGTGTTACAGACTTGAGCCCCAGTTTTGTTTCGAGTAGAAGGACCTCCCTAAAGTCCATCTTTCTCACATTGTGTCACTAAATCTCCCCACGTATTTCCCACAGGGTGGGTCGATAATCCCGATGCAAGGCCCGCCGGCTGCCGGCCCCGTGTCGACCCACGGTACCCGCAGTATGCCGCTACAGCTGGTCGCTATAGAAGATGAGGCTGGGAGAGCACGCGGCGAGCTCTATTGGGACTCCGGAGATACACTTAGTAAGTGAATAGTGAAACAGGTGCCGAACTTCGCAGGGAAGATGTGCCGAGCTGATGTGCAGATGGAAGTTTGGAACAGACCCGCACTGCTCTTGCGGGGAGGTGCAGAGCACGTCCCATATCACGGACCATTGCCCGCAGTGGTCAGTCAGAGGAATCCAAAAGGTCCACGAGGCTGATGCGGAAGTGACAGATTGGATCAATGGCCTTCCCTTTATTCTACATAATGTGCCATACACAAAATAAATAAGTGAATAGTAGACAGTATGCCGCTACAGCAGTCCCCGTAGCATGACTTTTATCGAGGCGGATTTATCCAACAAAATGGCGGTTTATCAGCATTTTTGACGTCTATAGTGGGTTATATATCACTTTCGACGCTATATAACCCACTATAGACGTCAAAGATGCTGATAAACCGCCATTTTGTTGGATAAATCTGCCTCGATAAAAGTCATGCTCCCCCCGCTGGTCGCTATAGAGGCGGGGAGGGCGCGCGGCGAGCTCTATTGAGACTCTGGAGATACTTTGAGTAAGTAGCTTTAGACGGAGTTCCTAACGGCTCTGCTGACCATACAAGCTAAGACGATAGACCTAAGCTAAGATGGTCCTCTAAGCTAAGATAAACATACAGCTCGAAACGTCTCAAGACGTAAGTAATCAAGACCCGCCCGCCGTCGTGCACATGGTAGGTAGCGAAACGCTCTGTAATCAGGGGTAGGAAATCTCGCGGTCATCGCAATTCAGCACCCGCAGCGTAACGCATCGACGAGCGTTTTCACCCCCTGTCGATTAGCGAAATCTTGTTTCGTTTCATTGCGTTAAGAAAGCGAGACGGCGCTATTCGAAGCGTGATGAAAACGTTCGTCGATGCACTACGCTCTCGGCGCCGAATCAGTCATGCATGAAAGCAGGATTTACGGCCCCTGGTGATTAACTTAGGGCTTTCAGTATGTTTCACTGCATGAATGTGTCATTTAATCCATCTATTACAAGCCACATCACCTAATACTAGCCCCTATCCAACCCACAGATAGCTACGAAGAGAAGAAATACAGCCACATCGAGTTCTCAATGTACAAGACGACTATCAACAGCACCGTCAACTGGTGGGGCTACGGAGTACCGTCTGTCAACAATATCACAGTCTACGGTCTCGACTTCCCCATCAAAGCTGTCTCGCTGAACAACAAAAACTGCAAACCGGGCTACTGCGAATGGTCCTACGATCCGAGGCTGTACATTCTACGGGTCTTCAACATGAATCTTTCACTGGATAAACCGTTCAGTCTAAACTGGACGTACAAGCACAACTTTGTCAAGCCAATGGTGCCGATGAGCCACGGCATGCTAAGATTGATCAACGATACAGTGGTAGTTTGTAAGAACCAAGAATGCTCCGAGTATGAGAAGCGATGAATTTTGCACTGGTACAGTGTGGATTCTAATAATGAATTTGATCGAGTGCTAGAGGCTATTTTAAACGTGGGTTTTGTCCTATGCCCCTTAGAGTTTAACAAAGAAAATGTTATTAACCGTTGCCCCACAGTTCCTATTGGAATTTTAGAAGAATCTCGAAGTGGCTTCGAAAAGGCGTGTGTGTTCCCTAGTATTTAAAGTAATACTTAATCATACAAAAATTCGTCTATTGATATCATTGAGTTAAAGAATTAAAAAAATATATGCATTGCCGTTCTTTAGTTAAAAATATTTTTTTGAAAGGAAAACTATGGTCATAACTCGCGTACGTTGCGTAAAATAATCGCCGAAGCCCTAAAAAAATATGGAATCTTTAAATAACTTTGCTGTCCAAGAGAATGACTAGTGATTGCGGTTGCCAATTATATAATTTTCTACTCTAATTTATATTATACTCATGTGTTTTTCTTTTATACTTATGTGTGTGTAGTCTAGTCATAAGGGAATCGATTTTACTTACAATTGGCTAAGCGTAAAGTTACGACTAAACAAATAAAACGAGCGTTGTTGTTTGAAACTTGATATTTTACGTGGAGTCCGTTGCATTTTATATGATACGATTTAGCGATAGTTTTAAAATAAACAAAATATTGAGATGACAGTAGTTCCGAAGCTATAAATACATGTTTAAAGTAAGACATTAAAGAAACAATTACCAAGCAGACTAGTTAGGTAGGCTAGGAGATCGTTAAGGCTCGGTATAAGGCTAACTAGCGCCACCAATGTTAAAAAAATCATATCTTCCTTTAGAAGTTTCTGAAAAAATCGTAAATGAGCCTATGCGCCATGCTTTTCTAGATTTTTAAGTGTAGATACCCTCTTCGAAATTTACTTTTAAGCTAAAAAATTTTCGATAACCGCCAAAACGGCCGTTTTTGGCGGTTATCGATTTTTTTTTAGCTTAAGACTAGAAATTGAGTTGGGTACCTACACTTAAAAATCTAGAAAAGCATGGCGCATGAGCTCATCTTAGGATTTTGTCAGAAACTTCTTCTGAAGGGAGATATGATTTTTTCAGCCTTGGTAGCGCTAGTTAGCCTTATACCGATCCTTACAGTCAAGGCACAACAGCGCTGCCAATGAAAAAAATTTTTTTTCTTATTTGGACACGTTTTTTGCTAATCCGTAGGCTTAACTATTTTTAGGACCTAGGGTCTAGATTCCAGATCCTAGAACCTACGAATAAATCCTGCCACCGCCAAAAGTGGCCGTAGCCTAGTGGATGGGGTACCTACCAGGCTCTTAAGTGGCTCATAGCTAAATCCTCTCGGTATATTAAATGTTCAGTTAGCCTACGCCTATGTAAAATCATCTCACAATAATAACCATCTATTTTCGCATCGGAATCGTAGCAATAAGGTTTTAGAATATTATAGTTCAAAACGCACAATCATCAACAAAATAATGCACAAGTTTTACCCCTTTACAGTGAAATTGGATTTGTCGTAATTGAAGATTTAGTTTAGTTTAAAATCTGGTATGAAGTAATTTTATAAGACCAGCGGCTATTCTCTAAAAATCCACTCAACCGTCGAGCGTCAAAACACTCAAAAATGGCCCTAATTTAAAAGAAAAATATTTTTTTTTACATTTTAAAAACGGGAATATTGGCGGTGTTTGTTTTATAGAATACGGGGGCTGAATACTTTTAGTTTTTTATACTTTTGGTTGAAGTTCTATTTCTATAGAAACAGACTGTTTTACTTAGAGTACATAATTAAAAAGTGATACTTATCATATTGTTCAAAACATCATATCATTTAACATTAATTAGTATTGTACTAATAGCTTCATAACATGAGTAAATACCTACTAATCTTTTATCAACATCCTTTAACGAATTTCTTTTGTACAAATATTGTGATATTTTTTTTAACTACTCGAGCCAATTTCGGCAGATGAGGTTTGAGTAATAAAATGTCAATACATGCCAAAGTAACGAAAGTCATTGTTGTGTTAATTTAAGTATTGTGTGTTTTATTTTTTAGATTGCACTTCAATAAACATTACACAAAGCATATTGGTTACTTTAATTGAAATAATCCCTGCAGCTACCTTACTAATTAAAATAAAACCTTCCTTTAACATAACATCATTAAGTTTATTGTTTTAAAAATAAAATTTAATCAGCTCATAAATAAATGACCAGCACAACAAATTATCACTCTAGAAGGAACAAACTTAATGGCCTTTGTCAGCATCGGTTTTCAGGAACGTCTCATACTGGTCTTCCGACATCAACTCCTTCAACTCGTCTTCATTTGCAAGTTTCAGTTTGAAAAGCCAGCCCTCTTTGTAACACGATGAGTTAATGAGTCCAGGCTTTTCTTCAACGGCCTTGTTTTTCTCCGTAACTGTACCACTGACCGGAGAATACACCTCGCTAGCTGCTTTGACACTTTCTAAGGCACCGCATTCATCTCCGGACTGAAACTTTGTTCCTACATCTGGTAGCTGCGCGAAGACAACATCACCAAGAGATTCCTGGGCGTATTTGCTTATTCCTACAGTACCTGTGCCGTTGTCGACAACAATCCATTCATGGCGGTCTGTGTAACGTCTTGCAGGGCCATCTGTGCTATATTTGTGACGAAACTCGCAGTAACTCTGTTTCAGATTGCACTGTAGTAGACAGCTTCTTGTTACGTACTGTTTGGTGGCTTGCAAGAAATACCTCTGTAGCGCCATGGCGATTGATCTGGAAATAGTAAAAAAAGGTTTAATGTAAAAATACTTGTATTCACAGCACAGCAATGTTTAAATTGGTCAATAACACATGACGTAATGGCTATGATGATGTTATTGATAAAGGTATTTCATAATCACTATTCAAGCTTAGCTAGCCTGCTTATAAATTATTGCTAATTCAAGATTAACAAACTGGAAACTGATAGTTCTCAACTCAAATGCACCAAGATGTATAAAACTATTACCGTGTAAAGAATGTAAAAATAAAAAAACAAAATTTTCACACACAACCCAAATTCACACTGAACTCTGAGAACACATTACATTGTCAAAGACTCAAAGCTTCCAAGAGACTTGGAACATATTATAAATAACAAATGAGATAGGCAAACAGTCACTCGTTAAGATAACGCTGACCTATTGAACTGGACACGAGAGGTACAGACAAGGATGGAGTGAGCTTAGAGAAATATGATATTGAGTCAGAAATATGGAGTATCCGATTTAAAAAAAATAAGTTCGAAATAAGTAGGTAGTAATGAAAATCATAGCCGCCTAAAACTATATACTTTTGTAGTTTTGTTAGGTTAGAATATCTTTTGTGGCATTTTGTGAGAGTAATCTATCTATCAGTTTAATTTAACGTTGTTCGGATATAAGTTTACTCTTTACACTTACGTAAAGAATAAAAGAATATTGACTGTATGAAGAAGATAGGTAAGGTAAAGTTCACTTACTTTTCTTTGGTAAAAGCTGAGAAGCAGTAATATATCTTCGAGACGAATTTGGAGTCCCGCTTCAAACGTATGCTTTATGCCGAGACTAAACTTCGGTAAAACTAACTGTTAAATTAAAGAAAAACTTCAGAATAACAAACAAATAAGGTTATAAAATGGTTCCGTTCAAAAATCTATCTGTCAAGTCAATCTGTCACCACTAGTGTCACTTTCGTTTTCGAACGAGTTGGTACGTTTCGTTTTTGCAAAGTGAATTTTAGGCAGCCAAACCAAGACTGAACAAAAAGGTTGGGCATGCCTAGAACTTTTTTCTTTACGTATTTTACTTGTCGTACGGTCAACAACCCGTATGTATTACAAACAACCTTTTCGTCGCAAGTCGCCCGTAACGTAACTATTGTACTAAATACGATGCAGTTTATCGAAGTTTAGTATCAGACCCAGCTGATACTAGTGGTTCCCCCCGAACTATGAACTCGCGATCCCATATCTCAGCAACCCCTCGACCGATTTGGCTCATGTTTGAACTTAAAAATTCTCTTAGCCTAATTTACCTACCTACCAAACATGACGATCCGACTTTTACTCAAGTTACGTCGAACGAACATTCATACATACATACAAACGCCGGATTGTTCCAGTAGACTCGGAGGACTTCGCTCGCTTGTTCAAAAATGTTTGGAGAATCGGAGACATGGAGATCGTATTGTTTTGTAGGATTTGTAGTTAAAGTCGAGAAAAAAGCAGTTGGAAAAATTTAATAATTTATTTTTCGATGTTTAAGAATAAGTACAAGGTACATCAAGGTGCTTAAGGGTCACCTTCACCAAAGTTAAGGGAAGTCAGTCACCATACTAACATGAAAAAAATTCTTTCAAATATCGTAGTATATAAAAAATAGTTATATTTATATGGTAAAGATATTTACAGTATAGTAGGATGTATTACACAATTTATGAAGGTGCGTGCTTATCACTTTAAATTTACAAAAACGATCTCTTTTTATTAAGTAGATAGTAAAATATTAAATACTCTTATGGCTGGGCCCCTTGCAAAATGCAGGCCAAAATTCACAGCTAGGCGCCTGTATACCATGTAACGTATCCACTGCTCCTAAACTTGATACTTTTCAATCACGCCATATCCTATTTGAAACGTTTGCCACCAGTGGAACAATGAAACTTTAATTTTATAATATTATACGGGGTGTTTTGAAAAGGACCTGGCATACCTGAGTGAGGGTATCGTTAGACTTAACAACACATTTCAGAGACTACCTCTGAAATCTCGAAAGAATATAAAACTGCTTATTTGTTGTAGGTGGCAAATTTTAGCAAGTAAAACCAGTTTATTTCATGATTGTCTCGTGGTTTGCTGAGTTGAATTACTTTCAAAGGTTCGACAGGACCATCTTTTAACACGCTGTATATCGTGAGATGTATTGTTGTTCATTTAGAATGTCAGGTTTTCATCATATTTTATTTCTTTAGTCAGGTTAGCTCTCACGCTAGACACTTTTTAGCCTCGGGCACACGGGGCGAATAATCTGGTAATTTCAGCCTACGGAAAACCAGCTAAGTGTGTCAGTGCAAAAAAAAAACACATTCTTCTTGAAGAGTCTCTCCATTGTTGGAATTCGGCAGTCAGTTCTTTGCATTGTTCTTTATTCATGGCTGCCCCGAATTGCTGGCTAATAAAATAATAGACCGGTATCAAAACCGTGGAACAAAAAAGCCACCAGTAAAGAGTAATAGCATTTTCCATTCATTGTGTTTTTTTTCGCATTGGACTTCAGCTAAACTGGATCAGCTGCCAAAGTTATACCAATACACAAAAAAGAAGCGGCGGATTACCTCTTCCAAAAACAGCTGACAGTCTTTGCACCGGATTTCGCTTCGTGTGACCGAAGCTCCATGGATACGTCGATTTACCTATATTTACGAATACTTATAAATTTCAACTCTTTGGTTCCTCCGCCTTCGTCTCTTCGGCCAGCTCGGGGAAAAGCTCCACCAGACATAGGTCCAGCAGGTTATACACCAACTGGAACGAGATAAAAAGAGACCATTAATAAACTTGGTATTAAGAATACCCCGGACAACTGCAGCTCTCTTGCTCGCACTTCTCAACATTTTAATTGATTGTAAGAGTAATTAAACTTTGGAAGATAAAATATAGTTGCAGACATAGATAATAAAGCTATCGATATGTGAACACACATGTTGCGCAACATGACTTCTCTGCTTTACAGGTCCAAAGAGTGTTAAAATATTTTCCAAAATTATAACCTAACAAGATAAGATAATTTCCCAGCAGTACTTTATAGAAAAAGTACTTGTATCTTTCGGGTCTGATAGCGGTCTATTAACACCCTGTATGTATATTTCTTGGCATGTATTGTAACTGTTTGTTGAGCTGTGGTCGCTGCACGATCTCGAAGGCAGTGCTGACGGCGCGGGTCACGCCTGCGCCCGCGACGGTCACGACCGTGGCTGGAATGCTCGCGAGTAGTTGTACCTGTTTGTTGAGCTGCGGTCGCTGCACGATCTCGAAGGCAGTGCTGACGGCGCGGGTCACGCCTGCGCCCGCGACGGTTACGGCCGTGGCTGGTATGCTCGCGAGTAGTTGTACCTGTTTGTTGAGCTGCGGTCGTTGCACGATCTCGAAGGCAGTGCTGACGGCGCGGGTCACGCCTGCGCCCGCGACGGTTACGGCCGTGGCTGGTATGCTCGCGAGTAGTTGTACCTGTTTGTTGAGCTGCGGTCGTTGCACGATCTCGAAGGCAGTGCTGACGGCGCGGGTCACGCCTGCGCCCGCGACGGTCACGACTGTGGCTGGAATGCTCGCGAGTAGTTGTACCTGTTTGTTGAGCTGCGGTCGTTGCACGATCTCGAAGGCAGTGCTGACGGCGCGGGTCACGCCTGCGCCCGCGACGGTCACGACCGTGGCTGGAATGCTCGCGAGCAGTTGTCGCCGCGCCAGCTCTCGCTGTTCCGAGGGGTCGGTGCGGCTGGACGGTTTCTTGCCGAATATTAGGGCTGGAAAGATAGTAGAGAAAATTTTAAGAAACTTCTTGTACGGTCGGCCACAGTTCTTGTACCGGGCGCGGCATAAGAGCGCCAATCGAACAAAAAGGGAGATGTGGCTGACTGTACATGCGTACACTCACGCCTGTTTCCCGGAGGGATAGTTTGCGACAAGTTTCGATGCCTCTTTAGCTTCATCCACATTAATTATTTTCTACATGCAAGCTCGTCGCTTACAAGTACTTTCTATTCGGCCTTCCGCCATCCTGTCCCCACTTTTGTCTTGTATTTTAAACATATACTGTGTACACCAAAAATACTCTACACCGGAGGTTATATTTTCTGCCACCATGTCAAACCACTGTTAAACCCATGCTAAATCAAATAACAGGCTTCTACCCTATTAACGCCAATCCCAAAAAAAATTACGACTTTCTTTACAATATCATCGACCCAAAAAGCTTTTAAAAAGATAGAGATCTATGCCCAGCAGTGGGCATAACGTATAATCTGGATACAAATATCAATAAAAATTAATCAAATTATTGCTGCTAGTAGAGTGAAAATACCTTGTCCCAGCTTGATAAGATGCGCCAGCCGCCTCTCTGAGAGTAGATTCCTCAATCCACTGTCCAGCAGAGACGTGAACACTTCATCGGCCATCGCACGCGTCAAGCTGAGCACGCTACCGACTAGGTTTGACACCAGGCTGCGCGCTTTTATGATCTTTAGCACTGGAAATAAGAGAAAGATACCCTTTGAATTTAATTAGTTAAAACTATGCAAAAGGTTTTATGGAAACCCTTCACTTGAGAAGGTATTTGAACTCATTAATGGGGTCAAGTATGAAATCTCTAGTTGGGGCGGTTAATCTAAAGTTGCGGGTTAAATCCTGTCCTGTTTGTTCTTTTCTTCAAATCAACGCCACATCTTTTGCCCCGGTTTTACGTACAATAAGGCGGACTTACGTCAGTCAAGGTTAGCCAACTAACTCCGAGTTAATTTGACATTTCCATTGACGTTAACTCAGAGTTAACTGGCTAACTCTGGTTGACGCAAGTGGACCTAAGCTGTAGGAAAAAAGTTAACCCTTTGGAAAGTGGACGTTCCGGGGACGTGGTCTTTTTGGGAAGTTTTCCCAAAACGACCGCTTCCAAAAAGGTCAACTTCCCAAAAAGACCACGTCCCCGGAACGTCCACTTTCCAAAGGGTTAACTTGTCGTTTTGGGAAGTGGACTTTTTGGGAACTGGACATTCTGGGAAGTGGTATTTTTGGGAAGTTTACCTTTTGCGAAGTTGTCCTTTTCAACCGGAAGGGTTCTTTGATGCCTTCTACTCACACAGAAACATGAGACACTGCGAGAAGCCAGCCACGCCGTCGTGCGGCGCGGCCCGTCCCACAAACACCCGCGGCTCCACGCCAAAGTTGTCACGGAACACCGTGTCGTGAATGTCACGCGTGTCGTGTGTCACGTACGGAGGGGGGGCGGGTTCCACTTCCTCGTTCACCTCGAGCGCCTCTTCCACGTGCGGGATCTTGCTGCGGGAGATACGGTGTGGCTTTATTAACTTTTACCTCAGAATACATAGTAATACCACAGCATATAATATAATATAATATAGGGTCACAAGATTCACTGTAAAATCATTTTTCAGAATTTATTGTTGTTGCAGTTCCCTTTTGTCTCGCCACATATTTGTAGCTTAAGAATCCCCTGGAGCTCTGCAGCCCTCTCGCTCGCACTTTTCAACATTTTAATTGATTTTAAGAGAATGATTCAACTTCTGACCCTGGTTTGGATGTCACTTCACAAAACAACACCCTGTGCAGGTAGCATCACGAGTTATGAGCGCTGACCTTGAATGCGCAGAAGTAATTTGGTATGGCAGACAGAAGGCGATTGTATGCGCAGATAACCCCCACCACTTTCGTCGAGCGCTCATAACTCGTGACGCTACATATACAGGTAGCGCCACGAGTTATGAGCGCTCGACGAAAGTGGTGGGGGTGTCTGCGCAAGTGTGTACAATCGTGCGCAAAGTGTCCACACGGGATCTATGTCTAATATCCACACGGGATCTAAGACTGACGCTGAGCTGAACTATAGTTGAGTGAGATACTATAAAAATCGGAGAAACTAACTAAACTTAAAACTAAACGTAAACTAAACTAAACGAAAGTATTCTTTGCGGATTTTGCACTCGGTATATTTTAAATGGTTTTCTATACAATTATTTTAACGGACATTACGATAAAACGGATGTACAATCGTATTGTTCTCAATAAGTTTTTTGAATCTTTCTGAACTGTCTTTTTAAAACCTGTTGTTTCGGCATTCTTTCTGCGACGAAACAAAAAAACGATGTGCGCGATTGTACCCAGAGGCTAGAGCGACTGATCTACCAATCACTCGCCCGCGCTCGCCGGCGATCGCTGCCTCTCCGTCGCCCCTCTCGTACCCCGCCAAACAGACCCAAAAAATGACTTCTGCGCATTCAAGGTCAGCGCTCATAACTCGTGACGCTACCTGTATGTTGGTGAAGTGAACACTCACATTGTCTGAAACCGTTCCACGTCCGCACTGACTAGGTAATTCCTGAGAAAGCTCTCCAGATGCTGCCCTTTCTCCTTTCGCAGCTTGTGTGTGACACTCTGGTATATGTTGGTGAAGTCAGTCGACGTGGCGGAGAGGCTGGATGCCTGCACTACAAGCGCGAACTCGCTGTCCACCTGCAACATGGTGTTTTTATCTTAAGGGTAGACGATAGCAACGTGGCGAGAAATTCAAAATTTTCACAGTTTTTTACATTTTGTAGCTAAACTGAGCTATTTTTGTTCAGCGATTTTTCGTTCGCGGAAATAACAAAGTATTCTTTTCATTATTGTAAGTAAACAATAGAACAACAATAATTCGGTACGCAAAGTTTTTTGTTCGAAGGGTTCACTACGTTTTGCCGAATTACATTTCACCTTGTTACACTTCACCTATGACGTATCATCCAATGTCACTTAAACTAGACTTCATTTAACCGAATGACATTACACCTTTGGTTCATTTCACCGAATGTCATTAGTCCGAGAGCTTATTTCATCTAGGAATTGTTTAGTCTAATGTTGTTTTAATTTTACAACGTTTCAAAGATACGGTTTTATGACCTTCACGCGACGGTCTGCATACTGTTGGCGGTCATAGGAATAAAACATTTTAGAGCATAAAAACAAAACTACTGGACCAAAATAAAACATATTGAAATTAGTTTCTCAATATTGTCTAAAGATAAGTTTAAGCCAATAACGGACTTTCGAACAAAAAACTTTGCGTACCCAATTCAGCCGATTATGTGTTCTGGTCTACGACAAGTTTTTTGGGCAGTGCCACTGCTTCGTAGACCAGAACACCTAATCGGCTGAATTATTGTTGTTCTGTTGTTTACAATAATGAAAGGAATACTTTGGAATCGCTGAACAAAAATAGCTCAGTTTAGCTACAAAATGTAAAAAACGGTGAACATTTTGAATTTCCTGCCACGTTGCTATCATCCCACCTTAAAGACATGCAGGGTGTTATGTATGGAGCAGCAAATTTTTAGGGTTCTGTTCCTTCCGTGTTTCGATTGTGTGTTTGGGCTGATAAATAAATGTTGTTTATTCTATTCTATTCAAAACGGAACCATTATTAACCACTTGATTGGCGTAATTTTTTTTCCAGTACCCTCAGGGCGTCTATGAGCCGAAGTAATACCAATTCGTGCGTCTGTCTGTCTGACTGTCACAGCCAATTTGATCCGAAACTACTGTTTGGTGCACATATGTAAGTCGTGGAACGGTGACCCACACACGGACGTGCAACGTAAATAAATGTTTTTTTATCAAGGGGGCCACTTTTTGGGGGTAATCTAGGGGAAAAAAAAGTTTTGCAAACATTATCGTGTGACAAATCAAATGAAAGGGCTCGTTGCATGGACCTCAAATATATTTTTCACTTCGCAGGCTCAGAAACAGCATACTTTCCAGGTCCATACGATCGTGGAAAAGCCTATTTTAAACGCAAATGCAAAGCGAAGGCGCAAAAACGGAGAAATAATTATTGCGCCCTTCGAAATTTGAACGCAACGCCCTATGGTGTATAAAAAGAAATAGATATACAGATAGAGTTTACGTACTAATGTGAGTATTACGCACCGTCAGGAACAGATGAAGAAGCTCGCTGGTCTGAAGGATGCTCTTTTGTAAGAGTCGCTGGATGAAGTCCTCGTATTTATACCGGAGGGTCTCCATCGGGCTGTTATCTCTGGAGAAGAGATAGAGAAACTATACAGGGTGTTGGATACGTCACCTTCTTTTGTGAAGGCCGTATAGGTGTGCCTATGTATACAACTTTATGCAAACAAAACATGTCTTCTTTTTGGATGCGTTCTTTTTTTTGCAAAAGATGGATTGTCAAATTCCCAATTTATAGTCTTAACAATTTTAGGAGGCCTAGATTCCAGGTTCTAGGATATGGGATCTAGGCCTTAGGTCTAGAGGTTGCAATACTCAACTTTGGGATTATAAGACGGCGACCAAGAAATAGACTATAAAGTGGCCATACGCCATTGGGGTTAGTTTTTGGGTATGATTTAAACGGCCGGCAGTATATTCAGGTTTTTGGTGGCTCTAAAATGTTTTTGGTTGGCAAAAATAGCTAATTGAGCGGCAACTAGTGGCCAGCAAAAATCAAAAAAATGGTCAGCAAGTAATGTCATATTGGGCAGCTCCAAAATTAGTTGTATAGCTAATTAAGTATATGTTCAGCCATAAATGTAATTGAAAGGCAAATTGTGAGCTACATTTAATTAAGTTTTGGCAAGCTGTAAAACTATTTTTGGTGTGCGAACTAACATTGTTCTTACAGCAACAAATATACACAACTTCTGTGCTGCATTAAGTAATTTAAAATCATTTAAATAATTTATGATTACCTACCTAACCTACGGTTATTTTATTTGGTTAACTAGGTAAATAAAAATATTATGAATTGTATATTTAAATCAAAATGCTTTATTTACAAAAAAAAATAACATAAGGCAGGAACTAGGTATCATGTACTGATTATAAAAAAAAATGTACTTACGAGTATAAAATTTGGCAATAACGATAGAAAATATAGATAAAAAATCTAAGGTGCCAAATAAAAATTAAACTTGGTTATTTCTTCTTTACATCTTAGCTTTCGTGACTACAGGTTCCAAGATCAAGTACCTTCTGTTTTTACTGAGCAAAAATCAGTGTCAAGTTACATTAATCTTAATTCGTCAAATGGATTGGCCGCTCGTATAGCCCGCTTTTACAGTAAAATCGCACATCAACTAAACGTAATGAAGCTCATTTTAATTTATTTGCGAACCAATACTTTTATTTGCAGACCAATCAATATTATAGCTCTCAGATATTATTTTTGAGCTAACCAATTGTATAATCTTGCCGAACAATTAATTATTCTGCCTACCGTTTATTTATTTCGCAAACAAATTAATTATTAAGCTGACACAAAATGTTATTTCTTGCTGTCAATATTATAATTTTTTGCTAACCACTTATTGCGAATCATTTTGATTTTATTGCTGGCAAAAAAATTGTTCGCTGCTCAAATGAAATAAAAGCTGCAATTCGGAAGGCAAAGTTTTTTGTTCGAAAGTCCGTTATTGGCTTAATCTTATTTTTAGACAATATTGAGAAACTAATTTCAATATTTTTTATTTTGGTTCAGTAGTTTGGATTTTACAACGTTTCAAAGATACGGTTTTATGACCTTCACGCGACGGTCTGCATACTGTTGGCGGTCATAGGAACAAAACATTTTAGCGCATAAAAACAAAACTACTGGACCAAAATAAAAAATATTGAAATTAGTTTCTTAATATTGTCTAAAGATAAGTTTAAGCCAATAACGGACTTTCGAACAAAAAACTTTGCCTACCCAATTTCTTGCTGACCAAATAGTTATATTGCAGCCTGAAAATTTACTTCCTTAGTTTTTCTGTTTCGGTCGGTACTTTGTTCGCTCGCTTGCTCATTTTTTTGTTTATCATTAATTATTTGGTCTTCTTGCGCTCTTGCGAGGCTATTGGGGGTGGGTTCGTTACTTACTACTACGGTCACTCGTTCTGTCACACACTCACTCGTTCATTCATTCATTCGTTCTTTAGTTTGTTCGTTCCTTCATTTCTTTATTTATTTCTTTCTTACGTTAGTTCGCCCGTTCGCATTCTCGCTTAATTATTTGCTCGGTCCTTAGTTTGTTTGCTCGTTCATTTATTAATTCGTTCGTTCATTAATTCATTCGTTCGCTCGCTTACCGTCTGGAAGGCAGCGGGAGGTCGTGCAGCGGTCCTTCGCCGTGGAACTCGTGCATTTTGCTCCTCAGCAGGTGAAAGTCGTGCTCGCTGCGGCACACAGACCAGAAGGAGGGCACCGGCTCTGCTCTGTGGACTGCTAGCGTGAACACGCGGACGGTGCCGCGGCGCGGCGGCGCTTGCTGGAGAACAAAAGGTTTTTAAGACGAAATACGACCCACAACTAGCGCCGTCAATGAAAAAAAATCATATCTTTTTTTTTGACGCGAAAAACACATCCAATTTTCCCCCAACTACAGCAGCGTTGGCGGGAAATGAAAGAAAAAAAACAGTTTTTTTATTTAGAAGATAAACTGAGCGATTTTAGTTAACAAACATGGAAAGAATACAATTTTATTGCCGTGAACGAAAAATCGCTGAACAAAAATAGCTCAATTTAGCTTCAAACTTAAAAAAAAAACTGTGAAAAAAATTAATTTCCCGCAACGCTGCTATCTTTGGACCTTAAGGGTCAATGGTAGGGTAGGTATCGTATGAGGTAGTGGCCACCCCTGGTGTCAGAGTTTTTAGGCCACCCAAAGGGCCTCTGACATGGCTTACCGATTGTTATTAATCAACAACAACCGGGACCAACGGTTCAACGTGCTTAAAAACTTAAGCTTTCATGAGCACTGCAGATTTTTCTATTAAATCACAGTTATACTCAATTATATTTTGCCGGTGTAACCGACTAGTTTCTTATCTATTTAGTCGGCTACACCGACAAAATACGAGTGAGTAAAACCGTGATTGAATCGAAAAAAGTTTTAACGTGCCTTCCGAAGCACGGAAGCGCTCAGATATTACTGCCACTAGCGGTCACCCATCCATGGACTGACCGCGCCCGATGTTGCTTAACTTCGCCAATCGATTAAAGTATGAGACTTTGGCCCGGTTTCTGAGTTGAGAATTTTGCTAAGCAAATGGGTAAGTAACGTCCTGTCTCTGCAGATTTCTCACAAAAGAGCGTGACAGAGCGATACGTAAGTATGTGCTTAGTAAAATTCTCAACTCAGAAACCGGGCCATAAATTTCCACATTGGACTAACTGCCGGTTTCTGATTTGAAAAATTCGCTGAGCAGGCACTTAAATATCGTTCTGCCTCTGCGGATTTCTCACAAAAGAACGCGAAAGAACAATAGTTAACTGTTTGCTTAGTGAAATTCTCAATTTAGAAACCAAGGCTTAGGCCCGGTTTCTGAGTTGAGAATTTTACTAAGCACATACTTACGTATCGCTCTGTCACACTCTTTTGTGAGAAATCTGCAGAGACAGGACGATACTTACCCATTTGCTTAGCAAAATTCTCAACTCAGAAACCGGGCCTTTGTTTAGGTTAAAGGACTAGATAGAAACTTTATAAATAGATAGAAACTTACCAATCTCGTCTCAACATTAGTCAAGACAACTTTGCAGTTGCTCAAGTCTTGTTCCCTCAAGGACTCGTCAGAGGCAATGGTGTCCAAATACTTAAGTATGTCGATGTCGACGCCATCTTCCGACGCTTCCGTACTGGAGTTTGAATAGCTCTCTAGCACTTGGCCGTCGAGCGTTTGCGATTTGAGAGCCCCCTTCAGTTTGTTGGTTAGCCTCAGGGCCGAGTTTACTAGGGTCTCTTGCTGCCTGGAAAAGATAGATAGATAGACAACACTTTATTGTACACCAGAAATAAACTAGTGGTTCCCCCCGAACGGTGAACTCGCGACCCTATAGCTCGGCAACCGATTTGGCTCGTGTTCGAACTTAAAAATTCTTTTAATTCTACAGGGTGCACTCGAAAGCGGAATCGATAGCGGAACTTTAAGTAGGCTGTCTACTGATCACTACAAAAAACTTGTACTAGGTGGCGAAAAAAATGGAGCGAAAAAAATATCAGCTGTTTCATACATTTGGCGCAGTACTGAGTCGACCTTTTGTATGAAACAGCTGATATTTTTTTCGCTCCATTTTTTTCGCCACCTAGTACAAGTTGTTTGTATTGATCAGTAGACAGCCTACTTAAAGTTCCGCTATCGACTTAGAGTGCACCCTGTATTTACCAGCCTACCAAATTTCATGACGATCCGACTAAATTTACTCAAGTATCGTCGAACGAACATTCATACATACAATCATACAAACGCCGGATTGTTCCAGTAGACTCGGAGAACTTCTCCCGCTTCGCTCGCTCGTTCAAATATTTACAACCTAAAAGTACAGATGGCGGTCTTATCGCTAAAAGCGATCTCTTCCAGACAACATTTCGACTGGATAAATAAGAATAGTGAAGGTAGTAGATGTACAATGATGGAAAAAGAGATGAATTATGAATTCAGAGTGACGCAGATTGCTCCTGTCTTACTTGAAAGTCTTTGAGCCTGTCTTTGAAAACAATACATTGTACAAGTTGTACATATTGACCTTGCCTTTCTAGTGGACTAGTACTCACTTTTTCGTCAACTGCTTTTGGTACCCTGTCGGTATTCTTGATCCAATTACTAATTTGTAGAACTGAAAACGAAAATCATTTGGTTAGATTTATTCGTGTGTTCAGACCGACCGTAACCTAACCTTAATATCCCGAAAAAAATATGCATTTAAGATTAAACATAAGTACACGTTGAAATCGGTTTATCTACTTCAGCTCGCGTAGCATGAGGCGGTGTTAGATAGGTGTTAGAGTGTTAGGACTCTGTCCATCCCGCTCTACTTCAAACAAAAGAGTGAGATACTTATAGTTTTAAACCCATAGATACTCTCTAACACCGCCTCATGCTACGCGAGCTGAGCTAAGGTGCCACTGTCTTTACGTAGGCTAAAGATTAAATACCTACTATAGTGCAATTTTACAAAAAACTATTCTTTTGTGATGTCCAGCGCAATTTTTAAATAGCCTTTTTCCTCAGACATCCTAGCTTTTAAATGTGATTTCCAAACAATTTTGTACAACGACTTTGGTGAAAGTAACAAAAAAAAAAAATAATAGGAGCCAGGAGAGGCTGAAAAAGTGGTAGAGAGTGGAGGGGCACGAAAGCGCGCAGCGGAGGCAGCGCTGGAATCGTAGAAATGCACACTTTTAAAGAATGAGAAACGTTCAATGAATAAAAAGTATCGAGTTTTTCGAAGAGTCGAAGAACAAAAGTCGGAAATCACATTAAGTGCCCTAATATCAATCACAGCTAAACTCGGACCTTAGATTAAACCTCGAATTTTGTATGAAAATAAAATTAATCGACAGATAGGGTTTAAACTAGCCTTATCGCTTTTAGCGATAAGACCGCCATTTTTACAGTCGGCCACGTCTCAGATACCCCTTTTTGTTCGATTGGCGCCCTTATGCCGCGCGCGTTAAGAGCTGCCATGGGGTATCTGAGATTGTGGCCGACCGTACTATTATTTTTAAATGCTTATTTATAAAATGTTTTCGTTTGAGCAATAAAGAGTTACTTACTTATTTACTGGTTTAAACTGTGATTGTTATTACTGGCCTTAGAGGTTGAAGTGTTTCAGGAAAAAAGGCTATTTAAAAATTGCCCTGTCTAAAAGTTACCTCTTCACTATGAAGAAATCGTGGCAGCATAATCTTGTCAAGCGCTGAATGCGACTGTCTGGCCGCTTGGTAAAGCGCTCGGCTCGTCTGAAACAAACGGAATTCTCATTAGCCGTGGTTCCCAACCTTTTGGGAGCTGAGCCCTGGGGCACAACCTTATGGGCCTACCACACGCACAAGCTTCACCACAGTTCAGGGCTGCCAGATGTACGATTTAAATCGTACTCCTACGATCTTTTGGTCTTTTTACTGTTGTACGATCACTAGACTGAGATCGTACGTGAAACGTACGACTTTTACAGATTTTTCATAACCTAGCCACATTTTGATAATAATCTGTAAATATAGTGCGTTTCACGAAAGAGTTCCCTCGACGAAACTCTTATTACAATGTAATAGGGACTATTTTGTTCAACCCAGGGGAATTCTTTTGTGAAACGCACCACCTACATATTTTTTTCTTTGGCAATCATATAAAGGCGAAAATTTACATTTCCACGGAACTTATTATTTTCCTCTTTTAGTTACTGAGACTGCTGTAGACTGAGTCTGTACTAACTGGCAGACAATTATTTGTTTTTCTTATACATTTAGTTCGTACTGTCTTGATTAGTGATGAAAGTGATGAAAAACGGCCTTCTCTTTTGTAATTTTATATATTTTTTAATAAATAAAGCTTTTATTTTATTCGTACGATCTTTTCATTTCAAATTTTCCCCGGCATACGATTTTTACGTGACTGACGTACGATCGCGCCATTTTTACACCTGGCAGCTCTGCCACAGTTTTGCATGCGCAAGCCAGGCGTGTTTAATGAACACTGCGCGTGTAGTTGGTAAGACGGTAGCATGCGCCAGAGTGTGGACGCACAGCGTTCAGCGTACAAGCCTGGCTTGCGCATGCAAAACTGTGGTGAAGCTTGTTCGTGTGGTAGGCCCATTACAGTGAACCGCGGACCTCTATTTGTTTTTTTGCAAGCGACCGGAGCGGGCTTCGCACGGATGGAAAAAAATATTATAAACCTTCCGTGAAAAAATATCTGACTGACAGTTAAAACCGAATGAAAATACGTTGTGTAGTTTAGGAGGAGTTAGCGGATAAACAGACAGATGGACAGACGCGGAAAACGACTTTTCTCTATACTTTGTAGAGTTAATCAAATACTTCAATATTCAATACAACATAACTAAATAAAAATTAAACAAAAGGCGGCCACATACAGACTGAATTCCACACGGAAAAAAATCGAATCAGGATTCCGAACGCAGTAACTGCATACAAATCTATGGACCTACCACACACATCGTTTTTTTCCATCCGGATTTTTCATAGATTAGGGATGTGCATGCAGTTACTGCGTTTGGAATCCTGATTAATTTTTCCGTCACGAAAAAATCTATTTGTATGTGGCCGGCCTTGGTAAGAAAATCCATGTACTTAATGAAAGATTTATTGTTTAATTGACCGGTTGATTGATTGACAGATTGATTGATTGAATACTGACCTGTAACCGTTTGACTTGTCCAACTAGGTCGGACAGTATCAGTTTCAGCTCCACGCCCAAACCGGGGTCCAGATGAACGAATCTCGGACTGTTTGACTGATTGATTTATTAACTGATTGAATACTGACCTGTAACCGTTTGACCTGTCCAACTTGGTCGGACAGTATCAGTTTCAGCTCCACGCCCAAGCTGGGGTCGAGCTGGACGAAGCTCGGACTCGACGTGTCAAAGTAAGTCACGTACATGTCCCAAGCTTCGTTGATCAGGGACGCCTCCTCTTTGGCCGGAAGATCCGGGTTCAGGATCTTGGTTTGGAATGATTCTGGAATGTTTAATAATGCCCCTTATTCTCTGGTGGTAGGTAATCCTAACCTAGTGTCAGAGTTTTTAGGCCACCCATAGGGATAACAGGAACTGATGATGATGATATTTAAGTCTACAAAAACGATTGATACGAAAATCAATAAAATCGAATAAAATATACTGGGTGTTAAAAGACCGCCAACAGACCCGAAATCCACGCATACTAGTACTTTTTCGCCAAAACAAAGTACTTTTTCGATAAATTATTGCTGGCAAATGATTTTGGTTTTTTAGGTTATAATTTTGAAAAATATTTTATCACGCAATGGACGTGTGACGCACAGAAGTCATATTGCGCAAGCGTAGTTATAAGTTTATGTTACTTAAGCTTGAAGTGCCCATGTTTAGAATACATTGCGGGTTGCAATTTAAACCTCGTTTTTTGTAAGAAACATTCATAATTTTGATATGGCTTCTTGAGAAGGTATGTTAAGAACTAGATACTGAATACATTTCTGCAAAAAAAAGTTTTGAAAAGTCCGACTTTGAACCTCATTATCTCGGAAACCGTTGATTTCCCAGGCATAGTTCCTTGGGCAAAAATGTTCGTTATGATGAAGACAATACGTGGTTTCCTGCTTTGTTGCCGGTCTTTTAACACCCTGTAGAATAGAATTAAGTCTCAATATTTTTTTTATTTTGTAACTTTTTTAGTTTGTTGGTTAGATTCATCATAAATAAAACATTTTCTTTTACTTAACTGAAATTGTAAATGATGGAACGCACGTCCTTCTGATCTACTGTCGTAGTGCAATACGGTCATATGGCCAGTGTATGTGATAGTTGCCAACTCACCAAAATATTTTAAGGCGCCGTGCATAGTGAATCGCCCGCGCGCAAAGAAAAATGCACAAAATCGATTCCTGTATCAAATACACTAAACAAATTGAAAATGTTCACATATCAAACCCTAGAATTAGGTGAGACCTATTTAAAACAGCCAGTTTCGTGTTATCGATTTTGTGCATTTTTCTTTGCGCGCGGGCTAATTCACTATGCCCAGCGCCTTAATAATTTAAACCATTCTTATTATAGGTACAATAAAGATATTTCTATTTAAAATTTAGGATTAGCAAAACTGTTATTTCGTTTGTATGGTAGTGAGCGCGGCGCGGTAAACAAACTCACTGATATCTTTGTAGAACTGCAGCAGGTGTATATGGCTGGTGGACTTCATGTACTGCATGAACGCGTAGAAGTAATCCTGGTCGTTCAGCACCATGTCAAGGTCGATCTTCAGAAGCTTGGCTCGCTGCGTGTACACTGACTCGGTGTGTCGGACGAAAGTCTCCAGGAATTCCACCTGTAAATAGACGTGTGTATTGGGTATGTTACTGATTTTCCGCTCGTTCCACCTAACTCTCTTTTTCTCTTTCTTCCTCCCTTCCTTCCTTTCTTTCTTTCTTTATTTCTCTCTTTCCCTCTTTATGTTTCTCTCTCTCTTTATTTCTCTCTCTCTTTCTTTCTTTCTCGCTATCTCTTTTTATTTCTCGCTCTTGTTTGTCTCTCACTATCTCTCTATTTCTCTCTCTCCCTCACTCTCTCTTTCTTTGTTATGAAAATTAGTATTGAATAAATCTGTATGAATTAATATCGAGAGAAAGAGGCGTGTTGATAGAAGGAAGTCTTAGGTATGTAGTCAGCGTTGAATACCTGTTTCGCTTGGCAAGACATAGGCCCGGTTTCTGAATTGAGAAATTCGTTAAGCAAATGGGTAAGTATCGTCCTGTCTCTGCAGATTTCTCACAAAAGAGCGTGGTAGAACGATAGTTAAGAATTTTTTTCTTAGCAAAATTCTCAATTCAGAAACCGGGCCATAGAGAAGGTTGTGGAGAGATGACAACCAGCCTTCATTAGTGGAGTGGAGAGACACACTATGAACCGGTTTCAGAATTAACGATTTTACTAAACAAGTACTAAAGTATCGTTCTGTCACGTTCTTTTGTGAGAAAATAAACGATTTTACTAAGCAAGTACTATAGTATCGTTCTGTCACGTTCTTTTGTGAGAAATCTTAAGTGCTTGCTTAGCGAATTTCTGGATTCAGAAATCGGCAGTTGAAGATCTTTTATGGTAATGGACCGACACTGACAGTTGTTAAAAGCTGAAGTGTTCTGTTATCGTCGCACTCTTCAAGGCTGTGGTTATACAACATTGGAGGCTTTGTAACAAATAAAGGTAAGATCACTTACCCTGTAGTTGGGCGTGGTGGGCAACTGCGCCATTGTTTCGTCGCCGGTGGCGAGGACAACCAGCGTGTTCAGTATGTGCGGGTCACACAGCACGTCCGTCAAAGACAACAGCACCCAACCGGCGAAGATCTCACGCACGAGGACGCGAAATACTCTGCCGAATAGAGAGAAAACGTAGGCCTATCAATACCAGTATATCTCAGCATCAGAACAATACCGATTTGGCTCATATTCAAACTTAAAAATTGTCTTTGCCTCATTTTACAAAGAGAAGTGTCAGAAAATAAAAAGCAACAAATATTTTTTATTTTTTATTAGGGTACAGAAAGCGACCAAGGGGAAGATGCCCGACACGTTGGACCGACCAAATCCGCTCCACACTCAACACCTCAGTATACGATGCCATACACTTAGCCGCAGATAGGAACAACTGGCGACGCATCGTACGACACGGATTGCTCCGTTTGAATGACCACGACCCTCGGTGATGAGAATACCGACGCAAGGAGGAGGAGGGTACATAAGACAATAAAATGGAACAAAATACAAAGAAAAATTTTATTTTTAATATACAGATAAAGAGATCCAATAATACTTACCTGACATACATATTCAGATCTACTTGAACAATCACAAATCGCGCTTTTGCATTAGGTGCAATTTGAATTCGTCGATATCATGCACTTGCGCTTGCACTTTCGACTGAAGTTGTGCGTGACAAACCCTCTGACAACATGAATATAAAAAAGTAAAGAAAATTAGTCTACAATGTTGTGCAATAACATATTTATCAAATAGCTAAATAAAACATGAAAAATAATATATGGTGTAGTAAGTCTATGTGCGCAGTGTACACAGGACAGCACGTCGACGCCTACACTCTAGGACTCCACTCGGTTGCATTAGGGTCGACTTTACAACAAAAGTGTAGTCTGACGTGCTGTTGTGTGTACACTTAGATAGTGCCAAAACACAATGAGCGTATCTCGCGAATTCAATAAAAAAAAAAACCTCCTGTGGCACATTCCAATAAAAAATAGAGACAGGTTTATCACATAGACAAATACTCAAGCAACTCTGGAAGTGTTTTCTTCTCATCAGGGTATACTTTAACGTCGCTCGTCCCATAAGCACGGAGGGAACATTTATAGTTCTTCTGCAGCCATCGCCCAGCGCCGTCGGACGCCTCCGTCCAAGCATCGGTGAGTGTGCCTTGCTCGGTCACTATACCGAGTTCACCACTCAACTCCCACCTATCTCCTTCTGACAGAACATTCGAGCGGAACGACTTCATAACAAACTCAAAATTGTGCCGAAACTTTTTAGCGGGCGTCAATTCAGCCCAGTCCTCTGTATTCTGAATCTTTTCCGAAAACAACATGCTGGTCATCATAACCACTTCCAGGGCCTCAGCTCGAAAGTTGAAGTTCTCTGGTATGAGACTCGCGCAGGCAGAGTGACGAGCTATGGTTGGGAAGTCGGCACACTCGGATGCCTCCACGCAAGCTTGCAGACTGAATGGTCTAGTGGGACAGTTTTGAACATATTTGCAAGTCAAGTCAGGGAAGGCGTGGCATATTCTTGAAGGAGATACTCCATCCTCCGACTCGATTATTTCCCATATGCGTTTGAACTTGGCGTCGCCCGTTAGTTTAGAGATATTGTTCCCTTTGTCTATGCATGATTTCACCAGGTAAGAGATCTCGTCTTCTTTAATGAGAGAGTTGAGGGCTTCTTTCATAGCTTTAGCTTCGAATGGGGCTGTTTTGAGTGTTTTGTTTTCAGGCCGAGAATATCTGTGTCGAACGTTGCTGTTTCGATTCATCGTTTATTCGCAATTCCTGCAAATGAGAGGACAATATTACTTAATTGATATCAGGGCGCCTATTCTAAAAAAAAACACCCACGCCGTTAACAGTCAAACCGGGTTGTTGCTGGAAAGTAGCTCTTATTGAATCTTTTTTGTAGAGTTGGTAATGGGTGGATTTTTTTGCGAATACTGGGGGAGGTTAGGTTTAGGTATGGAAGCAAATAAATACCGAGATATTCAGATATTTACTGGTTACTACTAGGTAGTTGACTCGGTGAACTTCGTACCTATTTATTGGTTATTTATTTACAAAATAATAAACTGCAATGAAGCTTAATTAAGTAATCATCTACATCTAACCTATTATTAATTATTAACATTCAAAGTCAAAGACATGGCTGCTTGATAAGTATACGAATGGCTACTCAAATGACCCTCCAGTTGGGGGGTCAAGTTCTTCCCCCTAACCATTACAACTTTTTCATCAAATTTTTTTGAAGTCGCTGCCTTATAATAAGATAGGGAATCAAAATGTATCTCCTTTGCAAAAACACCCCAACCAACCAAGGAACCATGAATCAGGTTCGACTCAGCGTCTCATAAAGAGGTCAATTGGGTACGCAAAGTTTTTTGTTCGAAAGTCCGTTATTGGCTTAAACTTATCTTTAGACAATATTGAGAAACTAATTTAAATATTTTTTATTTTGGTCCAGTAGTTTTGTTTTTATGCGCTCAAATGTTTTGTTCATAAGACCGCCAACAGTATGCAGACCGTCGCGTGAAGGTCATAAAACCGTATCTTTGAAACGTTGTAAAATCCAAACTACTGAACCAAAATAAAAAATATTGAAATTAGTTTCTCAATATTGTGTAAAGATAGAATAGAATAGAATAGAAGATGTTTATTCATTTCCACAAATAAAATTTACATAAGATAAGATAATTAATAGATAATTTAGATAAGATTAAGCCAATAACGGACTTTCGAACAAAAAACCGAGTACCGAATTCTCGGCTTTATCATAGTCGTGATTTTGCGAAGCAAACAAAGTACCTTCTTACTAATAGTGCATGGAATCGCACTCGCTTTAGAGCTTTAGCTGAATTTAGGTAGGTCCATACTTGCTAAAATAACAATAAAAACACATGAAAATACTCACTTGCACACACAAAAGGTTTGGTTCTTCCTCGATTTTAGGAAATCACTCGGATTTTTGTATGACAACCACTCTTATCTGTTTTCCTCTTCGGAACACACAGTAATCAGCTGTGGTTTAACGACGGCCGCGTTGGCGTGTGTGGTCAAACAAAAGATAATATCCGCAGAAAATAAATGTTCACGACATTCAGTCTGAGCGACGTGCGAAGGGAAGGAAGCAGGAAGTAGGAACGAACGAAAACAAAAGCGCTGCTTGCTAGACCAAAAAAAGTCATTATTTAGCGCTTAAAACGATGAAAACAGCGCTGGAAACTGCTTCACTACGAGTTGCCTCCTATAATCCGCACGCGATGAGAATGGGATGGAACCTTGACGATGTCAATCGAAAATATACTTTATTTTACTTTGACAAGGTTGCTTTGACGCTAGTTTGCTTACCACGCGCGTCTCAGTTCCAAAAGGTCACATCCCATTCTCATCCCGCGCGGATTATATCGCATTATACTGGTTACGCACCTCAAAGGGCAAAACTGAATTATTATACGTAAGATCGCCCGCTATGTAGTTTTGTTTCACAGACCCTTTTTCCCTAGAAGGCAAGGGTAAAGGTATCTAGGTAGCTATCTTGGAAGTCTAACTAAACATATCCAGCGAAGTCGAAACGATGAACTCGGAAGCTAAGTCATTTTGATAAGACCCGCGAAGTCCCGCAGAAAAACTTATGGGTTACTTGGTAAGTTTTTAGCTTTTATTAGCTTATCACTCTTTTCAGCTGAGCCATAAAATTATAAATGATGAAAAAGTTGAAGAATAAATTCTCAAAGCCACGTATAAAACCGCTTGATCTAGCGCTGAAAGTGCTTTCGAAACAACACCCTTATTTAATTGTGGTAACACTGACTCGGGGATCACCCGTAAATTAAGCCCGCCACACACTCAACTTTGTTCGCGTTCAATCGAAACAAAAATGAAATGACTATAAACGAACTTTTAAGTAATTTTTCAACAAAACTATAAATTAACTTTTAACTAATTTTCATTTTTTTGCTTTTATACCGGATTCGTACAGTCGACCACAGTCTCAGATACCCCTTTTTGTTCGATTGGGGCCCTTATGCCGCGCGCGATAAGAGCTGCCATGGGGTATCTGAGATTGTGGCCGACCGTACCTATTAGTGTCCCAATGAGGTTCTGCCTCATGCATGATATTAAAAAAATATATATATACAAGGTGTTACAAAAGATGCTTACTCTTTTTACAGGGTTTTACTTTAATAGCACCCGGTGATAGGGATCACAACCTAAATAATTTTTTTTTGCTCTATGACGTTCCGTTGATTTTTAAATTAATAAAATGTGAACGCTGTGGCGGGAGAAAAGTTTTTTTTTTATTGTTTTCATTGACTTTCACAGTGTTTTAACAACCCAAAGCTATACAAATGCACCTACACCCACTAACATATTTTTAAATTTGGGCTAATACCAAAAACAAAAAAAATATGATTTTTTTTCTATTTTGAGGTTATAAAATAAAAATTGTTTTTTTCAACTTCTTTTTACAGAATTGACATCCTGTTGACCAGTACGGTTAGGCCAGTACAGGTTACAACCTGTAAAAAGAGTTAGGATGTTTTGTAACACGTTGTATATATTGTTAATTTTTGTATCGCACTGCGAGTACTGAGTTCTCGCGCCGTGAACATTTGTGCAAACCCATCAAAACTCACGTTCACGCCCTCCACATTCACGGCGTGAGTGTGGAGAGGGCTTTACATCACGTGGAAGTCGTGGAACTGCGGAATGCAATCAACAGACGCGTTGATGTTTTATTTTACTAATAAGTTCCTGGAGCTAGGTCATGACTCACGCTTTATTTTGTAAACACGTTTTGAAGGAGCATGTTTTTGCTTGAATATGGAAATAAAACGTTTAAACTATTGATGGATGAAACGTTCCATAAAATTATAGCGGGTTTCGGAACTAGATGATCTAGGATGCTATCACTACAGGGTGCACTCTAAGTCGATAGCGGAACTTTAAGTAGGCTGTCTACTGATCAATACAAACAACTTGTACTAGTTGGTGACAAAAATGGAGTGAAAAAAATATCAGCTGTTTCATACATTTGGCGCAGTACTGAGTCGACCTTTTGTATGGAACAGCTGATATTTTTTTTACTCCATTTTTTTCGCCACCTAGTACAAGTTGTTTGTATTGATCAGTAGATAGCCTACTTAAAGTTCCGCTATCGACTTAGAGTGCACCCTGTAGAAACTGGTCGGCTATCACGACATCAAAAAAGTAAGTGAAAAAGTAAGTTTACGAAAGTTTAAGAAGATTATCATTAAATGAATGGGATGGATGGCGGCAGGAAGTACTTGGTCGGCCTGTTAAGGTTAGTTTTTTGGATTTGTATTTCTATACAGGGTGTTAAAAGTCCTCCGAGAGACCCGAAATGTACTAGACAACAAAGACTTTAGAGTTTTTTAAATTATAATTTCGTAAAATCTTTTATCACGCAGTGAACGTGTCACGCAGAGAAGTCATATTGCGCATAAGCGTTGGTATAAACTCGCTCGAGGTACCGCTGTTTAGAATACATTGCGGGTTGCAATTTCATTATTTTTTTCCATCCGGAATTTTTCCGTCTGTATCGGGCCGTATTGTACTCTGTGATCGGACTGTCCACACACAGACGAAAAATAAACGAATCGGGATTCTGAATGCAGTGACTGCATACAAAGTCTTTTGACCTACCACACACGTACGGTTTTTTACGTCCGGAATTTTCATAGATTTGTATGCAGTTGCAGCGTTTCGAATCACCAATCCTTTATTCCGTCCGGAATTTTTCCGTCTGTATCGGGCCTTAAACAGTTATCTACAACGCAGTTTATTGTGCGCCCGTTAGGGGTCGGGTTCCTTAAAATAAAAGGCCGCTAGGGGAAGTAAACTAGTTTCTTGTACGCCCGCTAGATGTCGTTGAAATCTCACAAGTGCGAAAGCTCAACTCACGAGTTGTCCAAGTCGTTGCTCCGCAGCAAGTAAGGCATTATGGCATTGGTGATGCTTCGCAGATATTTCAACTCAGCGTTCCGATTGGCCGCCGCTGGGTGTATGGCCATTTTGCTGTCCAACAGCGCGTTGTCAGGCAGGTCTGCACACAGTGTGAAGTGACGCATCGCGCACGGCAACAGGCGCTCCGTTATGAACCGCGAGTAGTTTATCTGGGAAGATTGGATGGTATAGGATAGTTATAGGCACGGCGAAGCGCTTTAAAAAAAATGAAAATAAGTAAACAGGGAGGCAAGGATCTGGCAGAATACCAGCGTTGCGGGGATCCTTAAGGTGCCCCTTAGGGTACTCGTAACTTTATGCTGAGCCAGATCCCTTTCGTGGCCAATTCAAGTATACCTAGAACCTAATTATCTATACGTACTTACTTTTAATTATAATTTTATGTATGTGTGTTTTGGCAATAAATAAATGTATTTTCTTTCTTTCTTCTTCTTGAGAAGTCATTGTTTTTGCAGGTTAGGTTTTTAAGAGGACTATGGAATTACTGCCGCTAAGGGCCACTTGCCTCAACTAGGGTTACCCAGTTAACTCTTAGTTAACGTTAATAATTTTATGGAAATGTTAAATTAACTCGGAGTTAGTTGGCTAACCCTGAGAGAACTAATAGCGGTAGGGTTGTAGATTAGCGAATAGCGTTTTCTATACAGTTCTGTGGAAAATTGCGTTAAAAGACAACATAATGGATAAAAATGTAGATATATATTTTTTTCTTTGTGATATTTGAGGTGTAGAGCCTGTAACTTTTGAAAGTTAAGCTAAATTATAATTATAATTATAAGCTAAATTATAATCTGAAGAAACGATTGACACAAAAATTTAGTTTTTTTTAATTGTTTTCGCTCGAAAAGCATTTTTTTACTTTTTATGGGAAATGCTTCGCTATTCCTCGTAATCGTCTTAAGAGCCTGGTAGGTCCAGTAGCGCCGCCAATGTAAAAAAAAACCTCTTTTTGATGCGTTTTTTGAGAAGCTTAGGGATTCACATTTGACGGTCCGTTTTAGGCAAAAAACGCATCCAAAAAGAAAGATTTTTTTTCTCATTGGCGGCTGTAGTGTTTCTTGACCGTCACCACCTCCCGAAGAAATAAATACCTTCACAGCCCGTCTCAGAAGGCAGGCGGACGCGTACCGCAACTGATGACGTAGCTCGTCGACGAAGAACGGCTGAGGGGTGATCTTACTGTACCACGCGTTGATAAATTGATCCAAAATTGTGTTGTAAAACTGAAACAAAAGTGTTAAATAGATAGATATACAAATATTTAAAAACTAAGGCCTTTACATAATGAGATGATTTATACAGCGTCCAGTGGCACCTTCACTCACACTAGATGGGTGAAGAGACCACTCGGCGCTGCAGTTTCTGGGACATTGTTTTAGATAAATAGATAGTCAGTTAGAGAACCCTTTATTGCACAACAGAAAGAATATTACAGATAACTTCTTACAACAAGATATAGTACAAATGGCGGCCTTATCGCTAAAAGCGATCTCTTCCAGACATCGCGTTTAGCGATCTGTGTTACAGAAGAGTCCTGTCAAAAGCAGTGGTAGCCTAGTGGGTGGAACTGTTGCTTCACGTGCGTGAGGGCCCAGGTTCAGATAGAGCACAGGATACATAATACTACAGTCCCCTCCGGTTTCTACTTTAGATTTATTATTATAGTGGCTCTTTTATCGACACGTATGGTCATTAAAAGGGGCACACTGCGTCCAGTAAACGATAAAAACCGAGTGCCAGGACCTGTGTGCCGTAGGTCGCATCGTCGTGGATAGTAGATGATTTACAGGTCTCAGGTCTGAGCGCGGGAAGGGACCGGGCGTCATAGGGGCGGCGGAAAGAGTGCGGGAGGCGCAGTCAAGTGTCTTCTTTCGTAGTGAGTATTTAACACTAATTTGATCCACAATAATAAGTACACCAAATTAACATTTACAACAGCAGAAATTACATTTACCTAGTTAGTGTTGTTTATTTGGTTTTAGGTAGTGTGCATATGTGCGTAGCATACATATATGTGCATATATGTGTATAAACTCTAATTTATAAATCGAGTCCACGGAATGACAGTTGTTACAAAGGCTTAATCTGTCAGTACCATACTAGCAACTGTCATTCCGTGGACTCAAATAAAAAATTTGAGTTAAGCATATTGTGACACATCAGCATCAACGCAATATGCTTTGGTTTCTATTATTTTGTTTAGGCAGTAAATAAAAGTATCAGCTGGAATTCAGCAAAGGTATTGAAAAATGTGGAGAGTCAGCAACATCAAGTATTGCAATATCACTCATGTAGTAGATATGTAATTGTTACAGGTAAAATGTAGTGAAATTGGTCTTCCGCTGCTAATGATTTTTCATCAACAAATACTTGCTAGTTTCAGTAAGCAAACCACTGGTACGGTACGCTAGCGGTCCCAAAGTTTATCTAATGAAATTCACTACAACATATTTAAATTCTACAATGAAACTTTGAAACCTTATTCCCTCATATCTCAAAACATGAAAACTGTTAGTAACTATGGAGATGATATCATTCTTTAAATTATACAATAATATTCAGAATCAGAATCAAAATTTTTTATTCAATATACCATAAATAAATTATTAACATTGAATGTCAAAATATTATCTAAAGTATTGTTGAATTTGAATGTGTCTACTCACATCCTCTATCGCCTGGTCCAGCTGCTTGTGAATGCGAAGCCCCGTCCAGGGCTCAGCCGCGGCCGCCGGGTCGTGCCGAGGGCAGTCCGTCGAACCGCATGTTGTGCAGCCCTTGAACATTACATTGGAAATATTAAAAACTGGTTTGACACATTAACTGCAAAAAAAAAAGCAAAAGTTCTGAGATGGAGAGCGGAACTCCTCAACAGACATCAGCAGGTCACTCGGAATCAGTGCAGTAGCTTTAGAATTCCCTGTACAACCGTGGGAACTCGGCGATGGCCAAGCGAGTGAAACACTGTTTTCTATAGCTGTTTCACCCAGAGCGAGACGGGGCGCGGGAAAAGTGAGAGGCAATGCGGCTGTATGAGTCTACGTGTCTTCGTGTCCTTTCGCCAGTTGTAGTTGTAATGTAATTGATCTATTTTTCCAAATTTTTTCGTAGTTCAGCTGCCATTTCTACATTTTATTAGCTATTTCAAAATTGTTTTTTTTCCTGACAAGTACAATACATTATTGATGGTTCCAAGGTAGTTAGACTCCAGTAGACAGTGTAATAATGTAAGTAAATTATTATGTATTGAATGAAAATGGTTGAGGGTATTCATGATTCTTTATGTCAAATAAATCAGTTTGTTTCGATCCTACAACTGTGTCGTATCTTTTATTGGCGACTGCGGAAAATTATTGCTAATTGTCGGAAAATGGCTTGTAATATGACGAATATTGTGTTCCCTGGTCAGTTTGACCCTAAGACTGATAAGTGGAGTGAATACAAGGAACGGTTGCTATGTGCATTGGACGCGTCGGGAATTTCGAACGTCGATCTCGACAGAGCGCGTGCGTTGTTCCTTTCTCAATGTGGAAAAGAGACTTATTCGCTAATAGTGTCACTTTTAGTGCCGGCTCGACCAACCAGTGTCGGATTTAGGGAAATTCTAGCAGTATTGGACCAGTTCTATGAACCCGAAGTGAATGAAATACTGCAAGCCGGGAAGTTTCACAAACGCCTACAATTACAAAGTGAAAGCGTGCAAGACTTTGTAGCGGCCATAAGTCTACTGGCTGCTAAGTGTAACTTTACGGACTTAAAACGCCAGTTGCGGGACAGACTAGTGTTGGGTGTGCGTGACGACCGCCTGCGTCGTGATCTGTTGAAGACTAAGAATCTCACGTATGAGATGGCCTTACAGTTATGTCTCAACTACCAGGCTACGTTCCAAGATATGTACCCCGATGCCAGCGAGCCGAAACAAACTCCGTCCGATGTCAACGTACCTATGGACATTGGTAGAATCAAGTCGATTGAATGTCGACATTGTGCACGACAGCACAAGGAGAATGAACGTTGTCCCTTTGTGAAGGCGAGATGCTTTTACTGCAAGAAGTTCGGGCACATCTCTTCTGCTTGTATGAAGAAACCTGTCAAGGTGCACCAGGTGGTGAGCGGCGAGGAAGACAGTTCTGGAGTTAACTCGGAGGCGGACATGATGATGGGTGTTTATGTGTGCACGGAAAACTTCCGTCCGCCGATAACAGCGGACCTGACAATGGATGGCGCCAAGCTGTCTATGGAAGTGGACTCGGGCGCATCGCGCTCAATCATCTCTGAAGATACCTACCGACGACTGTGGCTGACTCCACCACCTCTGCGGTCTACTGATGTAAAACTTGTGACATGGACTCGTGACCCATTGAAAGTTATGGGTGTAACTGATGTGCTAGTGGTGCTCGGCAATAAAGAAGCACAATGTGAACTCTTAGTGGTGTCTGGCAAAGGCCCCAGTTTACTTGGAAGAAACTGGTTCCAGTCCCTAGGATTGGAAGTCTCCGGCGTGTGCTGGACTGATGACAGGGTGAAGAGCTTGGTGAGCAGTGAATACCCAGACTTGTTTCAAGAGGAGCTTGGCGAGTACAAAGGCCCGGACGTTTCCTTACATGTGCGAGCAGATGCAACGCCCCGTTTTCTGAAAGCGCGACCGGTGCCGTTCCCAATGAAGAAGCAAGTCGAGGAAGAGCTGACCCGAATGGTCGAGGCTGGAGTACTGACACCTGTAAGGTATTCCAAGTGGGCTACACCACTGAGAATTGTAAAAAGAGAAGACGGATCGCTACGTGTGTGCGGCGATTACCGATCCACGGTAAACACAGCTATCGATGTGGATACCTATCCACTTCCTGCGGCAGTAGAAGCCTTCGTGGAGCTCAGCGGAGCCAGAGTCTTCAGCAAGTTGGACCTCAAGCTCGCGTACTTGCAGCTGAAAGTCGACGAGGATACGGCAATGCTATTAACTCTAAATACGCCACTGGGCCTGATGAGAATGAACCGATTAGCCTTCGGTGTGAATGCGGCGCCTGGAATATTCCAGAGGGTGATGTCATCGGCACTCGCAGGCATGGATGGCGTGGCGTGTCTACTGGACGATGTAGCTGTGTCTGGAAAAAACATGGAGGAGCACAACCAGAGGCTACGTGCTGTGCTACAGAAACTGAACGACTTGGGCTTCCGGCTTAATGTCAAGAAATGCGTTTTCGCGTCGAACAGCATTAACTTCTTAGGACATATGATTGACGCTGAGGGACTCCACCCATCCCCACTGAAAGTCAAAGAGATAAAAGAGAAGCCAGCCCCGACGAACAAAGAATCTCTGCGTGCCTTCCTGGGCTTGTATAACTTCTACGAGAAGTTTCTACCGGACAAAGCGACGTTGTTAGAACCTCTGTATCGCCTGCTCGAAGCGAAGAGACCCTGGACATGGGGCGAGCAAGAACAGAGTGTGTTTGAGAAAGCGAAAACGTTGCTGTCCTCGGATATGACTCTGGTCGGTTACGACTTGAACAAAGAATTACTGCTCATTTGCGATTCATCTAGCTACGGCTTGGGAGCGATAATAGCCCATGTGATGGATGACGGGTCAGAGAGACCTGTGATGATGGCATCAAGAACTTTACAGCCACATGAGCGAAGATACGGCCAGATTGACAAAGAAGCTCTCGCCATAATGTTCGGTCTTTCGAAGTTTCATCAATTCTTGGCAGGCCGTAAATTCTGTATTGTGACCGACCACAAACCACTGATTGGCTTGTTTAACCCTGCGAAACCAATACCTGACCAAATCTCTCCAAGAATGCTACGTTGGTCTCTGAAGCTCGGCTGCTATAATTATGAGATAAAGTATAAATCTGGCAAATCGATAGGTAACGCCGACGCTCTCAGCAGATGGACTGCACTTGATACCTCTGTTAGTGAAGTTGAAGCAATGAGAGAGGTACTTTTGCTGGAAGAGCAGCCAGATGGATGGAATCTTGATGCATCAAGAATAGCAGCTGAAACTAAAAAGGATCCATTACTGCAGAAAGTACAGTTTCACGTTCTTCACGGCTGGCCACGCTCTAACACTGACCCCGCCATGCAGCCATTTTGGACTCGCAGAGAGGCTCTTTCACATGATAAAGAATGTTTATTGTGGTGCAACAGAGTCATTGTACCTAAATCCCTTCAAGAAGAGGTACTGAAACTATTACATGCTCCTCACGCGGGCATCGTCCAAACAAAGGCTTATGCAAGAGGATATGTATGGTGGGCTGGTATGGACCAGCAGATCGAGAGGATTGTTGCCGAGTGTGAGGCATGCCAGATGGTGAGAAACAACCCTCCGAAGGACCCACAAGCTTGGATTGTTCCTGAAAAGCCCTGGAGTCGAGTCCACATAGACTTTGCGGGGCCATTTCAAGGAAAAACCTTTCTAGTTCTGATTGACAGCTACAGCAAATGGTTTGAAGCAGAAATTGTGCCATCTATGAGTAGCGAAGCTGTAATTGCTATACTCAGGAGAATGTTTGCTGCGCAAGGCTTGCCAGACGTATTGGTGTCTGATAACGGTAGAGCGTTCACTTCGACGGAATTCAATACCTTTCTGAAGTTGAATGGAATCAAACATCTATATTCGCCACCGTACCACCCTGCGTCCAATGGACAAATTGAGCGAGCCATACAGACATTCAAGAATAAATTGAAAAAGATGTCCACCACGGAGAAGCCTTGGAATGAAAAGCTTCCTAAAGCTCTGTACGCGCTGCGCACTGTGCCCACAAGCAGCACCAACAAGAGCCCGGCCGAGATGCTGAACGGGCGGCGCTACCGGACTGCCGTGTCGGTACTGCACCCGCACGCCGCGCCCAGCCGCGCCACGGACCAACTAGAGGCGGCGGCGCAGCACCCGCCCGCCCGCAGCTACACTGTGGACCAGCCAGTGCTCGCGCGCATGTACGGGCCCGGTGAGAGGTGGCAGCGGGCCGTGGTGGAGATGGTGGAGGGACCTAGCTCGTATATGGTGAGGACGGAAGATGGAGATTTACACCGCCGTCATGCTGACCAGCTTTTGGGACGAGCTGTGAGCGCACCACGCAATGACGCACCTCCAACAGACAGAACGTATGAGCGTCCATCTAGGTCTGACTCCTCCTCGCCTGACCTACCTATTGTGATACCACCCCCTGATATGTGGCCTGAAATTATTGGCATCCCAAATGCCGTGTAATGACTTGTAAATATAGTATTTGTCTTTGTAATATTAAGTTACTGTAATTTTGTCCTGATTTGTGATTTCGTACTACAATCTGTTTTGTAACTGTTTCTTGCGATATGATTTAATTTGATTTGTTCCTAATGATTGTGATGGAAAGGTATATTATGTATTGAATGAAAATGGTTGAGGGTAGTCATGATTCTTTATGTCAAATAAATCAGTTTGTTTCGATCCTACAACTGTGTCGTATCTTTTATAAATAACAGCTGAAAGTTTTTCGGCTCGAAAAACGCATCGCTCTAATTTCTTTCAGGCTATTTTTTTATTATAAAATTATTTATTATATAACTATTTGCAAACCTTCGTATTGGTCATCTACTGATATAAACCTAGTTTCAGCAAAATCTAGCCTGTAGTTTAGAAATTAAACCTGAACTATGTTTGTATGAAAAATTGGCTCTGTAGCGCCCTCTTAATAACAGTGCACGTTTTCACCAGTGAAGTCTTCAGCCAGGACATTCATTGCAGAGGGCTCTTCGATTCATTGCTCTCGCACACTACACTAAAAGTGAGTGAGCATAGTGTAACAATCAAGTAGTAGCTTGTTTGGTTAATTATTTACAAGGCACCTTCAGATACACAATCTCTAGTCTAGTTAAATCCATTGGAGGTTCAATGCCCCTGCAACAATGCTTTTTTTTATTGCAGCTCAAGTAGGTAATAAATCTTTAAACTGACATGTTATTGCTGACCACGCTCGATGATTACTAGCTGTTTTTATCTTCATAAACAAAGGCCCGGTTTCTGAATTGAGAATTTTATTAAGCAAATACTTAAGTATTGTTTTGACACGCTTTTTTGTGAGAAATCTGCAGAGACAGAACGATACTTACGTATTTGCTTAGTGAATTTCTCAATTCATAAATCTGCTGTCAGTGTTAGTAACTAAACTATACATAACACAGGTTTGCGTGAAGTAATTGAGACAAATTTTCCCCTATTGCTATTGAGTTTGAGACCTTTCTTACGATCTTAGTAAGGACCGTAGTACTGCCTAAGCCTAGGAGTGTTCATGTTTTTACTAACCTTTGTAAGCACATCATCTTGTTCTTCTTTCTGGCTCTTGCTCAAGTGATTTTGCTTCAATTTCTCCAGATACTGATGGAGAGCACTCGATTTTAATCCAAAATAACACGCCAAACATCCTATTGCATAGCTTACGACGATTGTAGCGAAGTGAAACCTACGACAACACAAATTGGGTTAAATACGTCGAAATACACCGACGAAGGTCATGACTAAATAGACAATAAAAGTGTACCTGTAAAAGTAAAAAACTGCTACCAAACCAGCGAAAATTCCTGTGTAAATAATGTAATTTTGATTTGAATTATTTTCTGTAAACTTCTTTTGACATCTTTCGGACATGGCGAGAAATGAATGACTGACTCACAGAGTACAATTCTGACATTTGGTTTTCTTAGCACAGATTATTTTATAGGAGCTATACCGTGCGTTTTGCAATAACGAAACGCGTCTATCAGTTCAGAAACTATAGCGCGAAGCTATTGAGGTAATCCGACCAAAAGAGAAATGACAAAACTTCTTTCTATAAGAAGAGTATCAGTCACTTTCGTTATTCTAACAGGTTATACGAGTGACGTCAAGTCACTATAGCGTTTCTGAACCGAAGAATGCAAATGTCAATCAATTTATTTACAAGTGGAAAGTAAAAGGAGATGGGTGTGTTTTGCTTTGCTTTGTGTTATAAATCGAATTCAGTTCTTATTTATTTGTAGGTAAACTTAGTTATATTCTTAAAACCGTTTTAGTTCCATGTCTAGTGTGAGATTATTTTAGTGTGGGTAGAAAATACGAGGACAAAAAGGAAATATGTGGTTGTGAATGTCAGAACAAAAAAATCTAACAAAAATAAATGTTATCAAATCGTTGTTTACCAAGTGATTTCTCAACAAAACTCGAACTAAAAGCTGTTTCAACGTCACAGAACTCTATAGCCCTCTAAAAATTATGAAATAGAACAATGACTTACCAAAAAACTCTCAATATTGGCGCGCGCGAAAATGCATCACATTGAAATCGCATCAAGGCCCCACGATGTCCAACACGCCGAGTCCAAAAGGCGTCATGCGCCTCAGCGAAGCGCTAGACAACATGCAGCTAGCCTACAACCCAATAACAAAACAGCTCCACTTTGTCAGCCCTAAAGTGGAGAAACCCGTGGAATCAACAGACGAGGTGGACCGTTTGTCGAAGAAAAGCAGCTTCAGCGATGAAGGGAACTTCTCACTGTCAACGTGTGAGAAGAGTGACACCAGTGACTCCCCGAAGAGTACGTTACAATGGGGTGGTAGTGTGACGAGTGGCCACAAACGGGGCAAAGACGGAGGGTCCTTCTCCAGTACTGTTTCAAGTCTCTCCGAGTGTTCGTTGGGGTCCAACGCATCAAAGGACCAGGATGGAGTGGACACGGTAGACGAGGATGGTGCCAAGGCGAAGAAGAAGGGACTCTCGGGGTTTTTTAGCCGGTAAGTAATCTTTGTATGCTTTTGTGTTTTCACAAGGTTTTCCTGCTGGTTTGTTTCATTATTGATCCTGTCCTCTTCTTTCAAGGCGGTTGTAAGTAACATTATGGACATATTATACATATACATTGGAATACAAATGTATTTATTGGAATTCAATTACTAAATTAACAGGGACTTCTTATATTAAAAGTTATGCCTAGTATTTTAGGACCATTTTTAATGTGGTCCATGTGTTTGTGGGTCAAGTTGGGGGTGTCTTTCCTGAGGGCTAAGCTGACTAAGCTGCAAGGATGGTATAGGTGCTGTAGTCTTAGCAGCTATGAAAAAAAAGCTGCATTTTATGATGAAAGCAAGCCGCTTTGCATAGTGATAGAAGGGACAAAAATAAGCTATTTGACCCGCAGCAGCACAAGTTTCATCCCTTAGGAACAGAGAGGGCGCCACTTCAAAAAATAAACTGAAAATTTCTAACAGCCTAACAGGTGAACCGATTTCAATGATTAATATCTTAATCGAAAGAAAATTACTTATTGTACAAATAAAAAAAAGGATTAAAAAAAATACTATGATGGCTGCCGTAAATCCTACGTTTACTAATTTTTTTTTTTAATTTTTAAATTTTTATTGAACGATGCCCAAACCTTGTATAAAAAGGGTATATTTTTTGTAATTCATATCGTTACTAATATAATAATAAATTTAATAAAAAAAACTGCATGCCAATATCATTAGTAGTTTAGGAAATATTTAGGTTTACATGTGCTGGAAAAGCGGGGTATTGCCCTCGCATCATAGTAACTAAGTAGAGAAAAATACTTATTTTTGTGATGGAATCTAGCCATTTTGCACAGTGATAGTGGAGACTAAAATAAGCAATTTTACCCGCAGCAGCAACATTTTTATCCCTTAGGAACACAGATGGCGCCACTCATTTAACAAAACTTCAACATTTTGTATAAAATAAACGGCTCAACCGATTTTCATGATTTAAACGTCCAATGGTTGGTTTTTATACCATAATACATATAAAATATAAATAAGTGAAAAAAGTATTGGAAATAAAAATTATAAAAAATATTTTGCAAAATAAAAGTGTTTTCATTGATGATGATGAATCTTGTATTTATTCTTTCTAGTTTTTGACAAATACTTACACATCATTTCTCGTTTGCCTTGTCACAGATGTGTACAATAACGTTAATGCCTAACAGTTCACGAGTTTCCTTATTTTATTTGGAATACTACATTGAATCCATTGAATAGTTTACTCAGAATAAGCGACAAAAAAATTACGTATACCGAATAAAATAAGGAAAGTCGTGAACTGTTAGGCATTAATGTTGTTGTACACATCTGTGACAAGGCATACGAGAAATGATGTGTAAGTATTTGTCAAAAACTAAAAAGAATAGATAAGTGATTCATGATCCTCAATGAAAACACTTTTATTTTACAAAATATTTTTTATTATTTTTGTTTCCAATACTTTTTTGAGTTATTTATATTTTATATGTATTATGGTATAAAAAACAACCATTGGGCGTTTAAATCATGAAAATCGGTTGAGCCGTTTATTTTATACAAAATTTTGAAGTTTTGTTAAATAAGTGGCGCCCTCTGTGTCCCTAAGGGATGAAAATGTTGCTGCTGCGGGTAAAATTGCTTATTTTAGTCTCCACTATCACTGTGCAAAATGGCTAGCTTCCATCACAAATAGAAGTTTTTTTCTCTACATAGTTACTATGACGTGAGGGCAATGCCCCGCTTTTCCAGCACATGTAAACCTAAATATTTCCTAAACTACTAATTATATTGGCATGCAGTTTTTTTTATTAAATTCATTATTAAATTAGTAACAATATGAATTATAAAAAATATACCCTCTTTATACAATTTCTTTGCATAATTGAGTAAAAACTGACAAATAAAAATAAAAAAAATTACAAAACGTTGGATTTAGGGCAGCCATTATAGTTTTTATTTTAATTTTATTTTTTAGGTTGTACAATAAGTGTTTTTCTTTCGATTAAGATATTAATCATTGAAATCGGTTCACCCGTTAGGCTGTTAGAATTTTTCAAAGTTATTTTTAGAAGTGGCGCCCTCTCTGTTTCTAAGGGATGAAACTTGTGCTGCTGCGGGTCAAATCGCTTATTTTTGTCCCTTCTATCACTGTGCAAAGCGGCTTGCTTTCATCATAAAAAGCAGCGTTTCGGTAAAAAATGGCCGTAGCTGCTATAGCTACTGGGCAAGCCTACTCAATCTAAATAACCACATCGGAGCGGTCGCACCACCCATCTAGCGAGAGTAGAGACTGGATGCTATACAGGGTGTTAGAGAAAGGTCCTGTGATACTGAAGGGGTTTGCTTAACTCACCAATTTAAGCAATTATTACTATTTTAAAGCCAAGTGCAAAATCTCGAAAAAAGAAGTCCACTAATCCATACTAAAATCAAAACAAACTGCACCAATGCACTTGGCCCCATAGTGAAAGTTGCTTGTTTTGTGTGTTGATTGACCCCTTTCAGTGTCACAGGAGACCTTCCTATAACACCCTGTATAAATCATCTGTCCTAGATGCAAGAGGCCTAAGTTTTTATTTTATTGAACGAGCGAGCGAAGTTCTCCGAGTCTACTGGAACAATCCGGCGTTTGTATGTATGTATGTATGTATGTATGTATGAATGTTCGTTCGATGATAACTTGAGTAAATTTAGTCGGATCGTCACGAAATTTGGTAGGCAGGTAAATAAGGTAAAGAGAATTTTTAAGTTCGAACATGAGCCAAATCGGTCGAGGGGTTGCTGAGATATGGGGTCGCGAGTTCAAAGTTCGGGGCGAACCACTAGTTTAGCTTTTGCCCGCGACTTCGTTCGCATAGTTTTTTTTTCTCGTGAATTTTACCATTGTTTTAATGGTTATTCTGCTATTCGGGGCGGAGAGAAATCCAACAAATCAAAAATCATAAAAATCGGTCCACCCGTTCCCGAGTTATAAATGGTGTAGTAAGTCTATGGGTGTAACTAACACGACTTTGTTGTATATTAAGATTTTGTCCATAGAATTTTAGTTATCAGTGGGCAAGTTTCTCTTCTTGTTTTCACAGCACTTATAGGTAATCTCTTCAAACAAAAGATTAAGCAAAGCGGAACCGATTTTAGCATACCCAGTAGGTATGTCACAAACAAAACAACAATTTTACTTTGCTTTCACCATTGTATTTTTTGTTTAGCCCCTCCAATACAATGGCCTATGATGACTTATGGCATCATGGCTTGTTTTAGAAAACACATTTTGCATATTAAACCTCCTAATGTTATTTAAACAACAAGAAGTCAAGAAGTCAGGTCAGTTGTTTTATTTTTAATATTTAAGTAGTATGTTATGTGCACATTTTTCAGTTCTTCACAATAGTTCTGATCCCCCAAGGTTTGCTGGAAGAAGTCTCTTACAGAGATAAGCTTGCCGCCTTTGTACACACGACAGCACGTCAGAGTGTACACTCTTGTTGTGAAGTCGCCCGTAACGTAACCGAGTAGAGTCCTAGCGTGTAAGCGTCTATGTGCTGTCTTGTGTACATGTGTTTTCTTAGACCCTTACACTTTCGTTGCAAAGTAGCCCGTAACGTAACTGAATAGAGTGCACGCGTGTAAGGGTCTACGTGCTGTCGACTGTACACTTATTGGATCATAAAGACATTCAGTATTGTAGCAAAGGGTTATCGAATTTTATGCCCATGATTGTATACTTCTTGCCACGAGATTGAGTGACCTATTGTATGCAGTTTAATAGCCCATTGTTGCATTGAGTTTGATTACAAAATCACAATGGAATCCTTCTGACAAAGAAAGAAACGGCAATGAAGAAAATACAAAACATATTATTTAATATTTATTTTATTTGGTCACTGTTACTTATTTATTATATTAGGTATAATTGTGCCTTTTAATAAATGAAAGTTGATTTTTCAATGAAACAAAAATACTCAAGTATTCTATTCTAAGGTATAAAATTATCAAGCACAAGCTAACACCAAAGCCATTGTCTAAATAGAACTAAATTGATGACTAGAAATTACAATTATTTTCCAAAATTTTCTAGATCAATCCCAACCATCTTACACGAAATCTCATGCAGTCTCTTTTGATTCACGACCTTCTTTGAGAACGAATTACTAATGCCTTCCCTACAGTTACTGATGTACAGACCTCCCTGCTTATCCAAGGTCTTTTCGAAACAAGCGTATAGAATGGACACTGCCCCTTGCTCTGGAGTCTTGAATATGATGTTCATGGCCCAAGGGAAGACATTTTTTAACATGGTGCCGTCAAATAACTCTGTGTTGACCAGCCCCGGATGTACAGAGAAGCATCTGACTGGGCTGCCCTCCTCCTCCATTAGGCGATTGATGTGTCTGGCACTCACCAGCTGCAAAAAAAAAGGCGGCGTAAATACTAAAATGATCGAAAAAAAAAAAAGTCTCGAAATCGCTAAATCGATCTTGTGAAAAAAAATACTTACACGGCGGTGTATGTGTCTGGCACTTACGTGTGCCAAAAAAGAAAGGAAAGCGGAAACCCTTGAAAAGACTCGAAAGAGATTGATTTCTTCTTTTTAAAGGGGATAACATTTTTTTTATTTTTATAAATAGAACCAATGTGTGACAGTATTTTGTTCCTCACCTCGCAGAGTTTCGATTGCATGTAGGCGACTTGCGTATCGTAATGCTCTTTCATATTGATGTCGTCAAAGTAGATCTTCCCGGGGTGATGCGCGCAGGAACTGACGTTGACAACTCTTGACAGTTGACCGGAAGTACCGCCCCTTTTCAGCGCCGGCAACAAGAGATGCGTCAGGTAGAAATGTCCAAGATGGTTGACTGCCAACTGTGACTCAAACCCGTCTTCCGTAAGTTTGTAGTCTCCGAACATTATTCCAGCGTTGTTCACGAGTAGATGTATAGTCGGGTGTTCCTTTTGAACGCTCTCGGCGAATTTCTTGACCGACTTCAAGCTCTGGAGGTCCAATTCGATCGCTTGCAGATTATCTCCGTTCTCCAATTCCTTGGCCAGCTTCTCCGCCAATTCCGTCCTTCTGATCCCGATAATAACGACCATATTCGCCTTCAGGAGGCCCCGGACCACTTCGGTCCCAATGCCCCTGGCTCCACCTGTCACTACCGCTATCCTTTTCTTCGCGTCGGGAAGCTCTATCTTGTTTCTCGCTTTGTTCACCCAGTCGTCAATAAGGCCACCTGCGCCCGCTCCTTGAATCTCAAGCGAGTGCCAGAGCTCGGTCAGTATGTGCTTTATCGATTTATGTCGGTTAATGTACCAGTAGATAGCGGCGGCAGTTAGAGTTGGTATTGTTAGGACTGCGAGGTACATTTTGAGGTTGTTTTTTTTTACGGAGAAGCGCGCGTTTCACACTGGCTACGTTAGAATACTGGCGAGTGGCTTTCACTGACTGACGCCCGTTGCTTGGATCCTCAGCGCTTTCTCTCGCGCATGTATTTGTTTGTGCTCGGTGTACCGTTATCCGGGGCTCGGTTGCCTGCGAAATGCAATAGAATGAATTAACAATAATATCTTTATCTTACTGTTTCTGCAGCCAGTTGCGGCAATTAGCTTCAAGATTGACGTGATGGTTCGTAGCGTGATGCGCGATGACTGTCGTACTGTCGTATTGTGGTGGGGCTGGGACGGTCATTTTTACAACCGGATTCTAATGATTACCTTATCCGTTCGGTTGTCATTTGCTTAGTACTTAAGCATTGTTTATTGTACAATTTACTGCACACATTACAAAAGTTGGCAAACTAATGGTACCGCGGCGACAGTCACAACTTATAATAGTCCTTATTGTTTGCGGCTTATGGGCGTTAATTGAACTCGAAAGGGTTAAATGACTGTACCTGCTTGAAGAACTGGCTTTTTTCCGGCGCATGCGTGGCTTTTGACTGCTTTAAAGACTTGTTCGTTTCCAAATGGATTTAACTTAACAGGTCAAATGGAACTGGTTTGGAATCGTGAGCTAATGGTAATTTGGTGCGATATATTTCGCTATTTGGGATAACGGTGTCGTTGCTAAATCTGTCGTCGTTAATGTGAAACTTTTGTAGAGTTGCTTTGCCGGTTTGGAGGCGTAGGTAGGTAGTATTTGGGCTTCTGAAGATTTTGTTTTGACATAAGAATCAACTCAAGGCTTCCATTTGCCTGATATTTACTTTAGGTTCTCCTGTCTCTACCAAAAAACTAATTTTTATTACTTGTTTACATTGCTACACGAAATACGTCATACTGTTACGCCCTTTTACCAGAAAGCAGCACTCAATCTCATCATGCAACGGCGAAAAAAATTACACGTGCCAGAATTCTCCAGAAAATTATATGTTTTTTTTTACTTAGCCTCGGTGATAGTGTCTTACTGCTGGGCAAAGGCCTCCCCCATAAATTTAATATGAACACCATTTTCCTGCTATTAGCAAAATCGTGTCGTATTCCTACGTCATATTTAATCATTAATACTCGTACATAGCTTGTGACCTAAGACATCACACTATCAGCACTGACGTAGTTCCACTTAGGAATTCTGGTCGCTGCATTTGCTATCAACTGGACTAGCAGCTTACAAGCTGGTCGATGGTTTTAATTAAAGTTCCTTGCACTTGTCTCAATGGTGTCAGCGCTGGTGGTCTGCTATCCAAGCTAGTGTGTTTGAAACCAGAGACATCCAGAGAGTGGGCGGCATGCCTGCATCGAAATGAATCGCCGATGCATGACTTGCCACTTTGTCACAAAAGTGGAAGAACAGAAGGACATTCAGAAGGATAGATTAACACGAGACACAGTACCTCAAGTTAAATGGCGCCACAAAAATATAAAACACGAAACCCTACGAGGGTATAATTAGGGTTCCGTACCAAAGGGTAAAACGGAACCCTATTACTAAGACTCCGCTGTCCGTCGTCGGTCCATCTGTCCGTCTGTCACCAGGCTGTATCACATGAACCGTGATAGTTAGACTGTTGAAATTTTCACAGATGATGTATTTCTGTTGCCGCTATAAGAACAAATTCTAAAAAACAGAATAAAATCAATATTTTAGGGGGCTCCCATACAACAAACTTTTTATAGATAATGGTACGGAACCCTTCGCGCGCGAGTCCGACTCGCACTTAACCGTTTTTTTTTTTAATTTAATTTGCGATATAAACAGGTTTCTTGGACGAGTAGAACTATTCGGAATAATTTTTGTAACTGGTCCATGATTTAATTTAAGCTCATAAAGAACAGAGAATAGAGCTTCTGTGCGTTCTTCTTTAGGGACTCGGTATCTGACGCGATTTGTTTATAATTAATTGTGTGAGAAAGAGAAAGAGAGAAAGGGGTGAAGGAACTGGTTTGCATAAAAGAGATCGATGTATTAGTTAGTCGCTTATCAAGTGGAAAGTCAAAAGTTTTTGATGAGATTTTCTGTGACCCAACTTCCAAACACTGTTTTCCTTTTCTTGTTACGACAATTTTAAATTATGAGTTAGAAGTAAGTAACAATCTTTCTAAATATACGTAACGTGGCCTGATGTTTCCCATAAAAGATTTTGGACAAACCAGCCCCTGTATTATCTAAAATATCCAACGTAAAAATAACCGTTTTTAAATGTCAAAAAAACAATTGTTTATTTCAGTAAGGGCTATTTTCGAGTGTTTTGACGCTCGGAGGCTGAGTGGAACTTTTAGATAATAGAGGCGCTGATTGGAGTCCGGAAAAACTGTAGTAGTATAATATTGGGAAGGCTGCCCCGCTCAGCGTTCGCACCTCCACCGCGCGCTTCGCGCGCGATGTCGTTGCTCACTTGAGCGTGACGCCTTCCCAATATTATGAGTAAAGTTGCTTAGTTACGAATGTCCTGAATGGAAGCTATGAAAGCGAACTTCACTTGACCTGATCCTAACTTATAATATGATGTCGTTTTCAACAAGCACCTTTAGCAGATAAATAGTGAGGATGGGTTAGATTCTCTACATTAACCTATTGTTATCGTTGCTGGTAACACTCTTCAAAATGAAATTTGTTAAACAGCTTACATCATTACACCTTAACAAAATCGATTTCGGTTCCGACAAATTACCACATCGTCACGGTATACTTTTACCAAAGACTATTCGTTGTTTAATTTGTGGACCGTCTAACTGTGGCAAAACAAATTTAGTGATAGGTCTACTTCTACATCCTAACGGATTACATTTTAATCATGTTTACGTTTATTCAAAAACATTGTTTCAACCAAAATACATATTTTTAGAAAAAGTACTGAGTCTTGTGTCTGGAGTGAGTTATTTTAAATATCGTGATAATGAAGAAGTTATAAGTCCTGATAATGCCTCTCAGAATTCAGTTTTTATTTTTGACGATGTTGCGTGTGAAAATCAGAATAATATTCGTGATTACTTTGCTATGGGGAGACACAAAAATATAGATTGTTTTTACCTGAACCAGACATATAGCAAAATTCCAAAACAGCTGATTCGTGATAACGCAAATTTGATCATCGTGTTTAAGCAAGATGACATTAATCTACGTCATGTGTATGACGAACATGCGAACAACGATATGTCATGGATTCAATTTCGTGAAATGTGTTCGAAAATCTGGAAAGATGCATTTAACTTTTTAGTCATAAATAAAGACTCCTCAAAAAACAATGGATGCTATCGAATGAAATTTGACACCTTCATTCAATTCGATGATTGAAATAAATAAATGCAACCTTTCTGCAACACATCAATCATTTTCATATTTTCTTTGAAAGTGAAAAGTTGTAAAACTTGTAAAAAATGAGTGAAAAATCTATTAAACAACAAATAATTAAATCGGCTGAAGCCATAAAACAAAAGGTTAAAAACATGAAGAATAATAAACTTGATTCTACATTAGCATTAGAAACCATGTTCAAACCAGTTACTGACCCACTTAGGTTACTGTCCAACACTCATATTAACAATGATGAAGCTAGACCACAAATTTTGAGTAGCGCAGAGAACAACCATTTAAACCACGAATTGACTCCTACGCGGAAAAGAAAATTGTCTGCCTCCAATATTTCGCCAAACGATACATTTCAAGAATCATCGGGTGAAAGTGATAATGATCATGCTCAGAATGATTCGGAACTTCATCAAAATTCTACAAATGATTTGTTTTTTGAAACATATTCTGATACAACTTCGACTCCAAATACAAAGTCTATTTCTTCATGGTCATTATCATCAGATGTATTTAAAGATGTGCCTTATGGGATAAGATTGGTGAAAGGAAAGCCAATGGTGGGATCGACACCTCTTTCAGTTTTAGATAATAAATTCAAAATTGCAGGTCACACGTATGATAAAACCTCAGGACTAGTTGAATTACTCTACAAAAAAAAACCTGATTTAAGTTCAGTTACTGAAAATGATAAACAGAATTATAAGTCCATATTAATCAACACAAATGCTCATCGACGTCAATATGAACCTGATCAACATATTATGAGCAACAGAGGATTTAAGTATTTACAAATTATAAAACCTTTATTCTGTTCGGATAAAACATCAAATTATGTAAAGACACCTAAAGGAAAAGGTTTGCCATTGTTTAAAAAACTTGTTCCAAAAGTGGATTATGTTTATTGGGACGATCCAAATGAGTTAGTTGAAAGACTGAAATTATTAATAGCTTCTAAAGATGCTGGTAACACTGGATTGGATAATGAAATAATCGCAATCGTAGAAGAATTGAAGGAATGTGGTTTGATTAATTGAATAAATACTGCTACAAACTAGTATAATGTTTATTTCTTCCCTAACCTTCCTTTTACTTGCAAGATGAATATCGATAAATTCGGTCATCATGTGCATAAAAGATTACGTGTTCTAGATCCACTTGAATTTACTCCATTAAATAAAGTGCTACTTCAAAATGAATCTGGTGATTATGATTTAAGACAAAGTAGATTAATAGGATTAAAATCGGCAGTCGCTGCAGATGAGGCTGTAAATAAAGAATATGTTGACCATCACAACAAACTACATTGCAAGAAACATGATTGTCTTGCAGAACTTAAAAGTATAAAGACTCAAATACAACAGTTACAGAAACAGTTAGGTGATAAGTGCTCGAGAGTAGATGTTGGAAATATTATAAAAGATCATATTGTAGCTCTGAGAGATATCACAAAGCCACTATGAGCAAAAAATGTATTGTTGATGAAATTCATAAAGGAGCTAGAAGGAATTTTCCACGTCGTTCAGTTATATTAAAACACATTGATGACTTATGGCAAGCCGACTTGATAGACATACAAAAATATCATAAAGTTAACAAAGGTTGTAAGTTTATTTTGGTTGTGATAGATGCATTTTCTAAATATGCTTGGCTGGCTTCGCTAAAGACTAAAACCAAATACGAAGTCTCCATGGCTTTTGAAAAAATTTTGAAAATAGGTCGTTTACCAAAAAATTTACAAACTGATAAGGGCACTGAATTTTATAATGATATCTTTCAAAAACTTTCTAAAAGATATAAGATAAACCATTACTCAACATATTCAACAAAAAAAGCTTCTATTGTAGAAAGATTAATAAGAACTTTAAAAGGCAAATTGTTCAAACATTTTAGCTTGGTTGGAAACTATAAGTGGGTTGGATTGCCTTTATCTGATATAGTTGAACAATATAATAATACAGTACATCGCACAACCAAACACAAACCATCTGAAATAAACACAGCAAATGAATCTACTGTTGCGAGCCACATAAAAGAATGTCAAAATTCTACACCTTCGAAGAATATCAAGTTACGTGTGGGCGACCTTGTTCGTGTAAGCAAGTACAAAAAGGAATTCAAAAAGGGTTATACTCCTAATTGGTCTACTGAATTGTTTACAGTTTTAAAAGTAATCAGAAGTATACCCATCACCTACTACATTCAAGACCAACATCGCATTCCAATAAAAGGCTGTTTTTATGAGCATGAACTGCAAAAAACCAAGTGTCCACATATTTATTTGGTTGAAAAGGTACTTAAAAAACGTGGTAATAAGTTATATATTAAATGGCTTGGTCTTAGTCAAAGTGAAAACAGCTGGATTGATAAAAACGCTATTATAAAAAAATAAAGCATATATTATGTAACGTCATTATAATCTATTCTTCATTATCTACTTAGTTATGAAAGGGAGAGGACTCATAAATACTTTCATCAATCACTTACCACTCGAGTTACATTTACCAGGCTATAACTACTGTGGTCCAGGCACTCGCTTGCAAGAAAGGTTGAAAAGAGGTGATAAGGGTATAAATCCTTTAGACGAAGCGTGCATGCAACACGATATAGCTTATTCTAAGAATCTGAATTTGGAAGAACGTCATAAGGCTGACTTAGAGTTAAGGAATATGGCAAAACGTCGATCACAATCAAAAGATGCAAGCAGAGGTGAAAGGGTTGCATCTTGGTTGGTAGACAAAGTCATGAAGGCAAAAATAAAAACGGGTGCTGGCATAAAGTCGTTCAAAGCCTCAATAGGCAAATTGAAATCACTTATGAAAAAAGTTAAACCAAAAAATACCAAAGACGCTATACAGTTTGCATATCTAGCGGCAAAAAAAATATTTCATAAAAACAATCGCATAAGACTTCCAAGAATTATTCCGATTCCCAAAACAGGAGGAATACTTCCACTCATTCCTATCTTCGCTGGTCTATCAGCACTCGGCTCTTTAGCTGGAGGTGTTAGTGGTATAGCTAAAGCAGTAAATGATTACAAGTCAGCTCAAAAAAATCTTGTTGAGTCTGGGCGCCACAACAAAATGATGGAATCAATCGCCCTAGGTAAAGGTCTATATATTAGACCATACAAGAAAGGGAAAGGATTATGTGTACGTTCTTCAAAAAACTAATTACTAGGTTACCCAAACGAGCACTTACTAATATTGATATACTAAATTATACTCACAGCATACCATACTTTAGAGGTGTTTACATGAGAGACACTTTACCAAACAAGTCTAAAAACATTGAGTGTGCTATTTTGAACTTAGATAGTTCAGTGAATCCTGGAACTCATTGGGTAGCCTACAGTAAAATAAATAACTATTGTGAATACTTTGATAGTTATGGAGATCTAAAACCACCAGTCGAACTAGTGAAATATTTAACAAATAAAACAGACATTTATTATAATTATAAAGATTATCAAAAAAAACATCCATTTAATTGTGGACATTTATGTATTAAGTTTCTCAAAAAGTTCTGGCAAAAGCATTTAAATTGAGATTTCATAGTTTAATCTTCTCATTAGCATGATGTCTTTCACACTATCAATTACTGGCTGTAAATCAGCTTTGTCAACATATTACTCGCCGGCACTACAACTAGACGGTGAATATGAATGTGGACTCATCTTTTTATCAACCTTTAACTCGATACCTAATATTGATAACACCAATAACAGATTTTATTATGGTGACAACGAAGTTATTGAAATACCTGAAGGATCTTATGAGTTGTCTGATATAAACGATTTTTTGAAAATAAATTTGAATGATTGCACATTTAAGTTGATATGTAATAATAATACTTTAAGCACAAAGATATTTTGTTCGAAAGACATACATTTTGAGAAAGCCTCTTCGATCGGTAGGATATTAGGTTTTGGAAACGATGTACTAAAAGCCAATATATTACATGACTCTCTATTCCCGGTTAGCATTCTACCTACATCCATCGTTCGGATCGAATGTGATATCGTGACTGGCTCATACATAAATGGAAAACCTAGTCATATAATATATGAATTTGCACCTAATGTACCACCAGGTTATCGGATCATAGAAATACCAAAGAATTTAATTTATTTCCCAGTAAATCATAACACAGTAAGTGAAATTAATATAAGAATTCTGGATGAAAATAATAAGATAATAAATTTACGGCAGGAACAACTACACTTATATTTACATTTAAGACGAAAATGTTAGATTTTATAAATAAAACATTGGAACCCAAAAGTAAAGATCTCAGTACCATACCTACGGTGAAACAGCAACGACCTAAAAAAAAGAAAAAGCTTACTAAGGAAAACAAAACTTTTTTAAAATATCTTAAGATCATAAAATGAATATTTTAAACATCTCAGATTCCTTTACGCATGACAATAGCATTGAAAGCTATCAAGTTCATTCGTATAAACCTTACATAAACAGTTTTAATGAAAATGATGAGATTCGCATTCCTATCAATCAACAAGACTTATACGTATTACCGTCAGCGAGCACACTATACATAGAAGGTTCAATTAAAGTGCATCGTCCAAACGGAGACAAAAAAGAAAGAGTAAGTAGCGTTGAGTTTGTGAACAATGCAATACTCTTTCTTTTTCAAGATATTCGCTATGAATTGAATGGTGTAGAAATTGATAGGATAAAAAATGCAGGTATTACAACCACTATGAAATCATTGATATCTATGAATGACAATGAATCTAAAATGTCTCGTTTGTGGGGGTGGGATACTAATGGTGTAAAAAATACAAAAGGCAATTTTTCCGTATGTATACCATTGAATAAAGTTCTTGGTTTTGCTGAGGATTACAATAAAATAATAATGAATTGCAAACATGAGTTGGTGCTTCTGCGTAGTAACACAAATTTAAATGTTATTAAATTAAGTACTAATGAAGTGTTAGACGATCTAAGTATTAGCAAAATAGTATGGCGAGTTCCACATATTAAAGTTTCTGACCGTGAGAGGGTTAACTTTTTGAGATATTTAGAGAAGGATAAGACAATTACTTGTCCTTTCCGTAATTGGGATTTGTATGAAAATCCTCTTTTACCGAAAACTACAAAACATACTTGGTCAATAAAAACTTCATCACAAATGGAAAAGCCTCGGTTTGTGATATTTGGTTTGCAAACCGCACGAAAAAACATTGGAAACCAAGACATGTCACAATTCGATCATTGTTATTTACGTGATGTTAAAGTATTTTTAAATTCAACTTACTTTCCCTATGAAAACCTTAACATAAACTTTGCCGATGAGAAATATTTGTTATTATACGAGCTGTATGCCAAATTCCAACAGTCTTATTACGGTCGTCGTTGCGAACCCTTGTTAAGTTTAAAAGAATTCAAAGATAAATCCCCCTTATTCGTAATTGATTGCTGTAGACAAAACGAAACATTGAAAACTGGTCCTGTTGACGTCCGCATTGAAATAGAAAGTGATTTAGAAATTCCTGATCAAACTTCAGCTTACTGTCTCATACTGAACGATTGTATTATTGAATACAAACCACTTTCAAATACTGTTAAGAAACTAACATGAATCCTGAATACATATTCATAGACGTACAGGGATTTCATGATTATCAGAATGCATTTATTGTTAAAGAATTCGTCATCGCTACAATCAATTTTACACAAACTTATTTAGTAAAGCCTCCATATCCATTTTCAACTTTAACCGAGTGTGAAAAAAAACAAGTAAGGTGGTTAGAGAGAAATAGAGGAATTTCCTGGCGAGAAGGGTTTATAGACTACCTTGAATTCCAAAGATTAATTAAAACTATGTTGATCGGTAAAAATATAGTTGTAAAAGGTCATGAAAAGGTTAGTTGGGTAAAAAAACTATTACAAAATTGTTCAATCATTAATATAGAAGAAAAAGGCTGTCCTAATCTTGAAAGTCTCTGCAAGGAATATGATCCAAATAAATCATTTAACTGCTTTACTCACAAAAATATTTGTGCTTTAAGAAATGTTCTCTGTGTAAAAAAATGGTATTATGATAGATTATGATAATGTTTTGATTTGATAATAATAATTTCAACTCGAATATTTGCAAAGTTGTTTATTTTTTACTGTTAGTTGTAAATCAAAATGTGCATTTAATAATAGGTTCTGTGTAAAGACATGCAGATATGAAATTGTATTTTTAGTTATTATGTAATAATTTAAGTTCATATTTTAAATAAATTGTTAAATTTACCTATCTTAAATAAATAGATATAACTATATTTTTTTTTCTTATTAATTCTTTATCTTACCTACCTATATCGATTTAAATAAAACAATTTAGTAAACTATAAAATCATTTATTAAAATTAACATTCAAGTCTTACTGACAATAAATTTATTAACTATAAAACTTTAAACTAAACAACTATTTACTAATATTACCTATAATAAAATACTTATATACGATTTACGAGAGAGTTTGGTTAGCAAATTTCGAAAAGGATGTGTGATAATGTTTTATAAAATGAAATAATAGTCATTTAATAATTATATATTAAATTACTATTATTTATACAACATTATCACACATCCTTTTAGACATTTTGGAAACCAAATTCTCTGATAAATCAAATATTTCGTCCGAGGGATCGGTGATGATATATTGCGCGCTAACAACCGCACTGTCGCTGTGCGTATCCTCCGACTCAACCAGATCGAAAATCTCTATTTTCACCAAGCGGAGAGGTCTCGATCTGGTCCTACTGCACACATACGAAGTACGGCCATCACTTGTTGCTGGGCGCTTTCTTGAAGTTGAGGGGCGGTTCCGTTTTTGAGAAATTTTTGGTGAAGGTGGGTTTTCCTTCACTTCCTCAACATCGCTTTCATAGATGTTTTGGCCGAAGTAGTTAGGGTTTTGCAGATCCGGTGAAAGCAGTGATCTTAGGTGAGGTGACAGCAACTGCAACAAATTAAAATGTGATAAGTAGAATGCCTACAATCATTTCAGATTGATAAAATATCTAAAAAATAAAGCAACTGAACTTACCGATTGAGACATTGTTGGTTAGATTATTTTTTTGAAAATAAGTAGTGATAGGTAGCAGGTTGTTGGGCGAAGAGTAGTGAATAAACGAATGAGCATACAATAAAAATGAAGTTATTAAGTATTACAGTTTTGCTGACGCAGTTCCCCCGCACACACCTTATGACAGGGGTAACAGGCACGTGCTATTGCGATAAGTAGGTCACATTCAGGTTTTAACTTGTATCAAATTGCTGCATCCGTTATTTTTATAATAAAAAATGATATTATTAAGTATTACTTGCATACAGTTTTGCTGACGCAGTTCCGTGCGCACACCTCATGACGGGTGGTAGCAGGCACGTGTTATTGTGATAAGTAGGTCACATTCTTGTATCAAATTCTTGCAACCATTTATTTTTACTCTAATTTTGTCATATGATTAAGGTTTTTATGAAAAAGTTATTTTTTAAACATTTATGGAATTTAGGTTGAAGATTTTAAATAGATACTTTAGCTTGTCTTAATCAAATGGTTGAATGTCTAATCCTTACAATCCTCGTTTTCCAAGGATTAAAATCAGCTGTACTATTTATAGAGGTATACTAATAAATATTGTTTACAGATCTATATTTGATGAGAAGAATTTCAGCTATCTAATTTGATTGCAAACTGAATTAGATATGTATAAACAAAGATTTGATGGAATGAAACAATAGATAATTATACTACACTTATTCATTTATTTACGAAATGCAACACAAAAACCAATGTTAACTTATCAACTAATCTTACATGGTAGGCACAGTCAACCACATGCTATGATACATAGCAGATCTTACCATGCACAGCATAAGAACAAGAAAAGAAAGTATCTTGACATGTTGATTGAGCGTACTTGAAATTAAAATGATCTTAACCTTATGCTAGTTAATCTTAAAACCAACAGATCGCTACAATATAGATTTGCTACCCCAAGCAATTGTACGAGAATTATTGCTGCATATAAATCTTTTGTCGTCATTGTGACTCAAGGCAATCTTGTTTATGCTTCTAGTAACTATCTCGTGACGGATGGATCTGAACAATATATTTTTTTTTCGGATAATGTTTTTGTTCAGAAGCACTGACTTATAATCTGAATCGTTTAGATCCCTGACTACAGACGCTTTCACACCTTTCGCTTTTTTTATAACTCTATCTTCGGTTTTTATACAGTAGAGTTTTGATCTTAAACCAACGAACTCTGTAATTATGCCACCACCCATTTCATCTTTGAACAGGCCTGGGACCTTTTTATTGATCAATGGAAAATTATGTACATTGTCAGTACTATAATTACTTGTATCAAAATAATTTAAGAATCGACTTTTCAAATCTGCGTAAAAATCATGCGATTTTAACAAATAAATAAAACTGTCCGTGTCTGTATAGCACATTTGTACAGAGTCTTGATAATAAGGTTTTATTACATCATAATGGAAGTGGTACATGTGGGCCTTAGACAGTTCGAGAACTGAAAATCCAATATATATCGGTTTGTCTAGAACTATTTTTTCTGGTCTCATTTGAATAGCTACCAAGTTATCGCCGAAAACAGAGACACTGTGGAAATGTGGACTGGCAATGAGTCTATCTGCACCTAACTTCTTTTTCGTTTTATTAGTTGTATCACTCCATTGGTTCAGCAAATGTACACTGACCCTAGCTTCATTATTCTCCAAGGTTTTGCCGAAAACAGAATTATTCAAAAGTTTAAAAAAGTCTTGTTCAAAGACTGATTTCGCTTTTTGACGAAGATTTGTGTTCAGATCAATATATGTTTTAAGATAGGGTCTTTGTCTAAATGTGATTGCACGATGAATTTTACGAAGCACTAAACCATGTTCTAAGCATTTTTTCAAATGGATGTAGTGGATAACGTAATTGTATTTGTCATACAGATTTGGAATTAACTTTTTATTTTTGCCTCCAGGAGGTATGCACTTTTCAGGACAAAATGGTAAATCATTATGCATACTGTGTAAGTGATGAGGATATATTAAATCCACTTCCAGTATGTACCCATAATCAGCACCATCTTCCACTTCTAAAACATTGAGTTTATCAATTTCACATTTCTCTACGAATCTAAAATCTGATTCGGGCAGACTTTGACACATGCTGTACCCATACAAATTATTGCAGTCCAAGTAAACTAAGTATGCATCTTCTTGTGAGGGATCATAATTATTCATATATTTATGATTTGCTTTAGCATGTCGCTGGGAGCACATACATATACCACCCCGAATACCGCTTTGAATCATACGGATGATGTTTAAATCACTTAATAGTTCAAGTTTAACGCCTGTCTTTAACAACATAGCATCAAATGACAGACTGGGCGCAGTTAGGTAAAATGCAGGGTCCAGCTGGTAATGATGTTTACATGTTTTACGAAAACTTTGAAAAATATCAGTCAGGATCAACACATCGGTTTTAAGATACAAATCAGTGTATTCGCCCAAGTTTTTAATGTCAAACTGTGACCAAACTAACTGGGCGTGTAAATAATCTTCCATTGAAATGTGCTCGTTAGTTAGGGAGTTAAAAAAATTTGACTTAGAAGGTAGACTTTCTTCTAAATAAGACTCCCAACTCGTCATATAATTATAGGGATATACACCTTTTCGCGTTAGGAGTTGAAAATCATTTTCATCAAAAAAATGTTGTCGAAGGCAATGGAAATCCTCTTTGGCCATTGTTTTAGCCAACTTTTCTAGACTAGTTCCCAAAAATTTGAAAGAATCTACGAATCGTAACTGAATGTAGTCTCCATCACCAATTGGTAAAAACTTAGTGAAAGAAATATAGTTTTCTTTTGTTTTTGGAATTAAGGTTATCTTTCCAGGAATTTCACCAATTTCTTTAATGAAAAGGTGACAATCATACCCTGAGAGGTTATGAAAGAATATTGGAAGGAAATTTGGAGTTTTATACTGCAAGTTACAATGCTGATGAGCTGCACCTCGGAAACGACCAGAAATGTGACAATGATCTCTCACTTTATCATTCCACAGTAAATGATTGCAAATGTGACAACGTATTGCTTTTTGAAAATTATCAGAGTCTGATTTCGTGAATATCATCGGTTGTGGTGTATTCAAAGCCTCATGAATTCTCTTGGCATCAGTTTCTATTGACTTAATAAACTTTGATACACAGTCCCAGCCGCGATAAGAAACAAAATTATTTTGAGTTTTATCGACTGAACAAATTATGCTATACGCAAAAGCAACAGGTATATGGTGTTGTAAATCAGATGTACTAGCAATTTCTGGATTGGGCTCGCAACCATGCACTGGTTGCAACATTGTCTCAAAGTCTGCATAGATTACATACGGTACATCTTGTTTTTTAGCATAATTCTTGAATTGAAGAACTGAACCTTTTTCAGGCAAAAAAGTAGCTACCCCCCCACAAACATGATTAGCTAACTCTTCTTGTGTTCGAAAAAATACCAAACAACTGTCACAAAAGAATAACTGCCCGTGATGTTTCGTGATTTGACTTCTCACAAGACAAGGCAGATTTTTTATTAAACAGTAATGAGATGAGTTGTTGTTTTCAACAAGTAGTAAATGAATCTTTTTTGCATTTTTGTTAATTGATTCAGATCGATATAGCGGTCCCGTAATAAATTTGTTATCTTTCAATCCATAAATGTTGACACTAATATTTGGATTATTTTTTTCGAATACAGTAATATCTGCAAAACTTACAGGGAAGTTCATGTTTTCGGTTTTCAACACATCCTTAAAGTGCGGATATGATGAAACTCGCTCAGGATGAGTTTTTACTGGATGCAAAGCTGCTGTAACACACCAGAGAAAACAGTATTCATCATTGTTTTGGATATTTAAACAAGCTTTTTTGTTCTTTACATACTTAGGTAGAGTAATGTAACTGGACCCGCTTAGTGGTTGATATTTGTTTATGTTGATCTCAAAATGAGAGTTATGTAAAAAGGTCCATCCACTATCTCTTTCCTGAAACTCCTCCATTTTCTTTTGTAAGCCGGATTCGATTTTTGAGAACATTTGTTTAAAATCATAATTGCAATGGAGAGGAATGTTTTTGGTAGCAAAAGATTTCATCTCTTGAGTATCATTGCTAACCATCAAAAACATTGAAAAAAGTTCAAAATTTACTTTAATACTTAAATGTTTTCGCAGTGATTCATCTAAAAGTAATTTCACTTTATTCCTTATATTGTTAAAAAATAAATGCGATGAATAAAGCTCCTCGCTCTCTGGTGCAACAATTCGGTAAGTAGCAATCCGACCCTGAAATGCTGAACTAATTTTGTGTACACCATCAACTACTACACCAATTTCATTATTTTTATGTGAATTGCTCCGCAAATGTCCGATCCACCTCCTACTATCTATAGTTAAGTTACAAACCGTGCAGAAAGGCATTGTTACGATCTGTTGGTGAACTAAACAGTAGGTATGTACTTATGTAGATGGGTAATGTCACTATCAGATAAACTATACAAGCCTCATCAATATTATTTACCAATATTACACAAATTAAGCAAATAAAAAGAGGTGATTTATGTATGAATAGATAAATTATGTTAAGTAGTCTAGATGGACGTAGATCAGAGAGAATAATAAAATCGAGCTTATCTACTGCAATACTAAATAACCTCTTTTTATAATTATCGCTCAGTTTGTTATCACAAAAATACCTCTTGTATAGTTATCAATATTGATATTACCACAACATTACCTATTTTTACCTTTACCTTATACCTGTTACCCACATACCTTTAAGTATCGAGATACAACAAAAATAAAAAAAGCAGGTGTATAATCAAACGATATTATTTTTATATATCTTTAGGTACCTAATTGAAAAATACAATGTCATTGAACTTTAATTCGCCTCCCTTATTTTTACTATGTCAGGAGTGTAGTAGGAGGGTACAGCTTCTTCATATAACAGGCTTGCGTCTTTAACAAAACGATGCAGTTGCTTCCACTGACTCGACCCTTCTTCGAGATAACAATTTAACCTCAACAATGCCTTGGTCCACCTAGTGTCCTTAGGAGTGTCCTCGGCATCGCGGCGCGCGTACACCTTCACCTCTGCATAGAATTCGCCGGTTGTGGTAGCTACACGACGCTGGTTGCCGTTAGCAACCCGATTCACTACAAATGACGGCAAGGTCTTAGACAGCAACACAGCGTCGTTAAACTCGTCTTCGTTGCACAGTCCAAACACATCCGTCGTCTTAGGCTTTCTCTTCTGGGCTCTGTAAACAAAAAAATAAAATTAAAATTTTACTCAGCTAGCTAAACATGCAATTGTAAAATGGTACTGGATTATTTGAACATAGTAAATGATTGAAACATTTCAACTGTCAACAAAATGCTGTTATTAAATAAAAAATCAATTAAAGAAAATAAAACCGGTGGTAAAATATAAAATTTGAGTTGGGCTAGCACCTAAGAAGCAAGCCTCTCTAGTGGTGTAGGTAGCCTTTAATGCCGGCTGCTCCATACAAAAAATACAAAAAAGGAGACCAGTTTCCTATCTGGATAATTATTTTAGAAAAAATATGTTAATGCCATTCAATTTTTATGTACCTCTGCCATGTCCCTATGTTTTCCTTTTTTTTCTTATTTTAATTATTTAAATAAATTTTATTAAAATAATTAAAATAATAAAAAAAGGAAAACATAGGGACATGGCAGAGGTAAATATAGATTGAATGACATAAACATATTTTTTTCTAAAACAATTGTCCAGGGAGGAAACAGGTCTCCCCTTTTGTATGGAGTTGAGGTTACCCGCGTTCCCCCTTAAGGTTGGACGATAGCAACGTGGCGGAAAATTAAAATTTTTTACAGTATTTTACATTTTGTAGCAAAAATTTTTGTTCAGTGACTTTTTGTTTGCGGCAATAACATTGTAAACAACAATAATTCAACCGATTATGTGTTCTAGTCATCAACAAGTTTTTTGGGCAGTGCTACTGCTTCGTAGACCAGAACACATAATCGGCTGAATTATTGTTATTTTGTTCTTTACAATAATGAAAAGAATACTATGTTATTGCAGCGAACGAAAAATCGTTCAGCAGAAATAGCTCAGTTTAGCTACAAAATGTAAAAAAACTGTGAAAATTTTGAATTTCCTGCCACGTTGCTATCGTCACACCTTAAGGTTTATTTGTTATTAACAACGAAATTTTAACACTTTGAAAATAGGGTAAATGGTGATATTATACCTTGGGGTACTGCTCGCAGCACTAGATGTACTTGCGCTCGACTTTCTCTTGCTCGCTGCAGAAGCCGGCTTCTTCTTCACTCCATCAACTTGTCCGACGACAAATGATTCGCATTCAGAATCAGACCTGCAAAGTAAACATAAAACAAATTATAAATCTTGCGATATTGATAATGTTGAAGGGAAGTGGTTGTACATTTGAAATATTGAAATAACAGAAACCATCTTGCAAAGCTAATTAAAGTAAGTAGAAGGAGAAATAAATAAATAAAAATCGTATTTAACAGAAAATTAAAAAGGGTGTACCTATGGATTCAAAAATAATAAAATGTAATGAGTGAGTAATACTTACTAACATTTTGCAATGAGAGATGGATGCTCAGCGGTGAACAACAACAGCAGCGGTGGAGGTAACGGTGGTAGCAGCGGTGCGGCAGTGGCGGCGGTGACAGGGCAGGCGGCGGCGGCGGCGGTGACAGGGCGGGCGGCGGTGGCGGCGGCGGCAGGGCGGCGGTGGTGGCTGCGGTGAAGGGCGGGCGGTGGAGCGCGGCGCGGTTGGCGAGAGCAGGGTAACGGTACCACAGGGCTCAGCTGAAGTTGGTTGTTCGAGGCGCGAAGGAAGGAATGAATGATGGCAGGACAAATCACCGTTTTATATGAATAGAAACTAAAACGTGTGCAAAAAAAACATCGCACAAAATTAGCCTTTATTGTTTGCACGTTAAGAATGTATAAAATGTTGTTGTTACTGGACGCACACAAACGTTAATTCGTGCGTCATCGGTGGAGCAATACATACATGTGTGACCTCATTTCATAATTTTGTGACACGTGTTTACCAAACCATGTATAAAACCTACCCTTATCTATAATGCTACAGTAACCACTCACAGTTGTGCTTCATCCACCATTTAAAAAAAAAAAAAAAAAAAGTTTATTAATAAAAATAAAAAAAACCATAGCTTTGCTTACCCTTTGGGATGCATACCAAATTTTATATAATATGTATCAATAAAACAGCTACGCAAATAAGACAAAAATACTAATGCAACAGTGCGAACAAGTGGTAAACCATACCCTCAACCTACCCCTTTGGATAATAATATGAGTTTATCGAATGTGTAGTACCTACCTCATAAAAAAGCTATAAAATACTTTTTAAGATTAAATAATTCAATACAAGGCGCAAACCATTGGCTCTGCCTTCCCTCTGGGAGCCGAGTGTTTGTTTATACACTGTAATAATGAAATCTGTAAAAAAAATTGATCTAAATTCTACTCGATGATGGATGGAGCGCAGTATGTGTTAAACTAAAGTCGATAATAGATAATAGATTAATAGATCGCAGTCATTGGCAAACCACTGTCTCTGCATACCTTTCTGAGATACAGACTTGAGGTTATGTTCTTTGTTGTAATAAAAGTTAAAACAGTAAGTAAAAATAGTAAGTATTCAACGATGAACGGTAAATGGAGAATTATTGTCTTTGCCTACCCCTCTAGGTTACATGCATGAGTTTATGCTTTATGTTTGTGCTGTCGAGTGTGCTCTAATCCTTTGCGTTATGAGTGATATTGCAACAGAAATGTGAAGGCTGAGTTGCTATCAACCCGCAAGTCATTTCCTGAAGAGTAGCAGCGTAAGCAATATTCGTAGGTAGTATGTTTTTGCGAGCGCTGTAATTCTTTCGCAATCATTACTTACACGTGTGACCTCATTTCTTATTGCCACTTGCATACCAAACCGAACTGTACGAAAACCTTTCCCTTTTTACCCAACTGTCTAAAGGAGGGTTAGTTTTTGGAATGGTGAAGTAACTACTCTCAAAAGTGCTACCTCTTGCTCTACCCTCAACCTTAGTTAAATATTTACATAGATCGACATAATCTGCCTCTGCCTCTGCCTACTCTATGAGATGCATGCTTGAGTTTATCTAAGATGTAGCTATAACATTGTTACAGAAATTAGACAAATTACGATTCAAGGATTAATAGATCGAGACAGGTGGAAATCATGTCTCTACCCACCCCTTCTGGATCCATCCGCTATAGTTTATGTATACAGGGTGCACTAAGTCGATAAGTCGATAGCGGAACTTAAGATAGGCTGTCTACTGATCACTACAAACAACTTTTACCAGGTGGCGAAAAAAATGGAGCGAAAAAAATATCAGCTGTTTCATACATTTGGCGCAGTACTGAGTCAACCTTTGTATGGAACAGAAGATATTTTTTTCGCTCCATTTTTTTCGATACTTGGTAAAAGTTGTTTGTAGTGATCAGTAGACAGCCTACTTAAAGTTCCGCTATCGACTTAGAGTGCCCTCTGTAGTATTGCGATAAAATAACTATACAATAAAACAAATACTAATCAAGAATGGATGGATCGAGTTGAGTGACAAAGCATTGTCTCTGCCTACCCTCTAAGATCTAGGATACAAGCATTAGTTTATGCATAGCGTTGTACAAACATGGGAAAAAAAAAACTTATTTAAAATACTATTCAAGAATGGATGAAGTTGCGGGCAATAGCTTGTCTTAAACGAAGTACCTAGATGCCTTATGATTTGCTATAAGTAACATGGTAAAATAATAAAGTTTCTAGCGGACGTAGAATATCATATTATGACTTGATGCGCTCTTTGTAATAAGAGTTTTCACCGCCTCTGCTTGCTGACAATGAAATGAATTGTTTCGATTAAAATGATGATGATTAAGATTTTGATGTGAACTAAAAAAATATGATATTGACTAAGTACCTCGCGTCTAGTGTGAGTGAAGGTGTCACTGGACGTTGTGTAAATCATCTCATTGTGTAGATGCAAAGGTCTTAGTTTTATCCTTGCAAGACAGGGTTTTCATAGCTTAGGATCGGGTCAAACTTGATGATTTTCAACCTATAATATTGAGAAGGCTGCCACGCTCAAGTGAGCACCGACATCGCGCGCGAAGTGAAGTTCGCTTTCATAGCTTCCATTCAGGACATTCGTAACTAAGCAACTTTACTCATAATATTGGGAAGGCGTCACGCTCAAGTGAGCAACGACATCGCGCGCGAAGCGCGCGGTGGAGGTGCGAACGCTGAGCGGGGCAGCCTTCCCAATATTATACTACTAACTGTGTTATTGTATGACGCACTAGTTTATTTGGGTTTTATGCTATTGATTTGGCCGTACCTGCAATTTTTTAAACAGAATATTGTTGTCAGCACTGAAGCAAATCGTAAAACGTCGTCATGAAATTCTGTTAATAAACACAAACTTTTCTGACACCTCTATCATTGGGAAAAAATAAATTTCACTATCAATGATGATTAAATTATGTTATTACTTTGATATCTCTCGCGTCACCAAACACAGATAGGATAGCAAATTACGTTAACTATTTAATAACATTATAATACAACCGATAACGATCGAAATAGGTCCGTCATTGCAAACGTAACTTGAAAACCGGATACTTACCTGTATATACTAGATAACCGAAAATAATACTCTGTTATTGTGTTGTTTAATAACAACCTGTGGTTAAACCCTTAACTATGTATATGTATATTATGTAGGTAGGTAAATTGTAAGAAAAGCCAAAACGAGGCGACGGAAAATTTGCAAGACGAAATCGCCGGCCATCCGGCTCGAAGGATTAAAAAATAGCGTCGCAAATTCACGCTAGCCGTCCGAAGGACCAGAAACTAACAAAACCTGCAAGGCCAGAAGTAAACACTGCGCTCCGTAATTCTACATAACACCATAAAAATGATTCCCAACAGCACTCGACCGGTCAAACGGGTTTTGAACGCACGCCGACCTGGCTAATACTACGAGCAAACTAACCTTGAGATAACTTTGAATTACTCTTTATACATTGCTGGTTTCTGCAGTGTAAGTTCACACCTGTACTGAAGAGAAACCGCAATGGAGAAGAGTAAAGCATAAGAGTCGTAGCCACGAGCGCAGGTCAGTCAGAGTGTTTTGATGCAACGAACTAGGCTCGGCTCGGAGCCTCGGAGCCTGAACAAAGAAACTGAGATTTTCAATTCTGTTTGGAATGTAATTTTGTTGAAAAAACAGTACATAGCGATGAAAGAAAGACGACTTGTAATATTCAACGCATCTGCCTTCAAAAGGTGCATAAAAAACGAAAAGGTGTCAGGTTGTAAGCCGCGCGTTCATTATGCTGCATCTACTTGAATATCATATTTCAGTAGAATGGAATTTTGTTGTCTCCGGAATGTACGGTGCGTAGTTTTTTTTACTCAACAACCTCCGTTAGAGCAACATGAATATTGTTACTTGCCTATGTGAATACTTGAGTTCAATAAAGAGTTTCCTGTCCATATGTTTAGTTTCAATCGAATTTGAACCACTTTATGACTTGGGCAATCGAGAATCCTCTAATATTACAGTAGTTTTCTGGCGTTTCCCACTCTACATACATACCTAGTAGTTAGGATATACTAAGTTTGTCAGTGAACTGGTTACTGATAGGATATACTAAGTTTGTCAGCGAACTGGTTACTGATATACTGCATGCACTGCGTTACTATGACTAACAGTGTCTTGGCCAGTCATTGAATTCCTTTTCTGCGACGTAATAGAGCTGTTTATAGTGATACCCTTGTTCCTTGCAAGTCGCAACCAACTTCAATGCAAGTGGGTCTCATTAGTTTGATGACGATCAATCTGCAATTTATCAGCTGTCTTTCAAGGATTTCCACTTCATTCATCTGTTGAGTTAAAAATATGTGAGTAGCTAGTAGCTAGCTTTGTAACACGGCTTATGAGATACAACTATGTAGTTACAAAGGGAGTGAGGGAGGCATCCAGAGAATCCACGAGGCTGACGGGGAAGTAACGGCGTGGATGTATGGCCTTCCTTTCACACTTTGACGTTCGCTGCTTGTCCCACTAGCTGGGCAAAAGCCTTCTCTTAAATAGCGAGTACCTTATCCAAAATAAATTAGGTAGTTCTAAACAGAGATCAGCCCTAGAGTTTGGATTTAGATGCGAGCCTTAGTTCCCAGGGTGATATAGTTCAAAGTTAGAAGTGCAGTCGAAGAAGTAGTGTAAAATTTACTACGAACGGAGAGTTTGCACGTACACCTTTGGAGCTATGTCATGCAAAACCTTATTATATGCCCACAGTGAGTCAAATGTTAGTCACTCTACTGCACCCAGTTGATAAAACAAAACTGAACAGTACGCACTCCTAGAGCAGTGATTAGTCATGGAATGTTATTGTAAGTGAACTAATGCGGTTTCCATATCGGGTTTATACAGAATTTTCGCACTGTCTAAATTAGAATGAGTGACGTAGCTTTTGTAGAGCAGTACAAAAAGTACCATTTATTTTTGGTCACTTGCTTTTGCATCTTCTGAATTCCGATAAATTATTTAAAATAAAAAGTTGTCACTATCCGTCCGCCTAATATCCGATGGGTTCTTTTAATTAAGTCTCTATAAAGATGAATGGCAGATGTCTGGTAAGATTTAGTTCACATCCGCCATTTTTCCACAGCAATTATTCAAACGATGTAACATTGTAACAAAGTGAATGTTAAAGAATTTGGAGTGAAAGTGCTGTACACTACATAATAGTTGGGCATGATTACGACATTGTAACTGGCAGTAGTATGACGTTAACTTAGTTATTTCTTCTTTAAAAGACCCATTATTGAACCAGCCAATGGCCATCCAATTGTCCAATTAAGATTCACGCTATCTTCGTGAGATGACCCTCAAATGATGTAATTCCTAATCAAGTAAGTCAAGAATCGAGATAACCATTGAGATTATAAAATACAAGCAACCGTGGGAATTTGTAGGCGTCAACAGTTACCTGTGTCCTTATAGCTATTATAGGATTATACGTTTACACATGTACGGTTTTGTTATTGGTAGTATTCTAAGTAATTATTCTTGCATTCCAAACGGGTTGGACACTGAAGCGAAGACTGAACGCCGTATCTAATATATCTAATTTGATGTAGAGCACTGGCCTAGCCATGTGACATTTAAGGCAGAACGAAAAAAGGCGAACAGCTCGGAGGATCCCCTGGTCAAAACATCAGAAAACTACCTACGTATCTCGGTTCAACACTGGGTAGGGAGAGAAGAATAGTGGTTTTACACTTTCATAAGTGACTGATAGCCTATCGACTTGATAGTTGGTGATATACTGTACACAGTTTTAAATGACCAATTTTGTCTTTGCCACTTTAATGATCTTTAGTTTCACAATTTCAGTTCCAACGGGAGGTGCACCAAATTCTTCAACTGGTCTCGGTATTAGAGCAAATTCGTCTCTGATATTGGTGGTACACGTTTCCATAATGATAGGTCGCAATCTACGGTCACCAGATTAAGTGCAGTCCAAAGGCTTTCATTGTATTCACAGTTGCCGTTGAAAGGTCGTACGAATGTCGAATAAATGAAGCCGAAGTATTCTATTATTGTGCTCGTATAAAAGCCATTAGGTTCAATTGTCGTCGTGATTTAGCTCGAGGGAAGCTCGGGATATATTTTTAGGGCCAATAACTGAATACTGTTTCACCCGAATCTCTTTTTTGATGTAATTTGATTTGTTCTTTCTTTTTGTTTGGATATTTTTTAGCTCTCGAAATCCAGTGATAAAATAACAACTCTCCTTTAAATTTCTTTTATATCTGAAATTTCCGGAAGGGCATAATCGGGATGGCTTTATTGTCTTTAATTTGACTTTCTACCATGTCTTTATAACCGTTGTTCTCACATGTTATACAATGCAGGTATGTAGTTTGCTCTATGTTACGCTCTAGTTCCGAGGTTTTCTTTTAGAGCTCGCTTCCTATGGGGTCGTTTATCTTAACTTCGCTTGCACTAAACTTTAAGAATGATCTTCTCTATTCATAAAACGTTGGAAAGATTGACATTAAACTTGGTAGGCGTGTATCTTGAAGCGGCGTGGTAAACGACAAGGGCTTTAAAGTTCAATAAAACTACAAGATTAACCTCAGAAAAAATGGTTTTATCCCCAGAGGGCCTCATGAGTGTCGTTACAGTTAAACAATTAGGTACGCCTACTATCTTAGATGATTTATATGTATAGTGGGACGCTGCAGTGCCTAGGACATATTTTAGATTCCCAGCAGGAAACATGTCACAAAGATTTAGACAAAACCTTGACTCTTCCGACTAGCCTCTACCCATGTTGCCTGCCTAGTAACTCAGGGTAACCTAGACAGCTGGCATAGCTTTCCGCTCGATAGAATGCCTAATCAACTGGTGGGTGATCGGGCTTCCTTACTTGACCTAGAATACCGGTGGTCCAATCACATTGCTTGGGAAAGGCTTTCGTATCGCTCAGCTGCGGACGGCCGGTAATTTACGTCAGAATGTTAGAAAGGTTTAAATTGTAGTGATCTAATTTGGTTTTCTTATGTATGAGTGACTTGCAGAAGCTTGACGCTGTATGCAGTGTCTGAAAGGTCTGAAATCTTCAATGGTTAAGATTCCCTAATTTCCTGCAACTGTCACTACCAAAACCTTTCCACCAGAACGACACTGAGCTCTACCCACTGCATTAACCACATTTATGAACCATTCTTCACAACACGTTTTCTTCCTGTCTCACGTTTTTACCCCCGACAACGGTTAAGCAGAATCCAGTTAAAACCTCTTCTACCTAATTGGCTTTGCCCAGCTTTTCAAATGACACGCCCGTTTCAGTCACATTTTTTGCCTCGCCTCCTTTCAACTTGATACCGACGAAGTGGTATCTGTTTACCGAAATAGATGAAAGTTTTTAGGCAATGAAGTACCACTTGAGCCACGTGAACTAGGTTTTGCCGATCACTTTTCACGTAAACTAGGCACCATGTTTCACTCAGGTGGATTTCCGAAGACCCTACCTTTAGTGCAATTAAATAATAACTGTCTCGAAGTGTGACGATTTTGACACGGGATAAGATCTAACAACCCTAAGGAATTGATCATTTGGTATGTTCCAATTCTCTTGCATTAGCTTCAGGGTTTGGCTGTAGATGGTTTAAGTCACGAAATGGGACTGTTTTATTTATACGCTTTTGATCCGCTGATATGTCATCATAAAATTGTCATCTCTAGAAAGAGCTCCGGCTCCTAAGATACAGGTTAACCCTAGTTTAGGAGTCGGGGGTATCCCTAAGTTGCTAATACTCATAACTTTTAATTGTGTCCTCAATTTGGACTTATTGCTTTTTTTTGCTAAAAATAAACTTATTTTTTTCATTTTCATTTTCATTTCATCCGAATCAGGAGTTTTGATTCCATTTCTGTCTTCAGTGGTCAACTGGTCAAACCCTCTGTCTTACACAGTAGATGTCTTACAATCTAATATTCTAATGGAGTGACACTTTAACCTATCACTGGGACTATAAATAGAACTGTAAATACAATTGAGGAAAGTGACGTTGTAAGCAAGGTCACTTTTTATCGAGCACAACGGTGACTTATAGGCTTTAATTGTACCTCAGCTGTACTTTAGTGGTAGGTAGTTGCTTTGTTGGCTTTGTGACTAATGTAATGTGTTCTTTCTTTGTTCCAATATTGGGGACAAAATTATTCAGTTTTGAATGTTAAAAACCTTTCTCCTGCCGTTATTCTACCAGTCTTAGAATTGGTCGCTTCCTCTGACTAGCTTTGAAATTCCTTCCATTAATTTAGTTTTCCATGCTATTTTACGGGGTCATTTTACTGAGCATTCCTTCTCGTACGATAAGTTGTCAGATTGTTCCTATCTGTAGCTAAGTTGAGGACATAGCATACTGTGCTATTGAATGTAGAGCGGATTTAGCGGATTTGTTCCGAATGTTTGTAAGCTTGTTAGTTTTCATTCAAAACCGCGAATCTTTAAAATTCCAATGTCATAATCGTCACACAACGTTATGTTGGCACTTCGCCGTTCCGGTACGCACAATGCAAAAAATTTCGCAAGAGGCCGATGAAAGTGGCGGATCGCAAGACAGGGCCTTGCGTAACGCTGACTATACTGTTTACTATTTGAACTACTTCAGGCAATGACACGCATGCTGCGAATATTCTAGATGCTTCACCACGACCTTCACCGCGGGGTGTAAAGTTTGGACAGATGCTAAGGCCGAGCGAGATGGCAATACGCGTGAGTAACAGAGAGGCGTAAGGTCAATGTACGAAATTATTTCTACTCGGCGTCCGGTCTTTAGTGTTCAAGATCGTGGAACACTGCACTTCAAGATTCTGGTTAAGTTATAATGAAGATCATCAAATCAAGTTTGTGGTTATTTGTGGAACATTTACAAAAATCATAAAGCATAACTCTTTCTTCTTGATCTTACCTATTTACTTTCTTTACTCTCGCTGTAAGCAGCTTGATCCAATGAAAACATCTGAAATCAGTCATGAAATCAATTCAAGCTGCTTGTACTGATTCTTGAACTGAATTCAGGTGGATGCTTTGAAAATCGGCCTAGCACGGCATTACAAACTTGAACACTGGTGTTATAGCAAATTCAAGTAAAAGCTTTTTATGCCATTTATTGGCAAGCTCCGCTGAAGTTCAAGATCGACCAAATAATGAAATATAAAACATCAAAGGGCAGCCAAACCTGGCACTTAACTTGATTGAAATATAACAATATGTACCTCCAAATTATTTCAAAGGAATTTATTGCCAACAGCCAGACTGAAAATTATTAAATTCTCAAGGCGATTCGCGAGCAATTGAAATAATTAACTCTGACGTAAATAACACGTTTCAACACGCAAGTGACGTCAGAACGCTACACGCCAATAACCTGACACCTGTTCTATTGAACTCTATAGATGGAAATATAGAGTTCAAAATGACCTGCTCGGAAGAGTTAATCCGATAGACACGGCAGAGACTGAATCGATTCGACGTATCTAATAGCAATTATTAAGATTAGAAACGTCATACATAACATAATAGACAATCTACTCTTTGTTTGACGTTCAGCAATGAAAACAATAGACAGCTAAAAGATAGGCAATGATAGTAACACCAAACAAACTTTACATTGGAGACGAAATATTTAAACAGTGATGATAACATCAAAATGTATAGTATGCTGCATCTAATAACAGACATGATTATTTTAATTTACTGCAGTGATGTACCTAAGGGTAGAAGGTTGTTAGGTTTTTGGTATTGACTAGATCCGAATATGTATGTAAGCAAGTATGTTGTATCTCGTACAGAGGTGTAAGTACATCTCCCACAAGGCATCAAATACAGGCGTCAAATATATTGATCATTATTCTATACTGGCTTTTGCCCGCGACTACATTCGCGCAGACTTAAAATAGTTTCGTAAAAAAAATATATTTCAACCTATATGGATTTTGTATCGTGCTGTAAACTTTATTCCCATTGGTTGGCACTTGGCAAAAAACTAAAACGAACATAGTGAGTTTTATCTTAACGATTAATTTTATTTGTTTAAAATTAATATTTTTCAAACCGGGTCGGATTTGCCCAATGACCTTTTCGCGTTTATAATAATGAATGTTTATAGTTCCAAGAATGAATGAATTTGATGTGATATTATTGTGGTGTGAGATTTGAAGTGTGATTTATCTTACAGCATCTAGTAGCCTCCACAGGTCAAGGTCCGTGTGTTGCAGAGAATGAGGAAGAAAGTAGAGATCCTGAAGACCATCCAAAAGAGGAGAAGCTAGAATATTTCGGCCACATATTTAGAATCAACCACTTGTCCAGCCTCCTTCAACTTATCATCATCATCATCATCATGCAAGGCTAGATACCAGGCAGAAGGAGACCTGGTAGGCCCAAGATATCATGGATGCAAAATCTGCGCGAATGGTTCGGGCAAAGCACCGGCTCATTATTTCGTTTGGCGGCTTTGAAAGACGAGGTAGCCAAACTTATCGCCAACCTCCGATAGAAGACGGTACAAAGAAGAAATAGCCTCCACTAGATACCTAAGTGGAGTAATTTAACCACTCAGACACTGGATAGCATAGGCTTGCATATAACCATCCTCTCACTAAGTTTACTCGTCCTAGGTCACCCAGTGGGTGACCTAGGACGAGTAAACTTAGTGAGTTATTCCTGGACACCCAGGAATAACAAGATCAAGGTTCAGTGTGCAAGTACGTAATACACACAATGATGTCATCGAGTAATTGTTATCTGAATTGATTCTGTAAGTACTTAGTTTGCTAATTAATGGCTGGCTGCAAAAACCAATTTCATCTGTGTGCGATATACATAATTGTGTTGATTGATGTCATCGGTGTGTTTGGTATTTTGGGTATGCTGATGACTGCAGCTTAGGTGACAAGAGGTCATGCGTTTAAAATAAACCCCTTAATTTTATATTATACGAAATTTATTTCTGAAAACTGGTTACAAAGTACGGGTAACATAAATTTGCTTATATTTGGATGTTTCCAAAGCACGAATCCGTGCTAAACATAACCTTGTAAAAGAAAAAGCAACATGAAAAAAAATCTTTATAAAGAGCTTGGGCCGTAGGTAAACACTTGGGTTTCCTCATGAAGCTTTCCTTCCCAGTGAGTAAGATATTTACTTTTCCTCTACGTACATCTAGCTACTTTATAAATACTATTAGTATTAATTTTATAGCCCGCACTTAGCCAAAGGGCCGTAAAACGTCATATTTTCTTCGTCAAATATTAGTGTAATTTGCGTCGACTTTCATAAAACTGTCACCCGTGGGGAGAGCGTCATCGTCGTACAGAAATAGAGTCCATACGCCGTACACACATGTCATTTTGTCCTTATCTATCATTGCACATTTTGCATTGGCCTAAGAGAGACGGTGAAGCTTTACGAGTGGAATGTTTTTTATGACTACAGAAGCATTTTACATCCATTTTACATTTGTCATTACTGATTTAATCAGTAGCAATAGCAGCTGATATGATTCGTATCCGGCTATGACACCGTAATTTACTGTTCTGTGTATTTGTGGTATATTGTTTTAGTGTTCGTTTGCTCTACGGGCCTTCCATGGTTTATCAAATACACATTTATTTAAGACCTTAATATGCTTTACTGCTGAGTTCTAAATAAGACCTCATTAGATCAAGTTCTAAATAAGACCTCAACGGTAAAAATTGTGACGTCATCTTATGATTCAATATTTTCTAAGAAGTGGCGGTTCTCTTGGGACGTTGGGAGCTCATTTAGATTGGACCGGACTGGACTACCTCCTATAGATTCTACTCCCGATCAATCTTAACAAAACCGCCTAAAGGCTATTTTTTATCCACACGGTTATTTCGTAGAGTTCACAAATCAAAGAACTAAGATGAGAATGACTGAAATGCGTAGCCAGTTTTCTAAGCTATTAGAAATACTACCTTTAGATGAGAAGATCCCATTATGTCTTGCCAGAAATTGGGTAAGATTTTATTAACATAATATCAGGAATCAAAAAGGTTGCATTTAAAAACTCGAATTTTCATGAGTGTTCATGAATAATTGTTAGAAGATTGTACTTTCTATGTTTCGACTTTTGCAAACAAATGTGTTATTCAAACCGATACAAAGTGGTTTAAACACAGGATAACTAAAGAGCCTTGGCTCCTAAAGCACCTAGATAGGTAGAGAATAAATACAAAGAATAGTTACATAATTAATTGCATCTGTTCGCGTGTTATCGGCATCCTGCGATATTGTTATTGGTTGGAATCAAATGCAATTATCTTCATTTGATTATCCCAAGCACGAACCAAGGTGGAATGGAATTTACGTAATTTTATCCTAAGAATTGATGAAATAATTAATATTCTTGATAGAATTACCAAGGTATTATTTGAACTGCTGAGACTTACTTAAGCCTTCTGAAGACATGCCTTGGTAGTTTCGTTTGTCTATTATTATTTTTAATACCATGTTAAATGCAGTGTATTTCTGAATGCTATGTCTCACTTGAATGTAAACCTTTTAGAGCAAATACAATTTTGATTTAATTTTGTTTCTTGATATCTTTTTGTCATCTAATTGTCTTGTGTGGTTCAGTGGTAGGTACTAGGTACTCTACATATTTACACAACAATCAGTTTTCCATTACCCTACCTACGCGTTCCTATTCGCCTCACCCCTTTCAGTCAAGCAGAAAATTACAGAAACTTTTTCCTTATGACTTAGCAAATAGAATCCAAAGTCGCATATCAACAAGATGTCCCATCCCGTACCACAACACCAGTCCACAAGTCTAACCTTGCTAAGCAGTACTTAAGTAATTTTACGTTGCCCAACAATAAAACATTTGTCTGACCATTCGATGCCACTTCTGGTGGTCGTCCGAACCTTAATAACCTTACTAAAATAAAGGCCACCAGATGGCCGATCCCTCTACCCATGTCACGGTTCAAGCTCACGTCAGAAAAGTTTTTCTCACGCTTGCCTACACTTCTGTCGGAGAATAATGTAGGTATACCTTTGGCAGTACCAAAGGCTTAGTATTGTAGGTAGTTGCATTACTTTGTTTGTGAGGTCTTCAGTCTCTTGGAGGCTTATCAGATTCTTCACTAAATACCTCGGGTCTGCCCCTTGAGACATTGGCACGATTGGCACTTGGCACGCATTAACACTATGATTTTATAGATCTAGATAAAGAGCGCGGAAAAATAGAAGTTAAAAACTAAAACCCGACTACTAAAAGGCTTAAAACAAGACCTGCTTATCCTTAAAATTGACTCATAGATAATTAATCGTAGTCGGAGGCCATCGGTTTATCAAATGCGAATGTGGTGGCCTCCGACTACGATTAATTATCTATGAGTCAATTTTAAGGATAAGCAGGTCTTGTTTTAAGCCTTTTAGTAGTCGGGTTTTAGTTTTTAACTTCTATTTTTTTTGAGCTTTTTAGTTAGTTATTTTGGATGATCACCTAAAATAGAACCAAGAAGGGCAAAAAAAAACACATTTTGGAATTTTTTGTTCTATTTGTTATGTTGACGCTACATGTGTTATACATTTTTGAAAAGGTCTTTTAAAGCCCTTTCATTTGATACCCATGGCGATGGTATCCAATAATTTTTATTTTTAGGTCCACCACTTTAGGGCGCCGCACAGCCGCCATCTTGGTTTTTTTCAAAATTAAACTATCCTATGTTACCTGGGTGATTAAGACGAATCCAACGACACCTCATTTGTTGAAATCGGCCGAGTAGTTTAGGCTCTGCGAGGGAACAGATGAACACACAAACATACATACCCACATACATACATACATACATACATACATACATACATACATACGCTGCTAAAATCATAACCCTCCTTTTTGCTTCGCGTAGTCGGGTAAAAATGAGCTCTATCACACTCTTTCAAGCAGAGTGAATTTCGCGCATAATGACGGAATTGGCAGTTTTTCCTAAGGAAAAAATTGTCGGGTTGCGACGGTGGCAGTAAAATCATAATTACTAGGGATATTTTATAATGAAGTTATCAATTCCAAGATCACAAAGATCACAACTGGTCGCAACATAAATATATTATATCATATTTTATTCACCTAAGACAGACCACCAAGGTGGATGAAGTTCACGAGTTACACCATTTCGAAGACTACTCGTCTTGGTGATTCCTAAATACACCCTGATTTCATAATGCGTTGTATAGGCCACAGACGGGACAGGCCGACCCAACATTTAGGAAACGCTGCCTTACAGCGAGTGTTTGCACGGAGTTGGTTGGAAATTCGACTTGCGACATCGTTTTGACATGGGTGTCTTCAGCTTGCGAAACTTTGCGGAGATTCCGAAATTCTCCAAGAGAACTAGCGTTAAGATGTTTCAAATTTCTGCACGCAAAGTTGAGGCACTGATATTTCGTGCCAAAAGTTTGTGAGATTTATGATCGTGGCCTGGCGTAATTAAAACAAAATGTCATCATTGCATTGGTTGAGTAATGGTTGTCGATTGTGTCATCCGTTTCCTCTTGATGCATTGATCTTTTAAACTGTTACTTTTTTTTTACCTAGCCTCGATCTTTGCGTTCGGCTGCTCTGGGTAAAGGCATCTCACCCTCTTCAGTCGAGACATTTATGTCCTAGGCCACCTCAGACCACTCGGACATGGATTTTTTTCGAGATCGTCCCGCTTTTTAAGCTTTCAACGATTTTGTTTCATATGACAATACAAAAACTTGAGAAATTATACACCGTGGAATTTTAGTGGTTTTAAAGCCGAAGGTATTTAGTTGCACTCGTGATTATGAGCCAAATTCCAAAATTTTACATTAAAACGAGCGAAAAAAAAAAAACACCTTCCAATACAAACGGCTATCGCCAATGGACACCATTTGTATGGAGAAGTGAATTTTTGTTTCGCGCGTTTTGGAATGAAATTTTGTAATTTGGCTCAGAATCACCAGTGCAACAAAATACCTTCGGCTTTAAAACCACTAAAATTGCACGGTGTATTCTGCTGCTCGATTCTAAAATACCAAAAATGCCTTTCCCTTTAATATTTCTTAGATCAAACCGTCCGATAGTGTTTTCCACCTTCTCGTTCCTCCAAAGACTAGGGTTCCTCATTCGTTTCCAGCACGATACCGACCTTTTCATGCTACCTGACATTTTGTCTTCATCAGCTCTTACTCCGTGGCGTGGTTATGCGCACGAATTTCGCTTATCACGAATATGTCAGGGTTCTTATTAACATGCGTAATATTTTTGGGTTATTTAATTGGGGACAGTAATTATTTTGGTAGGTATTCCTATTGTATTTTTTGGAAAAGGGCAATTTTCATCGATTATGTCAAATTAATATGCGCACCGTTTTTTATTTAAGGCTTAAGGTTCGTAATGTCGTATGCTATCTCTTAGCCATTCCATTGGTCTATTGAAGTAGATTTATGATGACTGATCGCATAGAAAGAAAACCTCTGGCGTATTTCGTTTTACATATTTCCACATAATGACTTGTTTACACAACTCGAACAAGAAAAGTAATTCAATACAATCCATTTCAAGCTCACGTGTGGTAAAAACTTATAAGTATAACCACAATTTGACGTGCAATTGTCGTCTCTATTTCAAGGACTGTAAGCTCCAAATGGTCAGTGGCAAAGAAAGCACAGTACTTAATGTTTTATTAAACTCGGTCGGTGTGCCATCCACAAAGACTGCACACATTATGAATTTAAAACAAAAACATTGATTGATGTGACAGCTACTTGACTTACGACTTTAAGTTCATTGGTATTGATTTTAAATTATATTGTGCGCTGGACGAATTAACTCAGCAGTAAAAATGCCTGCATGTGCAGGCATGTGGAGTCCAATATGTCTGAGACGAAATAATAGGCTATGAAATGAGCATTATGACATTTTCCACTGCATATAGCTTTTCCTAATCACAAAGTATCTTATAAGGAACTATCGCTGATGATATCTGTTTATTTCTTTTCTTCAAATGATGGAACCCCTCAATTATAGGACACATCTTAGTCCGCCTATCCCCTGAAGTCGACAATCCACCCATCTCCTTACAGAAAATGTTTTTACTACAATACTTAATAAATGCAGGAAACGTATACGGGACTTCATTTCCTTCGATGACACGCGCATTTGAAATGCGGAGCAAAAAGTTTACCTATACATCAACAATCAATCTACACGTAGTTGTAATAGAAACTATGTTACCTTGTAAAGATGAAACTGATGATATTGTATGTAATGCCCAACACGTTTCATTGTTATTTTCTGCTGACAAAAATGTTACACTTGACATTGGCGAAGGCTAAAGTACATCTAGATAATTTATGTACAGCCGTTCGGTTGGTATGGGATATTGTAATCAGCTACAGTGAAAAGTTATCTTTTTTGTTTGTGTAAGTAATGGAATGAGACAAGCAGTCTAAAAACGCGCAGTAAAAACTACTTACAGAAATTACCTGAAAGGCAAACAAAAATATCTGTTATCAAATTCGTTAGAAAGAACAGGAAACAAGAATCAGAAAACCAATATTTTATCGAATAACCCATTACCATTATCAATAATTAAATGACTCTATTAATATCTAACGAATGTGTATGTTGGTATTCATTCAAAGACAATAGTCCTCCTACACGTTGTAGTTATGGTATTTCATAATAACAACACTTTAGAGAAAACTCCCACGTTTGAAACAAATTACATCGTCAAGGTAGAAAGATGAAGCCGGCTAAAAATAACACAAGCGAAAATGCAAAAGCTTCATGAATTTATTTCGACCTCGATTTCCTTAGTAAAGCTTAGTACTGTTACCCAATTATATGAAGTGCTTCATCATCATCATCCAGGAAATAGTAGTTTAATTATCATCCATGAAGTTTCGAAGATTGTCTCAAACCATATCGTTTTTGGGCTGGATCCGTGCCTGATTTGAAGCGGATCTTTACTAACTCAGCTCAGATACACTACGCCGATAATCCTGTGTCAGTAGGTACTAACTAAGGTCAGGCGCTCAATGGAATGTTATGATAACAATGGTGCGGATGGGCGTGGAATGAATAAAACGTTTTCCAAATGCCAATCGGTACAGACGATGATGTTTCTAAGACGCACCTTGCATAATTTGCATTGGAATGCGCAGTCCATCAAATCAAATATTTAATTGTTTGGTGAACTGTGATTTCTTAATATTATTATGGCCAGAACAACAGCAAGGCTTGGTTTTATGAATTGGACTCGAGGAAGATGAAATGGAAAATTCTGCCATTTTTTTTACAGTTATGTAGTGGTCATTTGGCCAAATGAAAGTATAATTCGTTATATTGGACAAACAAACAACAAACATATCGGCTTGTTGTAGCTCAAACTAAAAATGCATTGTCTGAAGTCAGCTAAAATAAATTCAAACCCACAATGGGAATTGTTGACCAAAGTGACGTAAGACACGAGGCTGAACTTGAAATCTATGATAATATCTTCTTATCTCTCAACTAAAGAATTGATATTGTCTACTAAGTTGTCTAACCTTGTTCACACGTCTAGCTAGCACAAGGAGAAAATCTAACAATGTTTGAACAAAACATGAAGGCTAATGTAAACTTCATGACTTATAAAGTGTCCGTGCAAACGCTGGCCGCTGTCATGAAAAACCAACAGTGACAAGTAGTCATTTAGACAGAATCCCAGAGGTACCCGTAGAATGATTTTATAGACACTAAAAAGCAAAAAGTACAATGTACCACTTTGATTTGACTGGGGATTCGAAACAAATTCTGTTGACACCTTTGAATATGAGCCCTGGTACTATTCATTGGAGCGACTCTAAATATTCTGAATCTTCTTCTGCTTTGTTCCCATTACCCCTCCGTGGAGGAGTGCCCGATAGGTGCCAACCCGCTGTATAAAAAAAAATATGTTGACGAATTTTTAAATTATCTGGGGTCTACTCAAGGGCTTTCCATTTATTTCTGCCCATGTCTAGAAAGGGCAGCTCTGGCCAGGTGGTGCCCTTCTCTTTCGTCTCAGAGAGAACGGATCTCTTCCATGGATCTGCTGAATGCTGATGCGTTAGTAAGATAAAGAGAAAAAACTAAACACAATCTAGATGTGTCAATAGCGAATGAAAAAGACGATTCTATCAAAGTATCTGATCCGCCGAAAGCTGACTATGGCCTAATCAAGATGTAGGTTCGGGTATCTGTTACTTATGATCTTATGATAATAACTCTTTCGTTAGATGTTGAGTACCTAGTACACTTTGATCTTATTGAATTATAGATTAGAAGAGATATATTTTTGATGAGATCCTTTGAAGATGTGACCAGATAATCAACCATAGGTTACAATTTAATAAATTACGGCGTAGACAATCAAGACAAGATACTTTTATTTGATAAAAAGGTGCAACATCATTTCATCTACTTACCAATAAAAAAAATCCTGTGCAAGCCGGACACCCAATAATGACATAATTTAGAATGAGAGTTTAACAGGACGCAAATAATTCACGAGTATTAACTCAAGAATCTAGATCTTAATCAATTAATTGCCTTGTGCGAGAACTCACGTTTTCGTGTGAACTAAGCTACAATGGCGTGGGGACTCAAATATTTAGATGTCTTATGACTTTATTGTATGCATTTATTAAATGCCCAGCGACGACTCGGAAAAGTTAATCCTGGTAAATAAGTTGATGTAGGTAGTCCAGTATTCGAAAACCTATCCATGCCGATGGATCTATCCATGGACGGTAGAAAAGGTGCTATGCAAGCCTACTTCAAATAAAACAGTGTCCTACATACCGCAGCATCAGATTTGTCATTTCACTACATCTAGTGTGAGTGAAGGTGTCACTGCACGCTGTATAAGTCATCTCATTACGGGCAAATGCCTAAGACGTATCCATGCCGACTTCGATTTCGAAAAATTTAACTTAGTTATGGCTACAACCATTGATAGCCCGAAAGGTTATCATAAAGCATAACTCATGGTGACATGGGCAAGCATTTCGCTGCCATCCGGCCGCAAATTCACCGTCTTTCAACTAGTCAACTTCACGAGTATGAACGCAATTTAGATCAAATACCATGAATATTATGCGTCTCTAGTTTAAACCTTTGTTGCTTAATATGACTGGCATCACCACTTATTGAGCAAAATAGCATGATCTCTTTTTCCACTATTTTGTTCTACATAGAGCGGCTGATGATGTATCGAGCAGTAAACCTAAAAAGTAAAAGATTGGCCGGTCATACTAAGCCAGCAAGTTTCTAGATAAGGACCCGTTTGAAAAATGCCAAAGCGAAAACCTATGCATAACTAAAAGAGTAATGAATGAGGCAATCGCAGCTGCAGGTCTCGAATGATAAGCTAACCATACTCTTACGCACGCCCGACCGCTACCAACTTATCTTTACCTTCGGGCCAAGCCAAAATCGCCTAAAAGCCAAAGAGGTAAGAATCAAAACAAGCTTTTAGAAAGGCTCTAGTGATATAGCCTGGTCGTACCATGCGCCGACGGGTACAAATTGTACAAATACTCGGGCGCAGTTTCCCGCAGTAGGTTTTTTTTTTTAATTGGCTTCGTTGAGACAATAGGTAAAGTTATTAACGAGTTATGTCTTGTAGTTAGTGTTACGGGTGTGAACGTTGATTCAGCTGAAAGAGAGATTTATGGGGAAGGCATTGAAGGAGTTTTTGTTGATATCGAAATAGATGATAACAGTTTGAAGTTCTATACTTTAGAATGCCAGTTAACAGTGCCAGTGCTAATGTAATTGTACTTTTGATGGATTAGATTTTTCTGGCATTTCAAAGGCTGCTAAAGAGAAAAGGGACAATTACTATCGGTCTAAATTAAACTAGGAAAACATGTTATAAAACAACAAAGGTATTTTAGTCAGAATAACAATATTAAATTCTAAAACACACCTGCAAGTTGATAACCATATAAAACCAATCTACACTCTAATTTGTACTTTAAACTCAATGAATTGAGTGCAAATTGCATCCGTGTTGCAAAAACTCCGCACCTGTCATTTGCGTAGCTCTACACACACACATTAGCAAGGTTAGGTTATGTCTAAGTTTTTGGCTTCTTGTTTAAAAGCTTCTTTGTATTTTGTTTTAGTATTCATATTGGATGTTGTGACACCAACTATGTTGTCATTGATCTTAATTTATATTCCATTCAACTCTACATTTCATTTGTTACCATCTAAAATCGGACTACCGACTCTACAATACAACGTGTTACAAAACATCCTAACTCTTTTTACAGGGTGTGACCTAGTGGTCAACAGAATGTCAAATCTGTAAAAAAAAGTTGAAAAAAACAATTTTTATTTTATAACCTCAAAATTGAAAAAAAAAGAATAACTTTTTCTTTTTTGGTATTAGATCAAATTTTAAAATACGTTTGTGTGTGTAGGTGCATTTACATCGCTTTGAGTTGCTAAAACATTGTGAAAGTCAATGAAAACAATATTTAAAAAATACTTTTCTCCCGCCACAGCGTTCACATTTTATTAATTTAAAAATCAAAGGAATCTCATAGAGCAAAAAAAATATTTAGGTTGTGATCCCTATCACCGGGTACTACCCTGTAAAAAGAGTTAGGTACTTTTGTAACACCTTGTATATGTGATCTATTACTTCGAGGCATCATTGTGTTGACCAATTTTATTTGTGGTGTGGTGATCAATCAAACGAAACTAGGAAGCAATACATGAAACCAGTTTTGACCACCGCACTCCAAAACAATACATAACTGTTTAGTGTTTAGGCATTAAGGGTAAATTAAAGTAGTGTGGGGGAAAGCGCAACTTTTCACAGTTTTTTCAATTTTGTAACTAAACTGAGATATTTTTAGTTCAGCGATTTTTGTTTCACTGCAATTAAATAGTACTCTTCATTATTGTAAACAACAGAACCACATTAATTAGGCTGTAGAATAATGAAAAGAATACTGTTTTATTCCCGTGAAACCAAAATCGCTGAACAAAAATAGCTCAGTTTCTCTAAAAAATTGAAAAACCTGTGCAAATAGTGCACTTCCCCCGACGCTACTTTCGTCATATCAGCTGAAATTATATTTGCATACTTACCCTTTATAAAACTGGGTGTTTTTTTGTCACCCGCTCCGCTCTATTTTATCTGGCTACACAACACCCACTCAAATTGCGAATTGTCGCTTTATTATCATACAATGAACGTTGAACTGACTGAACCGAACATTCTGTCTCGCGTCATCGGCGCACACGCAGTGTCGCGACAACATGACCGTCGATGGGTATCTTGAACTCTTTATTATCGTTTTGGCTTTCGAGTCTATCTATAGTCATATTACCGGTTATAAAAAACAATCCTGCTGTGTTTTCATGCGTGTTAAGATCTCTTTTATGCGCATTGTTAGGACGTGTTCCGAATATAGGTATTATTTACATCGTCGACCCATTGTTTTGACTTCATCCGAGAAATGTTTTTTGAATTGAACCATCATTGGATTGTCTTTATTGCTTTGCTCACTAGATGGACAGATCTATCCTCTCCACCATTTTTTATCTATTGTTTTTCACAGGTCAAGTGGTTAACAGCTATCATAATAGTATGGAGAGCATACGCTCCAAAGTTGGTGAATAACAGAAAGTTTCAGACCCCCTTTTCCTTGTTACAGAGGAGTCTTCTGGAAGAACAACAACGCCGCCAAGACCAGCCAGCAAGAGTCCCCCGCTTCCAGCCACACCTGGCGGATATTCGGGTCCAAGTCCAGTGGTGACCTGGCGGGGAAGACCCTCCGGTCGGACGGGCAGAAGTCGCTGACTCCTGTGTCTTCGGGCGCCAACACGCCGCATCATCACAAGCGGCAGGGGTCGTCTGCTAGTGAGAAGCAGTTTGAAGACCTGGTGGCCAGTTCCATAGCGCTCATTCAGCATGATAGGTAAGCTGTTTTTGCTTTTTATTTAGCCACAATAAAGTTATTCTGGGAAGTGACCTTGGGACCTGCAACTTTCGTCGGAAATGTCGTGAATGCCACTTCACTGGCAGAAAAGATTTCGCCTGCTCGTATAGAGCTGTTGATCTATAGAGCCCTAGCTGTTAAATAAAGTCCTTCAAAAAAGTGTGGGTGTTTAGGCTGGTCCTCCTGCCATTATCATATGTATTACGTCGTGTATTTTCTGAAAATTACGAGTAGGTATCTTTCGTTTGAAATTTGAACCAATCCTGCCATTAGATTCAGTATAAAAATATTGGGTGAAAACCAAATTCTAAACATCGGAATGCTGTTTTCGAACGCAGAGTTCCCAGAATTGTTTTCGAAGAGCTAGCTCGCATTACATTACCAGTTCCATCTTTACAAATATTATTAGTCGCACTACGTCAATTTAAAACCAGCAAACATTGCTGCCAGCTGCCTTGTACGCAGAGTATATTATTTAATACAATTCTGTCTGTTTTGTTAAATTTCGATAATCGAGACGAAATAGATAAAAACACATTGAATCCTGTCTACACTATCTCGTAGTATCCGTGAGGGAACAGAGAGATTAGGAAATAATTTTGTAGAAAAAACTAGGCGGCATTATGTTGCCTGTTCTTCGTTTTGAAACATTTCTGAGTATTTTTAAAATAATAAACTGAAATACGTTCACGTGATAAGCATCTATCTATTAAAAATCAATATAAACGAACTATCAAGGCGTGACCTCCCCAAAAGAGGACATTGATTGATTAAACTTTTACAGGCAACTTGAAATAAGCGACCGGAAAATATCTATTAAAAATCAATACAAACTAACTATCAAGGCGTGACCTTCCCAAAATAGGACATTGATTGATTAAACTTTTACAGGCAACTTGAAATAAGCGGCCGGAAAAAATGGGCACCTGAAAACTAGCTACACCCTGACTGTGTTAATCCCATGACCTTGTTGGCAATAAATACCATGTCTGTGTGCTTATTCTGTAAACAAAATCCGTACAGTTGCTAAACCAATTAATATGAGAAAAAAAAATTTTTTTTTGTTTATTTTTTGGGAAAATTATTTTTATTTATATTTTCCTGCAAATAAACCGGTTTGGAGGATTAGCAACTATGCAGTTTTATTCTTTACAGAATGGCAAACAGGGGCCTAAGTCTGTAACGCAATGGTGCCAAAATGGGCTCCCAGTAAAGTTGACGGCTTCAATTACGATTTATTACGATTTATTACTACCAGCGAAATAATCCTCTAGTCTAGAATTAGAATCAGAATATTCTTTGCTGTACTACAAAAACATTAAGGCGGACTTGCGCCACTCAGGGTTAGCAAACTAACTCAGAGTTAACTTGACATTTCCATACAAATTTTGACGTTAACTCAGAGTTAACTGGCTAACCCTGGTTGACGCAAGTGGACCTTAAAGGATCGACAGCATTAAGAGAAAACGCGGGTAGCCGCTGCTCCATACAAAAAGGGAGACCTGTTTCTTCCCTGGATAATTATTTTAGAAAAAATATGTTTATGCCATTCAATTTATAGGTACCTCTGCCATGTCCCTATTTTTTTCATTTTTTTCTTATTTTAATAATTTTAATTTTTTTTTTAGTATGGGAAAAACAAGGAATCCCCGATTTTGTCCTTCTACCTTACAGACTTTAGCCCCTGGTCAGCCTAAACCAGAATCGTGGGGTTTATCGTCCGCGCTTGGCACATCAGGCGTTGCTCCACAAACCTCTATTGGTGAAGTACATACCTACTGGTAATTGCTCCATTATTGATTGTGTTATGTATGGTAGAAGTGGAGTAGGGTGACAGATAATTAGATACTGCTGGCTGGCTGTCTAAATGTTAGGTCAGAGTTCATTCAAGTAAGAAGTATGCGACACTTTGAATCATAATAACACGTTAGGTAGGATACAAAGTAGGATTGGGCCTATAAATATCTCTATCTCTACAAAACATAAAACGAAGTCGATTTTCGCGCCTGTCTGTCTCTCAGACCATGGTCTGTGATCTGTCTGTTTATTCGCTAAGCAACAGATTTTGGTGCGGTTTTCAACGTCAGATAGTCCAAATTGTCCAAGAATAAGTTCAAGGACCTCTGTCTGGTGATAAAGAATCTATTCTGTGTTATACAGTATCAATAACTTCAAAACTATGGGGACAACTAACACAATTTTATAGTGTGCGAACCATAATTATATCGAAGTAATTATATCGATGGCAAATAAATATGAATCACCACAGGAAACTCTTCGTATGTAAATTGTATGTAAATAATAACTACATCTACACTATAATTTTGCCACCAATTATTGTTCGTGACTAAATAAGTGTGTGGTGCATTTATATATTTCGTACGCAACATAGCTAGAGTAGTAATCGACGGCATAATTATTATGATTTATGTAGATAAATTACAATCAAAAGCCAAACGTAACTAACGTTCTGCGGTACATATTTTGACTGGCCGCGTTTTCACTGTCAAAGTGCACTCGTACGAGTCAACTTAAATGACAACTATGATGCTTCTGATTGGTCGTTTTCATCCCAGCGCAATAAAATGGCCGGCTTACACGATCCAAGTAGCATCATAGTCGTCATTTTATTTGACTCGGTCCAAGTGCACTAAGATCGTGAAAATGCGACTTTAGTTTCTTCAAGTGGTTTTTACCAACGAGCGAAAAAAATACCCTTGTGCCAAGCAGTTTTATCCCCGACTGTACAGAACAATGTGTACGCAAGCAAATACGCAAATGGCACGGGATTGGGAAAACCGCAATCGATACGTGACCCGGGACCCGGCAAGCGATTACTCTGCTACAACAACATTGCCTTGCCTTAGGAAGGTTGGTGGTTAGATATTTTTAGATTTTCACTTACTTATGTTGTTGTGAACAGGAATACGCGTGTACACACGGCAGCACGTTGACCGTTACATGCTAGCACTCTACTCGGTTACGTTACGGGCGATTTTACAACAAAAATGTACAGTCTGACATGCTGTCGTGCTCGTGAGTACACAGCGTTCTTGCGTTTCGGATCCCTGATATAAGTAGAGTACTTATCTAAAAATACAAGGTGTTACAAAAGTACCTAACTCTTTTTACAGGGTGTACTACTGGTCAACAGGATGTCAAATCTGTAAAAAAAAGTTGAAAAAAAACCATTTTTATTTTATATCCTCAAAGTTGAAAAATTGTCATATCTTTTTTTTTTGTTATTAGCTCAAATTTATAAATATGTTTGTGCGTGTATGTGCATTTACATAGCTTTGAGTTGATAAAACATTGTGAAAGTCAATGAAAACAATATTTAAAAAATACTTTTCTCCCGCCACATCGTTCAAATTCTATTAATAAAAAAATGAACGGAACGTCATAGAGCAAAAAAAAATATTTTGGTTGTGATCCCTATCACCGGGTGCTATTACCCTGTAAAAAGAGTTAGGTACTGTTGTAACACCTTGTATAAGTTTTATTAAAGTTAAAAACTAAAACCCGACTATCAAAGGCTTGAAAAAAGACTTGCTTTAGGTAATTAATCGTATTCGGAGGCCATCGGTTTAACAAATGCGAATGTGGCAAGACTGGCCAAGATTAGAGTCAGAGATAGACTTAGACTTTTGCATCTACGTAATGAGATGATTTAAAACAGCGGCAGCGTCCAGTGGCATCTTCACTCATACTAGATGTGTGAGTGGACCACTCGGACGCTGCAGTGCCTAGTACATTATTCATAGTAAATCTGTGAATTTGTAGAAGCCGTTGTTTAGTTCAGAGATAATAGCAATAATAAAGGTTCAACCACCTCCATCGTTTCTCGGTAACATCTGTACTCTAGTAGCTCAATCGTCCCTTGCACCTAATGACCCTAAGTCCGGAAATTCTACGATGATTGTTAAATTGCCAACTTCGTGACTGCCGCTAGTTGGCACAGCACAGCTCTTGCGAGAAAGGGACCTGCTAAAGGTTTTAAATATCTTCGTGCATTGAATTAGCCCGCGTGCAAAGAAAAATATACAAAATCGATTCCGGTATCCAAAAGCGCACCGCCTATTTTTTTTTCAGCGAAAATATCTTGCAAGCTGTCACCAAACTCGCTGTGAGCCCTCAAGTCTCACCTAATTCTAGTGTTCTATATGAGTACTTTTTCGATTCGTTTAGTTTAGTATATCTGATAAAGTCCGTTCGCTATCATAGTGTCACTTTGATATTTGCCGCCTTGGCGCGCGGCGGCTTTTCACAAAAGAAAGTAAAGGAAGCCGACGCGGCGCAAACACGCCAGTGAATTTGGCTCGCCGCTCGTCATTCTATAAAGAAGCGTCGTCGTATTGAGAGGTTGTGCTTGTGACTTTTGACTTAGTATTTTTTTGAATTGAGTGTCGATTGCTGCGTGTAGATAAAATGTTTTTTCGTCCGTGGGAGGCTAGCGAGGTGCCTCTAGACGAAACTTCGAATGCCCAAAAATTAAAAGACGAAGGTTTTGTACAACATGTTAGCAAAATCTAGTTAATGTCCATCAGCATTGTGTTGAAATTAATTTGTCTGCGCCCATCACAGATACTTCAAAAATAGTTGGTATCCCAAGAACCAAGATTTCTGTCGTGTGTACCGCGACACTATCTAAGCGAACGGACTTTACAGGTATCGATTTTGTATATTTTTCTTTGCGCGCGGGCTATTCACTATGCACGGCGCCTTAAATTGGCAAAGCTTGACAGCAAAACTCTGTTTAGCTTGTTGAGAATGGAGAGTTATAATTATTATTATTTCAAGTACCTTTGTAGTAGCACTGATTGTTTTTGTACAAAGAACTGGCGGCAGCGAAAATCTGACTAGTATAAATAAATATCGGGGTAATTTACAATTCATCTGCAGATAGGAAAAGAAGATTCCCTGTGTGATTAGTTGGCAGAAAAAGTTGCGACATAATGTGGCAATATAAGTGCACGCAACAACTGCCAACTGTCTTGAACAAAATAACAGAAAGAGATTAACATTGTAAGATCTCAAACATAATTTGTACGCCAAATAAGGCAAATTATGCAAGACTTTCCTGCATACGTTTAATCTGCCTTACAAATTGGCACTTTTTCCTGAATTTACATCGAGTGAAACTATGTAGATCTAATCTATTCATTCTTGATCATTGTCATTCTGACAACGAAGCAACGTTGCGCATTTTTCAGAACCATTATTTCAAAGCAATATAAGCTACAAATTGAACAAAAGATCGAGGGATCTACGCCTGAGTTGAAAACAATCAATCACCAAAACAGAGGCCATGCGTTCGAAATCGTCCGACTCCGATAAATCGAGTCAGATTAATGGATACACATCTCTCGTCTCGTCTCCGGTTTGGTGCACCAAACTCTACATCTTCTTAAACATTTATAATAAGTTGAAAAAGTTCGCTCGGGACAGCACTTGAACCCGCAACTTCTTGCATACCGTGAAGGTAAGCTACCGAGTCAAGTAACTGTCGATGCGAATTTCTTCAACTGGTCTCGACTATTAGACGATGGGCGCCATCTGGTGTGATCAGTTTGCACTTGCAAATCTTCTTTTCGATTATCTACTCTACATCTTCTGTTTGAATATCTAGATTCAGATATCTACATATTCTTCTTCTTCTCTCGTGTCGCACTTCACGCTCCCAGAAACGCACCAACTTAAGGATCGCCTTCAGGAGATCCTGCCAGCTGCACTGTGGAGCATCAGGGCAGGTGTGAGGATGCTATGATGTCTGTGCGGCTCCTCATCACACGGAACTTGTTTGCGTGCCGTCTCCTATCGGAGGTTGGCGATCAGTTTGGCTATCTCGTGCTTCAAAGCCGCCAAACGAAACAATGAGCCGGTGCTTTGCCCGAACCATTCGCGCAGATTTTCCATCCATGGTATCTTGGGTATACCAGGTCTCCTTCTGCCTGGTATCTTGCCTTGTATGATAAGTTGAAGGAGGCTGTACTTGTTATTGTTATTTCTAAATATGTCTCCTCTTTTGAATGGTCTTCAGGATCTCTACCTGCTCCCTCATTCTCTGCAACACTGTGGTGTTACGCATCTTCGGCAGTATCCCTTTATGATATTATCCCTCGTATGGGAAGCACCAGATCTCTAGTGCAATAGCTGTGGTCTGCCTAGTGGGTCGGTGGCAAATTGCCGCGGGTTAACCTGCTAGCCGCGGCCGGAGGCTCGCATCGCGAACCCGGCCCAACGGGAATTGCAGTTGCCGAGAAAAATCTAAAACACATGCCTCCGGGGCTGCACGGAATTTCTGCAATACGAGCGAAAATTGCTTCTGCATGTTTGCGAGTGGAGGCGAATTGGAAATTGTATTTGGATCGCTTACGGCGGTATTGTAGAGTCAATCCCTGTTCAAGCAAATAAAATAGTTTTTGCAGCCGTGCAGTTTTTATTTTAGTTTAGAGGGCAGTGCAACTCAAGAGTGGGAGATTTCGTGCTATCGAGCTCTTGAGCTTTACAAAAATCATCGTGAGAGGATTGCCGGACTTCCATCGTCCATCATCTTGGTACAACAGCTCTACATGGTGTTACAGGAAGTTACTGTGACACTGAAAGGCGCTAAACTCATCAACACAAGTAAATTTTCTATGGAGCCAAGTGCGAAATCTCGAAAAAAATATCAGCTGCTTCATACATTTGGCACAGTGGTTTTGGTACAGTGGGCAACTGAAATACCCTGTATACAGGAACTGTACACCGCTGCCTATTCCTCTCTAGGATCAAGAGCATTTAGCAGATTGGGAAAGTGCATTTATCAGGTCGATATTTTTATTGACGGGGTGCACCTCTATTCTCTAAAAAATTAATTCAACCGTCGAGCGTCAAAAACTCAAAAAATTTGAATTATTGATGAGAAAAATCTTTTTTTTTTTAAACTTTTAAAATGGGAATATTTACGGTAGATGTTTTAGAAAATACAGGGGCAAATCTCAATTTCAATATGGAAAGGACGCGTGGAGCCATCTCAATCCTGAGTTTCCTCGCGATGGTTTCCTTCCCTCTAATAGACATGAGGAAATGAACTGTAAAGCACATCTGCGGCACTTCCTTATTGTTTGTCTAGACAGGCGTCATCAAAGGGGTGCTTAGAATAACAACGAGACGCCCCAAAAATAACCATTTACACACACTTCCTCCCCCTTTTTACCCGACTACGCGAAGCAAAAAGGAGGGTTATGATTTTAGCAGCGTATGTATGTATGTATGTATGTATGTATGTATGTATGTATGTTTGTGTGTTCATCTGTTCCCTCGCAGAGCCTAAACTACTCGGCCGATTTCAACAAATGAGGTGTCGTTGGATTCGTCTTAATCACCCAGGTAACATAGGATAGTTTAATTTTGAAAAAAATTAAGATGGCGGCTGTGCTGCGCCCTAAAGTGGTGGAACTAAAAATAAAAATTATCGGATACCATCGTCATGGGTATCAAATGAAAGGGCTTTAAAATACCTTTTCAAAAATGTATAACACATGTAGCGTCAACATAACAAATAGAACAAAAAATTCAAAAATGTGTTTTTTTTGCCCTTCTTGGTTTTATTCTTGGTGATCGTCCAAAATGACTTACTAAAAAGCTCAAAAAAAAAATAGAAGTTAAAAACTAAAACCCGACTACTAAAAGGCTTAAAACAAGACCTGTTTATCCTTAAAATAGACTCATAGATAATTAATCGTAGTCGGAGGACACCACATTCGCATTTGATAAACCGATGGCCTCCGACTACGATTAATTATCTATGAGTCTATTTTAAGGATAAACAGGTCTTGTTTTAAGCCTTTTAGTAGTCGGGTTTTAGTTTTTAACTTCTATTTTACGAGTAAAGAATGTTCAAATGGCATAACCGTTTGAATACCAGCAGCATCTATTTTCGGAGGAATTTGGTGCCGAAAATAATCGGTGGCTTTGTTCGTTTTGGTGAGCCCAGGTTTCATAGATTTTGTTCCGACAGGTAGATCAGAATGAGTCGCATTTTTTGGCAGGATGAAGTCTGTAAATGCAAAGTACAAAACTTGTACATAAGTTGATGAAACTAAGTGGGTTTTTGATGAAAAAAAATGCCCATCCTTTCAGAGAAACTGTGATAAGGTAATTTCGAAAACGTTTAGTTTTCTCAGGTGTTTTTCAATCAATTTCTTCCTTATTACAACGCAATCAATTTATGGCTCTGTTACGCAGACTAACGGTACTATTCACTTTCCGATCGAAGTTCCTTACTCTTTGATTAATTTAAAAATATAATTTGTGCAACAGAGGTATAACTTACAGTACTTATGTACCAATCGCATGCTGCACCTAGCAGTGGCCACGCTTCAATGAGCGATACGAATTTTGAATAAATAATACATTTGTTAGAGGCTTTGTTGCAACTTGCAATCAGTGGGAATTGGTTTGCAAAAAATTATGTTAGTACTGAGAAAATTGTTACTGAATATTATTTCAAGCATGACCCTGTATGAGGTGTGTAGTTTTCGGTGTTATAAGTCGCATCATGTTATAAACACTTTGTTTCAATGAAATTTGTTTCAATGAAAATCGTTCTAAGCCTTCACGCTATAGAAGGGAACTTTGGTATAGACAGACATACGTTCATACAATGTTGTCTAAACATCATAATCCACTTGAGTACCGCCGCAGTTGGGTAAAAACAGCGCGAAACATAACACACTTCTTGAAAGATATACGGCGATAGAATTTTATATTTTGCACACTAATCTATATGGTAATGGATTCGTTTGATATATAAGGCTAATTAACACGCAAACCAATACATAAATACAAACAAAGGCTAGACACGATACTAAATTGTTAACAAACATAACACATTCAAGAGCTCGATTTGTATCTGTTTTTTAACACACTTAAAAAAAGGAGGAAGAACTTACTCCAAAGGTCGTCCATCTCCAAAGGCGTAAGTTCGCGAGAAAATATTGTGGCGCGTAGTACACGTGACCAAGGCACTGTTCACAAATAAGGCACCCGTGCAAAAAACGTCCGGTAAGCCAATGCGTTTAATGTTTATCTTCTAATATTATAAATAGGAAAGTTTGTAAATATGTATGTATGTAAAAGATAAAAGATAAAATATTCTTTATTGTACACCAATATAAATACAGGCTAGGAAAAAAAAAGGGGTAGGGGGTAATCTATAAAACTACTCATGCGATTTTAAAAATTCTTTCATTAATGGGTAGCTACGTTATGGCTGAATACTATAGGCTATGTTTTATTGTGATAACGGGGAGAAAACGAAAGTATGCGCGGACGAAGTCGCGGGCAAATGTTGCAGGTTTTGGGGTGGTATTCTAGAACGCCGCTTAAGGCTCGGTATAAGGCTAACTAGCGCCACCAATGTTGAAAAAATCATATGTCCCTTCAGAAGAAGTTTCTGACAAAATCCTAAGATGAGCTCATGCGCCATGCTTTTCTAGATTTTTAAGTGTAGGGACCCAACTCAATATCTAGTCTCAAGCTAAAAAAAAATCGATAAGCTTTTGGCGGCTATCGAAAATTTTTTAGCTTAAAAAAATAGAAGTTAAAAACTAAAACCCGACTACTAAAAGGCTTAAAACAAGACCTGTTTATCCTTAAAATAGACTCATAGATAATTAATCGTAGTCGGAGGCCATCGGTTTATCAAATGCGAATGTGGTGTCCTCCGACTACGATTAATTATCTATGAGTCTATTTTAAGGATAAACAGGTCTTGTTTTAAGCCTTTTAGTAGTCGGGTTTTAGTTTTTAACTTCTATATATTTTTTGAGCTTTTTAGTAAGTCATTTTGGACGATCACCAAGAATAAAACCAAGAAGGGCAAAAAAACACATTTTTGAATTTTTTGTTCTATTTGTTATGTTGACGCTACATGTGTTATACATTTTTGAAAAGGTATTTTAAAGCCCTTTCATTTGATACCCATGACGATGGTATCCGATAATTTTTATTTTTAGGTCTACCACTTTAGGGCGCAGCACAGCCGCCATCTTAATTTTTTTCAAAATTAAACTATCCTATGTTACCTGGGTGATTAAGACGAATCCAACGACACCTCATTTGTTGAAATCGGCCGAGTAGTTTAGGCTCTGCGAGGGAACAGATGAACACACAAACATACATACATACATACATACATACATACATACATACATACATACATACGCTGCTAAAATCATAACCCTCCTTTTTGCTTCGCGTAGTCGGGTAAAAAGTAAAATTTGAAGAGGGTATCTACACTTAAAAATCTAGAAAAGCATGGCGCATAGGCTCATCTTAGGATTTTTTCAGAAACTTCTTCTAAAGGAAAATATGATTTTTTTAACATTGGTGGCGCTAGTTAGCCTTATACCGAGACAGAGTTCAGACTGTCGATAAAACAGTGCATGTTTTGATATGAACGGAGGGATATTCAAATCAAAACATGCACTGTTTTATCGACAGTCGACACTACTAAACTCTACTTAAACTGAGTTTAAACAGAGTTCAAGGAGCGTTCTAGTTTGAACTCAGTTTAAACAGAGTTTAAGTAGCATTCTAGTTTGAAATGAGTTTAAATAGCGTTCTAGAATACCACCCTTAGACTTGTAATATTTTTTGATTTTATACTCGGTAAAATTTTAGTGGTTTTAAAGCCGAAGGTATTTTGTTGCACTGGTGATTCTGAGCCAAATTAGAAAATTTCATTCCAAAACGCGCGAAAAAAAAATTCACTTCATACAAATGGTTCATACAAATCCATACAAATGGTGTCGATTGGCGATAGCCGTTTGTATTGGGAAGTGATTTTTTTTTTCGCCCGTTTAGAAGTAAAATTTTAAAATTTGGCTCAGAATCACGAGTGCAACTAAATACCTACCTTCGGCTTTAAAACCACTTAAATTGCACGGTGTATTTATTTTATTACTTTAGTTGTACCTAAGTTGGCGAAGCATTTTCTGATTGTTAGTTTGTATTATACTGATTGTTATTTGTAGTTTTTTTAATGGTGTATATTTTAGATTGTGTTTTGTTTTATATTTTGATTGTTTTTTTTGCTTGTTGATTAAAGTGTTCCCATTTCAACCCTTTCCAGGCCTTCGAACCTGCCGGCCAAGTGCACAGAGGAAGCCCTGCGCCACAGAGCGGAGCACGCGCGGATGGTAGAGGCGGCCAGGCGCAAGGTGGAACGGGAGGCTGCGGCGCGGCACGCGAAAAACCAGGAGTCTTTAAGGATAGAGGAGAGACTTGCCAAGCACGCGAAAGAATGGACGCAGCAGATTCTGCCGAAGTGGCATGAAACGTAAGTTTCGTAGATTAAGGTCTAACGATAGCAGCGTGGCAGGAAATTAATTAAGGTGGGACGATAGCAACGTAGCGGGAAATTAAAAATTTTCACAGTTTTAAAGTTTTACAGAAAGACAGTCGTGTCCCGGTTCTTGTATGGGCACGCCTATTAAGCTCCATCTATGAATTGATTTGAATTTGTGCATTAAAAACGGACCATTGTATCGAAATAGCTGACCATTAAAGCACTGCGGATTAAGGCCCAAACCTAGGCACAACTAGCGCCGCCAATGGAAAAAAAAATATCGTTGTTGTGCCTAGGTTTGGGCCTTAATCCGCGTTGAGCACCTGACGTTTCCAAAAAGAAGTTAGTATTTTGTTCCAGGATGTGCCTAGGATTGAGCCTTAACAAAAGTTAGGTCATTTAATTATTATGCACAGCCGGTAAAGATCTGTTCTTGTTAATACAACAGACGAGTCGCTTCCAATTTGATTGACCGTGCATTCCAAATCATAAATTGCATCAACAGAAATGCCGTCAGCACTCAAGCCAAACGGGCAATCGCCAAACAGCCTATTAAAATAAATAAGACACATTGTTCAGACGCAACGTTTGACCTCACCCGGTATGTGGCAGACCTTGCAGCGGTGTCATTAGGCCAAATTCGGTACTTGTATGAGGATGTGACTGAACTGAACGGATGCTATGACAAGCGTCGCGATTTGGGGTGAGGCGGCGATGGGAAAAATTAAAAGGGATAAGGGCTTTTCCTAATAATGTGGTAGCGATATGGCGCAGCCGTCTAGCTAGAATAATAATTTCTTAGGTTTACAAAGTGCTGGTTAATCTTCAGCATGCCGTGTAGAGAAGAGTAACAGCTCTTTATCTCATTCTCAGAAAGGGCATAATACAAGGTGTTGTTTTGTAAAGTGACACTGACTCAGGGGTGATGATAATTTACACGATAAGGAAGCCGCGAAAGAAAAAAAGACTGTGAAAAATACCCGAAAATCATTAAATTGTGGCCTTTCTCACTATTATTCTATCGCTTGCGGCCGCACTCGCAATATCGCGCGCCAAATCGCGCGCGCGCTTCGAGAAGGCCGGGGGGTGTCCGCACGTCGCGGTTATTATAGAACAAATTGAACAAGATCTATGTGAATAAAACTTACTTTGGCCCGGTTTCTGAATTGAGAAATTCACTAAGCAAATGGGTAAGTATCGTCCTGTCTCTGCAGATTTCTCACAAAAGAGTGTGGGTGACAGAACGATGGTTAAGTATTTGCTTAGCAAAATTTTCAATTCAGAAACCGGGCCTTTTAGTTGCAAGCGTTACTAAAACTATCGTCCCTGAGTTGGGTGTCACTAACCAAAACAACACCCTGTATAGCCTTCTTTTGTCGTTCCACTCGTTCCATCAGTAGGTATGCAAAATAGTCTTTAATTTTATTTTTTCCTAGTTTTAGTTTTAGGTTTCTCCGGGTTCTGGCAGAATACCAGCGCTATGGGAATGGGATTATATCTGTCCCATAGCATATGCTGAGCCAGAACCATTTATTGGCCATTGCACGCAGTTTTGTTAGTAAATTAAGGTGATGGGTAGCAAATAAGTAGTAAGTAAGTTTCTCAACTGTGTGCCTAAACCTAATATTGTAAACTGTGTGCTCTGGTCCATTCATAAATATACTATACATACATACATAAGAATAAGAGCGCAAGAATATGCCTTAGATAGTGGTTTACAATAGAATTCCTTCGTTATTGAGCTTTCACTGCTTTGTTTGTATCTTCTCTATGACTATTCGGCATTGTTCAGATGCACGTTGAGAATAAAGATTCATAAGCCACTCAAATTGGATTCGGTTCATACAAAGGAACATTTGATTAAGTGCAGTGCAATGAAATCTGAGATGAGTTCTATGAGATTGGGATTAGTTCACTTTCATATTCGATTAGTCTACTTTTGCGTGTGTTGGATAGGATAGCTACTACCTACCATACCTACCCCTACGTACGTATGCCATACATCATTATGTAAAACTAACTTTTGCCCGCGAATCCGTCCGCGCGTACTTATAAATATTTTTTGAAATTTAATCATTTGAAACACCCAAATCCGTTGCAGCGTGAACGAGTAACACATTCGCATTTTATAATATTACGTGTGATGAGTGGTGATAAATTTTGATAAACATAAGAGAAAACGTGCCACCTTGGTTTTTAACTCGCCTTTCTACTGTTGAAAATATATGCTTTCTTTATTCACAGGAAAAACTCGAAGAGAACCTTGGAATTGTGGTGGAGCGGGCTACCTCCTTCGATCCGTGGCAAAGTCTGGCAGTTGGCGATCGATAACAGACTCAATATCACTCACGATATGTACCAAGATTACGTGGCAAAGGCCAAGCAGAAGCTGCACGAAGCTCAATTGAGACGCAAGAGGTTAAAGGTCAACAGGAAAAACATTTGCGCTTGTAGGAAGCAAGGCAACGGCTCCCAAGGCGTTGAAAAGGTTGACGCATCGATGAAAACTGACCAAGATATGTTGCCCAAAACAATGCCTACAGAAGAGAAATTGCCCAAAACGGAAGACCGATTGCCTAACCCAGAAGACAGCATAGCTAAAACCGAAGAGTGGTTGTCGAAATCCGAGGATCTCTTGCCTAAAATAGAAGTCTCAATGGAAAACGAAGAAAGATTACCCAAAGGTGACATTGCGTTGCCAATCAAAGAAGACAGTTTAGCCAAGACAGAAGAATGGCTGTGTAAAACTGAGGATTTATTAGCAAAATCCGACGAACATTTGCCTAAAACCGCAGAGCCAATATCTACCGACGACATTGTATTACCCGATGACAAGCCACGCTTAAGTATACCAAGGAATTTCAGTGAACAAAACTTGAAATCCCACACCGTAGAGAGCGGTCCAAAGAAGTGCTGCTCGAAATCCAACCCTAACCTGCTGGAGTATAGTGACGAATGTTCGATGGAGCTTATTCAGCTGGACATAGCTCGGACGTTTCCACATCTGTGTATCTTTCAACCGGGAGGACCGTACTTTGACGTTCTACATGAGTTGTTGGCAGCGTACGTGTGCTATAGACCTGATATCGGTTATGTGCAAGTGAGTATTCTTGCTTTTGTCTCTGGTCTTCTAAAATAACCCTCATACGATTAGAGCATTGACAATACAACAGAAAGTAAAATTTCTTAGGGCTTAAATAAAATTGCATGTTTGATGAACTCATAGTAATTCATAATATTATAGTCAGAATAGATTGAAAAACCACGTATATAGATATACATTTGTCACCAGAAAAGTTTTACATAAAATCTACAGTTTTACATAAGATGTACAGTCTAAACTGCATTTATTTGTCTCCCCAATTTTTCGGTTATTGGTACAGCAGTTGTGTTTCTTTAGTAATTTCCAAATATTTTGGTTCTTTTTTTTATTTGAGTACTTAACCATATACCCTTGATAATCCTTTGATAATCCTTTCTAACCTTTTTATCCCGCTATCGACGAGCGCCATCTTGCTTTATTTCATTACTTAAAACAAGATGGCTGCCGGGTCTCGAGGGCAATGGAAACTAATATCCCTTATCGTTTGTGTTCCCCAGGGCATGTCATTCATAGCAGCGGTGCTGATTCTAAACATGGAGGCGCCTCAAGCGTTCATTTGTTTCACAAACCTTCTGGACGGGCCCGTACTGCGGGCGGCCTTCGCCAGGGACGGGGCTGCCATGCAGGTTTGTACCCTACTGCTGTTGGTGTAAGAGCTCTCTTGCTTCCGATACAACAACTCTGCGTATTTTACGCGAGGTTCTATTAGTAAGAAAGCTATTAGTATGAGTATCATCTGCCGAAAGACTACTGAAATAAAATACTCAGTATCTACCTAATGTAATTAGGCACCTAATTAAATAATTGGACGAGCGAGAAAAGCTAAAGAAGTTCTCCTACTGGAGCAATCTGGCGCATTTTGCGATTTGGCGCATTTGACGCGATTGTTCGTTCGACGATTACTTGAGTAAATTTGGTCGGATCGTTATAAAATTTGGTAGGCGGGTAAATGAAATAAAAATATTTTCTAGGTTTAAACATGAGCCACATCGGTCGAGGGGTTGCCGAGATGTGGGGTGGTATATGCAAAGCGCGCTCGGTTGCGCGAATGGTGTTGGCAAAAAGTAACACATTTGTAACTTGGGTCGCGATTACACAGTTTGGGGTGAACTACTAGTTTAAGCGACACACATGCCTAACTAACTCCCTCCCTTACCTTTCCCAGCGCCTCTGGAAAGCCTACACGACTCTTCTGAAGCACAACCTGCCTCTCCTCGCGGACCGAGTGGCCCCAGAACTGTATCTGCTCGAGTGGCTATACACGGCCTTCGCTAAGGCAATGCCTCTCGACGCGGCCTGCAGGGTTTGGGACGTGTTTCTACGGGATGGGGACACGTTTCTGTTCAATACAGCTTTGGGTAAGAATCTAACTAATCATATGTTTTATAAAGCGTAAAGTAGCAGTCAAAAGTTGACCAATTTTCCATGGATGCTACAACTTATCACGGCCGCCATATTGAAAATTCACGCTCGCAGGCTCGACAACGCCCCCATTTAACATTTCGCAGACTTGACAGACTCGCGAGGTCTACAGCTTACAGAGCCACTAGTTTTATAAAAGCGTTTTTAGTACCAACTTACTTGAAATGGCTCACCAGAAACTCACTGACATCCTATTTTGTTTGACCCACAGGCATCCTCCACCTCTATCAGGAGGAGCTCAAAGACCTGGACTTCATCGCTGCGGCCCAGTTCCTCACCAAGCTTCCCGAGGACCTGTGCCCAGAGGCCCTCTTCAAGAGTATCTCGAGCGTCAGCATGTCGATGGACGGTATGTCTTTCGAGGAGCTGGTGTCGTGCTGTGAGGTCGAGAGCAGTCTGGACGACGATGTGATGGTCAGGTTATGATATGAAACGAGCTGGTTGGATTGGCTGACGGTTAGACTGGGGCTGTCGTAGAGCCAAGCACTATAAACGCAGTTAGAAACGCTTCTAATGTTATTGAACGATGTTTGACAGTTTTTTTGTATCTGTGGCGCGTCTTAATTTCCTACAATTCACAGTTTAAAAATGTAAAGTAACTGAAAGTATAGAAGCGTCTGCAAATGTGTGTAACCTTCAACTTTTGTTTCTACAATGTTTCCTTTTTTAGGAGCGTTATTGGCTTACTGGGTCTGTCAACAGTTATAGAACAATGTTTGACAGCTGTTTTGTATCTGTGGCGCGTCTTAAAAAAATGTAAAGTAACCGTGAAAGTTACGCAATAATAATTATGAAGCGTCTGCAACTGTGTGTAACCTTCAACTTTTGTTTCTATGTTTTCTATTTCCAAGTTTAAAAAAATAAATATAAATGGATGGAGTTATAGATGGAGTTAGGAGCGCCGCTCATGTTATCGAATCTGTGTAGTCTGTGTACCGGGGTATCTTTTAAACTGGCTTGGTTAGACTGGGGGTTATAGTAAGGGCCTTACTGTCTTCTTGTAAGTCACAGTAGTTACAGGCGTCCGCGAATTCTTCACTTTCAGTTGCATATATTTTTTATAATTTGTTTTAAATTTAAAATGGGCGATGATTTTAGTATAAGGCGTCATGGGCGCATTCAAAAGGGTCTGCAAATGTGTGTAACTGAAACTTTGGTCTCCACAATATTTTTCAATTTGTTTGTGAAAATGTTTGACTCTATGGTACAATATAGACGATGTCTTCGCAGTGCGCTTATGGAAAAAAGGCTGGCTGGACTGGCTTACTGGTGTTTCAGTCAGCATAGGCTTATAATAATAAACACAGGCACCAAAAATGTCAGCAAATGTATGTAACTTTATTTCTTTAATTTCTATAGTTGTTTTTGGCGGAGGATGCCACCGGTTCTGCTGCGTAATCCTACTCCATGTGAAATTATGTCAAACGTTTGCTCGGCTCAGTTTAAGGAAAAAGTAAATGTATCACCGTTATTGAAGTTAAAGACCTCGTGATTCATCATCATCATCATCAGTTCCTGTTATCCCTAATCAGGGATATAGGGCTCTCGAAACGGTTTTCCAATCTGGCCGAAAGACCTCGCGATTCTCGTAATAATTCTCGCGAAATTACTAAAATATAATAGAACGTTAAGGAAGGGATAGATATTATTTTTTGTTGATGCTGGCCAGAATACAATTAGGCATGTTTATAGTAAGTAAGAAAGAAGGTAAGTAGGCGTTTAAAAAAGTTACGATATAATATTATGTATATTAAAATAAATGCTCTGTAAATTGTTCGAAGACATATCATATTCCGTAGTTTTTTTGCGAGTACCTGTATAAATATTATGCAATGGAATAGAAGTTATCTTAAAATATGTATATTTAAAACTTGTGTACATAAATTAAATAAAGATTAGGTTTTAAAATAACGAATCATCGAGTAGTAAACCGGCCTAAATAATTAATGAAAAATAAGTACCGTCGATGTACTTTTTCGTTATTACTAAATAACTATAATCTCATTACTTATAAATTATTATCACTTGTAAAAATTACATTACCTTATAGATATTATAATTCTTACTAAGTATATTTCTATTTATTAATATTCAAATGTTTAAAACCTATGTATTAATATTCAAATGTTTAAAACTTAAGCAATTTTGATTATCTATTTTGTTGGTTCGAACGGCTAAACGTTCTTCCAACTCATTGATTTGGTGCCTTAAGCTTGCCCCTCCGGGCGATAGGCGTAATAAGTTAAGATTTATGATATTTAGAGGTATAAAATACGTGTATTTTTCTCGTTACTCAGCTTTAAAATTTATTTATATTTAATTTTTTTAACATCTTGCCACTGAAATGTTTAACTTGAAACTTTTGCTGATATAATTATTTTTAAAGCAAATTTGGTAAAGCTTACCTTTTTTTAATTGTTGTAAGATTCTTGTTAAGTATTGAGTGCACTTTTTACTGTTTCACATTTTTTTAGATAGATTTTTATGCGAATTTTGAAGTAGTGAATTTATACTTTATATATTATTATGTACTTCCTTTCCTTACTGTTTAAACGAATGCTATTGCCACGGGGTTTACTCAGCCCTAGTTTAAGACATGTTAACTTGTGACTCACTTCAGGGTTAAAATGGTAAAAATGATGACAAAACTACATCACGCATAGCAATGAACCACCCAGTTTAAACGTTAGACTTAGATTAAAATAAATAAAAAAAGTTGTGCTAAATAAATTTATCTTATCTTATGGTAAAAATAAAGTTGTGATGAGGACTGATATTATTTTAACATGAATAAAAAAATATGAATTTGCCATCTCGATAGATATGTTAAGTTAAGCTTAAAGTAAAGTGTATTACGAATTAGAATTTTATATTTAAGCAAATTATGTGTCCCCAAAATAATACGTTAAAGAGTTTATAAAGTTATAACCATATGTATGTACTATAAAAAATATTAAATGGAATGGAAAGAAAATACATGCGTAAAGTGTAAATATTTTGTTTTATTTTCCTTTTAAAAATCTATGGGACAAGGGTTTAGGTTTATCACTATCACAAAATTAATATAAACCTTGATAAATATTTAAAAAGTAAAACTGAAGAAAATACAGAAGTTTCAAAACTAGAATGTTCGCAAACATTCTATTTATCTCAAACATCTTACCTATGTATAATTAATTAATTATGTTAAAATAACTTCACCTTTGAAATCTCACTGGTTTTTCTGCCTCAAGATTCCACAAACGAAATCGGCGGTTAGGCCACTAAAATGTTTATAAAAAGTAATTACTTATTACCCCACATTACCTGGATTATATAAGATGTAATATTATAATTCCTACTTAGCAAAGTCCTCAAGTTTATCCCCGGGCCAGATGGTAAGAGAGTTAACGATCGTAAAGTGTTATCTGGAGATAAAAATGTATCAAATGCAAAGTCCACGTTGCATCAGCCACTGCGGGAGTGGGACTGTTTCACAGGGGGTGACTAACAAAACGTACCTACCGAAGGGGTGGGACGAATATTTCGCAACAATATCTCACCCACTGTGGGTAGGGTTGAGTTATTGTTGCGAAATATTCGTATCGTTGCGAAATAAGTATCTGAAATTACTGTGAAGCGCCCGCTTTGCCGCGCTCTCGCCCATACAAACTACCTGAAGTCACTGTGAAGCGCCCGCTCTGCCACGCTCTCGCCCATACAAACTACCTGAAGTCACTGTGGAGCGCCCGCTCTGCCACGCTCCCGCCCATACAAACTACCTGAAGTCACTGCTAAGCGCCCGCTCTGCCACGCTCTCGCCCATACAAACTACCTGAAGTCACTGTGAAGCGCCCGCTCTGCCACGCTCTCGCCCATACAAACTACCTGAAGTCACTGTGAAGCGCCCGCTCTGCCGCGCTCTCGCCCATACAAACTACCTGAAGTCACTGTGAAGCGCCCGCTCTGCCGCGCTCTCGCCCATACAAACTACCTGAAGTCACTGTGGAGCGCCCGCTCTGCCACGCTCTCGCCCATACAAACTACCTGAAGTCACTGTGAAGCGCCCGCTCTGCCACGCTCTCGCCCATACAAACTACCTGAAGTCACTGTGAAGCGCCCGCTCTGCCACGCTCTCGCCCATACAAACTACCTGAAGTCACTGTGAAGCGCCCGCTCTGCCGCGCTCTCGCCCATACAAACTACCTGAAGTCACTGTGAAGCGCCCGCTCTGCCGCGCTCTCGCCCATACAAACTACCTGAAGTCACTGTGGAGCGCCCGCTCTGCCACGCTCTCGCCCATACAAACTACCTGAAGTCACTGTGAAGCGCCCGCTCTGCCACGCTCTCGCCCATACAAACTACCTGAAGTCACTGTGAAGCGCCCGCTCTGCCACGCTCTCGCCCATACAAACTACCTGAAGTCACTGTGAAGCGCCCGCTCTGCCACGCTCTCGCCCATACAAACTACCTGAAGTCACTGTGAAGCGCCCGCTCTGCCACGCTCTCGCCCATACAAACTACCTGAAGTCACTGTGGAGCGCCCGCTCTGCCACGCTCTCGCCCATACAAACTACCTGAAGTCACTGTGAAGCGCCCGCTCTGCCACGCTCTCGCCCATACAAACTACCTGAAGTCACCGTGAAGCGCCCGCTCTGCCACGCTCTCGCCCATACAAACTACCTGAAGTCACTGTGAAGCGCCCGCTCTGCCGCGCTCTCGCCCATACAAACTACCTGAAGTAACTGTGAAGCGCCCGCTCTGCCGCGCTCTTGCCCATACAAACTACCTGAAGTCACTGTGAAGCGCCCGCTCTGCCGCGCTCTCGCCCATACAAACTACCTGAAGTCACTGTGAAGCGCCCGCTCTGCCGCGCTCTCGCCCATACAAACTACCTGAAGTCACTGTGAAGCGCCCGCTCTGCCGCGCTCTCGCCCATACAAACTACCTGAAGTCACTGTGAAGCGCCCGCTCTGCCGCGCTCTCGCCCATACTAACTACCTGAAGTCACTGTGAAGCGCCCGCTCTGCCGCGCTCTCGCCCATACAAACTACCTGAAGTAACTGTGAAGCGCCCGCTCTGCCACGCTCTTGCCCATACAAACTACCTGAAATCACTGTGAAGCGCCCGCTCTGCCGCGCTCTCGCCCATACAAACTACCTGAAGTCACTGAAGCGCCCGCTCTGCCGCGCTCTCGCCCATACAAACTACCTGAAGTCACTGTGAAGCGCCCGCTCTGCCGCGCTCTCGCCCATACTAACTACCTGAAGTCACTGTGAAGCGCCCGCTCTGCCGCGCTCTCGCCCATACAAACTACCTGAAGTAACTGTGAAGCGCCCGCTCTGCCACGCTCTTGCCCATACAAACTACCTGAAGTCACTGTGGAGCGCCCGCTCTGCCACGCTCTCGCCCATACAAACTACCTGAAGTCACTGTGAAGCGCCCGCTCTGCCACGCTCTCGCCCATACAAACTACCTGAAGTCACTGTGAAGCGCCCGCTCTGCCACGCTCTCGCCCATACAAACTAACTGAAGTCACTGTGAAGCGCCCGCCCTGCCGCGCTGTCGCTCATACAAACTACCTGAAGTCACTGTGAAGCGCCCGCTCTGCCGCGCTCTCGCCCATACAAACTACCTGAAGTCACTGTGAAGCGCCCGCTCTGCCGCGCTCTTGCCCATACAAACTACCTGAAGTCACTGTGAAGCGCCCGCTCTGCCGCGCTCTCGCCCATACAAACTACCTGAAATCACTGTGAAGCGCCCGCTCTGCCGCGCTCTCGCCCATACAAACTACCTGAAGTCACTGAAGCGCCCGCTCTGCCACGCTCTCGCCCATACAAACTACCTGAAGTCACTGTGAAGCGCCCGCTCTGCCGCGCTCTCGCCCATACTAACTACCTGAAGTCACTGTGAAGCGCCCGCTCTGCCGCGCTCTCGCCCATACAAACTACCTGAAGTAACTGTGAAGCGCCCGCTCTGCCACGCTCTTGCCCATACAAACTACCTGAAGTCACTGTGGAGCGCCCGCTCTGCCACGCTCTCGCCCATACAAACTACCTGAAGTCACTGTGAAGCGCCCGCTCTGCCACGCTCTCGCCCATACAAACTACCTGAAGTCACTGTGAAGCGCCCGCTCTGCCACGCTCTCGCCCATACAAACTACCTGAAGTCACTGTGAAGCGCCCGCTCTGCCGCGCTGTCGCTCATACAAACTACCCGAAGTCACTGTGAAGCGCCCGCTCTGCCGCGCTCTCGCCCATACAAACTACCTGAAGTCACTGTGAAGCGCCCGCTCTGCCGCGCTCTTGCCCATACAAACTACCTGAAGTCACTGAAGCGCCCGCTCTGCCGCGCTCTCGCCCATACAAACTACCTGAAGTCACTGTGAAGCGCCCGCTCTGCCGCGCTCTCGCCCATACTAACTACCTGAAGTCACTGTGAAGCGCCCGCTCTGCCGCGCTCTCGCCCATACAAACTACCTGAAGTAACTGTGAAGCGCCCGCTCTGCCACGCTCTTGCCCATACAAACTACCTGAAGTCACTGTGGAGCGCCCGCTCTGCCACGCTCTCGCCCATACAAACTACCTGAAGTCACTGTGAAGCGCCCGCTCTGCCACGCTCTCGCCCATACAAACTACCTGAAGTCACTGTGAAGCGCCCGCTCTGCCGCGCTGTCGCTCATACAAACTACCCGAAGTCACTGTGAAGCGCCCGCTCTGCCGCGCTCTCATATACGTATAACTACAAAATTTAAAATACCCCCGACATTTTAGCTTCAAATAGCATAGCTCATAAACGGCTGAACCGATTTTGATAAAACATATCTAACAACACTCGCTAAGAACCTATTTTCAATTAAAAAACGCATCCAAATCGGTTCACCCATTTAAGAGCTACGGACGATGTCACAGACAGACACACTGACAGACAGACAGACACACACACATAGCGGTCAAACTTATAAAAACCCTCTTTTTGGGTAGGGGGCTATAAGCAATCCTAAGATAAAGTTCATTGACCTACCCACGCCCCTTCGGCTTTAGGCAAATGCATGACGTCACTATGTTGTTATTTTTGATTCAACCCGGATTGCCTTCAAAGATAACACCGACGTAGGGCCACCCACTAGTCTGAACATGTTTTTAAACAATTTAGTAGCGCGTTAGATAGGGTCTACAGATATAGAGTAAGTACCTAGGTATTACACCATTACACCACGGTTACATGCCGGCCACATACAGACAAAATCGAATCAGTATTCCGAACGCAGTGACTGCATACAAAGTCTATGGACCTATAAATGCGCGCGGGATGAGAATAGGATGGAACCTTGTCAAAATCAGTCGAAAATATACGTTATTTTACTTTGACAAGGATGCTTTTACGCGAGTTTGCTTAGCGCGCGCGATTCAGTTCCAAAAGGTCGCACGCATCCCATTCTCATCTAGCGCGGATTATACCTACCACACACATACGGGTTTTTTCTGTCCGGAATTTTCATAGATATGTACCTATGCAGTTTGGATTCGTTTCGTTCTTCCGAACTGAAAATTCCGTCTGTATGTGAGAAATTCGCATAGGGGTGAATTACCAGGGGTAGGTTAGATACCATAAGTTTGAAACGTGCCTAGGTAACTAAGTACCTACCTAGATACTCGTACAACAGGAAAGTCGGCACTTTAATAAATTTCGTGGGATCATGGGAAAAAATATCCTGAAAGTAGAGCTTCTCGCTATTCCCTTTAGGGCCAAGCAGTGACGTAGACAGAATAGAGTAAATATTGCGCAAAGTCTACGAATGTCTTCGCGGGATTTATTTCAGCGACTGTCATTTCCACACATACAGTCTCAAGATACCAGCCTATAGCTGTACCAGCAGATAACCGGAGCATCATAGGTTATCGTCTGTTGAAAAATCGCTCTCCATTGCTCCCAAGAATTAAATAATGAGGCAACCAATAGGGGTCCCGATGGCCACTGTGGCTCGCACTGCGCATGCGTATAAACGTACAGAGGGGTGCTTTGGAACCAGTATAAAATAACCACGCGGATCCGACGCGCCTTCAAAACAATACTCGTAAATACAGAGTTAAATCCCTCCAAAAAGTGATTAAAAGATGGAAGAGAAAACGAATAGGAAGACGGAGCCGGGAGAAACTATAGGCTTGTTGGAAAATAAGGTAAGTTTTTTAAAAGTCTTTTGGTGATGTAATGTCACGTAAAGGTCGAATAGGGGATGCAGTTTCAGTAAGGGTGGTTTACCTATGCAGAATATTTTGAGGTTAGATTTTCGTTATTCTTTTGTTTAGTTTAGACTTGGGGAGGTACTGCTGTTACTGGCTACGTTAGTGATAAACTTTAAAGTAGGTACCTAAGTCAGTACTTATCTAGAAGAAACAATATTTTTATGTTGATTGTTTATTTATAGGTTAGTTCCGAGGTCGCTTCTAAATGAATAATAGGTGTAATTGTCACTTACCGACGCCGTATCCTGAGAAGTTCTTTACTCCAAAAGCATGACTGGAAAAAACTCTACATTAAACACAGTAGCAGTATCGCTAATGACTTCAATAAACGATATCAATTTTAGTAAACAAACAGTTTAGCAACTGAGCGTCAATCAAATCAAATGTGATGTGACCAAATAAACGACTTGGAGGCACTCGAATATGAAGGACGAAATTTTAGAAGCGCTTGGTGATTTGTTGACGTCACAGCTACGCCTCCCCAAGTCCCCACCTCCCTAACTAAAACGTCATTGTAAAGGTCATGCCCCTTTGCCTACGATAGCAATCGTGCTATTTGCCGCTTTGATGCCGCGTAAAATGTATGCGATTACGAAGGATTGAACGAGGACCGAGGTTTGAGATTTCGCACCCACGCGCGCGTGCTGTGTTGCTACGCGCGTAGCTAGATTTGGCGTAGCTCCTGCTACGGATTTCGTAGAGGGCTGTTTTGGAAAGTGTTTTTGTCATTGAAGGTTTTTGGTTGCGATTTTTTAAACGAGTGAGTTTCAGTGGGTTATTTCTTATATGTAGTAACTAGGTATTGAATCTAATAAATTGGAATGGAAGCGGCTTTTTACACTAGCCTTATATGTAGATTGATCGGGTTCACGATTTTGCCTATTATAAAACCAATTTCGTCCCGTCGTCCGGCGTAACAAGGGGGGATGCGGGATAACGCATATATTGAATAATGTTAAGAAGGAAATTCCTCTTCCTTCGACATTTGCGTGTTTTAATTCACCACGAGGAATGCTTTATACCTATTGCTTTAGGTTCTTACTATAGAGATTACAATGTAGGTATCGTCTCTGTTTTCGAAAGGGTCGATCTCCGGATCAAATCATAATTTTCCCTGTAGATAACAAACCAATAAGAACATATCTTGCGTAGGTCAAATACAATTAAAAAGGCAGCGGCAGAGCCGGCAGATAATTATTTATTCTCGCTCGTTCCAAAACAATATTTATCGGGCCACTTACGTAAAAGGTAAACAAAAGAGACAGATGTCTTATCGCTGTCTTTAATTGTTTTGTAAGCCCAAATTAATCTGGTTGTAAGTCCTCTTTCTAACAGTCACAGCCTTTAACAGTACTTCTATCAAATAAATAAAAAAGTATTTTCATCTACGTAATGAGGTAATCTATACAGCGTCCAATGGGCATTAATCAGTGAGGCATCGATTGTCGTAAATTGAAAACCATTTCGAGGAATAGGGATACAGATTACTATTAGGGGTTAAAATAAGTAAAATGAAAACGGATTATTAATATTTATCGCCAAAAATGTTTACTTCATTTTTCTTTCGATGACGTCATCATAGACTCTAAAGCCTCGCGTCCATTAGGCGGATCGGGGCGGATTTTTGCCGGCGGCAAAAATCCGCCTGCCTATATTTTGTATGGAAGTGCGTCCACTAGAGCGCATCGGGGCGGGGCGGGCCGCGACGCAATATTTTTGCCGGCGGATTTTTGCCGGCGGCATTACCCGCCCCGATGCGCCTAGTGGACGCAGGGGCAACAGCATGCTCGCGCATGCGAATGCGCGCGAGTGTTGCCATTTGTCGACCAGAATACATAATCGGCTGAATTATTGTTGTTCTTGTTTATAATAATGTAAAGAATTCTATGCTATTGGCGTGAACGAAAAATCGCTGAACAAACGCTTAGTACGAATAACTCAGTAAAGTTAAGCTTCAAAAAAATAAAACTGTAAAAAAATTGAATTACCCTCCACGCTGCTATCGTCCACCCTTAAGGTTGGACGATAGCAACGTGGCGGGAGATTCAAAATTTTCACAGTTTTTTACATTTTGTAGCTAAACTGAGCTATTTTTGTTCAGCGATTTTACGTTAGACAAAAATAGCTCAGTTTAGCTACAAAATGTAAAAATCTGTGAAAATTTTGAATTTTCCGCCACGTTGCTATCGTCCACCCTTAACCGATCATGATGATGAAGAAATACCAGCAGAAGTATTAGAAGTTGATTTTTGGTTTTGTTAAGTTTATGGTTTTCACAAACGCCGTATTGTTCCAGTAGACTCGGAGAACTTCGCTCGCTTCTCTCGCTCGTTCAATTATTCCGTTTCGGATCCAGATTGAACGCAGGTTGGACGTAACTCAACGCGGGATTTTTTTGTAACTAAATATTGAAATGAAAAAATATTACGTATACTGCGTGTTATTCACTTGGTAAGTAAAAAAAAAAATGTCATCGAGTATTTATCATCAATTTTATTAGTTTAAAGTGCATGAAATCCCTAATATAAAATAGTCTGTAATTTTGGCATGAATGAATAGGGCTTGGCAATTTTTTTTTGCAGCCAAGGGCCACATAGAGCCAAAATGGCATAAAAGCGGACCGTACCTGAAACTATAGGTAGGTACTTACCATACCCTATAATTATTTTACCCATAGTATATTCAGAGTGAGATGAGCGCGCGTCAGAAAATTTCAGTCTCAATCATACAAAATAATTTCAATCTGTTCAAAATTTCTCAATCGACTAGGCATCAAATTCAAATTCAAATTCAAAATTCAAATTCATTTATTGGATAAAAAGCGGTACATTAAAACAAAAGAAATACTTATCCTAAAGTAGATACGGTATGTCTTAATGGAAAGTTGGCAACTACCACCTGCACTGGCCTTAGCGGCCGTATTGCAGAATGGCAGTTGTGTAGAGAGGTGGCCCAATGCACTTGGGATAGATATCCTTGAGAGTTGATTAAATAACATTGCGTAGTAATTAAGTGACTAAGTACATTAAACATTTTAATTTACTTTAAGAGTTTTTTTTTAAATTACTATTATAGTGGAGAGAGTTACAATCGAGAGAGTTAAAATCAAAAAGTTACAATTTAGGCAATGTCACAAAAAGTCACAACGAGGGCTCAAAAGTTACAATATTTGTGATTAGACAAAGTGGCAACACCAAAAAATCCGCCGAGCCGATGCGCCGATCCGCCCCGATGCGCTTAGATGGACGCACCCCAACGTTGCGTTGCGTTGCGGCCCGGCCCGGCCCGCCCCGATCCGCCTCATATGGACGCTAGGCTTATTGCGGTAGTTCCATTGCCTACAAATATTTTAAAAAATACATTCGTCAACAACAACTGTCAAAAGTGTCAAATAACTGAGAAAATAACCTTCTTGTTGACTTGACACTGACATTTGTCAAACGTCAACATATTTTTATTTTTTAAAAGCATGAATGAATGCAATGAACTTAGTACATAATGCCAGTGGTGACTTCATACACAAAACTTTTAGAAATTTTAAATAATTAATAAAAAAATATTTACATAAAAAAATATGAAAATATTCAAATTAGTTTCTTATATTTGTCTATATTTTCGATTTATAGAATAAAAAATAGGATTTTACGATGCCCATTGCACCTTCATTCAACTTCATAGATGGGTAAAGGGAAGGATGGAGTAGGCGTGCCCAGCACCCACGTATTATCTATGTCCCGTTCAATCCAAAGTCCGTCTATATTTAGCCCACAAATAAAGGCTGACACAATCGGTATAACAGTCGCATCCGGCGACGTCCGTTTATCCTTTTAACTGTTCTTAACTAAGTCCTACGCCACCGGAGAGAGATATGACCTCTTTGTTCTAGACAAGTCCTTTTAGCCACTGTGACTGCTATCGGCCCACTGGCCGATGTATCTAAAAATAAACGGAACAAACATATATTTTATCATCTGAACGTCTATAATCCGTGCGGAATCAGAATGGGATAATACCTTTTGGAACTGAATCGAAAATGACAGTTCTCGAGAAGCGTCAGTAAAAAAAAAATTAGTTCTATGTTCTATCATAGGGTTATGAAAGTGGAAATACACAAAAATGTTTAATGTTTGTAATCTAAAAGGATTCAATGTTATTGCATTAATTTAATAAAACGTGATAAAACTCGAGCAGACACCCACGCGCACAGAAAACACAAGCAAGTTTCGACGCGAGTTTGCCATAGACAACTAGAGTTTGCCGAAATGCTGACGCTACAGGACCGCGAGCTTCTCAGTTCCAAAAGGTATTATCCCATTCTGATCCCGCACGGATTCTAACATGATTAATCCTACAACAACGAGTTTATGGCTGCATTGACAGCGTAGGTACTAGATATTTCTAAAAAACACTTTATAACATAATTTTCTTAATCTCAATCATCTATCTCTCCTTTACTAAAAATTCTATTCGAAAGTAGGTATCTGTTAGCTAAAGTAATGGAAAATTTAATTGATTTTCCCTACTTTTATTGTACAACGGCATGAATGGTAGGTAGAGTCCATAGGGAACCATAATTATGTCCCTAGTTAATCTTACAAATGTAGGTAAATGAAATTACTTTAGTACGGAATGATTTTTATAATGCATTTATTTACCTACTGGGTCTCAATAAGTAATTAGAAACAACTTGAAGAAAAACCAGCAACATTTTTGTAAGCAAGCCTCCTAGGTACTTACCTATCGAAATTAATTAATGAAGGCCCTTTGATTCTCAAAGAGGAAATAGAGAAAATGTAATTGCTCAAGTTGTTATGCAGTTACTTTCTTACCTAATATTAATTATTGTAATTAATAGTGCTATCGTTGTTGCTGTCCGTTGCGTGTTAATTGCTCACATCAACACACTTGTTTTATTTCCACGCTGATTGTTGGGATAATGCTATTTAAATAAATAATTGTGCATTATTCAAGGGCTCGTACAGAAATAAATCAAGTTGGTAATTAGGGAGGGAAAGTCACAAATGCAGTGGCGGAATTCTTGAGTGTTTCTTGATCCTACAACAAATGTTTAGGGTTCCGTACCTCAAGAGGGAAAAACGGAACCGTTATAGGATCACTTTGTGTGTCTGTTTTTCTTGTCTGTCCGTCTGTTTTTCTTGGTCTAGTTCAATGTTATTTTGAAGGTCCAGATTGTCCAGTACCATCCCGTCCCGTCTGAATTCCATCAAGACCTTACTTTTAGGGTCGCCCTTGTGGTTTTTGTACCTACAAATTAAATTACCAAATTTTAGGGGTTTCTTACCCGCCCTTGATTGACGATTTTTTCGTAAATTGGGGCCAATATTTTTTTTTATGTTGTCGCCATCTCAATTCCAAAACAGATTTCTTTGAGTTGAAGTCAGATCCACGTGTAACGGAGCTTATTATGCCTATAATCTACAGGGTGCACTGTAAGTCGATAGCGGAACTTTAAGTAGGCTGTGTACAGATCAGTACTTACAAACAACTTGTACTAGGTGGCGAAAAAAATGGAAAAAAAGTTCCGCTATCGACTTAGAGTAACACCCTGTAGTTTCCTCTTGATGGAGGAGTCCTTTTTTTCGCTTTCATACTTCGTTAATTAATGTTCACAACTTGTAATTGTTAGTAAACTAAGTAGATACTTAGATTGTAACGCGACTATGATGCCATGCAACGTTTTGAACGTCCGTTTTCCTTTTTCATCACTTCGATTGAAGTAAGTACATTCTGCATCGTTTACATTTTTATCTAGTGCAATTAATAAAAGGTTTTGCTGTTGTTTTGCCGAAAGTTCTGAATAAATGGAACGTACCTTAGATAGTAAGTATAGTATACGTCATTGTACTCAAAGCAACTTAAGGTATACCGAAAAAAATTGTCTGTTCGTTATGCTGTGGCTTTTAGAAGGTCATTAGGTACCCTTAAAAAAAGAAGTCTGGCTACCGAACAGTCGTTTGCACTCAGCGTTGGAGATCTCTCTGAGAGGAGATCGCACACATATTTATAGGTACTTACTAAAATAGTTCTGGGGTAATTAAATTAAGTGTCAAAACACTTCACAATGGGTCCACGGAGAAATCGAGTCTTTACTTATTTTTTATTCATTCATCAAACCACCAAATCCAACAAACCACAAAAAAGTACTGAAAATTTGCAACAGGTATGTACTTATATATGTATTCTGCAATATGTAGTCACTTGTGCTTCATTTAATCATTTTATTTGATTTACGTTTCATGAAGTAGAGCTGAATATTATAATTTACAAAGTCTGCCTAGGTACAACTTACGTTCTGCCCTGCAACCTGCAGCCGTGAGATGTTTATCACGAACGTGATACATTTGCCACTAACGCCAACGTGAACAATCACCATATAGAGTTAACCACCTGGATAAACGCCTTTTATACAGCGAGAGAAAAACCTATCGGTTCCGGCTACGCTTTTATTTTATTTATTTGGGTTAGCCGGTAGTGCCAGCCAACTTTGGTGCACTGGCAGAGTGGCAGGCAGTTTACCCGCGGTCCGGCCCCCTGACAGACGTTTTGGAGGGAAACGTGGTCAGTCAGAGGCCAGAGCCAATTGAGGTTCTTTTTTTGCGCGCGGCCTGAGGCAACGACTTGTGTTGTAAACAGGCAACGCTTCAGTTACGTTCGCGTGTTCGACGTGCCAGTATTGTGAAAAAAAAAACTCAAGAGTGTGAAAGCCGTATTTTTTAAAGAAAAATAGTGCGGAGTTTCTAAACGTGTAAATGAAAATGGAGACAGAAAAAGAAAGGGGTTGCTATGACAACGTCGGTTTTGTTATGACGGAGAAAAACGTCTGGATGGATAAGGTATGTCAATCGAACATGCGTATTGTAAAAGAGAATCAAAGCGGATGCAGTGAATTTTTAAGCAAGTAGCAAGCAAAAGGAGGCTTGTGATTGTGACCTTGCCACTTACCGTGTCCTCCCAAGCGTAAACCAAGTGAGGCATCAATATTATTAGTGCACAAAACATACACCACACGACTACCTAACTCAAATAAAAAAAAGGCACCAAATCATAGCGCCAATAAAATTATCAGACTCTTTTTTCTTACGTACCTATGTTACTTAGTACTTTTTCAGCCAGTTTTATGGAAAAACTCCATGGTGACGAAAACTTTTCCAAGAATACCATCCTACATTTTCTTCATTAGACATTGTAGAGCAGAAGGAAAATGTATAGAATAACTAATAAGAATAGGCAACACTATTACTTACTCGCCCTCACCCTGCGTAAAATTTGAAAAAGCGTGACAATTATTTTGGTTTCCTAATAAAATAACTTCAGTCTTTATTTCAAGGGCCGTAGGTAGAGCTAGGAGCTAGGTACATATTTAATACCTACACATCGACCGAGAATAGAGAAAAGAGTGACACCCTACTAGATTACAGGCAACAGCTACTTAGCTTAGCCGGCAATAGGTATGTAGTAGACCTAATTTTCACCAATACAGAGAGTAAAAAACTACAGGGTGCACTCTAATTCGATAGCGGAACTTTAAGTAGGCTGTCTACTGATCAATTCAAACAACTTGTACTAGGTGGCGAAAAAAATGGAGCGAAAAAATATCAGCTGTTTTATACATTTGGCTCAGTACTGAGTCGACCTTTTGTATGGAACAGCTGATATTTTTTTCGCTCCATTTTTTTCGCCACCTAGTACAAGTTGTTTGTATTGATCAGTAGATAGCCTACTTAAAGTTCCGCTATCGACTTAGAGTGCACCCTGTAGATAAGAGGGAAAAAGTTTCCCTAAAAGTTAGGGAGTCGATCATCTGTAAATTGTGGAATATTAAGTATATATAAATAAATAAGTGATGGTGCCAGTGATTTGCCTACGTTAATTATTCACTGTTTTCATATTAGTCAAACATAGTTGGTTATTATGAATGGTCGAGTGGTCACACCCCTGAGTTCTAAAGTACCGTACCTACTTAAGATTTTGCGTCTTTGTACTTAAGTTGTAAAAAAACATCTCTACAAAACAGCAGTACTAAGATCCACAGCTAAGATCAAACGTTCAATGTACATAGAGGTGGTAGAGTCCCTGTATTATCAAAAATAAGCACCGTAAATATTCACATTATGTAATAAAAAAACAAAAAAGGCTTGTCATTTCAATCATTTTCCATAAATAAATTTCCAGCATTAAACCAGTTTTTAGGGTTTCGTACCCAAAGGGTAATTAATGGACCTTATTACTCCTAAGACTCCGCTGTCCGCCGTCTGTCACCAGGCTGTAATATATCTCATCAACCTTGATAGTTAGACAGTTGAAATTTTCACAGATGATGTATTTCTGTTGCCGCTATAACAACTAATACTAAAAAAAAAACAGAATAAAATAAATATTTATGGGGGCTCCCATACATACAAAAAACGTGACTTTTTTGCCGTTTTTATAGATAATGGTACGGAACCCTTCCTGCGCGAGTCTGACTCGCACTTGGCCGGTTTTTCCGTCGACTGGTGAGTGGATTTTCTTAGAGAATGGACACGCAGTTTCTATACGTGCTGGGCAAGCCCACTCCATCTAAACATGACCCAGGCACTGCTGTGTCCTAGTGGTCACTCACTTCACCCATATAGTGTGAGTAAAGGTGCCACTGGACGCTGTTAAAACATAGATCTCATCACTTAGGCCTATTGAAGTCTACAGTCGAGTCACCTTTGGAGCGTGACTTTAATTTTGGCAACTTTTTGCGACAGTCCAAAATATAATTTGTACCTATAGGTTGATGATGATGATTAGGTATGTAGGTATGTGTAACTAGTAACTACACACGGTGGCCGAGGGGGACGATATTCCTAGACAACTTAGTTACAACTGTAACTTTGGCAATTTTTTGTTTCCATGTTTCTTAATTGAGTAGCTCTACATAAAGTTCTATCTACCTTTTTCGTATACTTACGTGGATGGAATTATACAAGGTGTTACAAAAGTACCTAACTCTTTTACAGGGTGTAACCTACTGGTCAATAGGATGTCAAACCTGTAAAAAAAAGTTGAAAAAAACAATGTTTATTTTATAACCTCAAAATTGAAAATATTTCATAACTTTTTTGTTTTTGTTATAAGCTCAAAGGACCACGGGCACATTAGTATGAAGTCTGGGCCCACTGACAGTTGACACTTGATGAAATTTTTTACATTGTCCGACCTCAATAAACTTCATGTCAAATGAAAGCTCTTGAAGAGTACTTCAATTTATTCTACGGCAGCTTAGTCAAAATCGAGCGCGAAAATGGTGTTTTGGGCACATTTGTCCCATTTTATGAAGATTGTCCGACCTCAATAAACTTCATGTTAAATGAAAGCTCTTGAAGAGAACTTCAATTTATTCTATGGCAGCTTTGTCAAAATCGAGCGCGAAAATGGTGTTTTGGGCATATTTGTCCCATTTTATGAAGATTGTCCGACCTCAATAAACTTCATGTCAAATGAAAGCTCTTGAAGAGTACTTCAATTTATTCTATGGCAGCTTTGTCAAAATCGAGCGCGAAAATGGTGTTTTGGGCATATTTGTCCCATTTTATGAAGATTGGCCGACCTCAATAAACTTCATGTCAAATGAAAGATCTTGAAGAGTACTTCAATTTATTCTATGGCAGCTTAGTCGAAATCGAGCGCGAAAGTGGTTTTTTGGGGATGGGCATATTGGGCCCACTGACAGTTGACATTTTACATTGTCCGACCTCAATAAACTATATGTCAAATGAAAGCTCTTGAAGAGTACTTTAATTTATTCTTTGGTAGCTTAGTTAAAATCGTGCGCGAAAATGGTGTTTTGTGCATATTTGTCCCATTTTATGAAGATTGTCCGACCTCAATGAAACTCATGACAAATGAAAGCTCTTGAAGCGTACTTTAATTTATTCTATGGCAGCTAAGTCAAAATCGAGCGCGAAAGTGGTGTTTTGGGGATGGGCATATTGGGCCCGCTGACAGTTGACATTTTACTTTGTCCGACCTCAATAAACTTTATGTCAAATGAAAGCTCTTGAAGAGTACTTCAATTTATTCTATGGCAGCTTAGTCGAAATCAAGCGCGAAAGTGGTGCTTCGGGGATGGGCATATTGGGCCCACTGACAGTTGACATTTTACATTGTCCGACCTCAATAAACTTTATGGCAAATGAAAGCTCTTGAAGAGTACTCTAATTTATTCTTTGGCAGCTTAGTCAAAATCGAGCGCGAAAATGGTGTTTTGGGCATATTTGTCCATTTTATGAAGATTGTCCGACCTCAATAAAACTCATGTCAAATGAAAGCTCTTGAAGAATACTTTAATTTATTCTATGGCAGCTTAGTCGAAATCAAGCGCGAAAGTAGACAATCTTCATAAAATGGGACAAATATGCCAAAAACAACATTTTCGCGCTCGATTTTGATTAAGCTGCCAAAGAATAAATTAAAGTACTCTTCAAGAGCTTTCATTTGACATAAATTTTATTGAGGTCAGACAATGAAAAATGTCAACTGTCAGTGGGCCCAATATGCCCATCCCCAAAACACCACTTTCGCGCTCGATTTCGACTAAGCTGCCATAGAATAAATTGAAGTACTCTTCAAGAGCTTTCATTTGACATGAAGTTTATTGAGGTCGGAGAAAGTAAAATGTCAACTGTCAGTGGGCCCAATATGCCCATCCCCAAAACACCACTTTCGCGCTTGATTTCGACTAAGCTGCCATAGAATAAATTGAAGTACTCTTCAAGAGCTTTCATTTGACATGAAGTTTGTTGAGGTCGGACCATCTTTATAAAATGGAACAAATATGCCCAAAACACAATTTTCGCGCTCGATTTTGACTAAGCTGCCAAAAAATAAATTAGAGTACTCTTCAAGAGCTTTCATTTGACATAAAGTTTATTGAGGTCGGACAAAGTAAAATGTCAACTGTCAGTGGGCCCAATATGCCCATCCCCAAAATACCACTTTCGCGCTCGATTTCGACTTAGCTGCCATAGAATAAATTTAAGTACGCTTCAAGAGCTTTCATTTGACATGAGTTTTATTGAGGTCGGACAATCTTCATAAAATGGGACAAATATGCCCAAAACACCATTTTCGCGCTCGATTTTGACTAAGCTGCCAAAGAACAATTTAGAGTACTCTTCAAGAGCTTTCATTTGACATAAAGTTTATTGAGGTCGGACAAAGTAAAATGTCAACTGTCAGAGGGCCCAATATGCCCATCCCCAAAACACCACTATCGCGCTTGATTTCGACTAAGCTGCCATAGAATAAATTGAAGTACTCTTCAAGAGCTTTCATTTGACATGAAGTTTATTAAGGTCAGACAATCTTCATAAAATGGGACAAATATGCCCAAAACACAATTTACGCGCTCGATTTTGACTAAGCTGCCAAAGAATAAATTAGAGTACACTTCAAGAGCTTTCATTTGACATAAAGTTTATTGAGGTCGGACAAAGTAAAATGTCAACTGTCAGTGGGCCCAATATGCCCATCCCCAAAACACCACTTTCGCGCTTGATTTCGACTTAGCTGCCATAGAATTAATTAAAGTACGCTTCAAGAGCTTTCATTTGACATGAGTTTTATTGAGGTCAGACAATCTTCATAAAATGGGACAAATATGCCCAAAACACCATTTTCGCGCACGATTTTGACTAAGCTACCAAAGAATAAATTAAAGTACTCTTCAAGAGCTTTCATTTGACATAAAGTTTATTGAGGTCGGACAATGTAAATTGTCAACTGTCAGTGGGCCCAATATGCCCATCCCCAAAACACCACTTTCACGCTCGATTTCGACTAAGCTGCCGTAGAATAAATTGATGTACTCTTCAAGAGCTTTCATTTGACACGAGTTTTATTGGGGTCGTACAATCTTTACAAAATGGGACAAATATGACCAAAACATCATTTTCGCGCTCGATTTTGACTAAGCTGCCATAGAATAAACTCATGTACTCTTCAAGAGCTTTCATTTGACATGAGTTTTATTGAGGTCGGACAATCTTCACAAAATGGGACAAATATGCCCAAAACACCATTTTCGCGCTTGATTTTGACTAAGCTGCCATAGAATAAATTGATGTACTCTTCAAGAGCTTTCATTTCACATGAGTTTTATTGAGGTCGGACAATCTTCATAAAATGTGATAAATATGCCCAAAACACCATTTTCGCGCTCGTTTTTGACTAAGCTGTCATATAATAAATTAAAGTACTCTTCAGGGGCTTTCATTTGACATCAAGTTTATTGAGGTCGGACAATGTAATTTTTTTCATCAAGTGTCAACTGTCAGTGGGCCCAATGTGCCCATGGTCCTTTAAAAATATGTTTGTGCATGTAGGTGCATTTACATAGCTTTGAGTTGTTAAAACATTGTGAAAGTGAATGAAAACAATATTTAAAAAAATCTTTTCTCCCGCCACCTCGTTCATATTTTATAAATAAAAAAATTACGGAACGTCATAGAGCAAAAACAAAAATTTAGGTTGTGATACCTATCACCGGGTGCTATTACCCTGTAAAAAGAGTTAGGTACTTTTGTAACACCTTGTATTTACGACGCCCAGGTGACAAAGTATTTCCTACATTTGCGGAAACTATGTAACACTGAACACACAATGAAATGGTCTCAAAGACCTGTAGAATATTAAATTAGGTACCATTTTTTATGCAGCCTAAAGGTTGTCTTTTATTATTTCTTATCAGAATTCAGAAGGGCATTGAATAAAGGCCATTTCACGGTGGTGTAACTAAAATAATTTACTCCGATTTATTTGCTCCATTACCTAATTACTTAGACCTTTTTGCATCTATAGGTACGTAATGAGATGATTTATCCAGTGGTACCTTCACTCACACCACCACATGGTTAAAGTGGCCATTCGGACGCTGCCTGCAGTCCCTGAGACTAAGGCCCGGTTTCTGAATTGAGTTTCTGAATTTTACTAAGTATCGATCTGTCACGTTCTTTTGTGAGAAATTAGCAGAGACAGAACGATACTTGTAGTGCAGATACTTATACTGACTTTAAGTGCTTGCTTAGCGAATTTCTCAATTCAGAATTCGACAGTAAGTGAAGTTAGTAAATCGGTTTAATTGTTATAAAGTTAGGGATCGATCTGGCAATATTGTATATTGTGTCGTGCGTGTGTGCGCTTACGGTTGGTCATGTTAGGCATGAAGACTTAACCAAACAAGAAACTTGCTTAGTTACAGTGCAGAATGTGTATTTTTCCACTCCGCAGTCCATCCTCGATATACTAGTTAATGATCACTGTCTCGATACAAAGTCAACAATCAGACGATTGCTACAACAAACATAGTGCGGTCACTGTTTGTTCTACGCAAGCTTACTAGATGGGTAGAACTAGATGAAATGAGAGGTATTACCAACAAACACCATAACGAATATTATGCCCAAATCTTATCATTCTCTGTAAAACACGTGTCTACGTTCGTAGAGTCCCCTACTAAAGGACATGACATGTTTTAAAAGATAAAGATAAAATATTCTTTATTTTACACCAATATAAATACAGGCAAGGAAAAAAACAATATCATTGTTATTCATTTGTGATACAATATAATTTTTCTTTTGCCCGATGGCCGAGTGCCCGAAAAACAATTCGGCGACGTGACGCCATATTCGGTAGTGGTTTTTGCAGAAGAAACCTAGTTCTAAATGCCACCTGGGTACCTACGTAAGTAGATACTGCAATGTTTTGTCTAGGTATACTTGCCCAACAATCGCTCTAAACCCAATCAATGCAAATCAGTCCGTGAAATGGAGGAGAGAATTAAAACTTCAGATTACGATTACGATGTTGAAACATGACATCAGCTAGGTAGCCAAGCTAGGTACATGGTAAACATTGAAATATCTGATTTGTCAAGCAACATTTAGGTACCCATTAATTGTGAGGTAATTTCACCCATTAAAATCCTACTACTATTATAGACGCGAAAGTTTGTAAGTATGGATGGATGGATGGGATGGATGTCTCTTTCACGCTGAAACGGCTTGACGGTTTTGGGTGAAATTTGGAATAAAGATAGCTTAGACATCAGAATAATACATAGGCTACATATTATCACGCTATTACACTTAGGGGCAATGTAAACCACATATCTTTTTTCTATAGTTCACGCGGACGAAGTCGCGGGCAAAAGCTAGTATGTCATAAAAATTTGGTAGCGGTAGCTTGCTTTTATTGAATGAGACTCCCAGAATATGATCTGAATTGGAGAAAAACCCGAACACTGATCTAGACGACCTCTCTGTCAGTCAACACATGGTATTTTGGCTGCTAAGGGCGACTTTTAAGGGTTTGAAGGGTGCCAAACGGGACTCTATTACTCTGTCTTCGCTCTGTTGGTCTGTCCGTCTGTCTCACCTTTGAAGGGCTGTATCTTTGGAACCGAAATCCGGAATAGCCAGTTGAAATTTTCACAGAATAATATACAATAATAAAATATGTTGTCGTCTCTACATACTGTCGCGCCCATGACCACGAACAATAGCGGCGCTTGCGCGCGCGACCTTGACATTGCAATTTGCAACTGGTTTGCGTGAAACAGGACATTGTTAAAATGTCTAATGAATGTTTCATCGGTCATCGCATCGTGATGTCAAGTCAGTGGCGGATCTAGGGGGTGCAGGATTCAGGATCGCTACCCGGGGGTAGCGATCACAAAATAATTCGACTTACGCTCATGTGTAGAGTTTTTAAACTAAATTTTTATCGGATTCGGATTTTTCAGTTTTCTTTTCAACGTTGGTTGGATATGTCACCAGCTCTCAACCTACAGGTTATTGTATTGAAAAATTGTTTCTCGTAACTTCCTCACGATTGTCACAATTTATTAAATTTTGTTAAAATACGTAAATTTTAAGATTTTTTTGAGGTTCTTGTAGGTAGGTCATCTTATAAGATCTTGGCCACCCCTGGTTTTGAAGGCCGCCGGGATAAAGGGACGACGCCTTTGTGGTTCTATCAAACCCACCTTGATTAGCCCATGTTAAAACGCTATGTTTGGAGATTCGAAACTCTTTTAATTTGACCTAAGACTGAATTAATTAAAATTACTTAACTTTATTAAATGCTAAACGACTATGGTGGCGCCGGGTTTTTTATCCTTGCGTCTTATGTAATAATGTTATTGTTTGATCAATAATTCAACTTGTTACACAGAGGGTCACTTTCATTGACTTAGACTTAAAAAACTTACAAACCACTTTTACTGTGCAATGTGCAATGGAACCAACTCGGAATGGATGAAAAATATATCAGTCGTTGGTTTAGAGTAGCTGTCGCGATTTCAGGGTTGGTAGTAGAGTAGGGTTTCTCATTTCTCGACCTTTTTTATTTCCCGGAGCACGAGAATTCTCGACCACTATTTCCCGGGAATTCTCGGGTTGTCGAGAAATATGGAAATTTTGAAAAATATGTGTGACTTAACAATAAAACTACGCTTTTTATGCAATATTCAACAACATTTATCAATCAACAACGTTAATTTTTAGTTTCATGTGACTTTAACTTTGGAAAACTTTAATTAAGCGAAATAAACTCTAGCGAAATCTTTTTATCATTATTACAAACAATTAGGACTAAATAGTCGTTTTCTTTGGAAAAAACAAATAAAATAGCTTCTAAAAACAATGTCACAAACAGCACTAAGGCTTTAGGAAAGTTTTTGAAATTAAAAGAAAATCCTTCAGACCTCTACTTAATTTTTTCTCCATACAAACTTTTCCAGTGATGATTTCTCGAAAACAATATTTTTGGACTTAGGATCGAAATTGCGGTAACTTCTAGAAGTCCATAGCTAATTATTATTTTTCTAATAATAGATAAATTATCTGAGACCCTAAAGAATAAAAAATATCTGTGAAAAGTCGAAAGAAAAAATAGTTAGAAAATAAAATCCAATGCTAGGTAATTTTTTTCAAAAAAACCTAAATAGCCCCATAACTTCTAAACGACAAAAAATGGCTGAACATACATGGGGGTGATTCGGGTAGCCCTCGGTGTCAGCTATCTAGATTTTCTCGCTTGACGTCTATGTTTGGGCCACCCTGTATGTGGTTGACAAGTTCACCAACAAAAGAATTGAGATCTAAATGGGTGCCGCCAAGTTCTGTAGACAATCCTTAAATTTGTTTATAATAACGTATAACATCATTTTAAAACACAATCAATTGTTTTTTTACTGCTACAACAATGTTTGCTATTTAAAAATATGACATTTAAATAGTAGAATTATTTACACAAACAAATAACTTATGACCTATTGAAACTCAACATTTACTTGGGCAGTTTTAACGGCTAGTAAACTAACTACATGACTAACATATGAAAACTAAAAACTAAAGTCGTTCTTGAACTTGGCTCTTTGACACGCTGCTTTTATTTAAACTGAAACTCAAACGATCATTTATTTTGTTCAATACCACAAATAACCATATAAGAATTGAAATAAAACAGACGAAGCAACATAATTATACTAGTTTATAAAAAGAAAACCCAAGACAACATAAACAAAGCCGCGCGCGAGCGCAAGCGCGTTATTAAGTTTTTTAAAATTTTGACTGAATTTCTCGATTTCTCGATTTCTCGATCACTTTTTTCTCGTCTCGAGTAAGGCAAAATTTCCCGGGAATTCTCGGTTCGAGAACTCTCGAAGAGAAACTCTATAGTAGAGTGATCTTAGGAAAACATTTGTGTGATGGTATCAACGTTGTAAGTACCTATACAACACTGACATGAGCTCCAATATTGGAAATGGTGCAATGGTGTTACCAGGGGCTTAAGTCTGTAACGCAATGGCGTGTCTATGGCGTCCCATCAGAAAGACAAAACCGGGGTTTCCTCGTTTTTCTCCGACAACCAGTGAACTAATCCTCTAGTATTAGAATCGGGATGTTCGTTGCTGTACTACAAAAGTATTAAAAGGACCGACAGCTAATACTGTGCTGGATTTAAATCGTTATTGAAGCCGTCAACTGGGAGCCCATTTTGGCACCATTGCGTTACAGACTCAGGCCCCTGGTTTGGTTAGGTCTATTCTGAATTCCATACTTTATTACCTTGCTTTATCTGCTTAGGTAGAGCAGATATCTACGTATTAACCAACCTCAGTGAAACAGGCATTTACCTACTTACATTGAAATAACCGCTTCTTATACGTGATGATGAAGTGTCCACTCAGACAAATATTTAATTACCCCACCATAACGATGCATTGACGTCTTTTCTTCATTGCCCATTGTTTTACAAAGATGGAACGCAAAATTATCGCTTTACCATAATAGTTTAAATAAAAAAAGCTTACGCGTGAATCATTGAATGTCTGGGCTAGATTTTTACAATAGTCAAAATCCCGCTATTTATTTCATTGAGACCGCTGGCAGCTTTGGGCACGCCCCTTGACCTACCCCAAAACGAAAATAATACCTAAGTAGGTAACTGTTACAAAAAGTTTAGGAGGTTGTTCTACATAACAATACAACAGGATTTATTTTTTTTGTTGTCAAACCATTATTACATGCTATTAAATTCTAAGATACACACAAAGTTTCGTCAAAAAGTTGGGTAAAAAATACATAATAAAAGTCTTGTTTGTCCATTACGAGCACATCGGGGTAGATTGAATAATCAACAGCCGCTATTTTAGTCTTATTAGGACCGAAAAAGATTACCACTTATATGTACTTTATTAAACTTTAAATTGTTGAGAATGTAGGTTGTTACGTAGGTAAGTTGGTAGGTTGGAGGGAGAGAGAACCTATGTAGAGTCCAGCGAGCAAGGTATTTTGTCCTGTCTAAGTAGGTGTATCTAAATAATTACTATTGTTCCTTTTCTATCTCACGCCTCGTCCATAATAGTTTGCCACATATTTATTAGCACATTTCATTAGCAGTTTCGAGCGAGTTACTGCCTCTGCGCCATACTTTGTTGTGCAAATAATATGGACTTAAAAAACTCAGCTTCAGTTGATATGAAAATACATTTTCCGAGCGGTCTATACAGAAAAGGGGTCGACACATGAAACACATACAATACTGCGCGTGATAAGGAGCTACCGATTACCATGGTAGGTACAGTTCCCGGCGCATAACTTGAGCAAAATAGAAATAGAATAGAAGCTGTTTATTCATTTCCACAAATAAAAATTAAATTTTCACCCGTCGTCGTGCCCCATATCCCCCACCGAAGTGACGCAAAAAAATCGCAATGCGCATTGCGCAGTCAAGATAATTTTTCAAGTTATATGCCGGGAGCTGTAGTGTCTGTAGTATCCTTGCGTCTCGCTGACCGACGACCGTACAGTCGGCCACACGCTGGATACCCCTTTTTGTTCGATTGGCGCCCTTATGCCGCGCGCGGTAAGAGCTGCCATGGGGTATCTGTGACTGTGGCCGACCGTACCTTCGCGATGGCAGGCAGGATACGTGTGACACTTTTATTTCATTGTTCTTTCTATTGTTAATTTTTTTCCGCCATCTCAAGTGATATCCGTACTGCAACTATTATTATTGCTCTCTCAAGCGGCCTCATCATGAAACTCAAACGTAGAATAAAGTTTGCCTGAACAAAACAATATGCTTTTCCATGCACTATACTACCATCTTACCAACCTAGTTCACGTGGTCCACCCACTAGCTTTCTGCACCGAATTGATGATGGGATACGTAGGACTAGGATAGGTATGTATCTATGAGTGCGAAACACAATGACCGGCCTGTACTGTACCTAGATACTTAAAAGTAATATGTCAGGAAGTTGTAGAGTCCTGCAGTTTTGAAATGCTTCCTACATGTACATGAAAAGGTTAACTTGATCATAAATTCTATTTCACTTTGGCTTTGGTGGATTTCGTACGTGAGTGCGATAGTGGGCAGCTCATGCTAATCTTTTGCAAATTTTATTCCCAAAAACGAAAGAAATATTTTTATGTTTGCCTGTTAGTTTAATTATATCAATGCATATCGCCACTCTACGGTCTCTACTATAAATATCGTAAAGCAATAGGAAGCGGTCCAAATATTTGCAGTAAGTACTTTTTCCTCTACAATTTGGTTGTCTATCAAGTAAGAGGTTCCCAGTCCGTACCTACATTTAGTTATCTTTTAAAATATTAAACAGTTTTTTTCCTTCTAGTCAATCGAGATAACACTAAATTACTCTGATGATTAGCTACTAGCGTAACATCATACATCACATATCTACTAAGCTACCTTTGATGACAGTGTGGCAAAATAGCAAGAATGGGTGCCAAATAGAAAGTATCATGCACAGGCACTCTATATTGCCTTGAGTCTAGCACAACAGGGCATTGTCCAAGATAGTTCCCAATTGGAAACCAAGGCTGATCGATGGTCGGTGGCTGATTGACACATTTAGACCAGCTGAACATCGGCAAAAAAACACTCAAGCACGTTACCTGACGATTTCATTCACTTGACTTGCCCAAATACTATGCTATATGCCATATGCTATATATAACAATACTAGGTATATGCCATAAAAATGCTGATAAATAAAAACTAGGGGCCTCCGCATCTACCTAATAAGATGATTCATACAGCGTCCAGTGGCACCTTTACTCACACTAGATGAGTGAAGAGAACACTCGGCGCTGCAGTGCCTGGGACATTGTTTTAGATGGAGTAGGCTTGCCCAGCACCTATACCATCCTGACAGCTTAGTCGGCCTAGCCCACAGGTAAGACAAGTCTACTAAGTACGGTGGGCCACAGTCACAGATACCCCTTGGCAGCTCTTAACGCGCGCGGCATAAGGGCGTCAATCGAACAAAAAGGGGTATCTTTGGGTGAAGCCGGCTGTACCTACCTACTTATTCAACTATTTTTCTTTGTCCTAGGTACCTACCTCATTCTTTTTTAAAATGGATTTTTGGTCCTTTCGAACCAGATCTTAACATTTTGTTTCCTTTGTGCGATATTATTATATTAAAGGTAGGATGACCTAACTAATGAATCTTTATTTTGGTTGAGTGAATTTGAGACCACCCATTTTAGTTTGGTGTTTTCGGATCATCTTTCATAATATATCGATCATAGTTCGCTTCCTAACACTCGATAATTTTATCAATAAGTAGGTAAATTAAGGCATGATTTTTCAATCAGTTAGTTTATTCGACCAATAGCCCATACAAAATTTCGTTCCATTTTCAAACTAGTGGTTCGCCCCGAACTGTGAACTCGCGACCCAAGTTAGTTTGTGTAACTTTGCTAACGCCATTCACGCAGGCGCGCGCGCGCTTTACATATTATGTGTACAACCCCATATCTCGTCAACCCCTCGACCGATTTGGCTCATGTTCGAACTTAAAAATTCTCTTGGCCTCATTTACCTGCCTACCAAATTTCATCACGATCCAACTAAATTTACTCAAGTTATCGTCGAACGAACATTCATACATACATACGTACATACATACATACATAAATACTACATACATACATACAAACGCCGGATTGTTCCAGTAGACTCGGAGAACTTCGCTCGCTTCGCTCGCTCGTTCAATTATTTCTACTAAAAACTCGGACCTAAACCTAACCTAAGTACTTAGGTACTTAGGATCAAATTAACTAGTGGCTCGCCCCGAACTATGAACTCGCGACCCCATATAAAATTAACAACCCCATATCTCAGCAACCCCTCGACCGATTTGGCTCATGTTCGAACTTAAAAATTCTCTTGGGCTCATTTACCTGCCTACCAAATTTCATGACGATCCGACTAAATTTACTCAAGTTATCGTCGAACGAACATTCATACATACATACATACATACATACATACATACATACATACATACATACATACATACATACATACATACATACATACATACATACATACATACAAACGCCGGATTGTTCCAGTAGACTCGGAGAACTTCGCTCGCTTCGCTCGCTCGTTCAATTATGTCGGAGTTCCGGCAATCTCGATAACTTGTTCAATCTGGATTTGTGGATTCGCTAGGTTTTTTATCAGACTGGCTACCTAGCTATTTTTAGATCTAGTTTAGTCACACAAGTATTGCTTTGCTATGATGATATTATGTCGTGACTAGCACGTGAGCCCAGATAAAAGAAAAACACTAGGTACTTAGTAAATAGGTACCTACCAAAATACTCGTCTATTATCTACAGTTTGGTTAAATTTACCTCTGGCTCTAGATAGAATAAGTAGATGTCGTCAAACAATTTCAGATTAGGTACTTTTCATAGCACTGATAAACCAAAGTGACACGTACCTATTACCTATGCGTGTTTTAACCGCAATGGGTGCGTCAGCAAACACCTCTATGAGGAATTGTTTTGTTATTCACGAGCTATCGTCCTGCTGACTGGTCATCAGCAGAGTAGAGACGTGAATGGCGGCAGGCTTGCGGGCCGAATACACTGCTACCGTCCGGAGGATGATAGGGGATTCCCTACGCTACGTGATTTCGAAACTTATATGGTGCCGGTGGACATGACAAGTTATAAGTAGGTATTCATTACCTATATTCACAATCACGGTTTATTTACAAGAAGGATGTTTAGATAAATAAGTAGTGTATTCCGAACAGAATCTTCCCAAGCCATAAAAATAACAAAAAAACAAGACGGTCCACCATCAAGTATTTTCTTGCGATATCAGTCATGAAAAGATTTTCGAAATCGGACCAGTTTTGAGAGAGGAATAATATGGGGAATACGAAACCTCAATTTTGTAGATTTTCTTCAGGTTGTCCCTTTCGCTCAGTATTTGAGGGGTAGAGCGCACGCAAGACAGCAACAGATTTTTCAACTATTCTATTCTCTGTACTAGTAGGTATGTAAGTTCTGTGATTTGCGTTTTATGAAACCTTAGGATGCAGTGTACACGGATTGAATCCTGTTGATTGTATGTGTAACAAACGTTCGCTGGTAACAAACAAAAAATTGACGTCACAGTATCAACTAAGCGGGAAATTGTTAAAAAATATAATGGTGGTTGTCATTACGTGCAATGCATCCTTATAGGCAGGTAGGCAAGTATGTAAAGAGAATAGAGATCACGGATATTGCGATACTGAGATTAACTTGATACTTTTGTTCCCAGTCTGATTCAATCTAGGGAACAGAAAACAACTACTGATCTACGGTAGTAGATGCACTTTGCAGTTAAAAAAATCAAACTTTCAACCGCAATCGACCAGAAAAAAAAATCCTAGACTCAGCCTACCAACTCCCAGCCTTGTACGATAAAATAAGTCGAATGGTCACTGGCTCTCCAGCTATCAGTTGACTTGGTAAGCACTGTCCAACAGAAATTTATCCAATTCAAAAATGATCCTTTCCCTACGGAATTTCTTTCGACAGGTTGGACAGTGCTTGCCGTTTTCAACAGACAGGTAAAAGCTGAATTCAAAGCCCTTTGTAGATGGCGCTTATAGGCTTGGCCATACAAGAACCGGGAAGTGGCTGTCAAATTTCGCTTACACAGATTAACCGCTTGGTCTATTATCTTTTTTTAAATTATTTATATATCAGAATCAACATCTTCAGAAAAAGCAAAATTTGACAGCCGTGAAAACGGCTCATTGATAGCTGGAGAGCTGTTGACCAATTCCTCTGGTTATCCATACATGGCCTTAAGTTGTATCAATAAGGAAAAAGCTTCTACTTGCAGCCTCTTTTGAACGAATGCACCTCGGAATCCCCCAGTAGACCAAAATTGGCCCTACCTCATTAAAACGAGTTATAAATTCAACCATTAAAATAGAACCAAAATAACGTTGATAGATACTGATATTGCATAAGTACATTGCTAAAGCATAGTTTCAGGAAAAAAACCCCCACATCACACAAAAACCGGCTAAGTACGGGTCGGACTCGCACACTAAGGGTTCCGTACGCCATACAATTTAAAAAAATGTGAAAATTTCGACTGGCTATACAAGGTGTTACAAAAGTACCTAACTCTTTTTACAGGGTGTAAACTACTGGTCAACAGAATGTCAAATCTGTAAAAAAAAGTTGAAAAAAACAATGTTTATTTTAAAACCTCAATATTTAAAAATTTTCATAACTTTTTTGTTTTTGTTATTAGCCCAAATTTAAAAAAATGTTGTGCGTGTAGGTGCATTTACATAGCTTTGAGTTGTTAAAACAATGTGAAAGTCAATGAAAACAATATTTAAAAAATACTTTTCTCCCGCCACATCGTTCACATTTTATTAATTTAAAAATTAACGGAACGTCATAGAGCAAAAAAAATATTTAAAAAGAGTTAGGTACTTTTGTAACACCACGCTTCCAAAGATACAGCTTTTAAAGTAAGGACAGACAGACAGTGTAGGAAGAGTAGTAAGGTCCCGTTTGGCACCCTTCGGGTACGGAACCCTAAAAAATAAGGCCAATTTCGGCAGAGATTCGAACTTTCTGCTTGTTTTTTATATTCTCGAGTACTTACTTAGTTCAGTCCTCTATGCTAAGGATTACCATGTGTGAATATCCGTAGGTACATTACGTAGGTACATACTAGAGTCTAGACTTCTAGAGCAATGGTGTCTCGATAGGCTCCCATACGACACAATTCTTTAGAATTAGTACGTATTTAGAATATTGTTTATTGTACTAGAGCAACAGTACTAATAAATCTTTATCAAAGCCATTAACTGGGTGCCTATAGAGGCGTTCAGACCATTAACCCACCCATGACTATCTGGTTTCTACCCTTTTTTACCACAAAACCTACGATACGATATACCTACACTTACTCGTACGCACATAGTGATGAATTGATGACTCAATTATCATCGGACTCAGTAACTCAGGAAAAACCATACGAACTTCACTTTGAAATAAAACTGACCATGTTGCACAGGTCCATTCAGTTTGTGTACGGGTATCCTTGAAAAAGGGGCTCTACATTCGCTTTTGAGTGTGTGATTCAATAGGGTGCTGTACTGATTGATTCAATAAATAAATAATTTAACCTATGTAGTGCCAAAACTGCCAAAATAATGGATTATCTCGCGATGGATTCCTTTACTCTTCGGGCACATTATAAAGACGATGTAAGTTCCCATTTTTTTATAATTCAAAATATGACCAAAACAGTCATGTAGCTACCCAATACCTATCGCTTCGGATATTTTAAAACTGATTTTGGCTTAATGGATTTTAATAATTAAGTAGATTAATTTTCACCTGCACCTTGCCCTTGCCACACTCTTGCTCTTGTGCCAAAGCGACTGCATCAGGAATGTGCTACACTTACATCAATGGTGTTTTGAAAATACCATTGATGTAAGTGTATTATGGATGCTGTTGGCCCGGCCCTTATCTTCAGCTCAGGTTATGTTAACAATATGATAAATAATATGCTCTATTGGATTTTACAACTTGTGGGTGCTAACTAGCCTCTCTGAAAGTCTGAACCTCAGGCATAAAAGCTAAAGCGGTCGCAACCCCGTCTCGTCATGCAATGGAAGGTGGACGATGACTTTGAAATACTCGGGTTTGTACGTAGGTACAGTCAGCTACGCAATGCGTTTTGTGCATCCAGCTGGATGGCGGAGCATGAGCGTCATACGATATCTCTATCCCGTTATTTTGCTCTACTTAGAGCGGTACAAACCTCGATTGGCGGCGCTTACTAAGCTAGCTGGTAAATTATTGCTATCTAGAAGAGTACCTTTTTTGTAAATTTTTGAAGGTGAAGAACCAGTCAGCACCAGCAGACGCGGGCTAGCTAGATAGAGAGGCAAATATGAAAATACTGTGACTTTTTCTCCCAATTGTACACTTGCTGCAGGTTAAATCCAAGTATGACGCTAACAAAAAGTTCAGATTGCAGCCGAATGCAATAAACATTCTTTGAAGCTCATAAAATTATCTGTGATGAAAAAAATTGTAAGAAGGTAAGAGCTAAAAAAACTCTTGGGCCTCTTTATAAGTCATAGTACCTACCCATAGTTAGTTTGTGAGTGTGAGAGTCAACCTCATTATTATATTTTTTTTGTTTCGATAAACTTGACAAAGCCTAAAACAAAATTATGCCGGCATTTTACGTGGTAAGTAGATACCAATATACAATGCACAATTTTTCACACCATATCAAATTGATTTGCGTCCCGTTTTGCACGGCTGTTTCATTAAACGTTTGAGACAATGTAGCCAAGTGTTTAAGCGATAACGTCATTCGCATATTTTCAATCTTTTATATTTTAACATCAGCGTTGAACTTGCTTTCTCCACTTGCTCACACCGAAAAAGGGTGCCGAAAGAGGTAATTTTAGTCACTTTATCAATCACTTCGATCTAGTAGAATCCTGAGCGCAGTGAGTTAAAATAGTGTTGCTCCTGAGGTGAACACTGTCTTACACTCATCATCACAACCCATAAAGTAGTTTTTATTACCCTCTATGAGAAAATAAATGAAACTTATGAGTGGAATTTATGAATAATTGGCATCCGATACAATGTTCTGTGGAGTTAATAACTTGAATAAGAAACTCATTTTTTTATTTAACTAATGGCCTAACTAAAAGTAGGTACCTAACTATCGGTCTGTCACGTTCTTTTTTATGACATCTGCAGAGGCAGAATTTGATTAGTGAAATTTTTTATTCAGAAACCGAGGTAAATAAAGCCCGAATTTGAGTTTTTAACAAATAAAACGAAAGCGGAATGCATTTCTGACGTTTTTATTTTTTCACATTTTTTTTTTTTTGGAATGCGCGTTGTTTATTTTTTATGAATTTCATGATTGACCTCTGTAGTCGTTGGATTTTTTACTAACAATGTAGGTCTGTATATCTACATTCCAAATTAAAATAAGTTTTTTCCCCATGGGATTAATAAGCATTTTTTTCCCTGTTTGTGGGGAACGAACTGAGTAGGTAGCTATTTTTGAATAGATGTGTTAAAAAATAACATTGATCCTAATTCAAGATAAAACAGTCATCAACATGATTATCATTAGGTATCAATAAAGATAATTGGAGGAAGGCATTTATTAAACGAAAATTAAATACACATAAACTAACATTGGGGAAATAAAAAGAAAACTATACTAAGATAATTTGTTTATATTCTACATTAAAGTACCTACCTAACTCTATACCAGATGGGTTAGCATGAGCGGCAATATCGAGGTTTATAGCTCGATCGATACAACTACGTTTATGCCGCCATTTGTAGAGCAAAACAGTGAGATAGAGATAACAGCTATCGTATCGTATCCATGTAGATATGTCGCTCATGCTAAGCCAGCCGTACACAATATCTTATCTTGAATTCAAAGATTAGTGACCCATAAAAACTTACAAATAACTCTAGATTACCATTTGGTTAGCGTGTGGTGAGATGGGTGGGATTAAATATGATAAGTTCATATCTACATGTTGTAGTTAGACAACGATACAATATATAGGTAGAGACCTGATTATATGCAAATGCTTATGCTTTTGCTTATTTAGTACCTTTTCAGCAGCATATTTTAGAGAAAAATAGTTGCATATTTACGCTCGATCTCGCTCATCGTCCGATTTCTTTCGGACGATATCAGCGTGGCGGGAAATTCAAAATTTTCAGTTTTTTTTTTTAATTTTAAGCTAAATTGAGCTATTTTTGTTGGCGATTTTTCGTTCTTTTTCTTGCATATTTTGAGCATTTTTTGTAGCTAGTTTAGCTAGCTAGTTTTTCTAGTACAGTAAATAATATTCTGATTCTAACCATATAATATGCATGCCACATGGTAAATAAATACTTATCTGGGAGACATTTTAGCAATAAGACCGCCAACTTAGATAATTTAAATATTATCTATCTAATTTTACATATTTTTGTAGAGGTACGAAGAACAAGGGGAGCAATTTAGGTGCACACGACAGCACGTCAGAGTGTACAATTTTGCTGTAAAGTCGCCCGTAACGTAACTGTGTAGAGTGCAAGCGTGTAAGAGTCGACGTGCTTTCGTATGTACTATAAACAAAATCATAGGTTTGACGAATGATGACTAAACATTTCAGGGATTTTCGACACTGCTACTTTAACCCAGAAGAAAATGTATCGGGAGATCAATGCAAGAGCGTTAGCAAAAAAAATATTTGATAACTTCTGTCGGTAAGTTAAGTACGAGTGTTTCTTGGTGTTGCTAAAAATGGAATAGGTACTTATAACTTTATCGGAAGGCAATTAAATGTATACCTTTGCAATTAATGGGCAGGCATTACAAATAATTGTGTTTATTTCCTGTCTATGCAAAGTTCCTGTCTCATCAGTTTTTTATGCTGACTTTACGCAATCTAAGTACATCAGCAATACCTGATGTAGATACATATAGAAAAGCGCCTTAGGCTTAGCCGCCAGTACTGAGGTTGTCGCAGCAACATACGGTTCAGTATCGCACCACGAACGAGGGAAATTGGCTGTTTTGCACGTCAGCCATTGCCTTTAAAAATATCGCATATAAAAAAGGACATTAAAGTGACGTTGTTTTTTTTTCTTTCTAAAGAAAAAGGCGCGAATATCAGTCAATAACAGTTTAAAGTTTTGGAAACAGCTTTATTATTGTTCGTGATTTCGCGTGTGTAGAGTTTTGTGAAAACATATTTTTTTAAGATTACTCTACGTTAGTTCGTAGATTTGCTGGTTTCTTTTTTTGGTAAGTAAAACCAAATTTTGCCCCTCTACCAAAGTTGCAAATTTACTATATTATATTATGTAGTTATGTATGTTCCTATTTATGTTATTTATGTACACTTACCTTCAGTTTATTTTATTATATCCTCGATCTCCGTCCAAAGGTTGTCTGGTAGAGTTTTCTTTGTAACAATTAGACCACTGTATGTGGTAACCAATTTAGGTAGGTTAACATTGTTCGTGTTAATTCAGTGTAACGAATATGGCGAAGGGGCTTACACTTTTTAACTTTTTTTTTTCGGTGTCGGTCATATCGGTCACTGAAATACCTACACGCATATTAGGTTATTCGCCCGTGTAGTCTAAACCAATACATGTAGAATTATAATTACCTACTGGATTACCTATAAAGCTCGATACACTCATATCGACCTTTAAAGCTCGATACACCCTATATATGTCTATACCACTCTACACAGGGTGGATTTTTGAGACACAGGCGGGGGACAGTATAGTCCTAGGAGACGATCCATAACTTTTTGAGATATTATGAACTGTATTCACAGATTTTGGAAAAAAATACAGTCGGCGAAAAACATGTATACCATTTTTATTTAATCCCTATTGGTTCTGTTTCATGTAGAGATCAAAAGTTTCTATAAGGAGCCAACTGAGGTTTGAGTACTAGAAATGACAGAAACCACAAAAAACTTTCCCCATACATTGACAGATAAAAAAAAATCAGCTGCTCCATATATTTGGTGCATTGAGTATTGAATTTTAGCATGGAAAGCTAATTTTTCCCGAGATTTCGCACTTGGCCCCGTAATAAAAGTTGCTTGTATTGGTGTGTAAAGCGACCCCTATCACAGTACCGTTCTGTAACATCCTGTAGATCAAAAGGGTGGGATAATGATATGGATTAATCCATGAGCCATGGAGCTCAATTGCTCATGCTACGCCAGCCCAGCCGATTGGATGGGATGGGACAATACAAGCCATTCAAGATATAAACAAGTCATCATAACTCATGCAAGATATACCCAGCTAGTCACAATGCATAGACATTAAGCGATGATTTCAGGCATCCTTTTTTCAAACCATGACCACTGATCGAAGACCATGACCGATCTTATTTATCTGACGATTCTGACGGGTGAAATCGAAATCTCAAGTGCTCTGTGTTGCATTGTTGTTATCTCTATTGTTTCAAATTCAAAACAGTACTTTTCTATTGAAGATTAAAGATATGTAACAAAAAAATATAGAACCTAGGATGTAGAGACTTTTAATCAGGTACGCACTGACTTAAGTTAAAACACGTTAATCGTATTTTGACCAGAGATTAATACACCTAGGTACTGACTTAGATAAATACATATAGGTACCTATCTACAAAGTAATGTTACGGAATAAGGAAGTAACCAGGAAGCGCTTAAGTGGTCGTAAAAGAATCTGGCTTAAATTAAATTCAAATGAACTTTGCACACATAGATAGGAATAGGACTGCTTTACTATAGGTACTGGAATCAATCAGAAAGAGCAATATTTAGAGGCCGATTAGTATTATTTGTTTGTGTAGAGTTAGGCCGTACGTTCACCGGAAAAGGCCCTTGGTGCACTTTTATAAACATAAATTTTCAGTGATGCACTTGTATCCTAAAATAAACAGATATTTAAATAGAATAGAATATTTTGTTGTACTTAAAAACATTATTTGTAAGAAATTCATTCAACAGTGATTTCCATACAAAGTTTTCAAACACCTTCTATCCCTGTGATTACCTTTTGTTACGTAGAATAGAATAGAAAAACATTTATTTACTTGCCACGACACATAGTTAATAGCCTTTGGTGTGTGCTACAGTCGGCCACAAGTTATGATACCCCTTTTTGTTCGATTGGCGCCCCTAAGCCGCGTGCGCTAAGAGCTGCCATGGGGTATCTGTGACTGTGGCCGACCGTACAATAAGTGGCACATTAATCACAGGTAGGCACCTAGGTAGGCAACAAGATAAATAAAAGATTTGAATCAACTGTCGCTTATACTCTACCTACCGTATTCCGCACTTGAAATCATCAGTATTAGGTTTGAGGTGTTATTTTTTAAGTTTTATCTGTTGACAGATGTCGAAACCGTGTCATTTTGTATCATATCAAATGCTAGTATGTTATCCTACTCATATTGGATATAAATAATAAATAACTGAAAAGATAAAAATGTGCGAATAAGTCATATAATCTTTTGTGGTTCCGTTGGGGATGAATTACTGATTAAATTGCCATAGTTGGTTACATGCCTAGGTTCACACGATAGCACGTAGACCCTTACGTCGCCCGTAACGTAAATACCTACAGTGCACGCGTGTAAGCGTCTACGTGCTGCCTTATGTACATTTTGTAATAAATAAAATAACAAATCATTGCACCTAGACTTTATCATTTATGCAGCAGATTACAAAAAGCGAGATAGAATTTTAAATAATAATTGATGAGGTCTTCCATGAGTTGCGTGGTTGATGGCTGGCCACAGTAGGTAGGTACCTATCATAATGTTCGGGTAAATAAAAACTATAAGAAGCGTGTGCAGCGGGTGAACTGGTCATGAAACTCATGGTATGTCATGCGTTACGATGATGGATGAAAAGTTACAAGGAAGAATATAAACCCGGTGTTTTATTAGGAAAAATATACAAAGGTGCATTGTTTTTTATTAAGTAACTGTGAAAAATGAGTACTTAAATTCTGCAGGATTGATTTCGCAACAAAGCCCATAAAATTATGACATTAAGTACTTAAGTACACACGACAGCACGTAAGACTTTTGTTGTAAAGTCGCCCGTAATGTAACCGAGTAGAGTGCTAGCGTGTAAAGGTCGACGTGATGTCGTGTGTACAGTCAGCAACACGCCAGAATAATAATTTTTGAACGATTGACTTTGACGCACTTTTTCTAGGGATTGCTCTGCAGCGCTTTCATTCGCCCATATTATTATACAAATGGAGGAACCAAAATAACAGTTTTGCTACCCCTAGCAAAACTGTTATTTTGATTGTATGGGAGTGAGCGCGGTATAATGGTGTATACTTATATCCAGCCGCGTTGTTGACCATACCAAGGTATCCCCCGGCAGGCTCTTGTATAAAACATGATCTTTGTCGTATTTATCTAACTTATATACCATCACATCAGGCAATGTCGGATTCCGATAGATTGATTGCAAAACATTTGCTGATAGCTAGCGACTGTAGCAACATTCCATGAATTAGTACTCGTAGGTAGCTACTTATATTACAATTACAAAACAATACTGTTTATCGAACAACCTCTGACCGAGAGGAATCACGACTCCGGGCCATCTCCGACCCAAAGGTCCCCATAACCACAATCCATAACGCTATTAACGCTTGCCGCGTTACCGCGTTGAACAGCTAAGCAGGGGGGTTACCCTTGACGCTATTGCGATCAAATTGAAAAAGTTTAAAAATTAATTTCTCTTTGAATTCGCATAATAAGGCTTTGATTTTAAATACTTTGTAATGTTTATTCAAAGGTAAGGCTGTTTTATTAAATAAAAACACAATTATTAAAATTTGTAAATTGCGCCATATTGCGGCCGTATTGGAAAAATGGTTCAAGGGTAGAGGGGCTGGGCCCTTATAGCCTGTAACGCAATGGTGCCAAAATGGGCTCCCGGTTGACGGTTTCAATTATGATTTATTAATGCTGACGGTCCTTTTAATGTTTTTGTAGTACGGTCGGCCACAATCTCAGATACCCCATGGCAGCTCTTATCGCGCGCGGCATAAGAGCGCCAATCGAACAAAAAGGGGTATCTGAGACTGTGGCCGACTGTACCTACAGCAAATAAAATTATGAGTCTAATTCTAGAGGACTTAGTTCATTGGTTGTACAAGAACTACGAAAAAATCCCGGTTTTATCCTCCTACCTGGGACGCCATTGATACGCCATTGTGTTACAGGCTAAGGCCCCAGATCCTTTGCATCAGAAATGTCCCGGAGTGGTACTCCTAGTCAATAAGGCCACGGTCCCTCAAACGGCGATGATTTACCTACCCAGCTCACCCCGAACTCCAGAAGTTTCCAGCGCCACAGAGGCACAAAAATATAGTTGCCCAAGGCCCAAGAGAGGACTATATTTCTGTAATTTTCGCCTCGCCGCAGTTTCAGCTGCAGTATAATGCGTACTGGATCAGAATGGGATAATACCTTTTGGAACTGAGACGCTCGCGGTCCGCCTGTCAGCTGTAGCGTCAGCATTTCGGCAAAGTCTAGTTGTCTATGGCAAACTCGCGTCGAAACTTCCTTGCGTTTTCTGTGCGCGTGGGTGTCTGTTCGAGTTATAACACGTTTTATTCAATTAATGCAAAAACATTTAGGGTGGTATTCTAAAACGCTACTTAAACTCAGTTCAAACTGGAACGCTACTTAAACTCTGTTTAAACTCAGTTCAAACTAGAACGCTCCTTGAACTCTGTTTAACCTCAGTCTAAGTAGAGTTTAGTAGTGTCGACTGTCGATAAAACAGTGCATGTTTTGATTTGAATATCTCTCCCTTCATATCAAAACATGCACTGTTTTATCGACAGTCTGAACTCTATTTAAATTGAGTTTAAGTGACGTTCTAGAATACCACCCTTAATCCTTTTAGATTCATTAAAAAAAATTGTGTATTTTCAATTTCATAACCCTATGATAGAACGTAGAACAAACAATTTTTTTACTGACGCTACTCGAGAACTGTCATTTTCGATTCAGTTCCAAAAGGTATTATCCCATTCTGATACCGCACGGATTATACCGGGAGTTGTGGTGGTGGAGGCCACAATGCAATGCATCACACAACCTGCACATTAACTTTATCACCGGTTTTATGGGTAAATAACTAAAAGGCCGTAGACACGTAAACTTTTACGCTTTCCTTCCTACTTCCTCGGCCACGAAGGTGGACAGGATATGGAGGTAATAACTCATATGAGACGGCTCTACCTCTTCCATGTGACCATTTTGTAGGCGCGGCAGATGCGTCAGGAATTGAGATAATTGCAGTCATTGAAAAACCGGAAGTAGTTACCCATATAAAAACCCTTGCGCCTACGTACTTAATGATATGATTTATACAGCGTCCAGTGGTACCTTCACTTACACTACAGGGTGCACTCTAATTCGATAGCGGAACTTTAAGTAGGCTGTCTACTGATTAATACAAAAAACTTGTACTAGGTGGTGAAAAAAAGGAAGCGAAAAAAATATCAGCTGTTTCATACATTTGGCGCAGTGCTCAGTCGACCTTTTGTATGGTACAGCTGATTTTTTTTTCGCTCCATTTTTTTAGCCACGTAGGTCAATAGGTAGGTACGTGTGGAGCCAATTAAGCCGCGGGTTTCCTTACGATATTGTTTCTTCCCGTTAGTGAGTGGTTTTGCTACTTCAAATTCACAAATTGTATGTAACTTTGAAAAGAAACAAGTCCTATGTAGGTACATGCCAGCACTGGGAATCGAACCTGGATGTCTCGTTTCCGAGTCCAATGTTCTTACCTACACTGCTTATTTCCTACACGAATACTTAAGTAAGTGTTCTGGGATATAAGGTGGATAAATTCGTATGCCGCCTTTAAATCCAGTAAAAATAAACTTCGGAACTTGCGTCAAATCCGGTTCTGATTTTTTGCAATTTTTTCCATAAGTACATCCATAGCACATTTACAACATCAAAATCGTAAATACACTAAAATCGCGAAATATTCACATATCAAACCCTAGAATTAGGTAAGTGCTATCAAACACACCATTTTTCGTGTTGTAAATCATGACAGTTTGCAAAATATTTTCGTTGAAAAAAACAAATTCCCAGTACTAACTTCCTCAGTTTTTGAATGAAAATTTCTTCAAATCTATTACGAACATCAACACGAAACTTGCCTTATAAGATAGCTCTTACCTAATTCTAGGGTTTGATATGGCAATATTTTCGATTTCTTTAGTGTATCTTGCATGCGAATGCAAATAAGAGATGCGTCATTGCTATACTTCTCCCGCAGGAGTTTCACTATCCACCCTGCCTTAATGAGACTCAGCATAATAGTCTTATCAACTACCTACCTACTTACGAATACAGAGATATTTTCCCCTAAAACAATAATTGGCGGTCTTTCCTACATGTAGAGTTTGTAACATGCAAATGCACATAAAGTCAAGGGAACAAAATGACACACCGTCGCAGTTCGCATCGCATTCAGTGCCAATGTCAAGTCCGTTCAATACCTCCGTTTGTACAGGTGGACATGGGCAAACGTGACCAGCCCCTCGACGCAATTTTTTCATTATGGCGCAATTTATAAAATTCTTTAAGTATTTCACGAATTACCTTGGCCTAATACACATTTCATTATGTTTATACAACAAAATAGTACAAAATAGCCTTTGATTATTCATTACAAAGTACCTACACATAAAATCAAAGCATGACTATGCGAATTCAAAGAAAATTTTAATAAAAAACGTCAAGGGTAACCCCGGGAACTATAGATGTGGTGGAAAATGTTTTCAGGCGTCTAATTTGACGCCTGAAAACATTTTCCACCGCATCTCACTTTTGCGTTGCAGAGTTTTGTGCGTTTTTCTCCTACAACCAGCGAACTAATCTAGAATCGGAATCAGAATATTCTTTGCTCTATGTAGGGGCCCGGTTTCTGAGTTGAGAATTTTACTAAGCACATACTTACGTATCGCTCTGTCACGCTCTTTTGTGAGAAATCTGCAGAGACAGGACGATACTTACCCATTTGCTTAGCAAAATTCTCAACTCAGAAACCGGGCCTAAAAGGACAAAGCATTAATAAATCTTAATTGAAGCTTGCAACTGGGAGCCTATCGAAGAACCAATGCGTTACAGACTCAGGCCACATTTACAATCTTGGATGTCCTAAAATGATGCAGTGGCGTGCAAATGCCTATTTTTTATGGTAGGTTGAGGTTTACCTGTGTTTAACTGTAGTTCACAAGGTGCAATTTTCCGATGCTTATCTAGGATCATTTAGTTGTGCGACTTGTGCGCTCGTCGGTACCTACCTATCTTTATGGTAGTCTATTAAATACAATGACCCGTGGTGGTACAATAACAACATTGTTTACTGCACTGCAATATTGTAAATATGGTAGGTGATGGGGGAGACCCCTGGCCCCTAAAGTAAGCCTTTAAAGATATCCTATTACTAAGGCCCCGTGCGAGCGGAATCATAAAGGCACACACGACAGCATATCGACCCTTACACGCAAGCACTCTACTCGGTTACTTTACGGGCTGCGGGCGACTTTACGTTGTGTTCTGTGGAATTTACAACTACACTTTGACGTGCTGTCGTGTGTGCCTCTACCGGGTGCACAGATCACCTCCAGAAAACTTGAGTGACAGGCTCGTTAAGGCCCCAGGGCCCTTAGCCTGTAACACAATGGTGCCAAAATGGGCTGTCAGGTGACGACTTCAATTACGATTTGCTAACGCTGTCTGTCCTTTTAATGTTTTTGTAGTACAGCAAATAATATTTTTATTCTAATTCTAGAGGATTAGTTCTCTGGTTGTAGGAGAAAAACGAGGAGAGCCCGGTTTTGTCCTTCTGCCGGGACGCCATTGATCCGCCATTGCGTTACAGGCTAAGGGCCCAGTTCCTGTGTAAACTGGCTGCTGTTGGCCCATCACACGCCACCGCAAATGCGTAGGGGGGATTGCTATGGTGATAGTGGCGCGCAGTGGTGATGATTAGCATGGTCGAGCTTGGGCCTCTACTGGGGCGTTTGTTTAGCCTCATCCACAGCCCTCATCATTACCTACAAACATTTTTTCTGTGGGGCCTACACAGATTAAATCTGTGGGGGCCTATCATTTGGTGAGATTCGGCTGGACCCCCTTCCTCCGCCACACGTTAACAATCAAATATAATGTACCTATATACCTATTTGGAATGAAATAATGCAAACTAAAAGACGCCCCCTTGCCAAATACACAGAAACAACGAACGTGTGTTAGATATCCACATACCTATCTTATCAAATATTTTAGTGCAGGCCAATATCATTAACTCAGCCTTCATAGCACGTGTCTATCTAAGTTAAGTAGGTACCTACCTATCTCACTTATAGGACTTGATCTCGTCTTTCCTGTGAGCTAGGCTGATGAAGTTGACAGGATGTTAGGTACCTATAGGTGCTGGGCAAGCCTACTCTATCCTTGAGGCCTCGTGTTAGACGCGCTGTTCTAGGCTTAGCGTGACTGCAGATAGAGCTGTATGTATGTCTGGTAGCAAGTAAAATGCTGGATGTGCTAAGAAGCAGTATTCCGCAATACCGAGAATCATTAGCGCTAACTTTACTACGTGATTACGATAAAGATCATTGGTGACTATCGTTCGTATCTACGATTGATTTTACCGACACGTTTATCAGGGCTATCGATTGTTTTTTACTTGATAAGATAAAAAATAACGATAAGATAACATTTTATTAGTGGCCCTGGTACTTTCTTTCCTTGTGAGTTAGTACGAACCTACTAGCTAGCTAGTATGTGAATCTCTACATATAATCTCTACCAGTTTCACTAGAAAATTACACGCAGCGCCATCTAGGAACTGCAAACTTAATTATTTATTGAAGTTCTTCATTCCCTCTTGCTTGCTTGAACTTTGATTTGGATGGGGTGATCGTGCATTACTAGTGTAGTAGATTATAAATCGGTATACATGTATAGATAGACTCATGTAGTAGGTGTCCTCAACGTGAATTTACTGAAACATTGATGATTTTTATCACAACCGGTCCAGCCTTTACCGCAGACCTCTACAAAGTTCAACATTTCTGTATCCCTCTGACGTGCGGAGATCATTATTGAGCTTGATATCCACAACCCAAAATATTATCACCTCGATCAAAAAAGTTCTTGAACGAATGAATCGAGATTCGAGATCAGTAATCGATTATCTAACAAATACAATAGTACAACACTAGCTGTGACGTCACACGCAGCTGACTGGCCACAGATTAAAGACAGACTGACAGTTGACAGATGTGACTTTATATTCTGTGGGGATAATATTTTTGTTTTTGTGTGCAAGTGCAACTTTTCATCGTCATCAAACAGAAATCTGCGAGGATAATCGTGAAAAGTCGTGTTTTATGTGTCGTTAAGTAATTTAATCCGTCCAATATGCGTTCCTCTTTGTACCGGCGTGGTGTGAACAGTGAGAATTCGGAGACTGAGCCGTTATTGCCCGCTATTCCTGCCGCAGGGCTCAGTTATGGAGATCCAAGCCCATACGTAATTATTTTGGCCTCTATTTATTACTTATAAGAATGTTCCATGAATGATGGTGGCAATGAGCGTGATTGCGTGCTTCTTAATGACCTAAGACAGTCTTTCTTCGATTGTTAAATGCGACCTACTTTGCAAGTAGTTTGCAAACTTTTATTGTACTTTTGTTCTCAGATTTGTCATATAGCTATGCCTCTATCCCATAAGGAGCACGCATAGGAAATGACGAAAGGAGTTGAACCCACATAGATAATGCCATTAACCACAAGACTTCCTACTTTTAGAAAATATCAAGAATTAGGTTTTTTTATTTCCTTATCACAAAACAATACTCAACGTAGCCATAACCACATTTAGTTAGACTCAACAAAAAGGCCTCACACATAAGCTTTGTTATGTTAGACAGATAAATGTAGAATGTCTAGAATCTTTTACATAATTAGTGTTTCACAGCTCACAAATCTGTTTTCTCTATAACTAGCATATCTAACTCGTCTTGCATGGTTTCAGCCAACCATAACTAATGTGATAATACTCTACAAGTTTTCAACACAGTAGCGGATTTAGGGGGGGGGGGGGGGCTAAAGGGCTCAAGCCCCCCCCAAAAGCATCTAAGACCCTCCATCAAAATAAATTTTGCATGCTTTTTATCTTGAAAACCTACGCTCATTGGGTTCAAGCCCCCCAAACCAAAATCTTGGGATCAAGACCCCCCCAAACCAATCCTGTTTCCACCACTATTTTAACACTATTCAGTTCCACAGCATACCTACAGAATTTTAGAGTTTTCAAGAGATTATACTTACTTTATAAAATATTCTGTAACCGGTGCTGAACCAAAGATATGAGTTTCGTTCATTTACACGAGTTTCCTACAATTAACTTAAACCACCATAATATTTTCAAGGTTGTGTGTTGCAACAACAGTTGTTTTATACCTTCATATTATATTTTACAAAGCAGCAATAAACAAAGGATTGTTATAACATTCTGTTAGGTTTGTGGATATGTCATGATTTTCATGTAGTGAATTTTGGCAAAAATAATGTTTTTCTTATTTACTGCAAATTCAACTGCCCTATACATTTCCAGTATAGCTATTTAGATAGATAACTCTTTATTGTACACAATACCGCTAGTCGACCCTTACACGCTAGCACTCTACTCGGTTACGTTACAGGCGACTTTACAACAAAACTGTACACTCTGACGTGCCGTCGTGGTTAAAGGCTCCCCCACACAGGCGCGTTTTATTAGTCGGTAATACCGCATGCGTTATTGCGATATCTGTTGTCAGTACATTTTGTATTAAGAACGTTGTGGCGTTACTACCGCAGCAGTGTGTAAATCCATAGCCATCCTAATCAAAAATGTACTGAAAACAAATATCGCAATAACGCATCGACTGATAAAAACGCGCCTGTGTGGAGGAGCCTTCATTCCTAGGGACTTACGAGTATTTACGTTTTATTATGTATTCAATATTCATACTCTTTCTTTCTTCTGTCCCCAGCGAGCGGAAGCCAACAACGGCACGATGGCTGAGCTCGGCGTGTCGCAGTCGCAGCTGGTGGAAGGTGGACGCAAGCTTCCACAGTACATCGCTGCGCTCTCAGGTAACGAGATCTTTTGCTTTGTAAAGCTAGACGTCCATTAGCAGCGGATCGGGCCGGGTCGGGCCGGGGCGGGCCGCAGTTTAAAATCCGCCTGCCTGCATTTATCCGAAACAGCGTCCACTAGCGGCGAACTAATGCGGCCCGGCCTGCCCCGATCCGCCGCTAGTGGCCGCTGTCTCATATAAATACAGGCAGGCGGATTTTTGGCTCGATCCGCCTCTAGTGGACGTCAGCCTTAAAGTCGCGTCGGCTGAAGGACAAAATCCTGGCTCAGAAACCTGTGAAAGAGTGGACTGGGATCGAGAGTGCTGCCCAGCTATTTCGCCTCGCGAGAAACAAAAAAACATACGCGTATGTGTCTGCCAACCTTCGCTGAGTCGGAGAGGCACCCTAAGAAGAAGAATTTGTGATATAGGCTTGCCCAGCATCACAGAGGTATCCTGGGATGCCGGGCAGCCTATATCTAAAAATGCGCCAAGCACTACAGCGTCTAACTGGAAGTCGGTAATGCCGCCCATCTAGTTTGGGGTGTCGCTGTAGAAGCGGAAATCATAAATGTTTCTTGTACTATTGAGACATTCTATGCCTGTAAATATTCATGTCACGCCTGTAAATAACATGTCACAAATAATTATTACAGTTAAGTACGAGTTAAGATTATCTTTATGAGTATTTGTGGTTAAAAGTGCTTATGTCGACAATCCCCAAAAGTCTGCCCATTATCAGAATTGACGTCCAGTGTCTTTAACCACGCCCTTCTCTCGTTCCAGCCACGCTGGGCGCGCTCGCCGCCGGGTCCATGTTGGGCTGGTCTTCCCCCGTCATCTTCAGCATCACGCAGCCGAACAGCACCGACTACAACTTCCCCATCAGCTCCACGCAGGGCGACTGGATATCCTCACTCATCAACCTGGGCGCCGCCGCCGTCTGCTTCCCTATCGGCCTCATAATGGACGCTCTGGGGAGGAAGAAGACTATGTTGCTACTGGTGCTGCCGTTCACTCTAGGCTGGCTGTTGATTATTTTCGCCTCCAACGTTGCCATGTTGATGGTTGGCCGCTTCATCACTGGCGTGGCTGGCGGCGCGTTTTGCGTCACCGCTCCAGCCTACACCAGCGAGATAGCACAGGATTCCATCAGAGGAACGCTCGGTAGCTACTTCCAGTTGATGATCACTGTCGGCATTCTTTTCTCCTACGCCGTGGGCGGCTACACTTCCGTTTTCCTGTTCAACTGCCTCTGCGGGCTGATCCCTCTGGTCTTCGGTGTCGTTTTCTTCTTCATGCCTGAGAGTCCCAAATACCTGGTGATTAAAGGCAGGAACGAGGAGGCGAGAGATGCGCTGATCACCCTGCGAGGCAAGGAATACGACGTCGACGCCGAATTGAACGACTTGAAGCAGAAAGCGGAGGATGCTCGCAACCACCCGGTTGCTTTCACGACAGCGATTACGAAGAAGACTGCCATCAAAGCTCTGGTCATTTGCTACGCGCTCATGTTGTTCCAGCAGCTGTCTGGAATCAACGCTGTCATCTTTAACACCGCGGCCATCTTCGACAGCGCCGGAGCGTCCATCGAACCCGCGATCGCGAGTATTATCATCGGTATAATCCAAGTGCTGGCTACTTTCACGTCCAGTTTGATTGTTGACAAACTTGGCAGGAGGATCCTGCTTCTCTTCTCAGCTCTCGTCATGTGCATTTGCGCGACCGCTTTGGGCGTTTTCTTCTTTTTGAGCACAGTCCACGGGCCAGACGCTCCTATCGTCCAGTCTATCGGATGGCTTCCTCTGCTGTCTCTGTCGCTCTTCATCGTGGCTTTCTCCATCGGTTTCGGTCCAATCCCGTGGATGATGGCTAGCGAGCTCTGCATGATTGACATCAAGGCGTTCGTCAGTTCGACGGCCGGCACCTTCAACTGGCTGCTCAGTTTCACGGTGACGAGTACGTTCAACTCGTTGAACTCCTCGATGGGTCCCGGGCAAGTGTTCTGGATGTTCGCCAGTATCATGGTCCTAGGGTTCGTGTTTATCTTCTTCGTGGTCCCGGAGACGAAGGGCAAGTCCGTGGAGGAGATCCAGCTCATGCTGGGTGCGGAGCCGGCGCCACCAAAAAGCGACGAGTCGAAAAAATAAGTTGTCTCGAAAGATTGAAGCAGCGGAACTGTTTCGAAACAAAAGACTTTAGACGATAGGTTTTTTATGCCATTTAATTTTAACGTTTGTAATGAAGTTTTTTATGGCTTGGAATTTATCTTTGGTGTGAGCCCGTATTGTTGTAGTGGGGCGAACTAAAAGCAATACTGAACGGTATTTATTTGGCCAACCAAAGAATTGGACGAGTTGATATTCCGTCTAGTCTATGTAAGCCGAGTGTATCGACATTTAGAGTTAAGCTTTACTTATTTATTTATTGTGTTGTGCGGCTGGTAGGCAGTTAGAATACACGCTGGTAACTTTGATTTCTGCGACACATTGCGAAGTGTTGAGAGAAAAATACCAAACTTTTCTGGCGTGCCGTTCTTTCTGTCTACTGCTGTATGTGACGCGCTGTAATGTAATTAATTGTAATAGTCCGTTCACGTATTTCGTGCAAAAGGGTCGATCGTAGCTCGAACAATGATAGTCCATAGAAGGCCAACAAGCTCTAAATTGAAATTAGACCCTGCTGTAACACTATACGGTTTATGTTGTTTGTAATCGCCTTTGTTGTCACAAATCTCGTAAACAACGTTTAGTCTCGACATCATAATTTATTTTAATGGAATTATACACTGTTACCCTTAGTGCAAGAGTAATTTTGTAATAGAAAGTGGCAGCAATTTTTTTTTATTTTTACAATATAAAGTAAAGTATAATACATTTTATGGTTGACTTGTAGAGGTGGTCTAAGCTATGCATCCATCATTGTATTTTACATGCCTACCTACGAATATACTTGCAAAATGCGCAAAGGGTGACGCCTTAGCTGGATCTCTAACTAATAAAATACTATTTGTAATATTGTATTTTGAGACATTTAGATAACCATATCAAACCAAAAGTTCCATTTTATAAAATGACTGTAGGTACTCATGTTGTATAAAATACGAGTATATCATGGAATTACTATAATATAATAAATTAATAATGTTGAAGTTGTATAGAGATATTAATGAATTTATGTCTATTACTATTTATAATAATATTATAAAATATACAATGTTATATATCGTTTAGTGCATCACAATTCCACTGCCGAAAGAACATTGAAGTGGCAAGAAATATTATTTAGAAAAACAAAACAATAGAGCACGAAATGTTTAATTATGCTATGATAATTTGTTATCACTAGGTCTAGCATTGCATGTTCGATAAGGGTCTTTCTCAATTACAAAAAAAAAGCGTGACAACTTGATTGTTAAGTTTGCCTTAGAGATATAATTTCGTAGATTTTTTGTAGAATGTATTTTTTTATAATAAATCACAGCAAGCATTAATTGCAGCTTTATTTATTATTTTATAAAAAATAAAAAATATTAAAGTGTCAAAATTTCACAAAACGTGTGTGTGAAAAACCCATTTTTTCGTATTGTAATTTTTTTAATTAAAAAACTATTGTACATATACTAAATATAAAATAACTACCCGATAATTCATTAGTTCTCAAGCGATAATTACCAAGTTATAGAAAAATACGACTTTACACAATGATTTAATAGAGGACTTAGTCGTGTGAAAAAATTAAGTTTCACAAACGTGGTGTGTTACATTTTCATTCATATCTCTGAATGACATAATGTTTTGTGAAGTGGCAACACTGTGGCATAAAAAAAAAGATCGGGCATTTGCATAGTTCGCGGCGCAAGAGTGGAGACGGCTCCAAAACAAAGTTATGGAATTTAAGTTATTTCTTTGCTAAAACTGTAAAGCATATCACTCCATACACATGGGTAATATGCCTAGTTTGTGGGCAATGTTTTTACTATAGATTTTCTGATATTTCTTGCTAAATGGTCTCAATATGCTGTAGTTTCGATATCATATTCATAGCGTGATTTTAAGGTTATTTTTTGTCGGCATGGCTGCAAAATTTCACAGACGTGGCTAAAAAAAAAATTCACAGACATGGTTTTTTTTTCCACGTTTGTGAATTAAGGGCACGTACCGTGTTTTAATTATTTAATTAACTTTTTTTTTTACACAGGGGAGGAAATTGTCGTGAATAATTTTCATAAAATCACGGACGTGGACTGATTGTCGCAGACGAGGGTGTAAATAATCATGATTTTTCTAGTACTTTTCACACACACTTTCACAGACATGGGTGTTTATTTTTTCAGTGGTTTTTTCAGCTTCCTGGTAGCTGTTAAGCTTGACCGTATATATAAATATTGAGCTGTAACAGTCCTCTATCAAATAAAGCAATTATTTTCAAGATTGAGGTCCAACCACCTCAAAATGCCTAAATTAAGAATAGCCCATAAAGACTGTTAGTGGATCATAAATGAGATAAAGCTAACCATCAAACTTGGTGAAGATTTTACCTCTATTCTATCCAATTTATTACTTTACGGACCATGTTATGTTAGCCGTCGTAGCACGAGAGTCGTATATGATTGCGCTCGCTCACTCTTTTCTGTTTTACTATGTAGCTACCTAGACTTCTAGAGTGAGTGAGACGCACTCGGTGTGAGTGTGATAAAATTGACTCCAGTTTTCTGAAAATTCTTAGCATGTTACAGTGTGACATAATGGGAGAAAAAGTCCCAGTATGTAACAGTGTAATTTAAGGTGGTGTGACATACTGGGAACAAAGGGATCCTTCGTGCCCAAAAAGTTTCATCACCCTCTTGCCAACCAATCGACCAAATAAGTTATATTTGCCATACTTATACATGGATTACTTAGGCCAGTACCTATTCAACAAAAATCATGTAACCACACACAGTTAAGTTTTGTTTTTTTTTGTATGAACTTTTGAAGCAAATATGAATTGGCTGTAAATACTGTAACCAGAGATTTATCTTTAATAGTGCTAGTAGGCCATAAGTGAGGTACCTAAAGATTTGTGCAAATAGCTTTTATTGCAAGGCTTCGTGGACGTCGATTGAGTAGCTTTAGGTATGGTCTACTGTACAGCATAAGTATATATTTCGTTAGCTATTAAATAAATAAATGTAATGATTGTTGATAAAGAATTTGGTTTTTATAGTAAAATAATTATCCCCTTTTAAAAAACACATATCTTCTTTGTGAGAATCCATAAGCTTAATTAAACTATTTTACCACCTAAGGCCAGATTCCTAGATCTAGAACCTACGAATAAATCCAGCACTAGAAAAAAACTATTGGTAAAGTTATAGGAATAAGGATAAGGAGCCTAGAGATAAAACACTACTTTAGCCCTGATAACTCAAAGTACTAATTGCACTTGAGTTAAGGTTGAAAATTGCTACCCATTAATATCCACCGACACATTGCCTGCTAGCTTACCTTACCTATAGTAATCTGTTTGCAATGCAACCCGAGATACAATGACCTTAACGTGCAGTATCGAATTATAACTGACACAAATGAGTGATGCCAATCGATCTATGAGGCAGATGAACTTTTACCTACAAAAACAAAGAGTTTATCGGACCGACGCATTGTAGTTTACTTTTGCAATTTGATTGCAAAGAAAACCTAGACAAGGGTACCTAAGTATTTAATTAAAATAATGGAAAAGCACATTACTTGATTAAAAAAATATTCTATATTCATTTTGACACTTTTTACATGAGTATAATAATGATAATCAAAATTATAGACGAATGGCACTCAGCTGCCAAGGCTGCCATCTATTCTATTTTCTATTATACAGGGCGTCCCACGGCTATGCCACATGGAGGGAAAGTACCATAAATATTGTAAATGGAACATTTTACTGAAAGAAGACATTATTTTAATTTTAAAAACAATTTAAACTGCATTCATAGATATTGAAATAATTACATGGTTGAACCGGGAATCGAACCCGTTACATGAGAAAAATAATAACCCTAGATAAATAATAACTACAGGGTCATACCGATCGAAAGGCTTCATGATAAGGATTATTTTTTGCTAAATAACATAGTGTCAGAAATAAAAGGAAGACCATGAATTTTAACATTTACCTGGTAGTATGCAACAAATCGAGCCGTATCCTGAGCCGAAAGACGCGTAAAATTTTGTCCATCGCAATGCGGCTGGCTGATTATAACGAAATCATTCAAAAATGTGTTTCATTTTCACACTTTTATTCTTTTTTTACTGTGATTTTTATTGATAAATTGATTAATGTTGTATTACAAATGTTAAAATTCATGGTCTTCCTTTTATTTCTGACACTATGTTATTTAGCAAAAAATAATCCTTATGATGAAGCCTTTCGATCAGTATGATAAAACTACAGGGTAATTATTTTTCTCATGTAACGGGTTCGATTCCCGGTTCAACCATGTAATTATTTCAATATCTATGAATGCAGTTTAAATTGTTTTTAAAATTAAAATAATGTCTTATTTCAGTAAAATGTTCCATTTACAATATTTAAGGTACTTTCCCTCCATGTGGCATAGCCGTGGGACGCCCTGTATATATAAAAATTAATCGCCGTGCATTAGTCTCGCTAAAACTAAGAAACGGCTTGACCGATTTGCATATTTACTGTTTTGTTTTGTTCACCATAGTTCAGGGTAGGTTTAAAAGCAAAGAAATATGGGAAAAGTTAAACGATTAGCTGAAAAACGGAAGAAATAAAAATTGGTAATTTTGTATTGGAATCGCCATTTTTGACATTCGTTGGCATATCGTTTGACAGCTGTTTGACTCTCGCCGAAATCAATCAAAAAACTACTTTGTTGGATTTTGATCTAACAAAAGGCTGGATTGTAAACCAACGTTGAACATCGGTGAAGAAGTGGGTGGTTTAAAAAAAAATGCTGTTATGTCTTTTGATACTGCTATTGAACAACAGATGGCATTAGTTGTTATACGGAAACAGTGGATATATTTTTTTATTAGAACTGCTACTGAACAACAGATGGCATTAGTTGTTATTTGGAAACAGCGAATAAAATTTTATAGTAGAAGCAAATTCTCACCAACAGATGGCGTAAGTGAAAAAAAATTACTCAAACTTATAAGTACAAAAGACAGCACGTAGACGCTTATACGCTAGCACTCTACTCGGTTAGGTTACGGGCGACTTTAAAACAAAAGTGTACACTCTGACGTGCTTTCGTGTGCACTTTGAAATTCTGTCGCCTACTAAATAATTCCACCATCTATCTATCTATATATATAAAAATTAATCGCCGTGCATTAGTCTCGCTAAAACTAAGAAACGGCTTGACCGATTTGCATATTTACTGTTTTGTTTTGTTCACCATAGTTCAGGGTAGGTTTAAAAGCAAAGAAATATGGGAAAAGTTAAACGATTAGCTGAAAAACGGAAGAAATAAAAATTGGTAATTTTGTATTGGAATCGCCATTTTTGACATTCGTTGGCATATCGTTTGACAGCTGTTTGACTCTCGCCGAAATCCATCAAAAAACTACTTTGTTGGATTTTGATCTAACAAAAGGCTGGATTGTAAACCAACGTTGAACATCGGTGAAGAAGTGGGTGGTTTAAAAAAAAATGCTGTTATGTCTTTTGATACTGCTATTGAACAACAGATGGCATAAGTTGTTATACGGAAACAGTGGATATATTTTTTTATTAGAACTGCTACTGAACAACAGATGGCATTAGTTGTTATTTGGAAACAGCGAATAAAATTTTATAGTAGAAGCAAATTCTCACCAACAGATGGCGTAAGTGAAAAAAAATTACTCAAACTTATAAGTACAAAAGACAGCACGTAGACGCTTATACGCTAGCACTCTACTCGGTTAGGTTACGGGCGACTTTAAAACAAAAGTGTACACTCTGACGTGCTTTCGTGTGCACTTTGAAATTCTGTCGCCTACTAAATAATTCCACCATCTTCTTCTTATATATATAAAAATTAATCGCCGTGCATTAGTCTCGCTAAAACTAAGAAACGGCTTGACCGATTTGCATATTTACTGTTTTGTTTTGTTCACCATAGTTCAGGGTAGGTTTAAAAGCAAAGAAATATGGGAAAAGTTAAACGATTAGCTGAAAAACGGAAGAAATAAAAATTGGTAATTTTGTATTGGAATCGCCATTTTTGACATTCGTTGGCATATCGTTTGACAGCTGTTTGACTCTCGCCGAAATCCATCAAAAAACTACTTTGTTGGATTTTGATCTAACAAAAGGCTGGATTGTAAACCAACGTTGAACATCGGTGAAGAAGTGGGTGGTTTAAAAAAAAATGCTGTTATGTCTTTTGATACTGCTATTGAACAACAGATGGCATTAGTTGTTATACGGAAACAGTGGATATATTTTTTTATTAGAACTGCTACTGAACAACAGATGGCATTAGTTGTTATTTGGAAACAGCGAATAAAATTTTATAGTAGAAGCAAATTCTCACCAACAGATGGCGTAAGTGAAAAAAAATTACTCAAACTTATAAGTACAAAAGACAGCACGTAGACGCTTATACGCTAGCACTCTACTCGGTTAGGTTACGGGTGACTTTAAAACAAAAGTGTACACTCTGACGTGCTTTCGTGTGCACTTTGAAATTCTGTCGCCTACTAAATAATTCCACCATCTATCTATCTATATATATAAAAATTAATCGCCGTGCATTAGTCTCGCTAAAACTAAGAAACGGCTTGACCGATTTGCATATTTACTGTTTTGTTTTGTTCACCATAGTTCAGGGTAGGTTTAAAAGCAAAGAAATATGGGAAAAGTTAAACGATTAGCTGAAAAACGGAAGAAATAAAAATTGGTAATTTTGTATTGGAATCGCCATTTTTGACATTCGTTGGCATATCGTTTGACAGCTGTTTGACTCTCGCCGAAATCCATCAAAAAACTACTTTGTTGGATTTTGATCTAACAAAAGGCTGGATTGTAAACCAACGTTGAACATCGGTGAAGAAGTGGGTGGTTTAAAAAAAAATGCTGTTATGTCTTTTGATACTGCTATTGAACAACAGATGGCATTAGTTGTTATACGGAAACAGTGGATATATTTTTTTATTAGAACTGCTACTGAACAACAGATGGCATTAGTTGTTATTTGGAAACAGCGAATAAAATTTTATAGTAGAAGCAAATTCTCACCAACAGATGGCGTAAGTGAAAAAAAATTACTCAAACTTATAAGTACAAAAGACAGCACGTAGACGCTTATACGCTAGCACTCTACTCGGTTAGGTTACGGGCGACTTTAAAACAAAAGTGTACACTCTGACGTGCTTTCGTGTGCACTTTGAAATTCTGTCGCCTACTAAATAATTCCACCATCTATCTATCTATATATATAAAAATTAATCGCCGTGCATTAGTCTCGCTAAAACTAAGAAACGGCTTGACCGATTTGCATATTTACTGTTTTGTTTTGTTCACCATAGTTCAGGGTAGGTTTAAAAGCAAAGAAATATGGGAAAAGTTAAACGATTAGCTGAAAAACGGAAGAAATAAAAATTGGTAATTTTGTATTGGAATCGCCATTTTTGACATTCGTTGGCATATCGTTTGACAGCTGTTTGACTCTCGCCGAAATCCATCAAAAAACTACTTTGTTGGATTTTGATCTAACAAAAGGCTGGATTGTAAACCAACGTTGAACATCGGTGAAGAAGTGGGTGGTTTAAAAAAAAATGCTGTTATGTCTTTTGATACTGCTATTGAACAACAGATGGCATTAGTTGTTATACGGAAACAGTGGATATATTTTTTTATTAGAACTGCTACTGAACAACAGATGGCATTAGTTGTTATTTGGAAACAGCGAATAAAATTTTATAGTAGAAGCAAATTCTCACCATCAGATGGCGTAAGTGAAAAAAAATTACTCAAACTTATAAGTACAAAAGACAGCACGTAGACGCTTATACGCTAGCACTCTACTCGGTTAGGTTACGGGCGACTTTAAAACAAAAGTGTACACTCTGACGTGCTTTCGTGTGCACTTTGAAATTCTGTCGCCTACTAAATAATTCCACCATCTATAATAAAAATTAATCGCCGTGCATTAGTCTCGCTAATAAGAAATGGCTTGACCGATTTGCAACTCAAGTGTATTGATATGTGAAACGTATTCTACTTCAGCGTACAGAAGACTGAGCAAAATTCCAGACTCAAGATTTGCCAGAGAGCAATGAAGCGCAGTATGTTAAGCTTCAAGAGGACAGATCATGTCAGAAATACGACACTGCGCTACAAAACGCGCCGATGTAGGGGTCCAAACAGCGAAGTTAAAGTGGAGCTGGGCCGGACATATAACTTCTGCTTGCAGAGATATAAAGTAACCAAAGGCCAGCATCGCGCAGAAGACCCCGCACCAACCCTGTATAGTGGGGGGGACTAAAATAGAAAACATAGACGTCTGGTGGCTGAGAGCACTGATGTTCTCCAAAGTATGCTCGCAGTATTGCATGAAGCATCTCTGAGGGTTAGCCTGAGGATGAACCTGTTCAAGACCAAGATTATGTCGGACAATAGGTACCTCTAACAATCTAAGCGTAAACGTTACCGTGGACAACTGCCACATCGAAGTGGTTGACAAATACGTTTTTCTTGGACGTCTTTTGTCCTTTGGCCAACAGTTCCAGATAAAAGAGATTGCTAGGCGAATGCAGCTGGAATAGGCCGCCTTCGGCAAACTTGAGGAAGTGTTTAAATCCAAACCGAAGGTTTTCAACCAGTGTGTACTGCCCACTCTTACTTATGGTTCTGAGACATGGAGTCTTACCAGAGATGTTATGAAAAAAGGCCAACGTTGCCCAAAGAGCCATGGGGCGAGCAATGATCGGTATTAAGCTCTTGGACCATATACCGAACGTTGTAATAAGAAGCCGCACAAAGTGGCAGACGTCGGAACACGCAAATCGTCTTTGAAGTGGAAGTGGGCAGGACACCTGGCTAGCTAGACGCACCGATGGCAGATGGACGAAGTCTATTGCGGAATGGCGACCTCGAGAGGGCAAGAGATTGGTTGGCAGACCACCAGCCAGATGGTCCGATGACATAGCCCAAGTAGCCGGAAAACAGTGGTTACGTCTGGCACAGGATCATGAGGGGTGGCGAGAGCATGAAGATGCCTTTACTCAGCAGTGGGTGTTAATGGGCCGTTGACGATGATGATGATTTGTCACATGATTTGATTTTTCAGTGTTATTATGGGGGACACAACCACAAATAATTTACATTATGTGTATCCAATCGATCCAGTAGTTTCGGAGCAAATTGGCTGTGATGTGACACAAGAACAGACAGACAGACACACGAGTGATCATAAATAATTAATGGTTTTGTTTTCCCTTTTGAGTTACGGAATCCCAAAACACATTAGGGGGGGATACGAAATACGTGGTTATATTTTTTGCTCTATCGTGAAAACTGTAATACCTACATACAATCAAACTTAGCGTGGTTATAGGGCTTAGGTAGGTACTGTCTATTATTACAACAAATAATAATAATAACGGCCAACATTTGTACGGAACCCTTTGCTCGAGTCCGACGCTCCAATAGATCAGTTTTTTGTCATCTGCGCGGACAGTCAAACTATATCAGGTGATACGAAGTTCACCGGGTCAGCTAGTTGTTGATAAATCTAAAATTACATTAGGTACTTGAAAACTTTATTTAAAGTTAATTTTAAAAACAATGATCTCAAATGATTTGATGTTAACTTTTATTTCCATTTCTTTGGGTGATTTGGTAACAATACTTAAAAAGAGAAATTGCATTGGTTTTCTACTATGTTATCCAAGTTTTTTCAAAAAATTCCAAAACCTAAGTAAAAAGCTTTGGGATAGCGATCGATTATTCTATAATGTTATAAGTAACTTAACTCTATAATGTTATAAGCCATGTGTTAAAAATTACAGAGGTGCATAATAATACAAACTTGACGAACACTTCTGGCAAAATAAAAAATAATAAAGGTAGAAGCTAATTCAGCTTCCCTTTTATAAAATGAACACTAATTAATAAACTATCACAAAATATACAAATAGCAAACTAAAATGGTAAAATAAAAGAAGCACTTTCCTTAGAAAGTCTGTGACCATAACTATTTTGACACTATGCCCTTCATAGTCTCAAAATAATGATCACTTGAAACATGACACTTCACTTCTATAATAACAAAATAATATGGCATTTTAAAACTCAAAGTAAATTATGCGTTGAAGAGCTTGTTCCACCTCCAATCTTGGAATAAGCGCTCCGGTAGAAATTACAACAGAACATTGAATTCATTACGGCATTCAAGGAGTTTGAACTGTGGGTTCTATAGAGACCTGAAGACACTTCCTCAATGCTAGCTTCACCAATGAACTGATGCAAATCACTCTTTGGAAATCCATCCTTATAGTATTGCTTAATTGTATCATAAGCATCCATGATTACAGATATAAACAAACTGAGCACAACATAAATGTACAAGCTTATGAAAGAATATAAGTACACTCTACTGAACCACCAAAGCATTGGCGATTTCTTAGACATTATAGAGAAGGTAGCAAACATGTCATCACCGTTAATCAGGGAAAATAAACATTCAGAAGTAGTAGCCAAGGAACGGAACTTCATATGATACGGACCTAGGATCAACCAGCCACAGAATGTAAAGCCTGCATATAAAAGTAATGCACAGATTGAAAATCTGAATATTTTCGGTGCTGCCTTTTTTAGGGTCAAAATTACAACATTGTAAGTCTTGAAGAATCCTAAGTACCTTAGGACACCAAACCATACAAGCAAGTTGCCTGTGCCCATAAATAAGGAACAAACGTTCCATTGATCGTTTGTGAATTGGTTTCTCTCAATCTGTTCCTTGATTGCAGATCCCATAATTATCAAAATGTCGTTGGCTATGATCATAATGTACCAAATGTTTAAGAATTCTAATTTTCCATCCAAACTGAGCTCTTTGTTATAGGCTCTTTGGAAGAATTGCACTGTTAGTTCTTTCAATAACTGTGCTCTGTAAATGGCCCTACTGCAAAGGCATAAAGAGGCTGTGCATATTAAAATGACCAGTATATTCAAGATGCTTCGGAGAATCTGGTCTATTTGGTTATCAGTTATGTATGCTTGGTCTCCTCTGCAGAGCAACTTGTGAGGTTCAGCCTCCAGTAGTAGTGACATTTGTCCATCATGATCTTCATTGTCAAATACAACTTCAATATCAAATCTGTAGCAATCGGGTGGCGTAATGGGTCCAGCTGCTCTGAAGTTGATAGTTTTGATTGAAAACATCAGTTTGGCTCTGACTAGAGATGCAAAATCAATTTCTAAGCCAGCATCTTTCATGAAAAACTGCGATTGGAAATCACTATCATCATTGCGAGTGAAATTGATGCAGGTTTCTACAATTTCAGAGTTGAATTCATAACTTTCGTTAAAGCCATTGATGATTCCTTCCTTGTAGTTGTACTGGCAGAAGACGGGATCTGGCATGGTGTTATTCTCATTGTTATAAGAGTATGGACCTATTGCGTTTGACAGATTGGAGTATCCAGCATAAGCATAATCTAGAGTATTGTAGAAATCGTCCAGCTTGTAAAGCGCTAGTGGTCCTGCCCCCGGTGGGTATGCATTGATCTCTCTTGTGGAGTCCCAGCCAAGTAAAAACAGATGAGAGAAACTGATTCGGTTGTCCCATGTGTAGTTGACATGGTTGTAGCGGTTGTGAGCGAATAGGCACAGTTGGAAAGTGACAAGAACAATCTTTATTAATTGTACAACGAATTTGTATGGAAACTTCCTCTTGGCCTTCCATTTCTCGATCGGGTTCATGAAGAAAAACTGCAGTTTACGGCGCATTTTTTCCTCGATCTGATTAACGTTTGCGCGCGAGTTTTGTTGCTGTGCTGAAAGTCCTTGATCAGTTTCGTGGTGGTTTCTCGCGTTTCTTTGCATTTTATGCGCTTCGTCGGACTCGGAACCTGTTCGCTCCTCCGCGGACGATGTGATTCCGTCCATCATGATTAGTACGGCGAGAATTTCGACAGAAAAGAAGGGGAATTATTACAGGATGTTCTCGTAGCTTACATCGGTTCTGGTTAAGCGCCAAGCTGCTTTTGTTCACTTGATCTTGTCCAAATGGTGCTGAAGAAGTTCCTGAACGTATTGTGCCTTGCACTGAACTTCTTTTGCCGAAGTTTTCTTTGTTTTGTTTGAAAATTAAATTTTATTTTAGACTTGCGTGATTTGATTTTGATGTTTTTTTTTCTTCCCAGCAGCAGACAAACTACTTGACATGACATTACTCACAGATCAGAAGAGAAGACCATTCGATCAAACGATTCATTCGATTAATCGAACTTGTACAATATTTATGAGCACATCATTACTGTAACAAAAAAAAAACAATTTTGTCTATGGACGGACGGACAGGCAAAAAAGTGGTTTCGTTGGTGTTGTTCGTCGTATTTTTTCGATAAAGATTCGAAATTCTCACAATAAAATTGTTAAATCGTACAAAAGCCACGCATGAAAAACAAGTTGCACAATCGGAGGACACGATGGCACTAACAGTGGATAAGCTAATCAATGACGACAGGTAAAAATCTTTGGGATTACGTGGTTACTTCGACCAGCCTTCAAGGAGAAAGTCAGGCCAAATAACCAAAACAAGGGTATCAATATACTATGACTTGCTTTCTAAAAGGTCACGATCATTAAAAATAAACAGTTCTAATGAATCTCTAACTTTAAAAATTTTGGCCAGGTAAGTCAACAAGTTTTTTAGACAGTCAAGAACTAAATTGTTTGTTCATTTGATTAAACAACAAATAATCCTCATAATCATCTCCAAATATTTACCTTATCATATTTTAAGTACAACCATACTCCTTAGAATTTGTGTAAAACTTAAAAATAATCCAGCATGCATCCACAAATTTTCCCATTAAGGCTGGAAGATAGCAGCATGGCAAGAAATTCAAAATTTTCACAGTTTTTTACATTTTGTAGCTAAACTGAGCTATTTTTGTTCAGCGATTTTTCGTTCGCGGTAATAACATAGTATTCTTTTCATTATTGTAATCAACAAAACAACAATAATTCAGCCAATTAATAATTATGTGTTTATCATGTTTAGTATGATTAATAGCTGCATCTGTTTAGCTACAATATGTTAAAAACTGTGAAAATTTTGAATTTCCCGCCACGTTGCTATCGTCCCACCTTAAAGTTATCTTACTCCGTAGGTTCTCTGGCGACAACATACTGCACTTCTTCGCGTACCTGCCCTTCGGTCTGCTCCTGCTAGCCCTCCGGACTGTCTTGGCGCTGGTGCTGTGGATCGCATCAATAATCCTGCCCAAGAAGTCGTCTGTCCGACAGCTACTGTCTGTGCTGGCTTGTTTTACATTTGGTAAGCTTTTGTTACATTGCAGTCCAGTACTCGGATCTGCTGATTTCTTGTCTTCTTTTCGTTTAGATGGTTCTTGCTATATGTATTGCTTGTGCAGACATACAATATTGTATAAAATCCAACAATTTCCTAAAATTAATATAACCTAACCATCCATTTCCTGGAAGACCCAAGAACTTACGCCATTGGTTCCAACAATCAACAAGCTCCTTGTTCCGTTTGGCAGCCTCAAAGGAAGAAATAGCTAAGATGATTGCCAACCTCCCATAGGAGAGGGCACTACAAGAAGAAGATCCATTTCTGATAAACCTTAGCCCCCATACTCGTATAAAGCCATGTCGACGGGCAAAACAACTTGTATACCTACAAAAGTGAATGTTAGTGTCAGGTTTAGAATCACCAGTGGGCTACCACTGCCTTTTCAATTGTTAAGAGACTCAACTAATAAAGTAATCAAGGAAATAATATAAGTGCGGTTGCGGGTTCAAGTCTTTATAGCTTATAAAAAACTAAGGCCTTTGCATCTACGTAATGAGATGATTTATACAGCGTCCAGTGGCACCTTCACTCATACTAGAAGGACACTAGCAGTGCCTGGGACATTATTTTAGATGGAGTAGGCTTGCCCAGCACCTATACTATCCTGACAGCTTAGTCCTAGCCCACAGGAAAGTAGGAGAGTAGGTGGAGGGAAAGAGAGCTCGAGGCAGACCACCCGCTAGATGGACAGATATTATAACCAAAGCCACGCAAAAACACCTGCACAAATGATCCACATCGCGAGTGATAGAGCGTGTTCGGTAATGCGACCTCACTGCATTGCCGCGTACTGGCCACTTTTTATTTTCCATCAAAATTTCTGAACGTTTTTCTTTTGTTTTTTTATGCCCCGCGCTCTTTTCGAATATTTTGACAGATGCATTTTTCTCGCCCCATTTTTCGCCCACTAATATTTTTGCCCTCTTATTTTAATTTGTAATTCACTCCATCCCTCTGTATTTATTGCTATTTGACCCACAATCGCCCATTTCGTATTGTTATCAAGGTATTTTGTGTATTTGTGTTAATTTCCCCGCCCAATTTCACTCATTACCATCATTGTCGTTCAACCCTGTGCCTCACTGTTTTGATCCCGCATACAACTATTTTCTGCGCGTTCGCCGTGCCTGCTTTTCGGTGAGTGTTGCATTGCTGAACATATTAGCTAGTCCCCTAGTTACTTCGCATTCGCCGGAAGAAGCCGCGGGGCCCGTACAGATGGAGCAAACCACATTTCGCCCGCCTTCAATCGCAGCCGCTCGGTCACCCCGATCGAGTGGCTGCGCACCCTCTTGTGTTCGAGGGTGGACACAATAGCGAACATATTTTGGTCCTTCGAGCCGGATTTGCTCCTTTTGGAAGGCTTTGTGGCTTCATTTTGGTGAATGTGAAGCCACTTATTCAGCACTTTTTCCCGTAAATTGTCCCTGCCCTCTTTGTCTCTCTATTGTTATATTTTTGTCTCGATTCCCTCTCACGTCGTAATCAACTCGCATACGAACGTTATTTTTTGATCCCGTATTTCCCAGTAATTTTACCTTTTGTTTGACGCAAAGGCGTAAGTAAAGCAATGGCTCCGACTCTATCACGTTCGGTGATAAAGTTCACACATTTGTCTAAGACGCTTGTGACTTTGGACACAATTTTGACTCCCACGCTTCCCGAAGTGTTACGGATTCAACACGAATTGGGCCGTTTCACCGAAGTTGAGAATTTGTATGATGAGATCTACGCTCAAGTCAGGCAGCCCGCAACTGACAAAGTCCACCCCATCTGCGCTGACGACTTATGCGCAATGTTTGAGACGTACGTGTCCCACTTTTGCTCCTTGCAAGCAAAGTATGGCATCGACTCCACACGACCTTTATATTGTGCTCTAGAAAACATTCGCCAATGTGATGATGACGATCAAGAGCGCCTTCGAGCTCCCCTCCCGATCGAAGTAGCTCTGTCTTCGGCTGGTGCACCCCGCATGCCGTCTCCCTCTCTTCCGCGCGACGAAACTTGTCTAGAGCCGCTTGCACCCACTCACCAGTCTCTTCTGCACTCCGCCAGTTGGGATGGTGATAAAGTTCACTCGCCATCTCTTTCAACGCCCACGCCTCTCTCGTGTACAATTCCTGTGCACACGGAACAGACCCCTTTGACAGCTAACAAGCCCGAGCTAACTGAAGCAAATGACAGCTCTGTCGGCGCCTATTTCAACAACAAGCCCTCTGAGTTGCCCTCTGTTTTGTTGAAGGCTTGTGTCAGTCAAGGTCTGCCACGTGAAACTCCCGCCTCTTTTGACCTTGACATGCAAATTGATTTTGACACTGAAGACCTTGCTGATTTGCTACCCCATCACGAGATTGACGCTGTCGTTCCTCCCCAATGTGGTCTTGTACACTCTACTCCTACTGACCCCTCTGGTAGAGATGCCATCAGCTCTCGATCACAGTGCATTCCCAATGTCAGGGGTAATTTTCCTGCCCGACCTCCTCCAGTTCTGGTCTGGCCTCACGTTGGTGATCTACAACTTGCAGATCCGACCAATCACTTTACGTCTGACGTTTGGTTTTGGTTTCGTTTTCCAGGCCCTCCAGGCCCTCCGTACACTCTCTTCGCTGGTCTCTTTTGCCAGACCCACTGTTGGCCTGTCGTCACTTATGTGCCCATCCAATATGCCCCGTTGTCCCAGGCATTTTAATAGTTGCCGAATTGTAATGTATTGTGTCCCATTGGCACATTTGTGTCACTTGTATATTGATTGCTCTATTGGACTCTCAACCCGCGAGCTCCTTATCCTTGAACACTGCTCTTCTCTCTGTTTTGTTTATTAAGATTTATTTTGTGTCTTTGTTTTTGACCCGACTACTGGGCTCTCGTCCGCCCCCAGGACAACCCAGTCTAGTCTCGTGTGTAGTTGTTTCCTCTTTTTTCATTGTTTGTTGCTGCCCTTGCTCTGACCACTGGGATCCCGTCTGCTCCCAGGACAACCCAGATGTGTTAAATGTTTTTTGATGACCTGTGGCCGTCACACCCCGCTGACGTCACACTCTACTGATTTCTCTCGATTTCTGTGTAATTTTGTAAATTGATGTTTGTGTATAGTTTTCTGCCCGCTGTATGTATTGGTATTATATTGTTTGTGTTTGTTGTGACCCGATGACTGGGCTTTCGTCCGCCCCCAGGACAACCCAGTCTTGGGACTTGTGTAGTTTTTTTCCCGTTTGTTATTTTTTGGTTTGATCCGACTACTGGGCTCTCGTCCGCCCCCAGGACAGCGCAGATGTCCAGGTTTTTGGATGAGCTGTGGCCGTCACACCCCGCTGACGGCACACTCTGCCAATGTATCTCATTCTTTCTCTAATTTTGTAAATTGTTGTCAATGTTATCTTTTCCACTCCCTGTGAATATTGTAATTATTTGTAGTGTTTAGTTTTCCTGACTGCTGGGCTCTCGTCCGCCCCCAGGACAACCCAGTAATGTCATTTGAATAGATCTTTTCACTGCCCTTTGTTTGAATTTGTATAGTTATTTTGTAAATAGGTCTACTTACTTGTCACAGGCTCTGCAACTCGCAATTGTGAAAGTAGTAACCTACCCCTGTGAATTTCTGCTCATTAATTTCTCATTTTGTGTCTCGTCCGCCCCCAGGACAACCTGATTTTGTCCTTGTTTATTGTGTCTTTGAATTTTATCGTATTGTGTCCATCGTATGTCACAACCCACTGACGTATTATTATTTGCCTTGAATTAAATTACCTCTCTTGGTTGTTGTATTTTTTTTGTCAATTTGTAAATATTACTATCGATTGTTGGTCTCACGTCCGATCCCAGGACTACCCAGCTGTCAAGCTCGTACCCTCGCCCGAATGATCGTCACAATCCGTTGGCGCTTGTTTTAATTTTGATCTTCTTTGTATAACGTTGTATTTTATTGTTTTGTTTAACTTGACGAATTACTCTTTCGGTCAAGCGTCTCAATTCCGATCGTTGTACTGTATGACTGACTACTTTACTGAATAGAGGTGTGATGTTTCCTTATAGCGCCTCCCGTCCATAGCTTTTGCTTTTACTTTGCGTTTGCCCTTATTCCACTATTCCTCCCGTATAATTTCCCTTTTCTCTTTTTTTTATTTTATGCTGAATACGTGGTTTCAGGGGCGGCGGTATGTTCGGTAATGCGACCTCACTGCATTGCCGCGTACTGGCCACTTTTTATTTTCCATCAAAATTTCTGAACGTTTTTCTTTTGTTTTTTTATGCCCCGCGCTCTTTTCGAATATTTTGACAGATGCATTTTTCTCGCCCCATTTTTCGCCCACTAATATTTTTGCCCTCTTATTTTAATTTGTAATTCACTCCATCCCTCTGTATTTATTGCTATTTGACCCACAATCGCCCATTTCGTATTGTTATCAAGGTATTTTGTGTATTTGTGTTAATTTCCCCGCCCAATTTCACTCATTACCATCATTGTCGTTCAACCCTGTGCCTCACTGTTTTGATCCCGCATACAACTATTTTCTGCGCGTTCGCCGTGCCTGCTTTTCGGTGAGTGTTGCATTGCTGAACATATTAGCTAGTCCCCTAGTTACTTCGCATTCGCCGGAAGAAGCCGCGGGGCCCGTACAGATGGAGCAAACCACATTTCGCCCGCCTTCAATCGCAGCCGCTCGGTCACCCCGATCGAGTGGCTGCGCACCCTCTTGTGTTCGAGGGTGGACACAATAGCGAACAGAGCGCAATGGAGAACTCTACTCTCTGCCAACTTCAATGATGGTCACGATCCTCAGCATTGAGGGAACGACTGAATGGATGGATGGATGGAGGCTTGCCCAGCACCTATACTATCCTGACAGCTTAGTCCTAGCCCACAGGAAAGACAAGGTCAATACGTGTGGAGCTAACAAAGCGCAGGCCGCGTTATTCCTCACAATCCCCTTCACTGTTAGCAAGTTGTGTATTGCTACTAGAAATAATAACATTTTAAAATAATGATGTTTTACCTTCGATCAAGGATAAAACTAGATACAACATAGAACTCTGAAATGTGTCTGGAAAAATAGATGCCCAAATTGCCTTTGGGAGCTTATTTGCTCGTAGTCTATGCAATTAAAGTAAAACTGTACACTAATGCAATAAGGTTGACATTCGAATATTAGACGTATGGTCGAAATGATGTTTCGTATTCTATTGCTGATATCATTTGTTTCTGTGGGGACAAGTTTTTATTGTGATTTTATACGTAATGCGGATTCTATGGGATTTAGTTTGGTGTGTTTTACAAGTAAATGTCGGTTCCAGGTGTCTGTGTGAAGCTAAAGGGCAAGCGGGACCCACGGTGCAGTCTGCTCGTCGCCAACTATGTATCGGTGCTAGACTCGCTCGCCGCATCACACGCTTTGGGCACTATCAGTGTAAGTTACTTTGTGCATCAACCATTCTACCCACTTCCTTTGCTCTTCTTTTAATTAGCTTTAACTACTCAGTAAATAGTGAATGTTCAGTTGAAATATCTATGGCTTATTAAAAAACTAAGGCCTTTGCATCTACGTAATGAGATGATTTATCAGCGTCCAGTGGCACCTTCATTCACACTAGATGGGTGAAAAGACCACTCGGCGCTGCAGTGGCTAAACAGTAACGTAACTAAATTATAAACTACAGGGTGTTAAAAGACCGCCAACAGACCCGAAAGCCACACATACTAGACACCAAAATAAAGTACTTTTTCGATAAATTATTGCTGAGAAATGATTTTGGTTTTTTAGGTTATAATTTTGAAAAATATTTTATCACGCAATGGACGTGTAACGCACAGAAATCATATTGCGCAAGCGTAGGCATGACTTTATGTTACTCAAGCTTGAAATGCCGATGTTTAGAATACATTGCGGGTTGCAATTTTAACGTCGTTTTTTGAAATAAATATTCATAATTTTGATACGGCTTCTTGAAAAGATATGTGAAGAACCAAATACTGAATAAATTTCTGTAAAAAAAAAGTTTTGAACAGTCCGACTTTCAACCTCATTATCTCGGAAACCGTTGATTTCCCAGGCATAGTTCCTTGGGCAAAAATTTTCATCATGATGAGGACAATACGTGGTTTCCCGCTTTGTTGGTGGTCTTTTAACACCCTGTATAACAAAATTACTATTTTATAACTTTTACTGTTTCCAGCTAAGAAAATGGAAAGTGCCGCCGTTTTTTGCGTCTTCACTCGGCATCAGAAATGCGGCGCAGTTCGTTAGAAAGTAAGTATCGAGCATTTATTAGCATCACTGAACAAACATGTGGAATAAAACAACAAAAATCTTTGGACCCTCGGTCGATACAATAACTCAGTGTTAGGCAAGGTCAGGCTCTATAAAACTTGTTTCTGTACGAAGAACCCATTTGCATATCTGTACAGTTATGAATATTGATGATTCTTAAAAATTCATTCCATTTACGAGCACTGAGCCACAAAAAAATACGTACCTACGATTGATATTGAATTTTAATATGAAAAAGGCGGAATCAAAGTGCACTATTTGATTGATATTAAAATAATGTTATAATTAAAATGTTCAAAATAATACACTAGTTTGCTAAAGTAAATAAATACGATTTCACTGCAGCATTATTCTATTTTTACAAGTTGGTGGAAATAACTATTTGTATAATATCTTATTGTTAAATTTTACTCAACCGCAACTAATAAACATCATTACATATTTTAAATTGCACATGTGGCTCACATAACAACACAAAATAATGATTCGATTGAATGATAGGAAGCCCATTTGCTGCAAAGAATCGAAATGTAGACCCCAATGATTGAGCGTCCAATTTTCAAATACTCTCTTTGTATTTCTCTTTATCATGCTGGTTAGGAGGATTGTGACCACGAAGGAAACGAAGAAACAGTTTTGCTAACCCTAAATCAACGAAAGCAGTTAGATTTCGTTGATTTTGGTGTCAATCGTGTTCGTAGATTTTAATCTATGTCTATACGATTTAGGGGTAGGAAAACTGTTCTTTCGTTTCTATGGGAGCGAGTGCGGTAGTGAGTTATAAAGCGCGCAAAGAAAAATTACAAAAACTATTTCTATATCAGATACACTAAACGAATCGACAAAATGCTTTAGATAGAATCAAATAAGTGCCATCTAACACAGCCAATTTCGTGTTGACATTCATAGAAGTTTTGAGATATTTTCGCTGAAAAATTCCGTCTATTGCGCAGTCTATTGCGATTGCGATTGTCTATTGAGAAACAAAAACTCTATTGAGAAACAAAAACTCTTTATTGCACGTTTTACGAAGAAATAAAATTAATACGAAACAAAACATTCAATCAAATTCTGTAAAACCCACTAACTGATCGTCTCCCCATTTCAGGCAGCACTTCGCAGAGTCGCCGAGCAAGCCGGTGCTCCTGCAGCCAGAAGGTGGCCCCACCAACGGCAAGGGACTGCTACGGTTCAGTGAGTGGCCCTGCCAGCTTGGGAACCGTGTGCAACCCGTGACTATCAGTGAGTAATACCACAACGATTGGTGGCGATGACCCTCAACCCTCCGCCATTTCAAGCTGCGCTCCGCCCACGGCCACGCGGGTGATTTTCGTCTGGCCCTCACTCACATAGGTCCTGGCACTCGGTTTCAATCGTTTGCTGGATTTAGCGTGCCCATTTTATGACCATAGCCGTCGATAAAAGGGCCACTATAAATCTATTAGTGTTAGAGGGAGGTGGCCCTCTCTGAGATACGCGCTCAGATTTCAGCCTTGCTTAAATTAGTTCTAAAAACTAAAACCGCATAACGTCTTTTGCGTTTATGAGATATTCGGTCCAGCCGTTTATGAGATATTCTAATTTAAAATGAAAATGTTGAGGGTTTTTTAAATTATTTTAAGGTCCAACATTAGCAGCGTGGCGGGAAATTAATTTTTTTCACAATTTATTTTATTTTAAAACTACACTGAGCTATTTTTGTTCAGTGATCACGGTAATAAAATAGTATTCTTTTCATTATTGTAAACAACAGAACAAAATTAATTCAGCCGATTATGCTTTCTGGTCATAAACTACTTTTTTGAGTATTGGCACTGCTTTGTCGACCGGCTTACATATTGTGCTGTTGACAATAATGAAAATAATAAAATTGTATTGCCGTGGACGGAAAAATAGCTGAACAAAAATAGCTCACTTTAGCTTTACAATGAAAAAAAGGTGTAAACATTTTTAATTTACCGCCACGCTGCTATCGTTGGACCTTAAATTTAGTAGTTATTTTTCTTTTTCTCCTCCCCAGCGGTGGAACGTATGTTCACGAACGTGACGGTGCACCGCGCGAGCGACTCCGCCGACAAGTTCCCGTGGTCCGACGCGCTGTGGTTCCTGTGGACGCCAGCGACCGTGTTCCACCTCACGCTGCTGCCCGGGGTGGACCGCGGGGAGGACGACGACGCGACCTTCGCACGGAGACTGCGGGCGGACCTCGCCACAGCGCTCAATGTGAGTCCTCATTATACAACGTGTAACAGAACATCCTAACTCTTTTTACAGGGTATGTCAATTCTGTAAAAAAATATGGGATGCGTCCAGATGCTATTACCCTGTAAAAAGAGTTAGGATATTTTGTAACACTTTGTATTTGAGAGTTATTCTCTTGTGGGTGCAGCATTCTCCATGCACTTCGATCACAGGCCAGGGCCCTTAGCCTGTAACACAATGGTACCAAAATGGGCTTCCGGTTGACGGTTTTAATTACGATTTATTGATGCTGTCGGTCCAGTGTCGGTCCTTTTAATGTTATTGTAGTACAGCAAAGAATATTATGAGTCTAATCCTAGAGGATTAGTTCGCTGGTTGTAGGAGAACAACGAAAAAATCCCGGTTTTGTCCTTCTACCTAGGACGCCATTGAGACGCTATTGTGTTACAGGCTAAGGCCCCAGTTCCTTTGCAGCCTGGTATGTCACGACATCCACCTTCTCTTTAATTTGGTCAAAGCTTCTCCGTGGCCTTCCTCTACCTCTCTTTTTTTTTTCTATTATAGTGCAATGACATAACCCTTCTTTGGATAGTCGGGTAAAAAGGACATGTAAGTAGTCAGGAATCAAGCTTATCATAAAGGTAGGCAATCCTCTTCTCCTATGCAAAGGGGAAGAGAATATGGCACCGGAATATGGCTGTCAAAATTAATCTATACTAAGCGAAATTATAGCAGGCTCAACCTGGACCACAATAGCTGCAGACCGGCTGAAATGGAGGAAGAATGAAGAGGCATACGTCCAGCAGTGGACACATAAATGCTGAAGAAGAAGAAGAAGCGAAATTTGACAGCCGTATTCCGGTTCTTCTATCGCCACGCCCGGAGAAATCCGCCATCTATGAAATGCCTTGTGAATTTGTGCTTGAAAACGACTCATTGACAATTTTTAAGGGTTCCGTACCAGAAGGGTGCCAAATGGGACCCTAATACTAAGACTCCGTCTGTCTGTCTGTCCGTCCGTCCGTCTTTTCATCTGATTTTTTTGGCCGTTTTTAAAGATAATCGTGCGCGAGTCCAACTCGAACTTGCGGAGGTAGCATGACTTTTATCGAGGCGGATTTATCCAACAAAATGGCGGTTTATCAGCATTTTTGACGTCTATAGTGGGTTATAAATCGCTCTCGACGATATATAACCCACTTTAGACGTCAAAAATGATGATAAACCGCAATTTTGTTGGATAAATCCGCCTCGATAAAAGTCATGCTACGGGGATTGGCCAGGTTTTTATGTATTGTTATGTTGTGTTTCCCCCTCCAGGTCGAGTGCACAGACTACAGATGGGAGGAGCTGGTGGGCGGCGCGTCGCGGAGTCGCCGCGCCTCGCCCGCGTCCCCTAACAACGAACTACGCAGGCTGGCCAGACAAGTGCAGGAGGTGCTACCCGCTGTGCCTCTGAGGGACATCCTGAGGGACTTGGGTACGTCGCAACCACTGTCGGGAAACTGCTAAATACTAGATAAAAACACTGCCCTGCTCAGGGTTCGAAAGGATAATTCGGAACCCAAAGTTTTTTGTTCGAAAGTCCGTTATTGGCTTAATCTTATCTTTATACAATATTGAGAAACTAATTTCAATATTTTTTATCTTGGTTCAGTAGTTTGGATTTTACAACGTTTCAAAGATACGGTTTTATGACGTCACGCGACGGTCTGCATACTGTTGGCGGTCATAGGAACAAAACATTTTAGCGCATAAAAACAAAACTCTTGGACCAAAATAAAAAATATTTAAATTAGTTTCTCAATATTGTCTAAAGATAAGATTAAGCCAATAACGGACTTTCGAACAAAAAACTTTGGGTTCCGAATTATCTTGACAATAACAACGAAACATAAAATGTTTTTCAACATTGGGCTGGTCCAGTCGAAGCTGAGAAACAGATTGGGGAACGAAAAGGCTCGTATTCTTGTACAAATACTACAATCAAGACAACAAGTCTCACAGTCGGGATCTTGGTTGTGTTTCACGAAAATCAACAACTGTGCACTTATGGAACATACAGTGAACCTGGAATCAGATGATGACATTACTTTGATTGATTTAATTAATTAATAAATATTAATAAATAAATAAATCGAGCCTTCTACTAGTTCTACTTGTAAAAATTACATAAATAAATTTCCAGAGTCAAGATAATTATTAAGATTTGTTATTATCTTGATAATTTCGAATCCTGCTTGCGAAGACGAGATGGGAAGTACTATTAGGAAACATGCAAATCTGAATTGTTTTAGAATGTGCCATAAGTGCATTGCATCTCTCAGTGTTTTGTGTTCTACATTTATCTAAATATTGTTCTGTTTCTCAGGCCAAACCCGCAGCGTGGACGTGACGATAACGAACTTCCTGGAGGGACACACGCCTTACACGCCCGAGCCGGCGCCCGAACCGCAGCCCTCCACGTCGCAACCCGCGCCGCCACCCAAGTACATCACCCCTGTACCTACAGGTAAAACTCAATCTCGTTTGTGCCGTGTGGTTTTCTTCCTGGGGGTAAATTGTCTAACTTTTGAATTTATCGCGATCCCTTTCAAATTGACGTTCGGAGGGTGCTACGAACTTCAGACTGCATTTATCTTAAACAAACTGTCATTGAAAGCGATTGGGATAGGAATAGAGATTGCGAGTCGATTATGAAGGATGTTGAGTGAAGAAAATAGCAAAATCTTTCACTCAATATCATTCAATTTGAATGGCGTTTTGACTCATCCGTTCTGTTAGCGATTGTGATTTAAAACTTAGACAATTCCATTCTAAAGTCGCAATCACCATCATAATCCCGATACCCGGTACCACGACTGATCGTCGTGGTATTTAACTATAATACAACGTGTTAAAAAACATCCTAACTCTTTTTACAGGGTGTAACCTACTATTCAACAGGATGTCAATTATGTAAAAATTGTTGAAAAAAAACAAATTTTATTTTATAACCTCAAAACGGAAAAAAAATCATAACTTTTTTGTTCTTGCTCAAATTTAAAAATATGTTTTTGTGTGTTGGTGCATTTGCATAGGTTTGAGTTGTTAAAACATTGTGAAAGTCAATGAAAACAATATAAAAAAAAATACTTTTCTTCCGCCATAGCGTTCACATTTTATTAATTTAAAAATCAACAGAACGTCATAGAGCAAAAAAAAAATTTTGGTTGTGATCCCTATAACCGGGTGCTATTACCCTGTAAAAAGAGTTAGCATTTGTAACACCTTATACTTAACATCCACAGGTGTGTTCCCAAAGAATGCCAAGGAGCGACAGCTGAGCTTCCAAGAGAGAAAAGCGCAGATGATCGCTACGGCTCGACAGAGGTACATAGAGAAGAACGGACTCAATATTGCTGTCAACAACTGTTGAGTTTACACGTAAGGTCGCGTTGTGTTGTGACAGGCGCGGTAGAAAGATATGGAGGCTATGAAATGGTGTTCTAGGGTCTGTAGTTTTCATGAAATATACCTTGTTCAAAGGTAGTAAGAGACAATTTAAGACGAATATAATCATGCATCGACTTTTTGTTAACCCGTACCTGCGTTGATACCACGAAGATGACAATTAGCAGCTATGGCTAGGAAATAACTACAAAGTAGTAAAGGTGTATTGATGATTAAACATTTCGTTCGAGATTTGAACCCATAATATTTGGCTTACCATAAAGTTTTGAACCCTCTATCTATTAGGACTCTGTCCAATATTATGGCCATTATAATTTGAATAATTTTATTGCTTTGGAGTAGAGTCCAAATCCAATAAAAAAAAATTACTATCTCTGCCCTTTAAAGGGCTGGTAAATCTTTAATTGTTTATCTAGCACGAAAAGGTGCTTAACAAAGAAAAAAGAAAAACAACAACGGAAAGATTTTTTTCCCATTTCATTACGAAAAACATCTAAGTACAAGAAAAATGTTGGAAAATTCTCAAGTGACTCGAACGCCTAAGACAAGATAGCACTATTTCTTTGTACTGACGATCGCCCTAAAAGGGAAGTTTGTGATGGTAAAGTCGCCGTTTCACCGTGGCAGTTAGTTGTAGCGTTTAGTGCCTAAATCGTTGTAGAATAAAAAAAAACTTTCAGATTTCAGTTCAGAAGCGCATGCACGGCGGTATTCTTTTTTTAAAGACCTGTGTTGTCCCAGTAAAACGGTTGTTTTGGTGAGTAGAACGCACCCCTATTACTTTGGAAGATCTCTTCGTAAAACGCTGTGTGATGACGAAGATAATATTTTTTGGAAGAGAATCCGAAATATTATATTGTTTTTTCTTTACGTAGGGTTCGAGCGAAGACTCAGATATTTGTTCCTGACTCAGATTTTGTTAATCATTTTCTTTTATTATATTTTCGTAGGGTTTTGTACACAAAGCTAATTAAGTTTTTTTATTTAACATGCTTTACGGATTTGCTATAAATTATCATACATATTCAGCTAATATTATGTAAACCCTTGATAGATTATCGAAATGTCTAGATTTCTGAGGTATTCTATTGATACAATCTTTGTTTTGCTATACTATCCATATGCTGCTAGGGGAGCACAATGTAACGATAAAAGTTTTATCCCATTATCCGCTATCGCCATCTTGCTTTATTTCACCGTGTGAAGCGAGATGCCGCTACCCGATAGTGGGATAAAACTTTTATCTTGAAGTTGTGCTTCTCTGACAGGGTATCAATACTATCGACATTTAGTATGGATTGTGTTGTTGCATGCCTCAAAATCGAAAATACGAGCGATCTCAGGCCAATCGATGGTATCGATAGATTATTCGGCAACACTATCTCAGTTGAAAGAAGAATGGTACTGCACGCCACACACCTGGGCCTGTAACGCTATGGTGCCAAAATGGGCTCCCGGTTGACGGTTTCAATAACGATTTATTAAAGCTGTCGGCCCTTTTAATGTTTTTGTAGTACAGCAAATAATATTATGAGTCTAATTCTAGAGGATTAGTTCGCTGGTTGTAGGAGAGCAACGAAAAAATCCCGGTTTGGTCCTTCTACCTGGGACGCAATTGATACGCCATTGTGTTACAGGCTAAGACCCCAGTAGTTCAAAACCTGGGGCCTTAGACTGTGGTTTCCAAGTTTTTAACCTACAACCAGCGAACTAATCCTCTAGAGTTAGAATATTCTTTGCTGTACTACAAATCTTAATTGAAGCCGTCAACTGGGAGCCCATTTTGGCACCATTACGTTAGAGACTCGCGCCCCAGCTCTCGAGTCTGACGTGATTTTGTTTTAATCATGCTAAAAAGCTCTCCAACTACTTTGTTACTTTCCCTTCATTTCGGCTTTGTAAATATGATAAAACGCTCGCTGTAATTAGCTTTTTACATAAATAATAAAGTATTTTTATGAATGTTTGAAAGACATCTAAAATTCACCAAAATATAAGACGTCATCTAAATCACAATTCAAGCACTTGTACAACTTTTCTGTAAGATGTTTTTAGGGTTTTATCATCGAACATGGAACTCTTTTGTTGTGTCAGAACTTTTCGGTTTTATCTTGAACTATTGGGTCTATGAAGCTCAAACTTGGCACATTTGTAAAAAAAAAATACTTTAAATGGATCGGTTTGCTGTTGAAATGTAAAAAAATGTTACTAGGATTCGCATAGATCTATAAAGTAGTATAAAAGTATTTTTGCATAAATTCGAAAAAAGTTGCCAATGTATAAAAGGGTGTCTCATGGAAGTTTCAAAATATTTTTGTTAGTTCCCTAATTAAGTTGAATCTAGTCCGATAAAGCATTTTGCAAAGAGGCTTAGAAAGAGACAAATATTTTGAGATTAAGCTTGTAGTGAGAAACTTGAGACAGATTTGCAAGTTCATTATATTCCCAGAAAAATATTGATTATTGATGTTTGCAATTCATTCTTCATCAGGTTCTCATCGCAAATGGTCGAAAGGTCTGCAATACTTACTTTCTTTGTTTTAGAATTGATGTCATTACAACACGACGTATATTTATATTTTTTAAACGTATTGGTTTAATTTACACGTCATGAAATAACTAATTGAAACGTTGTAAGATCAGGAATCGGAGTAGACAATAGACATTGTAAATAAATGATAAAATGCTTATATCTCATCTTGCAAAACAATGTATTTTTATTATCATATTTGCGCCTTTCATCATTTATAAGGCTTTTATCGAATTGTAAAATTAATAATATTATTATTGTAAATACATAAAATATGAGGATCGAAACGTAAACAAGTCTTATGATTTTTAGGTCCCTAGAGCTTCCTCCGATGTTCCAGATCATTATGTTTGTAATTATTTGTCAAAAACTACATTATTACTTATTAGAAATAAAATAAATATAAGTTTGTTTCCACTCTTGCGTATAATTTTATTGAATTGAAATACTCCTTCGTCTTAAAATACATTATTTACATGACAACAGTGTAACAAATACAACAGTAACCATCACATTACATAAATATAGAATTACAGCAGTGTAAAAGTAATCTGAAATAAGTTCAATAATACGTCACATTTTTCCTTTCTACCTGTAAATTATAGTTATTTATCTTAATTCATAATTTAGAACTCTTATTTGTTACTATTATTTTTGTGGGCACTTCTCCTACGCACCTGATTTTCTAATTTTCCTGGCCCATCGAGTCGGACGTACACATGTTCCTCTATAATATATTAATCTACAAAGTATCCCTATTGGTCCTTTGAGCCAGAGAATTGGCATTTTAAAACTTACTATTATCTAATTTTACCGTCCTTTGACTAAAAGCAGCTCAACAGTTTCTGAGATGTGGGAATACTGGAAGGTATGTCTTCCATATGAATGCTATGGAAGACAAAAGTATGTTATGTCCAAATACGTTGTCTAAGAATTTGTTGCTTGAACACTTCGATCAAGCTTGAACAGGAAACAGGAATATAACCCGTGTCATTAAAGAAAAAAAAATAGGACGGAGTTAAAAACCTAGCGTGGTCTCGCTTTGAGTGCATTAATTAGAGCGAGAGGGCGAGTGTTTTGTAGTTCATCCTAATTTTTTTCTTTAATGACAAGGGTTTTAGATTCTTCACCTTATTATAAAATACAATATACAACAGTTAAAATACACCAAACAAATATACACCTCAAATATTTTTAGAATTTCAAGTGAGCCACTTATTTTATTTCTTTATTATTATGCTCCTTACTTAATAAGTTCTCTCTCATTGAGGCTAGATATTTATCAATAAATCATTAAAGATCCTCCTTCTATTGGTTATGTCAACACATTCGCTGCCTTTGATGCGTTAACGCGTCATCGAGACATTCACCGAGTGCCTTGCATGCAAATAACAGTCCACACGTACGCTAGGTGCCTTACAACGCGTATGGGCGTCATACATGTGCGCTAGGTGCCTTTCAACGCGTATGTGCGTCATTCTTTATTATCCATTGTACACCTTTCCACATTGTTATTGATCCTAATAAAACTCTTATACCGGGAACGCACAGAATTGTTCGAAGGCAAGTGCTAAATAGTCACGAGTGACGCACAGACGCGACGGCAGCACCCGGCGTACGTTCGCGAGAAAATAATGACATGAGATACGTGACCCTGGCACTGTTCGAAGTGATACCTATGCGCACCATTGCGTCATCATGAGGCACATAAGGATAGTATAAAGTAAGGCCCCGTGCAAAAACGGCCGGCAGTCAATGCGTTAAAAAACAGGATTAATTTTAACTTGTTACCAAAAGGGTTTACTGATCACCTGTTCCATACATAAGGTAGTGGCAGAACTTTACCAAATGTTAGCTGGCCTTACTAGAAGCGTAGGGCTTTTGACCATGGAACTAAACATAGTTGGCCCGTTTGTGACACACCTTTACTTTGCTTTACACACGAAAGAAGAAGTAAAGTAAAGTAAAGTAAAAAGGTATTTATTTCCGTGAATAGAATTAAACAGTGGTTAACAATACCGCGAATTCCACACTAGGAGTGAAGAAGAAGATCTGAAGCTGCCTAAGCTTCTAATAAAACGCACCGAAATACGTTTGCCTCCAAGTTTAATATTTTTTTTAACATCTTTTTTTTTCTAAATTTTTTTACTTGTTGTTTTCGTTAAGTATTGTTATTTGTATAATTTATTCCGTTTCAATACTTTTGATCTAATTTTAATCATGATGGTTGTTTACCGGCAAACCCAATGTAAAACAATTACACAAACAATTAAGAAAGCATCATAAAACCATATTTTCTCACCTAAAATGTTAGAAAGTTTTAGGTATGAACCTTAATAGTATTTTCGTGACCTCTTTTTCCGACCCTACCATAGGTACAGTGCCGACTCCCGGCGCATACCTAACTTAAGTAGGTTCTTGCGTAGTGGGGATGAGTTCGCGCATGTTGGACAAAAAACCGTCATGATCGTCATGAAATTTGGTAGGCAGGTAAATGAGGAAAAGACAATTTTTAAGTTCGAACATGAGCCAAATCGGTCGAGGGGTCGCGAGTTCACAGTTCGGGGCGAACAATTAGTATAACCCGTGCCATTAAAGAAAACATTTAGGACGGATTTAAAAACCTAGCGTTGTCTCGCTTTGACTGTATTCATTAGAGCGAGAGGGCGGGTGTTTTGAAGTTCATCCTAAATGTTTTCTTTAATGACACGGGTTATAGTTAACTGTATCTACAGGCCGAGCCTGGCGGGCGTGCGGCGCGGCGTGGCCAGCCCGGGCGTGGCCACCTCCTGTTTGACGGGCACGTCCTGCTCCTTGCGCTTCTTGTCCTCGGCCATCTTGACCTCGGCCTCCTTCATCTCGTCCTCCATCCGCTGCAGGTGCACGGCGGCCTCCTTGCGCTTGTCGCGGTTCGACCTGGAACGAAAAGTAGACTTATTCAGTACCGAACTAATATCTGGAAAAGGTTTCATGCTCCTGTCCATCGCTAGTCTGATGTGCTGTCGACTGGACTTATAAAAAGATGACGTTTTGGGAAGCGGATGTTTTGGGAAGTGGACATTCTGGGAAGTGGACCTTTTGGGAACGGGTCCTTTTGGGAAGTTGACCTTTTGCAACTAAAGGATCATGTCGCACCCCCCGGCGAATAAACCCGTAACATCAAAAACGTAATTGTTCAGGAAAAAATAAAAACTGATTTTTCGTCACAACTCACTAAGTACATATGGTAGAAAAGTCATTTAGGTATCAATTTACAGGTAATTTTTTTGCTCACTACATATTGAAACATTATTAATCTATAGATAACACTACGGAAGTTATTAAACAAAATGTATGATACCAATATTAAAATCTTGTTTTATAACTGCAAAGTGATATTGCGGTTTTATTCGTTGCAAAATCGAAACCGAACATTTACAGCATCATAGTATTATAGGAATATTCGCTGATATTTTGCATAGATACTCTTTTCGGTAAGAGCACATTATGGCTTTATTCTCGGCATATGTAAAGTGACTGTGTTAGATAATGGCTCATTATCTTTTTATTCTGGTACAAATTTCTAAGAATATGAAATGTAAGTGTACATTACAATTTTTCATATACATTTTAATTCTCCATAAGTGCCCCTTGTAGCAATGACTTGTATAAAATAAGTAGGTAAAGGAGTCCAGGAAACTTTGAATACCTACCCAAAGTAGTTAACGAAACAAATCGTATTAAAAATCGACAGTATAATGGAAGAAAAACAAAAACAAAATTAAAAACTTCCAAAAACAAAGGCAAAAAAGTTAGCAAAAAGTGATTTTTTCAACTTTTTATGCCTTTGTTTTTGGAAGTGTTTGAATCATTAAATAACAATTTAATTCGAAACTTCTTCTTCTTCTGGTGCCTCTCCACTATTGGAGGTTGGCAGTCGGCTATTCATTAAGTCATTTTGTCCTTAGGTAGACTAAAGAGATCTTATATGGTGACCACTCCTGTTCATTCTTTGATGTTTTTCAGCAAACTCTTTCTTCTTCTGCCGACGCTTTTTCCTTCCTCAATCTTTGCCTATCAGGATAATTGGAGAGGTCTATCGTATCTAATCACATTAATTACCTATCTATTTCTATTGTGTGTTTTAAATTAGTTCTCTTTTGTATGACATATCCTTATCCTTATACTTAAGATACCACTACTTTTCGAAAGCTTCAATCTTCCTATTTATTTGATCTTTACGATCCATTTTTCATATACATTCACAACCGTCGTACATTTCTATAGGCTAGATGTAACTTTGAAGCCTCCTGATCTGGATCTGGAGGTTATGATCGCATAGCAAATGGATAGAAGATAAACCTTTATTTGCTTCATAAACAAACGTAGGTAAAAACCAAAGTCAACTTAAACCTTATTAAAACAGAAGAAAAATACAAACTTGGTTACCTTAGAGCCTGTGAGTTTTACCAGTTTGATTGGCTTCTTCACAGACGATTATCACCGTGTTATTCTGGCTCCAGTAAAGGTTCTGAATTATTCGCTTATCTCTGCTATCAATTCTAACGTCTTGTAGACGACGCATTAGTACCTATAACCGGGCTTAGCATGATCAAAGGCCTTCTTGTATTCAATCAAGCAAATGAAAACGTCAGTTTGCAAGTCTCTGGACTTGTGGTCTAGGTAGGTGCAAAGAAGACTTATCTGGTTCTTAGCCCTGACTGGCAATGCCTATGCTCATTGGACTTCACTCTGATCCTCTCATGAAGAATGAAGAGAAACATACCTGGCTTAACAAATTTATTGTGCGGTAATCGCAGTATTTCTTCATGTCATTAGAGTGACAAAGGTTGAAATTTAAAAATTTTGTGGTAATATCCCAGTGCTGTAAAAGGTTTTGAAAGACCTGGAGAGCGCATAATTATTAGAGTATGTTTTTAATGGGCTTGAATTAATCTGGTCTTAGTGATTTACCAGTTTTGGCTCTTTTTAGAGCCTTAACTAGTTACTTTTGATCAAAGGATTGAAGGACCAGTTTCATAGATCAGTATATTGGCAAACAGCGTTTTCATGCGGATTTTTATACTTCCTGCATACAGAATTAAATGTATGCAGAAACCTTGGTGTTACTTAAGCCTTATGAGATCATTTATATATCGTCTAGTGGCAATTACTTACAAAGGCGTTACTCAGTTCAAGTACCTAGGTTTTACGGGAACTGATCCAAACACCCGAGAAGGCGAGATAGATATCAGAATTAAAAATGCATTCCGATACTCCGCGGCTCTCCACAAAGTGATCACGTCCAAGCACCTAACAAGAAGAACGAAAATACGCATTTATAAGAACCATCTTTATGTACGGATGTGAAACTTAGACACTGACGCAAAAAGAAAAGATCAAACTCCTGGTCGCGGAAAGGAAAAATCCTGTGAAAAATATTTGGACCCACCATGGGAGAAGACGGCACCTTTAGGATCCGGTAAAACGCCGGACACATGGCCGAGCCCAACATAATCGGAGAGACTAAAACTGCAAGACTCCGTTGGCTTGGTCACGTATAAAGAATGGGAGAGGATCGGGCAGCTAAAACAGCATACGAACGGCAACCTTGTGCACGTCTACCAGTTGGACGTCCCAGGTATCGCTGTATTGACGAAGTCTCAAAGGACTTGCGCGAACTCCAAGTGGAAGATTAGAAAGAAGTGATGCAGGACGGAGAGGGATGGCGTCTTTTGGTTGCGGAGGCCATGATCCACTTCAAGTCGCTGAGCCAGCGTAGTAAGTAAGTGGCAACTCAGTGGTGGATTTACCAATAGGCTGAGTAGGCTGAAGCCTAGGGCGGCAGATTTTAGGGGCGGCAGATTTAGGGGGCATCTTTTTAGATCTTACATAAAATGAAAAATATGCATATAAAGTATACCTAAATTGAAATTGCATGATTGTATTTACTTGGATAATATTTTGAAGGGGGGTAAAGTGAGCTTTTCTTGAAGCTCAAAGAGGTGACGCGAGAATGAAAATGTTAGGAATTCATCGGTCGGTAGGGCGGCCAAATTTGAAAAGTCTACTGGCGGCAAATGTGTAAATCCGCCACTGTGGCAACTCACACCACATGGGTGCAGTGACCACTTGCTGCAGTGACTGGGAAATCAGTCAATGAATTCCGGTTTTACCCTTTACGCAACCCAGCTATCTCCTTTATCTCCAAATTCCATATCATGGTTGTTCCATTCTTTATAGAACTTCGAGCCCACCACTCGTATTTTACACAAGTTTTTTTTTCTTGTACAATATTGTCCGGTTGTGAGAGTTTGTGTAGCCGTTTTCTCTCCATAAGGTTTACTACATCATACGAGACATAAACTTAAGACATCTTCGTCTATCTATAGCTGTTTCTTGTTCTTTATTCCTCGCAAAATCGTCCTTTCATAGTGACTACCACATCGATGACATATTGTTAGATTTATTATTACATCATTACTGGAAAAAAAATATAACAACAAAAAGCTAAACGGTATTACAGACATAGCAAAACCGGTTCCTATTTTGTAAACATGCATTACAGTCATGGTGATCAAAATATTTCACGAGAATAAAGCCGTAAAGGCTTTTGTAATTTCTGCATACAATAAATGTATCAGTAAGGGATGACTGCGGTTTTATTCTTTGTTCAAATTGTTGAGTATGGTCAGACGAATAAAGCCATATTTTTAAATATCTCCTTAAATATGGTATTTCAGGGTCTGAAAAAAATTACACTTATGTATTCGGCATCGGAGATGACGTTTCTGCAATAACAATAAAAAAGCCGTAATAGCACTTTACGGGTTTATTCTGCGGGGGGTGCGATGTATGAATTTAGCTAGTAACTGAATCGACTGTGCGTCATCGTATATTACCCATTCCACGCAACTTCCCACATTTTTATTGCCCCTGATAAAAGCTCATCTACCTAGAACGCACATAATCATCCAAAGGCAAAGGCACTACTAAATAGACACAGGTAACGGACGGAAGCGCCCAAAGGCACTCTCAGTGAAGGTGCCACTGGACGCTGTATAAATCATGTTGAGCATAGCAGTTGCGTCGTGGGTCCGAGTTGAGTCGTTGGTAACTCAGTTGAACTGACGGGAAACAAAAGTGACCACGGCACAACCAGTTGAGCATAGCAGTTGTGCCTAGGGTCAGAGAGGTACGTAGATGCAAAGGCCTTAGTTTTTTAATATTATTGATTTTTTTAATACCTAGCTTACTATTGCGTCGTGAGGCACTGGAAGATAGTATAAAAAAGGGCACCCGTGCAAAAACAGCCGGCAGCCAATGCGTTAAGCAATCGATGTCAGAGGTGGTAATCTTAGGCGGCATAATACACTCTGCACCACTACCTATGGGGTATCTACGAGTACCTAACTAATAGTATAGGTTTACTCACTTGCCGGTCTCCTTGACGGAGAAGAACATCGGTCCGAGCTCGGCGAGCCAGCGACCGTCCACCGCCGTCACACAGTGCATGTACTCCTGAAACACAAACACAAGCATTTATTTTTTTTTATTTTCTTTAGAGGTAACCCGTGCTAGAGAAAATTATAAAAAAAATTGTAAAGTTTAAAAATTTTGCTCGGGACAGGACTTGAGAGGTTGCGGGTTCAAGTCCTATCCCAGGCGTCTTGTTTTAACCTTACAAAAATCTTTATAAGCCTTTCAATTCCTACTTATTAGAACGAGCTGGGTCTCCCACCGTACCTTGCTGCTCATCGACCGAATACCGCGGCATTACCATTTTGCTTTGCTTCTTTATGGTTTAAGAGATCATTTAGTCGCTAAAATGGGATGAATAACATCGGACCAAGTATAACTACCCTGTGGAACGCTCTATACTTAAAGCAGGAATTAGAGACTAAATTTTGACTGTTATTTTTAATTTTTAATCTGTAAAATTTATGAAATATGACGCGCCACAGATGAGAAAAACGCCGTCAACATTTTGTGTCCAATTTCTGCTTAGAGTATAGTAATTATTGACGGACCCTTATTAGAACGCGCTGAGTCTGATTATTTCTGCGCTAGAATGGTGTGGAAAACCCTGCAGCCGGTGCCGTACCTTGCTGGTCATCATCAGTTCGTGGTAGACCACATAGTCCGGTGAGTTACCGAGCCCAAAGAGCTGCTATTTTGTCTTTCATTTGAATCATTTAGTAGCTAAAATGGGATGAATAACGTCGGACCAAAGTATACTACCCTGTGGAACGCTCTATACTTAAAGCAGGAATTAGGGACTTCATTTTGACTGTTATTTTTCATTTTTAATTTGTAAAATTTATGAAATATCACGCGCCACAGATGAAAAAAACGCTGTCAACATTTTGTGTCCAATTCCTGCTTAGAGTATAGTAACTTTTGGCGGATCCTTCTTTTGGTGCCATCTCCTATCGGAGGTTGGCTATCATACGGTCACTTTGGCCCGTGATGTTGCGGCTAGGAAGAGTTGTGTGTGGCATGTGTTCTGCGAGATTTTGTAGCCATGATGTTTTTGGGCGGCCAGGTCTTCGGATCCTTATTAGCTCCTTATTAGAACGCGCTGAGCCTAATTATTTCCGCGCTAGAATGGCGTGGAAAACCCAGCCAACGGTGACGTACCTTGCTGGTCATCATCAGCTCGTGGTAGACCACATAGTCCGGTGAGTTACCGAGCCCGAAGAGCGCGGAGGTGGGATGGAGGTGACACGGCATACCGGTTCGACAGTTCACGTACTCGCCGATACCCTTCAGACGCGCCGCTTGCTGGAAGTACGCTGTGGGAGGACGGTTGTGTTAGCAATGGATAGATAAGAGAATATATGATTGAAAGATGACGAATCAATAGACTTAAGGTGATGGTCAAGGCACACTAGCGCCGCCAATGATAAAAGTGGTATTTTGATAAAAGTGGCCGTTTTTTTCTTGTGTGGGATTTATTCGTGGGTTCTAGTATCTGGAATCTAGGCTTTAGATCCCAAAAATAGTTAAGCCTAGGGATTCTCACTTGACTTTTGACTCATTCTCATTTTACTGGGGTGGCAGGTGACCCCAGAAAGAAAAGAGTAGAGAAGACATGGAGAGGCCTTTGCACATCTATTGAAAAATATAGAAATAATGCGCCCTGAGAACATTTTATATGGATAAGTCAGGCTTTCATGACGATCAAAGCCCTTATTTCTTGATTCTCTTTCACGCTGTTGAACGCGGGACGGACAGTTATTAGGGTACTTTGAGTGTATCTTACCGGAACAAATACACTTCCGGACGGTGTCCCAGTCGGTGCCACAGGACACCAGAGGCAGCCGCTGTTGCTGCATGATGTCTTTGAGCTGTTGCCGCACCTCGCGCACTTTGCGCATCGCTTTGGCGTGCACAAAGTGCTCCGTGCACCATTGGGTCGAGTAACTGTAAGGGAAAACAATATGTGAAAAAAAAAATCTAGTGGTTCGCCCCGAACTATGAACTCGCGACCCCATATCTCAGCAACCCTCGACCGATTTGGCTCATGTTTGAAGTTAAAAATTATCTTTTCATCTCCCATGCTCGGAAAGTACGCTGTTACATTAAACATGCGATCGTAGAAGATCCTTTTTTAAACCGCTTTGTATTTTTGTGCGCTTCGAAATTTGAACTCGACGCCCTAATAAAAAAAAAAGGAACTCCTTCAACTTGTAGCATTGCCTAGCAACGGGTTGTTGATTTTATGACACTTCAAGAAGACACGATTTGTAATCAACAACCCGTTGCTAGGCAACGCCACATACTCCTTTGTGAAGAAGCAAAAAAGAAGGAAATTCGTTTCACTAACCTCTATGGTAGGTACCTACCTACCTATGTCTATTGTTTGTCACGCTTGGCTAACAAAATCATTTCCTCGCTTCTGTGAGATGAAAAGTTTTGTGTTTCGCACGAATGCAATATTATTTGCGTTTCGTGCTTCTGAATACCTCGCTACGCTCAGGTTTCTTTTTTTGAACCACTCGCTACGCTCGTGGCTCAATTTTAGAAACCTTCGCTAGCTCGGTATTCAATACAAGCACTCGCCGCAAACAATAATTTTGCATTCTTGCATAACAAATAACTATTTCATCTCCCATGCTCGGAAAGTACCCTGTTACTTTAAACATGCGATCGTAGAAGATCCTTTTTTAAACCGCTTTGTATTTTTGTGCGCTTCGAAATTTGAACTCGACGCCCTAATAAAAAAAATATAAGGAACTCCTTCAACTTGAAGCATTGCCTAGCAACGGGTTGTTGATTTTATGACACTTCAAGAAGACACGATTTGTAATCAACAACCCTTTGCTAGGCAACGCCACATACTCCTTTGTGAAGAAGCAAAAAAGAAGGAAACTCATTTCATTAACCTCTATGGTAGGTACCTAACTACCTATGTCTATTGTTTGTCACGCTTGGCTAACAAAATCATTTCCTCGCTTCTGTGAGATGAAAAGTTTTGTGTTTCGCACGAATGCAATATTATTTGCGTTTCGTGCTTCTGAATACCTCGCTACGCTCAGGTTTCTTTTTTTGAACCACTCGCTACGCTCGTGGCTCAATTTTAGAAACCTTCGCTAGCTCGGTATTCAATACAAGCACTCGCCGCAAACAATAATTTTGCATTCTTGCATAACAAATAACTATTGCCTCATGTATGCCTTCCATAAATTTCATGACGATCTGATTAAATTTACTCAAGTTATCGTCGAACAAACATTCGTAGATACAAACATACATACAAAAGCCGGATTATTCAAGTAGATTCGGAGAACATCTTTCGCTTCGCTCGATCTTTGGAAACATACTAAATGGTTATTGGTAACCGATCGGATTTTATGGTCGCCATTTGACCCCTTGAGGTAGCTTAAATGGCGACAATTCGCCTAATCTGGTCACCCTGTCACGACCGACCATAGGGAGAGAGCGTTTTATCGAGCATTTTATGACGTTTTATCAGGTATCGAACTTAACAGTCAAAGGTATGGTATCTCGATATAGCCGGTCATTTGGCGTGAAAACACTGTGTGACAACTCAGGGCCGGATTTATCATTTAGGAGTTTGTGTGCGAGGATGTGTGTGTGCGTTTCTGATTTAGTTTTTTGGTTTTTTCTTTGTGATATGTTTATTTTATTAAAATTTTTTGACGAAGCTTTTGTGAATTGTAATATGATTTATTGTATTTTTGACATTTCCTGAATTTGCCTGAAATAAATTATTTCTGGATTTAGGAACTTAGCACCCTTCACTTACTTGTTAGCCTTCCACTGGTTGTATAGATGCAGCAGAGTCAGGTGGTCGGACTCGGGCACTTGGAACTTCTCCTTGACCGAGTCGGCCTCGTCCTCTCGGCCTTGAGGCCGGTAGAACACCGACGGCACCGACAGCATTGACACTGCAATGAGATGATTATCATTAATTAGGTCTTGATTGAAGATTAACGTGTGTGCTGCTGGCCTTTGCTCACTATATTAGTCTGTGCAAGGGTATAATCTTCGTTTTTTAGGGGAGGGGGGTTCCGCCCCCCAAACAAGTAGGGAGGGGGGGCAACCTCCCGTCTTTCTAACTGCATTTGCTCACTGTATGCGTCTTTGCAAGAGTATAATCTTCGTTTTTTAGGGGAGGGGGGTTCCGCCCCCCAAACAAGTAGCGAGGGGGACAACCCCCCGTGTTTCTAACTGCCTTTGCTCACTGTATGAGTCTGTGCAAGCAGAAGTATGACTCTGAGCTTTCTTTCTAATATAGACAGTCTTTGACATTGATTATCCCAGATTCCGCTCCTGTGCCTTTGTATGTTGATACCTAGCTTGTTTGTGAGTACTGACCAATAATGAGCACTTCAGCGCTACACTGCATGTCTGCTGACACTATCAGCATGTGACACTGCGGCGGGTCCAGTGGAAACTCAGCCATCTGCCGGCCGAGCGCCGTGAGTGATCCAGTCCCGTCTAACGCTCCCAGGATCCACAGTTGGTACATGGAGTTCAGGATCGTGTCCTGAGGGCAAGGTTTTCGAGGGTTGAGAAAGAGAGAAGTTAATTTAGTTTGATGACCAACTCTGGTGGCAAGACACAGCGACAAATGTTGCTGCCGTTCCGTAGAATGGACCGTAGTGAAATAAAGCAAGCAAATTTTTTTTTAACCTTTATCTTATCTTAAGATGGCGCTCTAATCGATAGAACGACAACAATGATCGTCATTTGCAGGAATAGTTTTTTTTAACTGTGCTTTTACAAATTTTGAGCTATTACGAATTTAGAAAAAAAATCATATAGATTTAATTTTAATCGATAGAAATGATTGACATCAAAAGTAAAAGATTTTTTAGTCGTTTTTTTTTTAAACGCTATTTTTGCCAGATCTATAATTCTTTATTGGTTATGGACTCTACTATACGGCAGCAATATCGGGTCAATTTAATGTGGCCTCTTCTGCCAAAGCAACGATCAGTAATGGTTTCTTGTACCTGTGGCGGCGGGTCCATGAAGTGGAAGGCGAGCAGGTCCTCGACCCCGAGGCTCTTCAGCAGCAGCACTGTGTTGGCGAGGTTGGTGCGCTGGAAGAACCAAACAATTACATTATTATTGTATTGATCAAGTATCGAGGATGGTAGGTAATCGCATGACGTAGTAGCCTAGCCACCTTGTTTCAAAAATTTTAGGCCACCCAAAGACCGCTGACATGGCTTAATCCCTTTGGTGGCATAACAACCAAATTTGGGGTATGGAGTAACCTAACCTAAGGTTTTTGGAGCCGTTAGACGGTCGCTCTGCCAATCAAGGGGCTAAAGATTGTAATTAATCAACAACAAACGGGACCAACGGTTTAATGTGGCTTCCCAGGCACGGAAGTGCTCAGGTATTGTTGCCACTAGCGGTGTCAGAATTTTGCAGACATGACTGATTCAGCGCCGGCAGCGCAACGCATCGTTTGGTACAGAACTTTTAAATCTTCTTCAAGTATAAGGCTGTGATAAATGCAGTTTAATTTTTTTGCACCAGATATGGAGATATGTTAGGAGATATGGTTGGTGATCAAATCTCGAGTTTCAAGTGAAAATGGGCCAAAGACCTGGCAAGGCGGGAAGACGGTAATATTAACATAATGTCGGTCGAGAGCTGAAGAAATCCCGATTATTGTCTCTCACCTGTATTTCTGGCACGGTTGAGTGCAACAACTCTTGTGTATATTGTCGCTCGGTTCGCCTAGCTCACTGGGTAAATCTGTTTAGTACCTGTGTCTAGTGCCTAGGCTTACCTGTATCTCTGGTACGGTTGAGTGCAACAACTCTTGTGTATATTGTCGCTCGGTTCGCCTGGCTCACTGGGTAGATCTGTTTAGTACCTGTGTCTAGTGCCTAGGCTGACCTGTATCTCTGGTACGGTTGAGTGCAGCAACTCTTGTGTATATTGTCGCTCGGTTTGCCTGGCTCACTGGGTAGATCTGTTTAGTACCTGTGTCTAGTGCCTAGGCTTACCTGTATCTCTGGCACGGTTGAGTGCAACAACTCTTGTGTATATTGTCGCTCGGTTTGCCTGGCTCACTGGGTAGATCTGTTTAGTACCTGTGTCTAGTGCCTAGGCTTACCTGTATCTCTGGCACGGTTGAGTGCAACAACTCTTGTGTATATTGTCGCTTGGTTCGCCTGGCTCACTGGGTAGATCTGTTTAGTACCTGTGTCTAGTGCCTAGGCTTACCTGTATTTCTGGCACGGTTGAGTGCAACAACTCTTGTGTATATTGTCGCTCGGTTCGCCTGGCTCACTGGGTAGATCTGTTTAGTACCTGTGTCTAGTGCCTAGGCTAACCTGTATCTCTGGCACGGTTGAGTGCAACAACTCTTGTGTATATTGTCGCTCGGTTCGCCTGGCTCACTGTAGATCTGTTTAGTACCTGTGTCTAGTGCCTAGGCTTACCTGTATTTCTGGCACGGTTGAGTGCAACAACTCTTGTGTATATTGTCGCTCGGTTCGCCTGGCTCACTGGGTAGATCTGTTTATTACCTGTGTCTAGTGCCTAGGCTTACCTGTATCTCTGGCACGGTTGAGTGCAACAACTCTTGTGTATATTGTCGCTCGGTTCGCCTGGCTCACTGGGTAGATCTGTTTATTACCTGTGTCTAGTGCCTAGGCTAACCTGTATCTCTGGCACGGTTGAGTGCAACAACTCTTGTGTATATTGTCGCTCGGTTCGCCTGGCTCACTGGGTAGATCTGTTTAGTACCTGTGTCTAGTGCCTAGGCTAACCTGTATCTCTGGCACGGTTGAGTGCAACAACTCTTGTGTATATTGTCGCTCGGTTCGCCTGGCTCACTGGGTAGATCTGTTTAGTACCTGTGTCTAGTGCCTAGGCTAACCTGTATCTCTGGCACGGTTGAGTGCAACAACTCTTGTGTATATTGTCGCTCGGTTCGCCTGGCTCACTGGGTAGATCTGTTTAGTACCTGTGTCTAGTGCCTAGGCTAACCTGTATCTCTGGCACGGTTGAGTGCAACAACTCTTGTGTATATTGTCGCTCGGTTCGCCTGGCTCACTGGGTAGATCTGTTTAGTACCTGTGTCTAGTGCCTAGGCTAACCTGTATCTCTGGTACGGTTGAGTGCAACAACTCTTGTGTATATTGTCGCTCGGTTCGCCTGGCTCACTGGGTAGATCTGTTTAGTACCTGTGTCTAGTGCCTAGGCTAACCTGTATCTCTGGTACGGTTGAGTGCAACAACTCTTGTGTATATTGTCGCTCGGTGTATAGACAGAAGGCTTTCCCCGGTCCGGTTCGTCCGGCGCGGCCCGCCCGCTGCCGCGCGTTCGCCTGGCTCACTGGGTAGATCTGTGAAGGGAAGAGGTTGATTAAAATCTCCTATTTTTAACAAAAAATGTTTTCAATTGGGCTTCGGGCGACAGATTGGCACCTAGATCATGAAAAACCTTTTAATTTTTCTGTTAAGGAGAAAAACTTGGCACAACTAGCGCCGCCAATGGAAAAAAAAAACATATTTTGGATGCGTTTTTGCTAAAAACTCTTCATTAGGTTATCAACGCGAGACTTATCAATTTTTAGGACCTAGGTTTAGATTCCAGATCCTAGAGCCTACGAATAAAATCTTTTATCGCCAAAAGTGGCCTAGGTTTGGGCCTTAATTGTGTCTGATTTAGGAACGTAAGTGTTGCTTTGGTTTAGATTTATTTAGCAAAAAAAAGTTTGGCATTAAAAAATTTCAGATTTTGGGCATGGGTAATTGAGTTTTTTTTTTTTTATTATTATACGGGCCTTTATGTGTTATGCCGTTCATCTTTCATTCAAAATTTATATTGGCCAATGTCAGTGAAAAAAAAAAATTTTTTTCCTTTGTTAATCTAAATAAATTTCAAAGAATTTCATGAATCACCACGACTATTACAATGACATTAATACCTGCGGTCGCGATAACCACAACTCGATTTATAGATAGCTTCCAGTGTTACGTATCAGGGGCTTAAGTGTCTAACTTCAACCAACATCAATCAAAATCCCTTTAACATTTTTACGAGACTGAAAACGCAATACAATTTATTATGAGTAGGATTCAGGATACGAATTAGCAAATTCATTTACTCAATCAAAATCCTTTCGCAGCTCGTGTCAAATAAATGCATCTTGCAAATGTCAAAAAGAGATAACATTTTAAAGGAGAGACAATGGAAAAGATTAGGCTTTATCAGATCTTGCTTGGCATATGCCACGCAGTGGACTTGGATCATGGGCCAGATATAGTATAGGTATAATACGCAAGATGAGACTTAACACACCACGTGGTTTGACATGAGCAGTAGACGATTTATAGGTCTCTTTAGCGGTATGAGGTCTGGGGCTTATCTGTCTAACTTCAAACGTCAAATCGGTGCGTATTATAGGTGAAGATTAAGAGGAAACGCGGGTAGCCACTGCTTTATATAAAAAGGGATACCTGTTTCCTCCCTGGATAATTATTTTAGAAAAAATATGTTTTTGCCATTCACTTTTTTAATTATTTTAATTATTTTAATAAAATTTATTTAAACATAGGAACATGACAGAGGTACATATAAATTGAATGGCGTAAAAATATTTTTTTTAAAATAATTATCCAGGGAGGAAACAGGCCTCCCTTTTTATATTTTTTGTATGGAGCAGCGGCTACCCGCGTTTCGTATTAATGTTGAAGTTAGACAATCGGTCCCCAGTTGAGTCACCTGCAGGGCATCCATGCCGATCCTCGGGTTGTACACTTTGAGCTTGCAGTAGCCGCAGTCGATGACGAACATGATACCGTCTACCGTCAGCGACGTTTCTGCAACACAACATCATTACATTACTTCAGATTTTATATCGATTTAACGGTTTCACTTTTATTTTGTCGGAATAGCCGAAATGTTTCGACTTCAATCAATCGATTTCAAACCGATAAATAGATATAAAAATGTGCAGTGCTTACGAGAGTTTAAGTTTTAAAACATTACTTCAGAGTAAGTTTTTGGCCAAGGAGTGAGCAATGCTCGGTAATAAGCTCTTGGACCATGTACCGAACGTTGTAATGGGCTCTGGCAGAATACTAGCGCTATGAGCACGGGTAGCTACCTACTCGTCTCATAGCACATGCTGAGTCAGAGCTCTTTTTACTGACCACTGCGCACAGTGGAAATTGGGTATAGGTACTATGGGTTAGGTATGTATGTGTAGGTAGTCCCATCTGTATAGTATTTTTAAGTTTGTAACTGCCTAATTCTAAGTACATGTATTAGTTCTCTTTGTTGTAATTTGTGGTCAGTAAAATAAACGGTTTTCTATTCTATTCTATTCTAATAAGAAGCCACACAAAAGTGGCAGACGTCGGAAAACGCATAACGTCTTTGAAGTGGGCGGGACACCTGGCTAGACGCACTGATGGCAGATGGACGAAGTCCATTGTGGAATGGCGACCTCGAGAGGGAAAGAGATCGGTTGGCAGACCACCAGCCAGATGGTCCGATGACATAGCCCAAGTAACCGGAAAGAAGTGGTTGCGTCTGGCACAGGATCGTGAGCGGTGGCGTGAGCATGAAGAGGCCTTTGCTCAGCAGTGGGTGTCAACAGCCTGAGGCTGAGTAGATGGGCAGAGAGGTACATACCTGCAATGTCACATACCTGCAATGTTCATACCGGCAATGTTACATACCTGAAATGGTCATACCTGCAATGTTACATGCCTGCAATGTTCATAACTGCAAGGTTTATACATGTAATGTTACATACCTGCAATGTTAGTGGCCACAATGCACTTCTTCTGATCCGGCGGTGCTCGTTGGAAGATCTTTGCTTGCAGGTCAGCCGGCAGTTGCAGGTAGATGAGCAGAGGTACATACCTGCAATGTTCTTACCTGCAATGTTACATACCTGCAATGTTCTTACCTGCAATGTTACATACCTGCAATGTTAGGAGCCACAATGCACTTTCTCTGACCCGGCGGTGCTCGCTGGAAGATCTTTGCTTGCAGGTCAGCCGGCTGTTGCAGGTAGATGGGCAGAGAGGTACACACGACAGCACGTCAGAGTGTACACTTTTATTGTAAAGTCGCCCGTAACGTAACCGAGTAGAGTGCTAGCGTGTAAGGGTCGACGTGCTGTCGTGTGTACATACCTGCAATGTCCATACCTGCATTAGGCAGGTATGAACATTTCAGGTATGCAAACCTGAAATGTTCATACCTGAAATGTTCATAGCTGCAAAGTTCATACCTGCAATGTTAGTAGCCACAATGCACTTCCTCTGACCCGGCGGTGCTCGCTGGAAAATCTTTGCTTGCAGGTCGGCCGGCAGTTGCGAGTAGATGGGCAGGACAGAGAGAGGCGGCGCGTTGTCTATCTCTGTCAGACGCTCTGTGATGACCTGGGTGGAATGATATTCTGATAAGTGTTTGATTTAGTGCCGTGAGACCAATCACAGTTTAAAGTCAGACCTTAGACTTTTTGGTTTAAACTGTGATGATCTTACGCGCCTTAACTGTAATTGTCAGGATGGTATAGGTGCTGGGCAAGCCTACTCCATTTAAAACAATGTCCAAGGCACTGCAGCGCCGAGTGGTCTCTTCACCCATTTAGTGTAAGTGAAGGTGCCACTGGACGCTGTGTAAATCATCTTTACGTCGATACAAAGGCCTTAGTAGTTCGAGAGGGATGTTCGCTCGTCGCGGTTATTATAGGACAAATTAAACACCGTAAATCTTAATAAACAAAACAAAGTCGTGTTAGTCACACCATTTATAACTCGAGAACGGGTGGACCGATTTTTATGATTTTAGATTTTTTGGATTTCTCTCCGCCCCGAATAGCACAATAACCATTAAAACAACGGAAAAAACTCACGAGAAAAAAAAAAGTCTGCGCGGACGAAGTTGCGGGCAAAAGCTAGTTGTAAATAAAATAAAAAAATAGAAAAATCTACTTATTTTTAGTTTCAAGCGTTACTAAAACTATCGTCCCTGAGTCGGTAACTAACCAAAACAACACCCTATATGTGTGTAAATTATTTTTATCTAAATCCATCCAAAAATTAATAATACCTACTTATATTTGTCTGTCTAGATATAAATAAAATAGCTTACGAACCTCACAGGTGACTTCAATATCTTCTTGACCTGGCATGAACACCAAGATGTCACCTTCTTCTGGCTGCAAGTGGATCTGGAGGGCCTGAAAACAACAATAACACAAAATATTTTATTATAAATCTGGTGTCAAGGTGTTACAAAAGAGCCTAACTATTTTTACATGTATTTACTAGTATTTTTAAATTAGAGCTAATACCAAAAGCAAAAAGTTATGTTTTTTTTTAAATATTTTGAGGTTATAAAATAAAAATAGATTTTTTCCAACTTTTCTTTACAGAATAAAATTTACATTCTGTTGACCAGTATGTTACACCCTGTAAAAAGTGTTAGGATGTTTTGTAACACGTTGTTTATTTTTTCGAAATACTTATTTAGGTATACTAGGCATAGGGTTCGACTCATTTCTCTAAATTATATGTTATCCAAAACTCTGACAGGGGTAGCGGTTAAATACATGTTGGCAACATTATTCCTTCTACGTCGTAGGTAGGTACAGCTGTTATTCTGTACAGAACAGAAACTAAACAAACTTCGCTATCATTCCATACAAACCGCATTGCACTGTTTACTTTGATTTTTTGCTTAAAAATTATGACCAGTGCTAAAATTGGTTTTCCTTGATAATCAAATCTGATATGGATATCATGTAAAAAGCATAGTTTAATCACAAGCATCAGTCAGATAAAGCAATTACACTTAACTTGCGGTAATTATAATAATGATTGATTAGTCAAGTCAAGTGGTTAATAAATAGCGCTCGATCACTTGAGCAATTATTAAGTTATGATCTGGCTAGCACTAGAATACGCCTGACAGCAGGTTAACTCGCACTAAGCTAAGCCGTCGGAGTAGAGATGGGCATATACCTGTATATGCACCTAAAATGGGTTGATAATTGGGTATACATATAACCACTTTTTTGGGTAGGTATATAGGTACTAGGCATATGAATTATTATGCTTTATAAACTTTCGTGGTTTTCAGGCATAATTATTGTAAGAAAACGGGATTAATTAAGATTAAGAAAATATCGGGAGCTCGAAACAAAATAAATCGTGGTAAGAATCCCGTTTTCTTACAATAATTTATTATATTAATTTATTGTTGTTCTTGTGTTTACAATAATGAAAATAATATAATTTTATTGTCGTGAAACAAAAATCTCTAAACAAAAATATCTCAGTATATCTTCAAATATGAAAAAAAAACTTTGGAAAAATGGGGTTTTCCGGCCCGCTGCTTTAGTTGGAACCTCAAATAAGATTCGCATTAGAAACAAATCGTAGCGACTGTTAGACTACCAGTTGGGTGAGTTTGGTACTGAGTAAAATATCTGCAAGTAGTATTTTCTAGATCAAACTACACGGTGGTCCCAAACGAAACGATTCACTGGTGACCTCCAGTTCGATACATGTAGCGGGAAACCATATCCGCTTTGGCTCTAGGTACAATTTTCACAGACTTCCTGAACATTTAATGTCATAAGTTGGGAAGTAATCATATTTCCCGTACGCCAGGAAGTGTTCATACACTCCTTAATGTCATGGAACTATTTACGGCATGTACGATGCATTAGCAAGGATGTTAGAACCTTAGAACATGACGTGCGGTAAGAAACACGAAACCTAGGTGCATTTGCATAGTTTTAAATTGTTAAAACGTTGTGAAAATCAATAATAACAATAATATAGTTTTCGATGTGACCCATGTAAAAAGACTTAGGACCTTTTGTAACATATTGTATTTGGTGCGGTACTTTCTCTGCCTTATAGTGTCCCAAAAAGCCTTCACTTGTACTCTACTGTACACGGAAAACACGGGTATGAACTGAATCGGGTGGCAAGGCATTTTACAGGGTGCCAAAAGTACCCAAAAAGGACTGAATCATATGAAATTAATACAGCTAGCTTTAGTGACGTCTAAAAAAAAACAAAACATTGTAGAAAGAGCATTTATCGCTAGACAGATCATATTATACATAAAGACTTTAATGCTGATTTTAAGCAGATTTTGAGCAAGTAGAACCAATAACCCATTGACGTCAGAATGGAAATTGCTATATTAAAATTTTCACAATGTCCTTGGTATACGTATAGCCAGCTAATGTCGCGCTTACCCCATGTTAGCTCGTATCGCCAGCGAAATAAAGGCGAGTTTCGAACAAATGCAGTAACCTACTGTCCTGAGAGATTAATAAATGCAACGCTTTTGCGCAGTTACTTTATGAGTCTTTATTAAACGTAGAAGCCTTTTCCATACAGTAGACCGCATTATTTATTGATCCAAAGTCACCCGTAACGTAAGGGAATAGGAGCTGTCTTATACAGGTTGATCTTCCGGTGACTGACTTCTCTTTGAAGACTGTTTCGTAGAAGTTAATATTAATTTAAACCCTGCGAAGTGTACGTACACCCTACGTAGTGTAGTGTTCCAATCACGAAAGAGAACAAAAAGTTCATGTGAACCAATTCCAATCGATCGGACGACGCAGTAGGTGCACGTGGCCAAATGGGAAAATTATGTGGACACATAGGTAAACGTGGAATATCTACTTAATTTGATATTTCTATGATTTCTACCCTCATCTACGTGTAGAGTCAACTGTATTTCTGTAGCCGCTATCAACAAATACAAAAAAACAGAATAAAATAGATATTTAACCACTCTGTTCGGTAATGCGACCTCACTGCATTTCCGCGTACTGGCCACTTTTTATTTTACTTCAAAATTTCGGAACGATTTTCTTTTGTTTTTTTTTATGCCCCGCGCTCTTTTCCTTCAATCGCAGCCGCCCGGTCACCCCGATTGAGTGGCTGCGCACCCTCTTGTGTTCGAGGGTGGACACAATAGCGAACACACTCAATCCACGGAATTTGCTAATCCGGGAGATCCCATACAACAAACGTGATTTTTTGCCGTTTTTATAGATAATGGTACGGAACCCTTCGTGTTAAATGTACGATATCGTGTAGGTATAAGCACACGATCTAGAATTTCGAAAATAAATTTTCCAAAATCAATGGCCAGTGCGCAGTGACGTTATCTCGGCCTGTTTGCGATCTATTTTCGTAGCCGTCCATTAGCCTATGCATTTAATTAAAAGGGAGTGCCCCAGGTCAGCCAGACTGGATTAATAGAAGCCAATTACTACACCCACTAATTACTAGACTGGCTAAATGAAAAACCGTCAGCGCTAGATAGACTCAAACTAATGAACTGTTAACCCTCAAAGCCATATTAAAACTACGTATTGTGAATCTAATAAGATTGGGAACGCTGCAAGGGTGACATTGAAAATATTGCTGCCTAGCGAAGACATAGTTTCAAAGCCACGGACTAGTACAAGTAAATCCTACAGGTATCAGAAGTACTTACACAAGTACAGCCTTCCTACTAACTTAACTCAGCCTTTAGGTACATCTATTCAGGCTGTAGTGTCTTGGTCAAGTTTATATGAGGAATGCTTACTTGCACCAAAATTGGTTCCTATATCATCCTATCAACTTAGTTCTAGTCCACATCAAAGACAAGCTATCGAATTTAAGTAGGAACCAGTTTGAACAGCAGATTGTTTTTCAGATTTCAGTACCTACCTACTGTCCCGTAGCCCCTAAGTGGATTGCATTATTTGTACTGACCCCCTTTTGACAGGAACTTTTTGTAACACGTCGAAAACCCATAGTAACCGCTGTACATGTATGGAGGTGTGTCCGCTGTTTGCTCTCTCGCATATAGTCACATAGCAGCACGGACGGTATTGATTTCAATAGACACATCAATGCCTTTAGGCGCCTATAGGTAGAGTCCGGCAATTAACAGAGTAGTGTATGGGCTTTTGTTATCGTATAGGCGTATAGCTCTAGCTCTACCTACGGGCATACATTTCGTCCTTTGTTGGGGTTGTTCCGTATTCTGACACTAGTTTTCATGTCACGAATATTTTTTCCGGATTCTATTTACTTGACTTCCATATTCATGCTATGGAAATTATTTTATTAATTTATACATTTTGTCTCGCGAGCCTTTCCGGATTCATGCTATACATTATAATAAAAATACTTTGATTTTAAATACGGTCAGCAAAAATCTGAAATATTGGAAGAAATAAAAATAATAGGCAGAGAAGCTTAAGGGTACGGATTTTGTTAAGACATCCACGAACACTGGCACGAGGTATATTAATTGTACTTTGTATTTGTCGGCTATTGCGGCAGGGTAGGTTAGGCCTCCCGCATCTACTGTACTGTAGTTGATTTATTAGTATAATTATGAGAGACAAAAAAAACCCAGGCTCCACAGGTTCCATAATGATTTAATGAAAATCGAAAGTTATTATTATAATCATACAGAAAGTTACAATGACGTCAAAATAAAATGGGACGGCCTATAAACGTATGCAATTTTGGGACATAGAAAGCTAGCTAGGTCACTTATTTACTCTTACGTCAAATTTCATTCGATTCGATCAAACAGTTTTTGCACCATGGATTTTGTGATACTTACAAAAAATAAACATAGCTCCTAAACTATAAATTTTGGCAGAACATAAGTTTCTTCTAAAAGATCGGTTATAATGCCGTAAAGCAAAAAAAAAATATTTAACTACCAAAAATGGGCTACCCTGTATTGAGCTTTCAGCAAGAATTTATTCGGTTTGTTACGATGAAAGACCCTGAAATTCCCGGCAAACATGAGTTTAATGAGTTTGGTCCCGGGTTCAAGTCCCGCTCGAGTAATCGCCCGCACTTTTAATCTCAAAATATCTTTGTTTTATTACAAGACAATTATCTCAGAAAGACAAGCGCTAAAATAACGAATTACAAGCACACAACCAGTGGAACTACGCTCAAAGACTGCGCTAATGAGTTAAAATTACATTAATTGTTCTTGTTAATTACGTTCATTAACAAAACAGTAGCTTGTGTGAGAGACCGGTTATTATTTCGGAGTAGTAATTAGTAAGAGTAATTGGGTTTGGAATATCAGTGCATTGTTTGGGAATTGAGTCTATTGGCAGAAGGGTTACCATTTAGGAATTTGAAAAGTCCTGGCAAAAAGTCGGACCTTTCGATAAAAGTCCGGACTATTTAGTCACAAAATGGAAACCTTACCTACTTAGGTCGCAATAGAAGATTTATTGTTAATTTGATTGTTAAAAAAGATTATTTCTTTTATTTTTTGATAAATGAGAATTTTTTTTCGAAGTCCTGTCCCGAGAGAATTTTTTCAACTTATTATAAATGTTTGAGAAGTTTGTTGTTGATTTAAGACTGATTTGATGTTAGATTTCTTAATATGTAGTTTTATTACTCATATTCCATGTAACTATTAAAAAACCGGACAAATTAGAGGTCCAGACAAAAGTCTTAAAGTCCGGACATGTCTGTGATGGACGGAGACATTATGGTCTCACACATCCGATTTTCTGATCCAACTATCGGAAGGCGTCCGCACCTTAAATATGTGTGAATATTTAACACATCAGATCCACATATAAGGCCGGGAACACACATCCGACTTCTCCATCCAATAGTCTAATCTTATCCGACATACATTTTTGCGAAAATCGGATCGGATGTGTGCGTAGAATGTTCACACAAATACGGACGACTTCTGATAGTCAGATCAGTCTATCGGATGGAAAAAATTATGTGTATTCCAGGCCTAACATATGTATATTATGTAAGATTTTAATTTTAGAATAAATACCTACGTATATTCTGGACAACCTGTCTTCATTCTTTACGTACCTATAAAATTTTACTGGCATTGGTTCAAGACTTTACGAGTCAGCGATTGAATTGATTTTTACAAATATTAAAGCTGCTGTTCTGTTCAGGTTATCCATGGATTGGCTATTTGACCAAGTCAATCCTAAATCAGAGACCACTCGTGTTCACGTGCCCGTGCAAAAGCGTGCAATGAAAAAGAATTGCGCTTCAGTACATTAACTTCAGATGTAAACATTTATAATAAGTTGAAAAAAATCACTCGGGACAGGACTTGAACCTCCTCCTCCTTTTCCTGCACGGTGTGCGGAAGGTTGCGGGTTCAAGTCCTGTCCCGAGTGGTTTTTTTCAACTTATTATAAATGTTTAAATTATTCCCTAGCACGGGTTAGTGCTTTAGAAAAAACAAAAAAGTAACTTCAGATGATTTATGCAGTGTAGGTGGCAATTACTACCTACTCATGTGCTGTCTGTAGTGTCTGGGATGTTTTAAGTTTTGTAAGTGTAAAGCTAACTGTAAACCACAGGTTCCTAACTTCATTTTCCTTTACAGTTAACGAGCACTAAATCAGCGCTGCTTTACCATAAATAAAATATAAATCAGCGCTGCTAAAAACACAAATCGATACGGAAAATGTTTTATACAAAGACACCTTCTATTCCAGTTCCAACTAAATCCTGGCGTCCACTAGCCGGATCGGGCCGGGGCGCATCGCAACGCAAAAATCTGCCTGCCTGTATTTATATGAAACAGCGTCCACTAGCGGCGGATCGGGGAGGGGCGGGCCGCAGAGCAATAGTCCGCCGCTAGTGGACGCTGTTTCATATAAATACAGGAAGGCGGATTTTCATTTTGGGGCCCGCCCCGGCCCGACCCGACCCAATCCGCCGGTAATGGACGTCTAGCTTAATAGCCATAAATTAAGCCAGCCCGACCTCCAAAAACGCGTCCAAGTGTAAACGGCCGCGGTGCGAAGGGCCGCACCGTCACCGCCACATCGGGCGGGGTTCGTTGACTTTACCGCGAAAGAACCTTCGTGGCTTGTAGTTTGCGACTTTGGCCAAAAAAAAAAAAGTAAGATGTAGCCTGTACGATTGTACTTATCCCACTAGCTGGCCAAAGGTCTCAGAGAGAGAGTTCGAGCGCGTGCTCAATGCGGATTGGCGATTTTCGCGTTGAGTGTATAATGCCTCATACGCTCAGGTTTCCTCACGATGTTTTCCTTCACGGTTAGCGAGTGGCAATGCTACTAGAGTCGTGCAAAGATAACTTTGCAGTGGAGCATCCGAAATTGTAATTTCCGTACGTTGCAGTGGTACATGTTACAAGTTCTACAAGTGGTACATGTTACGTCAGTTATTGTCTGTTACAATTTTGTTTTGTGGAATACATTGAAAATGGTGAAAACATACAAAAGCAACGTACGGAAATTACTATTTCGGATGCTCCACTGCAAAGTTATCTTTGCACGACTCTATAAATAAAGTTTCAGAATAAAAATTACTATACGTATAAATTCTGAAACGTGGACGGACACTGAAGGCGAGTTTAGCGAGCTATGGAATGCGTTAAGTTCACCTCGGTGTATCTTTTGAACCGACTGCGCCGAAGCCCAAAAGGCTTTCCCCTTTCAATTTGACGTTTGAAGGTTGCTGACGAACTTCACATTGCATTTATTTGACACAAACTATCATTGAAAGCGATTGGGATAGGGATAGGGATTGCGCCTCTATTTTGAAGGACATTGAGTGAAGAAAATAGCAAAATAGTTAACTTAGTATTCTTTTGTATGGTGTTTTCACTCATTCGTTCTGTTAGCGATTGTGCTTTAAAACTTAGGGTGGTATTCTAGAACGCTACATAAACTCTGTTTAAACTCAGTTCAAACTAGAACGCTCCTTAAACTCTGTTTAAACTCAGTTTAAGTAGAGTTTAGTAGTGTCGACTGTCGATAAAACAGTGCATGTTTTGATTTGAATATCCCTCCCTTCATATCAAAACATGCACTGTTTTATCGACAGTCTGAACTCTGTTTAAACTGAGTTTAAGTAGCGTTCTAGAATATCACCCTTAGGTCCACTTGCGCTAACCAGGGTTAGCCAGTTAACTCTGAGTTAACGTCAAAAATTGGATGGAAATTTCAAGTTAACTCAGAGTTAGTTAGCTAACCCTGACTGACGCAAGTCCGCCTTAGACAATTACATTTTAAAGTCGCAATCACGATCATGATCCCGATATAATTGAAAGGGATAGATTCAAAAGATAGACAATTAAGCCCTTCACTTGTACACTTCCTTTTTTACACTGAATAAAAGTTCCTAGGCAAGCTAAGAGTGACGCTAACGATCATATAAATAATGAAATCCAAGTAAGCTAACAAAGATATCGCGAGTGCTGCCCAACTTTATCGCCTCGCGAGACACAAAGAGAGATATGAAGAGCTGACCGCCAACCTTCGCTGATTCGGAGAGGCACCCTAAGAAGAAGAAGAACAAATATATAGGCTTGCCTGAAACAGATTTTTCGTTTGCAGACACCTACGGGATTATTGTTAGGAATCAGTGTCTAAACATGCTAATTGTGCGGTGTGTTTATTGTAATGCGTGGCAATATTAGACCAACTTATTACCTGCATGGCAAGTGCGTCAGTTTATGTTAATCACTAGTCTCGACAAATGGAGTTGCTAATTACGAGTTGCTCAAACTTTCAGCGCGACCCTGCAAATAAATTAGTTCTCAAGAGCTCCCAAGTTTTCTGAGAGAATATGAAATTAACGCGAGCTCAGACCCGAAACAATTATCCTTAACTCAAGAAGACAGCAGTTTCAAATAATAAACTCTAGTTTCTATCTCTTTTTATTGGATTTTTTTTATCGCTCTGAAAAGCAAAAGGTGATGAACCTCACTGGTTATGCTGACAACATTGGATCTGACACTATTTAAAAGCGCGAAATAAATTTTGGTTCTTCATACAAATTGTGTCGTCTGTCGCAATCGCAATGTGCTTATCAAGTTTTTTTTCCGCGATGAGAAGATAATAATACCCGCTAATACCTCGTTAGCTCCCGTATAGTTAGCTAACGTAACGGTAGAGAGCGAAATAATGAATTTGTAAAACAAGTTGACGCCTCTTACGTAACAGTTGACAAGCCAAGTCAAGAAAGAAAGTTGTTTCAATTTCGTTAGTAGGTACGATGTTAGGTGTCACAAAATACTTATGATAGCATGCTGCACAGTTCTAATGAAAGACACAATGACGATGTCATTGGAAAGACATGATAAACATTTCGTAAATTTTTGTTTCATTTTGTTAGTTAAATGGAGTTGCAATTTCGTTATTTAAAGTATCTTGTGATCACATGATGTTATGGATTTGCAATAGACCAAATTATGTAGACATGATTTCCAGTTAATCGATATGGATATTGGCTCATGCATTACATTAATAAGATATGCATAACATTATTAAGTTATTTTAAATAAGGATCAGTAATCAACGCCCCCACTCCTACAATTATGTTAAATATTTTGGATGGATTATAATTATTTACTTGGTATCACAGAGTCCAAAAACAGCTTAAAAAGCAGCCTTTAATACTTTACGCTAATGCTAACGAGACTTAATTTTAAGAATAAAACCAAGTTATTATACTAGAAAACCTGACCTTTTTTATAATAATTCCCTCGGAATCCCTGAAATAGATGTCCGATCCATCACGCTGACATTAAAGGCAGACACATTTAGTCAACGTTGACCTACATCCCTGGCATATTGTATCAAAGGCAAAGCGGGCGCGTCGCACACACAGTTCCCGGAACGGGCCAGGCAGGAGATGTTTGTAAGAGGCAGGATCCCACCCCCCCTATTCATCACCCACCCGCTATGTCACCATGCAGTGTTGTATCGATCTCTAGCACTAGTTGCCTGCCTCCCTAGGTCCTACCCATCTAAATGCTTAACTGCGATGTGAATATTGTTTCTGGTAGGTAGATACTGAAGGCAGGCGCGACTTGCACCGAATTGAACCAAATTCGGGCACTGCCGGAACCTCTCATACATAAAGGTCCTTTGAAAGAAATTAATTACGTTTAGTTATAAGCCCGCTAGTTATGCATCCATGTAAAATACTTTTTATCCAACTATCTCTTCCAGCAACCAAGCGCAGAAGGCAACACCAATAGTTCGAGGCTTACACAAAAACACGAAATAAAACTCGAACTCTTGCACTGCTAGGATCGAAGCAGCCTGGCAGAAGACCACGTTTTGTGAGGTTTTATTAGGTAGAAAAGTCAAGTCGAGTTGTTTCAGCTTTGAAACAACTTTACCAAACTTTTTACTGGCGTAGCTCAAGGCTCTCACCTGAGCCCTATGTTTTTCGTAATTGTCACTGACCTGTTTGACAGCGCCATCCACGTAGTCTTCACAAACATTCTTGGAGTAGAACGTCTCGACGGGGAAGGTTCGGCCGGGGATGGTGAATGTGGGCACGTTGCCGAAGAAGGAGGCGAACTTGGACGAATCCATCGTGGCCGACGTGACGATCAGCTTCAGGTCGTGGCGGCGGGCCACCACCTGCGAAACGAGGGTCAACATGTTATTACACGTGCTTTAGGGTACCGACTTCTACAAGCGATGATTATGGGCAAAATTGACGGGAAGAGGCGTGTTGGAAGAAGGAAGTCGTGGTTCAGAAATATCAGGGAATTCAGAAATATCAGCCAGCGTTATTTCGCTTGGCAAGAAATAGGGGTATGGAGAGCTGACAGCCAACCTTCATTAGTGGAGATGCACGCGAAGAAGAAGGGTGGTATAGCTATGCCACTACACATGGCGTATCCGGCCACTTTGTCCAGAAACATTTGGCTATTTACATTGACATTTAGAGGAATAGAAAGCGAGGACATCCACGGATAAATGACTCCACAACTAATATAACTATATTAATATGATAGGACATTTTTTCTGGAACTTAGATCAACAGTAATCAATGAACTCTTGAGTTAAGATACATAATTAACAAACTTTCAGCAACGGGCAGTTCCTAGAAGCAGCCCCGTCATAACTTTGTCTATCTTTTATTACCATCGAGTCCAACAAAGTCTGTCAAAGAGGCCATAAATAGCTTAACTTATTCATGCACGTTTTACTGCCATTTTCATCTCGGTCGACAGAAGCCATTTGGCAATTCGGTCAGGCGTTAAATTGATTTAGCTACTTGCCACCAAGTAGAATGATATAGAAGCTTAACTCAAGGATACAAGGAAACTGTCTTATGTAATGTTATGTCCGTGAGAAGAGTATCATTGAGGTTCGGAAATTCGCATCGACAGTTACTTGGCTCGGTAGCTCAATTGGTAGAGCGCCTGCACGGTATGCAGGAGGTAGTAGCGGGTTCAAGTCCTGTTAGAATTTTTTAATTGGCATTTTGTTTATTGATAAATCCTGAGGCATTAATGTTACAGGTGGCCACATTAATGTGTTTGTTTTTGTTTGAAATAAGTATCTGTAAGATGAATAAGTGTATAATAAATAAAGAAAAATACATATAAAAAATTTGAACAATCGTAGATTTGCTACTTTAGTTAATGCGTGCATGACATACAAAATAGGTTTTCTTTTTCTTTAGATATCTAGATTGTAGAGGTATTATGAAAAAGTTGTAAAAGTAATAATTGAATTAAATTGAAGCCAACCTGGGCTTCTGTACATAATATTTGTGTAAATACAATTTTAGCTTATTTGTAGTTTTTCACGAAATACCCAATTTGTTTAAAGCACAGTTTATCACCTTTTGTTAGGTTTTATTGCATTTTTAAGTTGACTTTCAATGACTAAATCAGGCGACTCAAACTAAACCATTGTGCTGGTAACCTGGCAATAATGTGCTCATAGGTAAAATGAAACTAAGTTTATATTTTCAGAAACCACTTAGCTTTTTAACACGCTTTTATAAGCTTGGCCTGTATGTATGTATGTATGTATGTATGTATGTATGTATGTATGTATGTATGTTACGGAATCTTTGAGCTTAATTTTTACCAATTTCCAGAAGTCTGATTAATTTGAAACTTTGCATAGGTATCAAGGACCAATGACAATGCAATAATTTGATAACAGTTTCCCATTATACCCCTACAGTGCCATTATACAGGGTGGATTTTTGAGACGGGGCAATAAGGGCAGGTACCTTAACCGTTATAGTTACAGGAAAAGGTTCTTAGGAGACCTTTCAAAACTTTTTGAGATATTATGAACTGCATTCACAGATTTTGGAAAAAATGTACGGTCAGCAAAAAAAACCTAAAATACCAAAAAAATATTTTTTTATGCTAATCGATTCTCTTTCATGTAGGTATCAAAAGACTCTAAGGAGCCAACTGAGGTTTGATTATTAGAAATGTCATAAATTAACAAAAAAAATATAAATCGAACTAAAAAACTAAAAATAAATAACAGTTTAAAAAAACTAAAAAAACACGCTTTTATAGCTAACCGAACTAAAAAGTAGAAAATAATTTTTAATTACAAAGAGTTTAAAATTATAATAAAATTTAAGTTATTAACAGAATAATACAATTCAGAGTAAGAAAATACCTGCATTGTAAAGTCTGTAATAATAATACAGACTTTACAATGCAGGTATTTGTTGGCAACTTCAACGTGTTACAAAATAATCTAACTCTTTTTACAGGGTGTAACCTACTGGTCAACAGGATGTCAAATAAGCCAAAATTTAAAATAATATATTAGGTGCATTTGCATAGCTTTGACATTGTGAAAGTAAAAAAAAAAAATATTAAAAAATACTTTTTCCCCGCCACAGCTTTCACACTTTATTAATTTAAAAATAAACGGAACGTCATAGACTAGAGCAAAAAAAATGTCTGTTATCCCTATCACCAGGTGCTATTACCCTGTAAAAAGAGTAAGGAACTTTTGTAACACCGTGTATATTGAGGGTGCTGTAGGTACAATCCAGACCTCTCTAGACACCTTTTGTATAATAGAAAATCAATTCCAAAGTTATCAGTCCACAGTTTTCTCACATCACTTCTTCCAATTTACTTTTGCCATTATTTTCATCCCAAAAACTTCCTTAATCTTGACATTGACCTTGCTTTCCCATAACACGCTCCAATACCAATGTCATCGAACATTATCAAGGGTGTGGAAGAAAGGAGCATAGGTAGACGCTAGTTTTCAGTAGTTGAGTATAATACCATGATTTATTTTCAAGCTATTGTAAACGCTGTAAATCACCTACGCTTACAGCAAGCCGCAGTATTACCCATGTTGTTAATCAAAAAAACATATTAAAAAAAACCTTGTATCACAAGAAAATAAGGAAAAAGTTGCAAAAATAAAAAAATTGAGCTCACCAGCTAAAAGGGGGTTTGATATTTTTCGGACCACTTTTAAGCGCTGAACTGTGTTTATTTCTATAATATTGATTGAAGAGTAGATCTCTTATCAAATCATCGTTCCGTTGCACCCTGTATGACACCGAACATTCCACAAATACATTTGCGCACACCGCTATCTGACCAACACAGTCGTGTCAAAACTAACACTCAATGGTGATCTAAGGTTTCATACCACTTTGTTGAGCAGGTAGACCACTAGAATCATCATCGTTTGGTGAGGGATAACACACGCATCATTCGCCTACTTATATTGGATCTCTCACTAATTCACTATAGAAGTTAATTCTGTGGAAAATTGTGTTCCATTTTCTTCGCACGCCACCGGAGTGGATTTAATCTTATTACCTAGATGGAGAGTCGCAATTTGTTACCGTGATGTGCGATTTGCTGTAAGTGGTTGAAATGACGTAGGTTGAAATAATGGAGACTATTAACGGTATCATCTGCGATATCGAAAACTCAGTCAAGTCATACTTTTATACAATTCACCTAAATCAAATCTGAAGCAAAAGCTTTGCTGGATCACTTTTTGAACTCATTCCCTTGCACGTTAGAATCGTATCTAGCCCAGCCCATTATTTTGCACACCAATAGGGGCAAAAAGGGTCCTTTCTTGTGAAAGCAATTTTTATGACTTTTATGAGTACCTATTACCATTGTTTCGGCGATGAAAAAAACTATTGTTGTTCTTGGTGGACAAAGTGAAGGTAGCCACTGGGTGCTGCAAAGAAAAAGGACCCTTAGTGCCGTAAGATCAATCACAGTTTAAACTCAGACCTTAGATTAAACCCCACATTTTGTATGAAAATTAATCGACAGATAGGGTTTAAACTAGCCTTTTTGGTTTTAACTGTGATTGATCTTACGGGCTTTAAAGTGCAGGTCCACCTAAACTTTTGGTGATGTAAACACGACAGCACGTCGACGATTACACGCTAGCATTGTACTCGGTTACGTTAAGGGCGACTTTACAACAAAAATGTAGAGTCCGACTTGCTGTCGTGTGTACATACACACACAACCATTGTTGTACTTTAATTTCACATGACTGTTAAAAAAGTAGTTTCCATAGCAATACCAACTTGCCAAAGAACGGTCGTCCACAACAGTCTAAGATACCCCATGGTAGCTCTTACAGCGCGCGGTATAAGGGCGCCAATCGAACGATAAGGGGTATCCTAGCGTGTGGCCGACTGTACGTGTATGTCGTAAGTAATTCCTAAAACAAAAGAAAGACGTCACGATTTTATTTACACAAGTGATAGTGATAGGTCGAACAGGTCACTACCTCTTTCAGACACCTGTGTTTGTTGTTCAACAATGATTTGCAAATTGTCACTATGGATCACATCTTCTGGATCAGTCCCTCAATTCTGAGGATCGTGATCATATACAATGGTTCTCCACTCATCAGTGTCATGGGCACGATGGGATGCTTGCTGGATGGATCCACCTGCTGCCCTCTTTAGGGCATCGGACCAGCGCATTACGTAGTGTTCTGCCTCTCGCCTGTCTGCCTTCCATCTGGCCCAAAATTATCTGTTTTTCCAGAGTATGACGTGGTGAGCGCATAATATGCCCAAAAAAGCTGAGGGCCCTCTGGCGACAGAATGTAGATCATGATTGAATTCAAAACTATACAACTTTTCAATACAACTCTAGAATTGCAGTAAGCAGGGGCCTGAGTCGGTAACGCAATGGTGCCTCGGAGGCTACGATTTGTAGGCTTCAATTTACTAGGGGTATACAGGGTGTTAAAAGACCGCAGACAGACCCGAAAGGCACGCATACTAGACACCAAAACAAAGTACTTTTTCGAAAAAATAGGAAATTATTTTGGTTTTTTAGGTTATATTTTTTATAACGCAATGGAAGTGTGACGCAGATATGTCATAGGTATTGCGCAAGCGTTGACATAAACTTAGGCTACTTACGCTCGAGGACTGAATGTTTAGAATACATTGCGGGTTGCAATTTTAACTGTTGCAAGAATTGCAAGAATAATTTTATTGTTGCAAGAAATATTCAGAATGTTCATATGGCTTCTTGAGAAGAAATGTTAAGCTCATTTAAAAAAAAAGAAATAAAAAAAAAGCGAAAAAAATGTCCCTCTAAAGTTCAAACAAAAAACTTCGGATGTTTCTCAAGGTAACCCCTACCGATGAAAATCTCTGACGACTGGGTTATAACTTTATACACACGACAGCACGTCAGAGTGACACTTTAATTGTAAAGTCGCCCGTAACTTAACCGAGTAGAGTGCTAGTGTGTAAGGGTCGACGTGCTGTCGTGTGCACACAAACTTTATGTCAGTCATGTCAGTGTCCACTACGAACGTCCTATAGTTAAAGTGCCACCGAGTGTGTGGCTAACACGTGGCTAAATATAGAGCCGCGATAGATGATAACCCGCAGGGGAAAGCGCCTACGTCACCGCGATCCCGTGACGTCACAGTCACGAGATGAACGGGATGCGTTGGTGTAAGTACTTGCCACGCATAAAAAAATGTTTGTCTTTATGGGCGTAATAAAAACGTAGAATGATAGCTATTCTAGTAGCGGTAACATAAAAAAAGTGTTAAATAATTGCCGTTGAGGCAGCGAACGGAAAAGACTAACGCAAAGACTTTTTTTGGACGAAGAATATGTGATTTTTTATGATTTTAACAAAAAATACTTTATGAAATAATTATAGGTTTCACATTAAACTACAGGTTTCACCACTTTTCTATAAATTTTCATGTTTAACTTGCACAAACCGGGCCTAAAATGTAAACAGCGTCTAGATGTGTCTTTGCTTACACTTAGAAAATGTGGTGCCCTGCATGTTTTTGCCTAGCTGCTATTTTATACTTTCAGTTTAGTTAAGTCAAGTTGTGGATATAGGTAGTGACTAGTCCAACCAAAAAAGGTTCTTCGCACGAATTTACCCGTGCTTGGTTCGCTAAATATGACGCTAAATATGAGGACGTCGACGCTTTTGACACGAATGAAGGTAGGTAGGCAATCGTATGAAAAATTGCCACCCCTGGTGTCAGAGATTTTAGGCCATCTAAAGGCCTTCTGACATGTTATTATTGTTATTATCAACAACAACCGGGACCAACGTTTCAACGTGCGTTTAACGAAAGAAGAAGAGCGCGTGATAAAAAAAGAAACTAAACTCAATCCGCCCAAGTGCCAGAAGCTTACATAAGCGCCATCACCGCCGCCGCCCGCCCACTGTATCTTTGACACTGAATAGTAGACATAAAGTCGACGAGTCAGCTCAAAATAAACATCCCTTTCGCTTAAATACACAAGGTCAACATCCGCTAGCTAGGGGGCCATGTCACGATAAAAGTTTTATTCCAGTATCGACTATCGCCATCTTGCTTTATTTCATCGCGTGAAGCGAGATGCCGCTACCCGATAGTGAGATAAAAAAAATATCTTGAAGTTGTGCTCCCACTACCCTGGTGGGCTTAAAGGACATTTACAGTAGTAATATTTACACAGACCAGACCACAGTTTATTCATAGATATATCATAATGAAGTATGAACCTATGAAAATAGTAATTAATTGCTGCGTAGGAATTAAAAATTTTTTATTTTTTCTCCCGGAAGATTACTTGTCAATATAATTTTGGCAATATTACGCAGTTATTTCTAATTGCGATTTCAATTTATTAAAACGTTTTCGTTGTTTCCAACTTCCTCGGTCTTTGCGATTGTCGATAAAATGACGCCAAAACACATTCTAGTTAGCCAAAACAATGATATAAAAATCTACGCTCCAATCGTACATCGATTCAACCGTTCCCAATCTGTTTATTTTTAGTTTTAATTATCGCCGCCTGGGCCAAGCCCCCAAACTGAACCACGTGGCTTTTATAGAAGCTTGAGCACAACAAAACCAGCCAGTCCGATACGTTTAAATATAGAACAGGAATGTTCGAAATCCGAACCGTTGACTTTGACGTACGATAGGTTACAGTGTTTACGTTGGTTCCATTTGTTTGATGTGACGTAAACATTTGGCTAAATTATGCAGGAAGGATAGTTACATCTTTACAGAAAATCCATTGTTATCGGACGTAACAAACCATTCTTTCAAATGCTCATTTACGTCGGTAACATTACCTAACATTCAGTATTATTATTGAACGGAGTTTATTGTTTTACTACGCCTGAAGTAAATTCAAGCATCTTTGGTATCCATTTTCAAACTGAACCCAATTAAACAAACACGAATAAGGAATCTTAATGAGATAACACAGACGATAAAATAAATGCCACAAAAAAATCGTTTCACAACACAAATTGAAATGCCAAGCTCAGGCAATGACCTTAGGTACTCTCTACGTCAAACGTAAGTAGCTACCTAATGCCGGGTTTAGACGAGAGCACCAGTGTGAGCACTTGTTTAAGACACTATTTTATGCGGAAGCCAAAGTTATTTAGACGTTACCAGGGGCTAATTCTCGGGAATCTCGCATTCGACACATCTCGAAGGAAAAATCTAATTTTGCGGCAAATGTCACATCTATTCTCACGAGGTCATCCTCGACATAAGGCACGATATTTCTGCGAGATGTTTGCCTTTTTCGCTCGACATGACTCGAGTGGTCCGGAGCAGTCAAGATCGAAATGACATGAGATTTTTCCTTCGAGATATGTCGAATATGAGATTCCCGAGAATTAGCCCCCTGGCTCTATACTCAGGACGAGCATTCGGAAGGACGAGAAAGAAGCCAGGAAGGTGTCAAACCGTCATAAAGTTGAAGCTTTCACACAAACTCACGGCCACTACCATCAAAAAGGGGTAGTAACATTCATACAAAATGTATAGAAGCGACGCGACGCAAGACGCACAAATATTTGTGAAAATTTTGAATTTCCCGCCACGTTGCTATCGTCCCACCTTAAACATACTTTGCTAGAGAGTGGAAAAAGCTGCAGAGTAATAACAATGTAGAGCAAACCAAACGTCACAGACGCGCCCACGCAATGCACACACATGAAGCGAAATATAAAACGTATGAAGACAGAAGTTTTCTGGACCAAATACATATCTTTAGCCCGAGAGACGTGGCAGGTCAAGGCCTTTGAAATATTCAAGCGTAAACAGTTTTTTCCGCTGCTAGCCGGCAAAAAAGTTTGAAAAAACAGTGGTTTTTAGAATATTTTAAACCAAATGAAACCTTTCCTGACTTCTCAGAGTCTGACCGGGAAGTGGCCAAGTACCCCTACTACTGGTTCAGGATATTTGCTGAAAATTTTAAAATACTCGGGGAATCTATACACCAACAAACATTTGCTGTCAGAGCGGGTAGCTGAGAATGGCCAAAGGAAAATAATCGAGATACGAGAGTATTCTTGGAAAGGTCCGTGGACACAAAAAGCACTATAGATTTTTATAAAGCCAAAACGGCTTAACGGATTATACTGATCTGATAAAACAAAGGAGCAATGTCTTATTCTAAAATTGTCTTAAAAACTGAAAAATAATGTTGAAACCCTAGACGACAATAAAATAATCCGTCTCAATATCAACCTCAATTTTAGAAAGCAACTGGATCTAGAGATGTAATAAAGAAAACTATCTTAGTAAAGTCGCAGACGGTCAACTGATTTTTTTCATTTATTAAGTTTGTTTTTGTGTGTCGGGCGACCGATGTTGCAAAAAGCTAACGGCGCCATAGCATTTGATAAAAACAGCAAAAAAAAGTATTGTCAGATTACTACTAGACGCAAACTAAAGCAGAACGAGTAAAAGTTAAAACTATAACAAAAACTAGAAGCTTTTGAAGGCCGTTGAAGGAAAATCATTGAGGATTTCAACAACAAATCGAATACACGAGCAATCTTCAGATTTAATTTTGCCGAGAAATGGTTCTTAAAATATTTCCATCAGTGTTTCACAAAAAAGTACACGGGGTCCGATCGGACGGACCAGGCATTAATCTGCCGCAGGGGTAAACTAGTAATGAAGAAAATCTGTCAAGGTTTATAATTTAGTAAGCGTGGGCTCATCAAGCTTAATGTCGGACGTCAAATAATTACTTTTTTGCGTCAACATCGTCGGAAGCGCCGGTCACTCGCCTTCCAGCGAATAATTTAACACTTAATTTTATTCTGTATCGCATTTGCAACGCAGGGTTACATAGGAATTGCAGCCTTTGTTAGTTAAACACTCGAAAGTTGCAAAGTGCGTTTTCGTCGGCTTCGAAATCTTGAACACTTTCTGAGTAAACCCCGCTCTGTACAATACGTGCCTCGAAAGATGAGACTTGAGAGACCACGTGGTTTGACATGCGCAGTGACGATTTATGTTTCTCTTTAGCCAAGTTATTGCATTTTTCTCCGCTATATGGTCTTCAGGAGCTCTAGGCCTTTGTTCATTCTTTTTAGCACTATGTCGTTTGTCACTCTATCCGTCCGCTTCAGAATTCTTATATTGGTTGGTTCAGAATTATTCTTCTATATGCAGGTCCACTAACCACAAACTTTCTCAGATTTAACACCGTGTAACGGTTTTATGTAGCAAAGGTTTTCACCAGGAACCAAACAATGCAAGTCAATAGAGTAAAACCGCAAACGCGGTAATTTCTCACAGACTCATGATTTATGAGTCGTTTTAGATAGAGAGCCCATCATTAACCATTTACATAATGCCTGTAGGTAGGTAATACTTCACTGGCTTTAGCACCATGAGGAAGCTAGGTTATGTAATGTTGACAGACACAACTATCAATAACGGAAAAATATTCGATTCTCATCTTAAATCAAAAGTTGTGTGATACAAAATTTTGTATAATGCGCTTTTTCATAAAGCTATCGATCTAGGTTTTGAAACATTATTAGCACTTATAATATAGAACGTATTGAATACACGTTATGTAGCCCAAAAACTTGGCTCTCCCTTGACCGTTGCAATAGTTCTAAAAGGAGATCAACGTTTTAGAATGATCCTGTAATTTTTAGGTTTTTTGTTTTTTAACTCATATCTACATACACACGACAGCACTTCAGAGTGTACATTTTTGTTGCAAAGACGCCCGTAACGTAAGTGCTGTCGTGTGTACAAACTTAAACTCTTAACTTTGTTGTAGTCGGGTATAATAAATAGAAGTCAGGAAATGTCGCAAGTTACCGACAATAGGGCACGGTCGATTTAATAACACTTTTGCTCAACATTCTGTTTCCGTTGCGCTTTCTACTAAAATGATCCGTTTAGCTGTTAGCGGTTAGTGTAGATCAGCCGGCCTACTAGCTATTCAAAACAACCCACTGATATAGACAAAAAACCAACTTTCGACTGTCAAAAACACGTTTTCGTATCACGTAACTCGAGATTTTAACGAGTCGAAAAAGCATCCACTCCGTCATAGACACATCCCAGTTGCTGTAAAAGCCCGAACTACTTACTACTAACCTTTAAATCGTAAGATTCACTCTTACGATTTAAAGGTGAAACCTATAAGATATATAATATTCATCATCGTCGTACAAATATGTTTTACAGCATTTACCGTGCACGCATCTGAGATAAAACCTACCGACTGAAAGCTGGTAAAATAGAAAAAATCTGGCTTTTACGATGAACTTAGACTACTTAAAAAGTTGGAACTGGTAACCAAAACATGGTTATTTATTATTTATCCATTTACCTGCAAAGAGTTATTTTATGATTCATCGGAAAGTTCATGTTCCGACGCAGTGGGCTAGATTGAACTGTTTACGAATAAGATCTGAAATAGACTGCCTGAGCTGATCAGTCATAGGTATATCTCATACAGTGTTTGATGTCCCAGATTTAGGTGTAACATTTTCTATGATATGATTTAAACGACGTAAAAAGAGGGGTGTAATAAGTTTGAACGCTATGTGTCTGTGTGTGTTTGTCTGTGTGTCTGCAAAAAGAGGGGTGTAATAAGTTTGACCGCTATGTGTCTGTGTGTGTCTGTCTGTGTGTCTGCCTGTTTGTCTAAATAGCTAAAGGGGTGTAACAACCTCAGGCCTTTGAAGAATAATTTTCTATAACAATGTGTACAAAAATAGATCTTTAATTTATTCAGTTTTTAGCGAACGTATGTAATTATCACTACACGCGTTTCCATTATTCATTAGAATTTTCTTGCAGCAGAGAAAACACAAATGAGATAACGATATTCTATCGTTTTCCAACAACATATCGATTTATTTAATTTGCAACCGGTGATGGATGGTGTGAGACTCACAATCTGTGAGTCGAGCATTATGGTAGCGATTGTAGGAAATTAATTGTATGATGCATCCACACAGATACTTAAGTCATCAACTCACCATTATATCAAAGACAAGGAATTCGGGTACATTTCGTAGTCATACAGCTAAGGGTATGACTACGAAATGTCAGCTAAGGGGGAAATAAACGTACAAATAAAATAAAAGCTTTTGAATCAAATGGAAAAACATTAGTTTTACAACGAAACGGAACGGTAAACGGAAGCCTTTGCATCTGTTGATCAGTGTTGATTTATAGTGGCTCCAGTGGCTTTCAACTCACATTAGACCGGTGAAGTAACGCCAGGCCGCTGCAACCGACCTAACCAATCAACCCTCCTCTCAGCTTAGTGACCAACCTCCAATTTCTGAATTGAGAATTTCACAAATCAAAAACTTAAGTATCGTTCTGTCTGTCTCTGCAGATGTCACAGAAAAGAACGTTACAGATGAATTTCTCAACTCAGAAACCGGCCCCAAGTCTTAGTCGGCTTAAACCTCAGAAAAGCTACCGATCAGAAAATTTTACCGATCAGTGTTGAGGTTTAACATTTCGCAAAGATTTTCTTGCGTCACACGACATAATACCTAAGTTAAAGTTGAAACTAGAACCTGAACTAGTAGACCACCGTATCGAGTGAATTCGAGTGTCTCGCGATCTACCAACAGGATCAACTGACGTGATCGTGCTGCTAGAGCGTGAGGCGCAGGCGCCGGCGCGGCGGCCCATGCGTGCACGCACGTGCGTGAGATCCGCCGATAGCAGCCCGAGTGTTAATCGGAATTGACCGATTGAGTATCTCCAGTCGAGCCTTGGACATGAGTGTGTGCTTCAGCACGATAGGTACGACTTCTTCCAGTAATTTTGATGGGCAAGATTTAGGGCAAAGGGCGTATGGGAAGAGGGGAAGAGGGAAGGCGAAGGAAAAAGAAGCGTGTTGGTAGCAGAAAAAAGTCGTAGCTCAGAAACACAAGGAATGGAATGGATGGACGTGGAAACTGTAGAAGAATGTGGAGAACTGACGGCCAATCTTCATTAGTAGAGAGGCACGCTACGATGAAGAATAAGAAGTCTCTTCTGTCAGAGGAGTGTACTTTTGCTGTATGGAACGAATTGGCCGTTTAGCGCGAGGACGAAGGCCGACTGCCCCTAACCTTATCTTAATTCCATCTACAGTCAGACCCGTCACGGGCTAATTGAGATTTAGACAAACTGAAATGAAGTCATTATGGATTTCAGGTATTTTGGGACTAAGGCAAATTTAAATTTAGGCACAATGACATCAAGGCGTTTTGACATTCGGTCGTTACGGACCGGAGGAATTTGAAGATATATTTTACAATCGATATATAACGCAATGTAAACGGCAAAAGAATATTTTTACTTGGTAGCATTACCTGGATGTGCTAACTTTGAGTAAGTAAATCGTAAATTCATTCAATCTTGGTGAAATCGAAAACGAACAAGTTCCAAAACTAAGTCCACTGTTCTTTACGCATCTATTCAATGTCGTAGACTGTTTTCCAATAAATAGACTTTGTAATGTCAATGTCATCGATAGTGGTCAAACAAAACCAACGCCTCTCTGATAGAATATATTCTCGTAATTATATCTCATTCGACAACGAGCATGCGTGCGCGCACGTGCCTGGCCGACATATTCTGCTCGCTGGTGTTGCGTTAATTGAGATTGAATGATTGAGGAGAATCTCGAATTGATGCGAATGAGGCCGCAGTGTTTGAGAATTGAGTCTAGTTTAAGGTCTTTCTGGAGCAAGTGTCACCACACGCATCTGCCGAATATCATCGACGCATCGATCAGAAACAGTTGGGAAAAAATATAGAATACCTGCTTTGCTGGACTGATGATGCTGATAAGAAACCGCTGGTTAATGATGGCAATGATAAGGGAAATTGCAGCTGTCCTGAATAGCTTACCAAGAAATAATTACACTTGGAAGCAATTCCGAGATTCCCACTTCATCATCATCATCATCAGCCCACCTCTGCCCACTGCCCACTTAAAACATATAACAATTTAATAAAGAGCACAAAGTAAAAATAAATCCGTCAAATCTACAAAAAGCACGTGGCGTAAAGCGTGGAGATTGGAAGGCTCATTGAGCTCAGCGACAGTTATATTAATTCCCGTACAGGTGAGTGCATTATCGCTTGTACTATTTATAACGTGTACTATGACCGTGGACCGCGCACAGTGGTCGATTTGTACGATTTAGGCGGCCAAAACTATTTTATGCTTTATTTCAGTAATAAATACGACAACAAATGCTAATCTGGTATTTTAGAGTGAATATATATGTTTATCCCTATTCGTTTCATTGAAAGCGTATTTTTCTATACAAAAAAACATTTCTGTGAAAATATTTTTGTAAATAGCGCCAATGTTTTTAAATTTTCTTTAAATCTCCCTTTGGTGTAAAATATATATTTTGAGTTCATTTGAATTATCGAAATCGGCTTAGTAGTTTTTGATATTTGGGTTAAGAATTATCACAATTTGTTAAGTAAAAGACGGCCGTACATAAAAAAAAATGTTTATTCTCTACAGTCTGCATGCCTATTTAAATTGAAAATAAAATATGGATGACAAAAAAATACAGTATACACTAAAATTAAATGGTCAACAGTTATTACCACATTATTATACTAAATGTTACTTACAATGTTAGGTACCGAATCATAAACAATAAGACAATATTTTATGAAAGTTTAACATACAAATTGTTATGTTACTCTTTAAAAGACAATTCTTCCTCACCGTCACTTTCCATGCATTTATCACAAGTGCCTTTTGTATTTGGCTCTGCAGGAAGCAAAAGCTCCAAAGTTTCCTGCAAAAATGGTTTTGATCGGATCTTCTTTTTTTTTCTCATTGAACTGATGAGTGGATCTGATGTCAAGAGTAACCTGTGATAAATATCAAGGTTACAGTCTTCGCGTGAAAACTTTCGAGCAAAGTTTAGACGGTATGAGCGAAAGTGCTTATTACGAGCTTCTGCAGCTTCCTCCGAAAGTTGACCAATAGGCACTAGAGAATTTTCTATAACTTTTCCACCATGTACCAAAATTTTATGCATGGTAGGAGTCATAGAATGCCAACCATATAACTCTACATACAGTTTTGCTGTCTCCATGGCGTATTCATCAAATTTCGGGACATCTATTTTGTGACCGCTTGATATGGCTTCCAAAATAACTTTAATTCTATAAATAAAATTAAAGTCTATTCCCGTTATTTCAGCAGCCAGATGTGGGTTTTCAAAAAATCTTCTACTAGTATTGCCGTCATTTGTGTTACCAAAATTACATTTTGGCATATCTACCAAGATACCTACTTCTTCTCTGAATCTTTGCTGAATCTCTTTTTTTTTTGTTCTTCTAGCATCTTTTCTGCTTTGGTTCTTTTTTCACGGTATTTCCCAACGGGCAATTTATAAGCTAAATGTAAAATACTCTCGAATAATCGAATTCTGGCATGTAAAGTTGATAGGCCAAATTCAAGCGATTCTGGGTGAATTTCGTTTTTTTTACTTAAGTCATTAAAGTTTTTTGAAGTGGCTCCGCATATGTAGCATCTACTCGTTGATTTGGTGTCAGTCGCCGCATTGCAAACTTTGCCGTCCACCATGGTCATTTTAAGACTGTGGCTAACCGAGAATTTTTGCCCATTCAGTTCCAATTCCGTGGCTTTTAGGGACTTCACACTGTCCCGAACGTAATTTATTTCATCTTTTGTAATGTCTGTAGACTCTTTTATAAATCTGAATCGTATCGGGCGGCAATATCGTGGTGAAGAAGGAGTCGGGTTTTGCCAAACCATTTTTGTTTTGTCTTCGCCGCAAACAATTTGCAGAGGCACGAATGAGCTCAAAAATATATTTGCATCCGAGTCGGCGTCATTAATTAACTTTTGTTTGTATTGAGCTTGTTGTGAACCATCACAACCCCATTTGCAGATAATCTGCAAGGAATTTCTCTCAGTTTCTGTAAGAGTCATTAGTACTTCTTCGAGGAAAATTGATAATCGCGTGACGGTGTGATCTAATAAAGATTGTAGATCACTTTCAGCACAGGAAGCGGTCACTCGTAGCGTCTCTTTGGGTGGGTAACATTCCTGTTTAGCCTTCAACACTAATTCGTAGCACGGGTAAAAGCTTCTGTTGGTTGCTCGCACAATTTCATATTGACTTCGTGTCAAATCAGCGTCCACGCACATTCGCAGTGCCTCCCGAGGCGTAAGGGGATCTTGTGCCTTTGATTTGGAATGTCTTTTTTTACATTCGTTTGCGGCTGCAGGCGAATTTGTAATATCTTTTAGGACTTGCGAGGCGTTTCTTTTTCCTTCTTTTTGTAAAATTACTTGCGCTGCGTGAACTATCACTTCTTTGCCTACAGAGGAGCGAACTTCTTCTGTTTTCCTCCTTTTAGTTCTTTCACTACATTCACTGAATGTTTTGCTAGGTCGTCCTGACTTATTATGCGTTTTTATGGGCATCTCGAACGTTCCTGCTAACCATGCATCATTGCTTATAAGAAATTTTTCTAGCGTGTTGCGTGCTTTGGACCATCTCTTTTTTATTTCTGTTTTAAAATATGAAAATTTATGATTTATATACTTTTTGTCTTCGTCGGAGTCCCCGTAAGACACTAACAAATAATTTTGTAAGTATTCCAATTTGTCGTTTATTGATGGAGAGTTTTCCTCAATCATCTTATCAAAAAGATATCTGCGAGTTACTACCTCCATGCCCGAGTAACTTGATGAACCTAGAACAATGAAAAGGAATTTTAACGCAAAAGAAACAAAAAAGGAAATTTTCTCACTTTCTGCCTAAGTTAATGAATTATTATTTTTCTCGCGAAGTGGTCAAAGGTGGTGGCTATTTTTTTTGTGGTTATCTGCTCAAAGAGCTATACTATTAGAAACCATAAGGAATTTAACTCGGACGGTCTCGGAAGTACAACATTTTTACTATTGAAAATAAAAAAATGATAATATTTTCTATGAAAAAGGTCGATCTTTGATACGTTGTAACTGCACTAAATATTGATATTCCTTATCTTAATTTAAATTATATTTGAAGGAGCTTACCTGAATTTTCGACTTCCATCACTTTCACTTGTAACTGAATAATATCCAATGAAATATTCACTTTAGAATATCGGTTGCGCTAAGAGTGTCGAGAACGAACGCGTACAGCTTGCGCGACGATCAAGTTCCGACTACCTGTGGGGGCGCGCACGCAGTTCTAGGAACTGGGGAGGGGTGGGGTTTGGGCAGTCGGGGTGTCTATTTTTCCGGGAATCAATTAGTTTTGTTATAAGTTAACTTTGAGAAATGGACTTTTGGCCGCCTAAATCGTACAAATCGACCACTGTGCCGCGCTTGCATCGTAATGGATGTGACATTGCAATTGGAAGAGTTGTGGACTCAAGTCGTAACCTTGGACACTGTTAATGCAAGAAGTAATTTGAGGATTTTCGTAGGCTTTATTTTATACACACCTTAAACTCACTAAGACACAATTTTAGTAACACACATAGCTAATTGACAAAAACTGATTAACTTATGGACTGAGTCATAAGGACAATTCAGTTTATGACTCACATTGAACTGTATGAGCAATCAATAAAGGACATACAAGACCTGACATCCTTTCTTGAGATATCTTATCCGATGCTATAAAGTTTCCACACACTTCAAACAAGGCTTGTTTATGTGCGATTGACTGACATAACCACAATAAAATACCATGTTTATTTATGTTACGTTATCGGTACATTCGTTCTCCAGCTTCCACGCCTACACGCGACTCGTTGATAACAGTTATAAATAGGTTTATTTATGTTGTAAAACGCTGGAAATAGAGGATACGCGGGGTGTTTAATATTAATTGAAATATACGAAATGAAATACCTAGATATAATTGATTTGGAGGCGACACAAAAACTAGTAGATAATTATGAACATTAATAATGCCAGGCGATTCTTTGTTATTAAAGTCAAACAAAAATGTTGTGACTAACGCAATAAAAAGAATAAAGTATTCAACATTTCAAACGTAATTTATTGAAGTAACAATTAGTCTGAAACACACTGCATAGCTTTTCTTTTCATGTGATTCAAGCTATTTATTCGTAGAACATTTAATTAGATTTACATTATATTTCTACTGCATTTTGACCTTGCTATATGTTTGCTTACGAGACTGAAACAAAACCTAGCATTTATTTAGGAATAAAAACACCATTACTAGTGGTACGCCCCGAACTGTGAACTCGCGACCCCATATAAACTTAACAACCCGATATCTCGGCAACCGATTTGCTGTTTTTGTAAATTGCTGTTTTTTCAACAAGCTCACTTCTGTCTGCGGATCCGGGTTGTGCATTGCATGGCGAATGCAGTCTTGCTTGGCATATTTTATGCGTGCACTCAGCATAAATATGTACCGATCTGGGGAGCTCTAGGTTTTTGCAAACGGTTGGGGAGCGTGGGTCACCAGATGAAGGATGATCGCAGCGTCACCCGCGCGGTCGCGGATAAGGATGTTAAATATAGAAACGAGGCGCATACGCACTGAGGACTCAGTGATTATAGGGGTTAGTGCAGCGTTGCTAGTTTGTGATGATGTTATTGAGGATACTGGTTGGAACTTCCACATATTAACTAGTTTCAGCGTGGAAGAAGTTGATAGCACATTGGTAACAGCAAACCGAAGAACAGAAATGCGAAAGTACATAAAGAACATCATACTTTCTAATATTATGTGGTGTAATGATATAAATAATTGCAGCAAAATAGCATATTTTATTACACAATAATAAAATATGCGATGTAAACGAGGACAAGACAGGACAGCCAATTAAATGCGAAATCTAATGCGCATTATTCAGACCGAAACTTCTGATAAAGAGTATTTATCGCAGTATAGAAGATGGGCAACAATTTATGGACTATCAAGGAATATTCCCAGCACAATTCGACGTTTTGAGTACAAGCCTAACTGGGTCAATAAGAATCGTTGCCAATACTAGGCGAGCGTAAATATTGCCATTAACATTAGCACTGGTTGGGCAGACGATAGCAACGTGGCGGGAAATTCAATTTTTTTACAGTTTTTTACATTTTGTAGCTAAACTGAGCTAATTTTGTTCAGCGATTTTTCGTTCGCGGCAATAACATAGTATTCTTTTCATTATTGTAAACAAAAGAACAACAATAATTCAGCCGATTATGTGTTCTGGTCTACGACAAGTTTTTTGGGCAGTGCTACTGCTTCGTAGACGAGAACACATAATCGGCTGAATTATTGTTGTTCTTTTGTTTACAATAATGAAAAGAATACTATGTTATTGCCGCGAACGAGAAATCTCTGAAAAAAAATAGCTCAGTTTAGCTACAAAATGTAAAAAACAGTGAAAATTTTGAATTTCCCGCCACGTCGCTATCTTTCCACCTTAATACAATAATATTTACCACGACGACAGAATGATCTGGAACATTAAATTGATTAGTTATTTTTTTTGACATATCATACGATAACTTGGCATTTTTGTTGTTTTTTGAGGCTTAGCTTAGGTTTTTATCGGTTACAAAACACCCAAAGCATGTGAGAATGAAATAATATTTAAGCAGTTTATCAGGTTTTGTTTCTAATGGGCCGTTTTCAAAGTTAAAGTCAAGTTAAAAGCACGTGACTGTCAAAATTAATCTGTGTTAAAAAAGCGAAATTTGAAAGTCACGTCCCGGTTCTTCAAAGGCCACGCCTATAAGCGCCAACTATGAATTTGTCCTTTGAAAACGGGCCATTGCGATGATAATAATAATTATCACAGCTTAGCTCATGTTCTGTCGCTGCTCTGTGGCTCTGGTCGGCTCTACCTTGAAGCACAGATTACAAGACAATACCCCAAGTGTCTTACTGAGAAGACTTGCTGTAGACTCCAATAAAATATAAGAGAAAACGCATAAATGTATTACCTACCATTAATGATTTAAGTCGCTAAGGTGCCAATTGCATAGCACGCGAGCCAAGAATGGGTGCGTATATTATTGTGTTTACTAATATTATTATGGGGATGGGATTATTACATGCAATGCAAGTGATGACGGGTTTATCTTTGAAGCAGTATGAAAAGTACAGAGCGCAGTACGTACATGAGATGAAATAAGATGTAACAAAACATAGAAAAATAATACGTGTATTATATTCTAATACAAATTATATATTTTCTGTAAACTCACCAGGAAATGGCGTCCACAACATGGCACGTGTGTCAGAAAATTATGATTCGAGGTAAATCAAGAGAAAATTATGCTAAGTATTAAATCTAAGTTAAGTTTACCTAAATCATGACTTCTGTGTGACTTATATTTAAATATCTAGTAATCTCTGCCAAATCATAAATATGTGACACTGATGAAAACCTCATTTCTGATGGTATATGCATTTGGCTTGGATTAGAGAACCTACGATACGTGTCCTTAAAAACTAGAAATATACTCGTAAATAAATATGGAAATAAAACGTCCGAGCCATACCCTTTGCCCTTGAATGATATCTATCTTGTCAGGGAGGAAAATGGCGATGTCATGTAAACATATTTCACCATCACTAAACCGAATCTTCTTTTGTTACTGTCTATAATGAAATAGCATTTTGGAAGCAACTTCAGGGTTTTATTAGTTGAGCACGACGAATGTATATGGCTAACGAATGTGTTTGGTAACACCGCGAAATAATAAGCCCGCGAATTTTGTTTGAGTTAAGTATCTAATTACCTGCACACAAAGCTTTATAATGAGCAGTTTTCAAAGAACAAATTCAAAGCAGTTCATAACATGGCGTTAACAGGCGTGGCCATAGAAGAACCAGAATACGGTTGTCAAATTTCGCTTAGCACAGATTAATTTTGACAGCCGTATTCCGGTTCTTCTAGGCGCCATCTATGAAATGCTTTGTAAATTTGTGCTGAAAACGGCTCATTGTAACAAAAATAATGCAGATGGTGAATCACACGACATGATAAGTGTATAATACTCTCAAGACGTAGATAACTCCCAACTCGAGACTCGACGGGACAAACGTTTGCGAAAATTAGACGTGATTTGCGTCACATCTTTGCACGGCTCTACGTGTTCTTCCTTTCAGAAGCAAAGCTACGAATTAAGGCTCAATTTTCTTTGTTCGGATAAGCTTTTAATATTCTCTAAAGTCATTGTGAAAAGTACTTGCCTTTTTAAAAATGTTTTTATGGATCCCATTTAATATCAAAATCTTAGTTTTAGTGGAAACCAAGACTAAAACAAAAATTTTGATATTGAATGGAACCATTCGAGACTAGTAAAGAATTGTAAGTAGACAAGAGTCTACGAGTACATACATGGCACACTTTTTGCTATACAAGACACGGTGCAAAATTACCTTTCAATAGGCATTCCGATGCTGAGTGTAAGGCAAGGTAGTTATCGAAAACCCAGTCACCGCTTGATTCAATAAAACGCCTCGACGAACCCACTGTGATATAAATACACGGCAAGCGAGTAAATACATCTGTATTATGGTTAGGGGCGTCTTTGCTTCCGTATTGTTTCCGCATAGCAAAGAAAAACAATGTGGATGCCAAGTTGAGACAGGTCGCGTTTTGCTTCCGGTTCTTTCTCAAAACTTGCCTACCTACATGATAATCAAAACATGCAATCAATACTAGCATGAAAAATTTTAGCTTGATTTCTGAACAACCCGTATAGGGGTAGTATTCTTCTAACATTCCAGTCAGGAAGGTCGAGATAGCCAACCTCCGATAGGAGACTGCACGCAAAGGAGAAGAATTTCGGCAATTATGTTTTTTCACTTTCAAGAAGGCACTTGCAGTAGTAATCTGTAATAGTCCTTGAAATTTCATGTAAAAGATGTTAAAGGTCAAAGATCGAATAGGAATTGAGAGCGCAGTGCCAAAAAAATAAACATCACAACACCATGAAGAAGAATATCACAGGTACAGCTAAGTACTTAAAATAATTCATGAGCTTTTAATTCACGTGACTAATTAAGGAGGTGAACTATGTATTATTGTTCATGAGAGTGAAGTACGATAGAAAGCGGGAGGTTCCATAGAGAAGGTGATATGAACTATGTAAAGTGCATAGGGTAATAGATATGTACAGGGTGTCCCAAAAAATTGTGTCAAGCGGAAGACCAGAGATAGAGCACCTCTAGGAGTACCCGAATCACCCCCATGTATGTTCAGCGATTTTTTGACGTTTAGAAGTAAAAAATAAAAACCAATGCTAGGTAATTGTTCCCAAAAAAACCTTAAAAGCCTCATAACTTCTAAGTGTCAAAAATCGCTGAACATACATGGGGGCGAAAACGGGTACTCCTAGAGGTGCTCTATCTCTGGACTTCCGCTTGACACAATTTTTTGGGTCACCCTGTATAGTGTCTTTAAAAATATAGATGTCATTATTTGCCTTAAACGCGTAAAAACCTGACGGGCAAAGACTTGCATCTGACACCTTTGATATGACAGGATATATGACTCATTTGAGGAAAAACCTAAACATATACAAATCAATTAAGTATAAACTTTGCCTTCGTAAATGCAGTCAAATTAATAAAAATCAAATTGAGAATGAAATCCCTAATGACTAAAAGCATTGTCTTTGGATATAACTACGTGCGTTTCTATGCGTACGCTCTCTGCGGTCGCAGGCAGTCTAAAGATAGGCGGAATTTATTCTGAAGTGTGGGCTCATTCTAGCGTCATCGATAAGACACATACATATCTTGAGAGATGACATGCGTCTGTAGCTTGGGTGATTGATCAGATAAATGATGCAGCTAATCGCACGCCTTGGAAACAGAAATCAGTCATATGATAGAAATAGCTAATGTTTATATCACAAGACTTTAAAAAATTTGAATACGTGATCAATTCAAAGACATAAAGTTAATTTTCTGGTGAAATGAAAATCTCGGTCATATTTCGCTCCGCGCTTGATTATACAGGGTGTTAAAAGACCGCCAACAAAGCCGGAAACCACGTATTGTCCTCATCATAACGAACATTTTTGCCCAAGGAACTATGCCTGGGAAATCAACGGTTTCCGAGATATTAAGGTTCAAAGTCGGACTTTACAAAACTTTTTTTTTGCAGAATTGTATTCAGTATCAAGTACTTAACATTTCGTCTCAAGAAGCCATATCAATATTTTGAATATTTTTTACAAATAATGACGTTAAAATTGCAACCAGCAATGTATTCTAAACATCGGTACCTCAAGTGTAAGTAGTATAAACTTATACCAACGCTTGCGCAATATGACTGCTGTATATTACACGTCCAATGTGTGATAAACTATTTTTTCAAAATTATAACCTAAAAAACCAAAATCATTTCCCAGCAACAATTTATCGAAAAAGTACTTTGTTTTGGTGTCTAGTATGCGTACCTTTCGGGTCTGTTGGCGGTCTTTTAACACCCTGTATACTTAAATATCCCCTAAGGCGTACATCAAAAATAATAATGTCAGCCATATTTGTCTCCGCACTTGACATATCCCAATATTTCCAGGTCTCCTCTCTACATAACAGGACGCTTGAATCTTCCCCGTTACATTTTAATGGTCTGTGTTATTGTCTTCTGCAGTGTAGTGTCTAGACTCCTTGCATGTGACTTCCATATCGATCCTCACCTGGGGCTTATTCTGGGGAATCTCGCATTCGACACATCTCGAAGGAAAAATCTCATTTAGCAGCGAATGTTACATCTCTTATTCTCACGAAGTTATCCTCGACATAAGGCATGAGATTTCTGCGAGATGTTTGCCTTTTTCGCTCGGCATGACCCGAGTGGTTGAGGGCAGTCGAGATCGAAATGACATGAGATTTTTCCTTCGAGATGTGTCGAATGCGAAATTCCCGAGAATTAGCCCCCAGTACTCGAATTGCACCGACGCGACGTGTCGACATCGCTCTTGGCACTCCGCCACGCGGCGCCCCGGACAAGCTAAGTTTGAGTGAGATGCTTTTGTTTACGCGCTTTACTTTGTTTCTGCCTGTTTGGTTCATTTTATCCCATAGATCTCCGTATTCTACAAAGGTCCGATTTTTAATCGCCCGATAAGCACGATTCCTAGGAATCATTTGAAAATTGAACGAATTTTGTATGGGCTATTTGAAAAACCAGGGGCCTTAGCCTGTAACGCAATGGTGCCAAAATGGGCTCCCACAATTGACAGATTAAATTACGATTTATTAATGCTGTCAGTCCTTACCTAGATTTGTAACTTACGAGTATTTCCGAAGTGAACCATACAATTCCCCAAATAAGAATAACCGCTCTCATAACAGAATACATAGCATGAAACAGAATGTCCACCACGACAAAAACCGATAAATTGATGACTGGGGCGCCTTGTTAAAGTATTGAACTTGAGGCGCCTTGTTAAAGTATGGAAAAACTCGTCCCAAATTATATCTTGAAATGTATTATTAATTTTTTTTTTAAAGTTGATTAGTAGGGCAGATGTTTTCACATGTTTTGGTTGGTAACGATTCAGATTTTCAAAACAGATTTCAATACCAGTGGATCTATTCAGACTTTACAGAAACTATTACGTATGCTGGCGTATTTATAATCAAATTTGATATCAAGCAAGTGCCACCTGAAGCATTTTATACACAGCAATAAAATTAATATGGCACAGTACTTGTGTATCTTCTTATTTTGTGGCACTGGTATTAAAGACACCATCTGTGCCACAGTAAATGCGTCTTGCTGGGGATATTTTTAGCCTGTCAACCGCACCATTTATGGAACGTCCAAGTCTGGTTTGGTACCTAGTGTGTGTGTAGCTGGAAATCAAGTTTAGTTGGTACTTCAGTGCATTCCTCAGGTAGTGGAAAATTACTCAAATTGAATTAACATGATCATGATCATACTGGTCTTTGACTGTGGTTATTGACTGTGTGGTTTTTAACCGACTTCAAAAAATGAGGAGGAATTAATTCGACCCATATTTTTTTGTGTTACCTCAGAACTTTTTTCTACGCGAACCGATTTTGATGATTATTTTTTGTTTGAAAGGGTATATGCACTTTTTATGAGTACGTAGTTCCATTCAAATGGTGAGGTTCCGATGAACAATTTCAGAGATGGAGAACGGAACTCCTCAACGGACAGCAGCTAATCACTCGGAGTCTGTGAAATAGCTTAATAGCAGTGAGCTTTTCACCAGTGAAGTCAGATTTTTTTTCTTAATTTCGTATTATTAATAACAGTGTTTGGTATATTATGTAAGTAGAGAACCCTCTCTATAATTACAGAAGATACTATACGATACGCTATTGTGCGATTGCAAATCACATGTAAAGAAAACAAAACCGCAAGGTGGATTAAATTAAATAAGTAGTCAGCACGTCGACCTTTGCACTTGAACACTCTACTCACACTTAGTTGCGTTACGGGCGACTTTCCAATTTGGTACAGGTTTACAAGCTGTCGACGTTACCGAATGTGGTAGGTAGCGAATAATCCACGATTAAAACTGTAAGTAAGTGTATGTAAGCACTGACCTGTTATAAAATCGATTGTGTTGTAGGGATACAGGTTTTTACTGCCGGTTTATCCTGCTGACATGGGATTCACGTCTGTTCCGCGGTTTTGAATAACAAGTTCTTGGGGAAATTCGAGCTAAGTATATGTAGAGTCGTTAACGCTAAATTCATGATCAGACTGTAGTTTTTCAAATAAAAAACAATAATTCCTTGAATGTTTGTAAAAGAACAAAGAAAAAAGATTTAAATTGTTTAACACCGACCTACAAAACATAATCTCATTTGAATATAGAAACAAGGAACAGTTTCCGTATGGGAACCAACAGACACACTCCTAGACAATGTATTGTATCAAATTGATCTTTTGACTCTTGACACGTGACAAGAAAATTCATTTAGTTGCTAAGAATGCGGTCGATGACCATTTATATATTTACATTTCTAATGTATTTCAGTAACCCAGATACAAATAGGTGATTATATGCTTTGCCTCCATAAAACTCGTACATATTTGGTGATCAATCAAATATTGCCAATTTTGAAGTAAATAACGGACAAATCCCGTGTTTCCTCAGATATCTTAATGGATTTTAAATTAAATGCGGCAACATAAGACAGGCTTAATTAAATAAATACTATAATAAAGGAAGAGATAAATAACACGTAGTCCTTGCCATTAAAATTCTGAGATGGCTAAATCCGATACCTAGGTAGGTACGGGCTAGCGCCCGAGTTCTAGACGTTTCCGCATTTCTGATTGGAGTTCGATGCTTCGGGTAACAAGATATTATTTATCTCAATACCTTTAACCTTTAAATACCTTAGCTCCTGTAAAATGGCCAAGTATTTCTATGGTACATATTAGCCACATAGTTCCACACGCACATAATGTTTCTTTCAATCAGAAGCTACTTACGCCACTTCGATAATTATTATTTATTCGATGATAATAACGAAACCTTGAACTTTTCATCAATAAGTCTACAATTTCATCAATAAGAGGCTTTAGGTTTCCAATCATTGAACACATCTTCCGAGGGGAGACTTATTTGTCACACATAATTTAACTTTAAATAAACAAAACTGATAAAAGAATTTAACAAATATTAGAACTCATTAAATTGACTGATAGCGATAAAGTGAAGAACGAAACTTTTGATTCCGGGAATTTCCTAAGAACAATAAAAGTTAATCAGAACATCGCAGTTATCTAAGGGTAAGATGATAATGTGAAAATACCTAAGTACATTAATAATTTAGAAAGAGTAGGTGAAGGAACTCATTTGAAGGTTATTCGAACAAAATGTTGGATTGTTTTGCACAAGGGCAATCAACTCAAACCACAATCAAATCCTGTGAAACAGAACTTTAATCCTTTGAATGATATGACAAAACATCGACAAGAACAGAAAAAAGACAAATAAAGAAAAGTTCGACAGTCACAGTAATCACAGTTCGCCCTGTAAAACTAAAACCAGTCACACACAGACACAGTTCATATAAATGTCACTTGCGTGGTCGATTCATGTAAATGTCCATGTCATCCAGCAATTTGGGACCTAATTTGCTACGTTAGCTTTCTGCAGGCCTTGGACGGGCATTTAAAAAGAAAAGTCCTAATTAAGTACTTAGTTTGTTTTCGTTCCGCAAATAGCCGAGGTGTCTGCGGCAGAAGTTGCCAAATGATGATAATTAATGCTTATGCGACGTTATTTTGTTTTATGGACTATACGGATGAATTCATTTTGTCTATTGTTCCCGAATGTATAATTTGGGATGTTCATCATGGTATTAAAAGATTAACAAGATATAGAAAAAGAGAGTAAATAAAGCCTTCATAAGTCATCTGCTTTTTTTTGGATTTAATCACTGTGAAACTGGTTGTGCAATAAATTTAATAAAAGCCAAGGAAATTTTAAACAATTAAAAGCTACTGATGATCAAATATGTCAATAAGGAAATTCCTTGCGCTTCAATTTGGATCGTCCGCATACTAAAGTATGTTACATAATACTACGAGAGCCACACACAAGAGTTCAAAGTACGTATTATGTAAAATTGTATCATTTACGCGACGTCACATATTACAAAACCATGACACATGTATGCAACGACGATAGCTGAATTAAATTACTGTTTACATTCCATATGTCAAGTGCATGTGAAGGCACACTTGCAAATTATATCATGAGAACTCTACACTACAAGCAATAAAGATGATTATAGCTCAATAAGAGTTAATCATCGATGTTGGCACGAAAGTAAAAACAAATGACGATTGCGATTAGAAAGAACAGCTATACAATCGCCGCAACGTAACTTAGTTCCTGATCAAAACAAGATCAATTTCATAGTATTTTTGTGAATTAAGAATAATATTTTTGTACTACACATTAAACACAATTACAACACAAGTACCTACAATTTCCATTATATACCTGTGTGATTCACAAACAATTCGGAAAATAATTACATTACTTTTAAACGCATGTAGACATTTTCATCCTGGTAACTTGCTGATGAAACTAGTTTTGAAATCTGAGTGGGAGCTACTAAGCCACACACAGTCACAAGTATCAAACTTATAGCACCACTAATTTATTTATCGACGTGGTTGAAACGAGACTGAAACATTCTTAGGATATAAATGAACAAAATTCATGTCACACCCACTATAAGTACCTATAGCATATTATCTAAATATTTAAAACAAAGTCGTGTTCTACATCATTTAGGTATAACTCGAGAACGGGTGGACCGATTTTTATGATTTTTGATTTGTTGGATTTCTCACCGCCCCGAATAGCAGAATAACCATTAAAACAACGGAAAAACTCACGAGAAAAAAAAAGTCTGCGCGGACGAAGTCGCGGGCAAAAGCTAGTCTGGAATAATTTTAACCTATCACTTGCACTTGCTGCAGTATTTTACATTGGAAATGATCCAAGTTTTATCTAGTGTTGACAATAGAGAGTAGAAATCATGCCTGACATAAAGTATACAAATTACAAATCCTATCTTACTAATATTATATTTGCGAAAGTTTGTAAGTGTGGATGGATGGATGGATGTTTGTTACTCTTTCACGCTGAAACGGCTGAACGGATTTGGATGAAATCCTACTAATATTATATTTGCGAAAGTTTGTAAGAGTGGATGGATGGATCGATGGATGGATAGATGTTTGTTACTCTTTCACGCTGAAACAGCTGAACGGATTTGGATGAAATTTGGAATAGAGATAGCTTAGACATCATAATAACACATAGGTTACATATTATCACGCTTTTACACTTAGGAGCAAAGTAAATCATATATCCTTTTTCTGTATTCCACGCGAACGAAGTCGCAAGCAAAAGCTAGTAATTTATATTTTTGTCCAAGTACCGATAATACTTTTTAGGAGGTAAGACCAGTGGTAACATTAGTGCAGAAAAGAAAGATTTACTTTTCAGTCTACAAACTATAATACACCCAAATAAAAACACAACACAAAATCTGAACTGGGTTTACCTCAGCGAGGTACCTATGTATGGTATAATGCCACATTTTCATCACAATATGAGAAATATGGCCGTTATATTTTTTGCTATTATTTCCGGATTACTGGAATTCTCACTGTTTTTGCCGACAGCAGAATAGAAGAAAGACATAATATTGTATTTGATCATCTAATCAGTGTAATTAGAGACATCGTAATCGTAACTAATTAGCCTCATAGATCAAATACCATCACAAGACTGAGTGTTGTGCAATCGCATCTCATTATTAGCTATAGTGCTAAATGTAACACTACCGTGACATTTCTCACACTTGTTGAGTTGTGGGATATCGAGTTACGATCTTAGGGTGGTATTAATATATGGGATCACCTACCTGAGCTCGATCTAAAGTTGGTGAACTCAGAGAAGTCAATTGCTAATGTCAAGCCTTGGCTAATGTCAAACTTGAGTAGTGGTCAGCATATCAACAGACACTATCTTGAGATTGACATTGACATTAGTCAAGGCTTGACATTAGCATTTGACTTTTCTGAGATCACCTACTTGAGTTCGATCTTGAGTCGACGACTATTAATGCCACCCTTAGTTTGGTAGAGCATTATCTGTGAGAGAATTTGGGGTGCCGTTGTAGTATGTTATCTGACTATAGTTATAATCTAAATGGAATTTTGTCGAGAGGAAAACTGGGAGAGAAAATATGGTCCTATGTGTGAAATTCCTTGATAAGTTATTATAATCTAAATGGAATTTTGCCCAGAGGAAAACTGAGAGAGAAAATATCGAGCTATGTGTGAAATTGACTGAAGGTTGACTGGTAGAAAATGCTATCTAGCATTAAGTTCGCCTTTGTACACAATTATTTTATTTTATTTTGTGCAATAAAGAATTTAATAATAATAATAAATTCCTTGATAATGTTACGAGTATATAATGGCATAATGTTATCTTTTCAAGGTGTAAGCTAATGGACCAATGAGTGGTTTTCACGGCTGTCATATTTCGCTTGTTCTGAAGATATTAATCTGTGTAAGCGAAATTTGACAGCCATGTCCCGGTTCTTCTAGCCTATGAGCGCCATCTATCAAGTGCTTTGAATTCAGTTTTGAATCGTTAGTTGAAAACGGGCCTTTGCAGACCTCAGAACAATATACACATTGTTAAAATATAATTATCCACAAATTAATCGAATTCCTATTAGGTAATAAAGATACTAGATTAGACAGAATGCTGATTATTCGCGGAAAGTTTTCAGCTTAACTCTCTTATCTGTCTCATCAATCAAGTTATGCACTTATTGAGGAATTTTATCGTGGCAAGACATAACCATTTTATTGAAGTTTCCTTCTTTAGCATATAACAAAAGTTTAGTTAGCATTTTATCGGAAATGATTGCCCAAGACCTTCGCCATAATTTATTTATCATATCCCTTCATCACCTTCATCGTTATCTGTGGTTCACTGGCCTTTTCTTCATTGCGTGATGGATTTATGTCCCAAGATCTTCAGAACAGCATTTAACTTTGTTTAGTCGGTAATTCTTACAATTTTCATTGAACAAATATTATTACAGTACAGTCCACTGTCCAGAGTGTACAGTTTCCAGTGGACACTCTAGACAGTACAGATATCTGAGCGCTTCCGTGCTTCGGAAGGCACGTTAAACCGTTGGTCCCGGTTGTTGTTCATTAATAACAATCGTTAAGCCATGTCAGAGACCCTTTGGGTGGCCTAAAAACTCTGACACCAGGGGTGGCCACTACCTCATACGATTACCTACCTACCTACTCTGGACAGTGGACTGTGAGCATGAAGAGGCCTTTACTCAGCAGTGGGTGTTAACAGGCTGATGATGATGACGATGAAAACAGTCCACAGTCCCAGCTCCATAGTCATTTTAGCACCTTGTAATTGGGTTGTTAATTAGCTATTTGTTGTTGTTTCCATAATAATAAACGCTCCATTACGCCAAAGGTTTAATTTATGGCTTGCCTCGCATCAATAACACACAGTTTACTGACGACATCTTTGGCCGACCCTGACACGTTTGAGGTCACGTGGATTTACTTGTCACACGTTTACAATTTGACCCATTTATTGTTGTGACGTTTATTCGACAGACGCGGTCAGGGGCCTTAGCCTGTAACGCATTGGCGTGTCGATGGCGTCCCAGCAGAAGGACAAAACCGGGGTTTCCTCGTTTTGCTCGTACAGTCAGCCACAGTCTCAGATACCCCTTTTTGTTCCATTGGCGCCCTTATGCCGCGCGCGATAAGAGCTGCCATGGGGTATCTGAGATTGTGGCCGACCGTACAACCAGAGAACTAATAATCTAGAATTAGAATCAGAATATTATTTGCTGTATTACAAAAACATTAAAAGGACCGACAGCATTAATAAATCGAAATTGAAGCTGCCAACTGGGAGCCCATTTTGGCACCATTGCGTTACAGGCTAAGGCCCCAGGTATTAGGGTCAGTGGTGACGTGACTGGGATCACGCGACGCATAATCCCCAAATAGGACAGGAAAGAAATACAGAGGGACTGCTTAGCACGCAGACAAACGAGACGAACATTTTCGTGCGGCTGCCGCGCGGCCGCCGCGTTCTGGGGCCTTAGCCTGTAACGCAATGGCGTGTCGATGGCGTCCCAGCAGAAGGACAAAACCGGGGTTTCCTCACTTTTCTTCTACAACCGGAGAACTAATCCTCTGGAATTAGAATCAGAATATTCTTTGCTGTACTACAGAAACATTAAAAGGACCGACAGCATTAATAAATCGTAATTGAAGCTGTCAACTGAAACTGGCCCATTTTGGACCATTGCGTTACAGGCTAAGGCCCCAGGTGTTCAGTGATGGCGAGAGTGAACTTTGTTTAAAAGGTGGCAACGTTAAAATTTTTCGCAATATCCTAACCGCGTGAAGTAAGGCCGCTTTGAACTATTTGAAGTTGCTTATTGAACGAGCGAGCGAAGCGAGCGAAGTTCTCCGAGTCTACTGGAACAATCCGGCGTTTGTATGTATGTATGTATGTATTTATGTTTGTATGTTTGTATGTTTGTATGTTTGTATGTTTGTATGTTTGTATGTTTGTATGTATGAATGTTCGTTCGACGATAACTTGAGTAAATTTGGTCGGATCGTTATGAAATTTGGTAGGCGGGTAAATTAAATTAAAATAATTTTTAAGTTCGAATATGAGCCAAATCGGTCGAGGGGTTGCCGAGATATGGGGTTGTTAAGTTTATATGGGGTCGCGAGTTCACAGTTCGGGGCGAACCACTAGTATTGGTGAGTTGATCGATCCATCGAGTATCTAATAGAGGTATGGGGTTCGGCAGCTAAAACACACACGGACCAGATACAAAAAGCACAAAACAAATTAATTAAAGTACTCTTCAGTTATGACTTCTTCACGCCTACCAGAATAATATACAAAGATACAAAACTCCTGACCATCAGACAAATATATACAGGGTGTTAATTTGCAAGCGTGCCATATTTAAAGAAAAAAATTTAATTCATGTTACCAGCTAATGTAGCCTAGATAATAAAAAGTAGGTAATAAAAAGTAGGAAGTAGATGATATACCCAAGTAGGTACTAACCTACCTTCAAATAAATCGATGATCTGGCGTAGTTAAAAGTCTAAAAGTTAAAAAAATTACACTAATTGATACGCTATTTACAGGGTACTTACAATTATTAAGTTGTATGGAGCATTATTGTTCGAAGTGGCTAACATTCTGCGCTATGCACGGCGACACAAATTGCTTTTTCAATTTTGCAACACAAACACTTTTTTCACTAACAGTTTGGAAGGCAGAAGAAATAATCCTTTCACGCCACACAACCGCACTGCTCACTTCTCCCACACAAATAAAAGTCTAGGGGGGTAAGATCCGGGGACCGCGCTGGCCAGGCCAGTGGGCTTCCACGTCCTAACTCCTATCCAGCGGTCACCAAAAATATCATTTAGGTACTCGCGCACTTGGAGTCCGTAGTGCGAAGGAGCTCTGTCCTGCTGACAATTGAGGTTTTGATGAACGTTCAATGGCACGTCGCCCAACATCTCATCAACGATTACGAAACGGCGGCGGCGGCGGGCGGCGGCGGCGCGGCGCCGGCGGCCGGCGCGCGCGCAAAGGTAGGTAGTAAAGGAGCGTGCGCTACATGCACACGTCACAAAGGATATCCCGTCACTGAGTGCCTGGCGGGCGGCGGCTAGGCCACAGCCTTCTTTATCTCTCAAGCCGTGCTGTGCAAGTCCTGGCAACGTCGCCCATGAACCGGTTTACGCAGTGCACTATCTGTCAGAAGCCATTATGATAGTACGACCAAATTAAAACTAATCCGAGTCTCACTAACTTCAACTCTGGCTGGAAACCATTAATTTTAGTCACATAATACATACCCGGCTAAATAACATGGCAGTTATGCTGTTTGTTTTTATACCATTTTTCTTGTAGTTTTAAGTTAGCTGGATAATACGTCATCTTCATTTGACGTAAGGATTTGTTTTGATTTGTTGTGTGGCTGATATTGTGAGTGAAAATTAAGTAATTTAATAGTTATTCATTGCTTTAAAACAGCCTAACTTGACTTGCCAGCTTAAGGTATGTTTTTAGAGTATTTTCATAGTTTTAGTTACGATTTGTAGTTACAATTTGATCTTAGAGAACCAATCGTAACACAACATTAAATCATGAATTTATTTTCAAATGCCTCGCTGGTGTTGTGTGCCCTGCTGTAAGTCGAATTACGACTCAAGTCTAAAGAGAGAAGAAAGACCTTTATCTACGTTTTCTTTCCCACGGGATAACGATTTATTAAGTCGCTGGAAAAATAATTATTAGATAGTCTTACAAGACAGACAACCGGTTCACGTAGTCCTTAAATGCGAGGTTGCCAAACCTAACAGCATGGCTTGAGAGATAAAGAAGGCTGTGGCTAGGCTGATTGATGGGGGCGGGGGGGTGCGCTCGCGCGCGGCGGTGTGTTTGTTCTATTCTATCTACTGTTAACGGCATATGCCGCTCCCGCTCGGGCGGGGTGCGAATGTGTGCGAGTTGTTGCCAAACCGTTCGTCGTTTCATTCGTCTGGTGAACACTAAAATTTAGGGATGGGCGAGATATTTCGATGTTAGAGCTGGGCGTTGTCTTTATCGATAAAAGTGTGACGTCTGAACAAGAAATAAAATAAAATCGCCCCTTCTTTTATGATTGATTTTTGTTCTTTATCAGCAGTATAATCACGTCCTAAAATATGGCACGCTTGCAAATTAACACGTTGTATATATCAAACATGTATTCTCATTTATAAAATAACACACAAATTGATCCACTCTAGTCTAGAATTCAAACCCAAACAGCATAAATATCAAACTCGAACAAAGAACCATTTACAACTCTACGCACCGCGCACACAAAGCTATGGAAAAAGGTCTATCATGTTTGAGGGAGCACAACTGTTTAACAAACTACCAAAAGTCATCAAATCTCGTCTTAAAGCACACGTCTTTGAAAATTTGTAATCTTAAAATATATCTTTAGCATAAAAATTGTATTAAGTATGAAGTGTTGTACGTTTAAAGAATCCATCTGAAGAAATGTTTTTCTCATCTCAAGTGAACAAAATGTAAATTTTATCTTATGAGAAAATAAAAATCTAAAACCCTAAACCCTTTTAGTGTCACAGGACCGTTATGAAACACCCTCTAGAATGATATTTTTTGTTTTAGCTGCACTGTGTCGGACCAAAGGAACCGCGAAGCTAATGTCAATCAATGGTGGCTAACAGCGACTCTTGCTGATAACTTTGTCGTCACCGATTTCACCTGCTAAAGACCACAAACCTAGTAGGTTCGCAATATGTGTATGCTTGTGTCCTTTTGACTCTATTTGATCTGTCTATAGATGACGTGACTAGGATCACGGGACCCTATTGCGTGTTTAACGACCTCATTTTATTTGGGAGGGGGTGAGTGCATTGAATCGAAGTGGTTCAACTCAATTACGTTGCACAAAAGGTCAATGTCGTTAGGCAGATTATGAATTAAGAATTTTGCGATACGTGATTTGTGGACGACCCCTAACCGCGACCCATAAAAACCTTTCTAAAGAAGCTTTGCGATCCCCTCAAGCAGCTTCGCGACCCCCTTAAGGTAGCTCGGCGACCCCCCAGGGGTTAAAGTGTCGTTTGTATATTTGGACATGATTATTAAAAATAAAAAATCATTTTCAGAAAATAATCAATCATGTTAGTTACTAGTCATCAGATATATTTTAAGGGGTACTTAGAGCTGCAATATTAATAATCTTTGAAGAGTTACTGGCGGCCCAAAAGTGGTCTGTGCGCAAGTTGGTACTAAACCAGTAAAGCAAATAAGTAAAGGCTTCACCAGCCCCAAAAAGTAGGCTGATTAAAGGCACAAATAGGAAATTAACCCCGCCAATCTGGCCTAAATCTTGTCACAAGGCCTAACTTACTGAAACCAATATCTATGCAAAAGAGGTCCCATAAGACGTGAATAAAACAAAGATAGTCTACAAATGATAAACTATATCCTTACTCAGATGTTTTTGGTTTACTCAGCAGCAAAACGAATTGTATCCAAACCGGAGGTCACTTAAGTCTTAATGAAAGCTGAGACCAAACGAGCTGACCTAGATGACACGAGACCTTGGATGCCAAATGTACTCATAATGTTAAGGGTAGAGTTACTACTCCGAAGTACCTCAGACTTGTGACCTGATTTAGTTTTAGCCGCGAGGCCAGTTAGCAAACGGACAAACGAAACAAGACAGCTGATACTGTCTAGGGGTTAGGTTGTTGTGGATCGAGTTATTTGTAGTTCTAGTGACGAACGTCCAAGAAATTGTATTGATTTTCCCGATGGAAGTAGGTATTTAGTGATTATCACGGAGAGCTCTGAGCGCAAGTATTGAAAAGGAAAATGAAAGCGCATTTTATTGACACCTAGAAACGAGACCAATTACAGATCTTACCTCTTAGTATCAGAGTTCTTTAAGTAAGTATTTTGGGAGCATTTGGATTTGGGGGCATACTTACAAACTTTCGCGTTTATAATAGTAATATGATAGTAGAATAGGAAGTAGGATATACGTTACGGGCACAGAATAGTTTCAATAAAGTTTGCTACTTAATGTCCCTATTTCCATCCCATGTTACCTAACAGGATAACTGTTACTTTACCTAGATTTAAGCAGAAAAAAAAAGCTTACGTAAATGTAGGAAAAAAGATCAAAATAAAATTGAGAAGTACCTCAACTCAAGGAAACAAGTCATTGGAAGTAATCATAAATAACCAGCGAACGGGAAGAAACAAAAAAAATGCAACTGACTTCTATTTTTGAAAAAACCTTGCGTAAATGAAGGAAAAACAAATTTTTGAAAAAACTTGCGTAAAAGAAGGAAAATGTATCAAAAGGAAATTGAGAAGTTTCCAGAAAACAGATAAGTTATTTGCAGTCATAATCATATAACTGAAGTCTATTTTTAACCCTTATCTACCGGCACTATTTAGTTGTTTACACAGTAGTAAATAATAACAAAGAGGACGATAGATAAGGCTATAGTTTACAATCGAGCAAAGTGTTTTATAATAATAAGCGCCAGTTTCCTTTGACGTACATCATGGCGATGACTTACGTCAAGGAGAGGCGTGTGAGCTACACCCACATGTGTGCAGATATCCCTATCTTGCAGTGGTACCTAAGCATTTTTGTATCACCAATCACGTCACTTTGATTGTTTTGTTGGGACCTCTTTTATTTAATATTTTTTCTTAGGTTTGCACGAGCACTATACATAATTTAAACACAGATTTTAACTGATTGAACATTAGTTTTATTTACTTTTTAAATTTTCCAACGTTTCGAGACCTTTGCAGGGCTCGTGGTCGCGGTAGACTGAGGTGACAGCTGTCTTGTATGTCATTTGTTAATTGAAACTACCCTCGGCTATGTACATAATTAGACATTGACTACCCCCGTTACGGATACAAATTAAAAAGTAAAAATTAGTTTTGATAACGTTCCTGACTACGGTGAAGAGCTCCCAGTGACGTGAGATCGTAATTTGTATCCGTAACGGGGGTAGTCAATGTCTAATTATGTACATAGCCGAGGGTAGTTTCAATTGACAAATGACATACAAGACACCTGTCACCTCAGTCTACCGCGACCACGAGCCCTGCAAAGGTCTCGAAACGTTGATAATGTAAAAAGTTAATAAAACGAGTGTTAAAGCCGTTAAAATCTGTGTTTAAATTACCTCTTTTATTCATTATCCGTTCACACTTGCGGCTCTCATGCATTTCTGTGGACCGCGAACCACCGGTTGGGAACCACTGATTTAGAATATGGTGATCCACGCTACCTAAGGAGATGCGTCCAATATGACTGTCTGTAACAAAGTTGATTATGATTATCATGCACGGTTATGAGACCGGCTTGTAATCAAGTTTGTTGGTAGGATTTATCTTTATACTCGTACCCAGTGTACAGTAAATAAAGGACAGACTGAATAAGGTTGAAGAAACCGGGAAATCCTTTCTAACCTGACTCAGAGATTTTACTGTTTTGTTACAAGATCTCCTCAGTAGTTTCATCTAACAACATGAACATGTTTCATTCAGATTTAAAACTTAGCTATCACATTAACACCCTGATCGAGTAATTCTTGCTAATTATGGGACAACCGGAACGGGAAAATAATCAGATGAGCGAAGATTTGAAACGCTGCCAAGCCAATTTTCATAACTTTGGCATGTATAATAAATTTATTATTCTATGCCTTTGGCGTTTAACAAAATGGTCCTGCCAACTAATAGGAGCTCGTACTATCGAGACAACACTAAAACCCCAACCTTCAAACGAAAAACATGAATTCGAAGTGGCTTAGCCCCTTTCCAAGCTGTTGGCTTAGTTAGCCCCATTCTAAGCCGTGGAACAATTGTAAACAGAAAAACTATGTCAAAGAACTAATAAAACACGTCTAACACAGATCGCGAACACCATAACGAATTAATTAAGGCTCCCCGCACAGGCGCCTTTTATCGGTCGGTATTACCGCGTGCGTTATTGCGATATCTGATATCAGTACATTTTGTATTACAATAACGCATCGACCGATAAAAACACGCCCGTTGAAAAGCGATTAACTTACATCAAATACAGTTACTTTATTGAAAACCCGATTCAGCTGAAGGAAACTCAACCTTACGGTGGAAATTTTCAAGGTTTGAATTGCGACGTGAAGTCAAAAGGGTCATACATAACGAGACCGCGCTTACGTGACAGAACGCACGTTTAAATGTGCGTCTCTACAATTTTTGAGCGGAAGGTGTGAGCTGCTGGCTGCTGTGTTAGCATGAGCCCGGGTTGCGTATATAGAAATGCTAGTTCAGTACGTCTCCGCCAGGCTAAGACGAACTGAATTAGCAGTTTCTAACGATAAACACCCGTAAATGCTACGGCAATACGTCTCAGAGGGTGATGTACTGCAGTAGGATTTCAAGTTTTATGACGCAACGTTAGTGGGGTTTTCCTAATTCGGTTCGTCAACGTGAAACTGATGCTGAAGGGCGGCTAAATGACAAATAAAGCAAATACAGTTACGAAAAATGAATAGTTTAATTGGTAATAAGAATTATTTTACTCAATGTTTTTTGGCACATGGTTGGGGTATTATGAGATCGTTTTTTGGCACTTCGAGCTTCTAATGTGGTAGGACGCCCAGCTTGGATCCTTCCTCCTGATATTCCCCTGTCTTTACGTCGCGCAATGGAAGTTGGCTGCACTTTGATCTTTGCATTTCGCATGGCGGTTGAATCATCAGTCATAATAACTGAAGGGCAAAATGACATTTAATTTTGGCAGTTTCTCTGCAAAGTTTCTTTTACGGCACGATGAGCTGGAATCTATGAATACAATTTCGTTAGCGATACGTTCACAATACGTCACGCGAGCCGGCAGTGACGAACTGAATTAGCATTTTCTAAGCATTTAAATGAGTATTTATGTAGAAATCCTACTGCAATAAGTCACCCTCTGTGACGTATTGGTGCAGCATTTAGGCGTGTTTATCGTTACAAAATTTTAGAAAATGCTAATTCAGTTCGTCTTAGCCTGGCGGAGACGTACTGAACTAGCATTTCTATACTGGGTGTTAAAAGACCGCCAACAAAGCGGGAAACCACGTATTGTCCTCATCATAAGGAACATTTTTGCTCAAGGAACTATGCCTGGGAAATCAACAGTTTCCGAGATAATGAGGTTCAAAGACGGACTTTTCAAAATTTTTTTTTTGCAGAAATGTATTCAGTATCTTGTTTTTAACATACCTTCTCAAGAAGCCATATCAAAATTATGAATATTTCTTACAAAAAACGACGTTAACATTGCAACCCGCAATGTATTCTAAACATCGGCACTTCAAGTTTAAGTAACATAAACTTATACCTACGCTTGCGCAATATTACGTCTGTGCGTTACAAGTCCATTGCGTGAAAAATTATTTTTCAAAATTATAACCTAAAAAACCAAAATCATTTCCCAGCAATATTTTATCGAAAAAGTACTTTGTTTTGGTGTCTAGTATGCGTGGCTTTCGGGTCTGTTGGCGGTCTTTTAACACCCTGTATACGCGCCCGGGTTAGAGCGTATCTATGGGTTTATAACTCAGTCTATCCCGCTTTAATTCAAACAAAAGAGTGAAAAGCAAATCCTATTACTTTAAACCGTCTGCAAAGATGTTTCGAAAGACAAAATACAACGTGTTACAAAAGGTCCTAACTCTTTTTGCAGGGTGTAAGCTACCTACAGTGTCAACCGGATGACAATTCTGTAAAAATAAAATAAAAAAAAAACAAATTAGCTTAATTACTTACTGTTGTTTAGAACAATGAAAACAATACTATTTTATAGAAGAGAAACAAAAATCATTGGGCACAAATTGATTAGTTTAGTTATAAAATTGAAAAACAAAACTGAAAATTGTGCATTTTCCGCCAAGCTACTTTTGTTGAACCTTAATGCAAGACTAAAAAGTGTATACAATATTTTAGTACGGTTGTTATGTGAATACCGACTAAATTATTGGCATGGAATGACGAGTAGTAAAATAGATAAGCTATTCTACTACTTTTTAAACTTAAACTCAGCACAGCAACGCCGGTTCATAAAAATATAAAGTCCGTTCGCTTAGACGACGGCAATCTTGGTTCTTGGGATACCAACTATTTTTGAAGTATCTGTGATGGGCGCAGAAAAATTCATTAAAACACAATGTTGATGGAAATTAACTAGAGTTTGCTAACATGTTTTACAAAACCTTCGTCTTTTAATTTTTGGGTCATTCTAAGTTTCGTCTAGAAGCACCTCTCAATCCTCCCACGGACGAAAAAACATTTTATCTACACGCAGCGATCGACTCTCAATTCAAAATACTAAGTCAAAAGTTACAAGCACAACCTCTCAATACGACAACGCTTCTTTATAGAATGACGAGCGGCGAGCCAAATTCACTGGCGTGTTTGCGCCGCGTCGGCTTCCTTTACTTTCTTTTGTAAAAAGCCGCCACGCGCCAAGGCGGCAAATATCAAAGTGACACTATGATAGCGAACAGACTTTACAATAAGACGAACAAAACCAAAAGAGGAAACAATTGCAATCCAAAGGCCCGGTTTCTGAATTGAGAATTTCACTAACCAAATGCTTAAGTAACTTCCTGTCTCTGCAGATGTCACACAAGAGAATGTGACAGAACGATACTTAAGCATTTGGTTAGTGAAATTCTCAATTCAGAAACCGGGCCAAAGTCATTCAGTGCAACAATAAAAACAAAATAAAAGTGAAACAAAACACATCACAGATTAGATAAGTCATGTAACCCAAGATCTAGATTTAGCACCACACGCTCTGATAACCAGGCAAGCCCAAACAAAAGGTCTTTATGGACAGACCCACATATTCTACCAAATGGGTTTTTAGATTGTCGACCCGTTGCTTATACGACGCAGTTAAGATATTAATAAGTATGTAATTGCATGTGTGTATCACACTCTTTAATAATATTTAATTTGTAACTGAAATGCAAATGATCTAGTTCGAAAGCAGAACAAAGGATCGTTGTCCTTCGGATAATTTATTATTCAAACTGTTTGCCAAACTTTGAAATTTTTTTACTTATTTTTATATTAACCACGCGTGCTCAATGCGGGTTGGCGATTTTTGCGTTGAGAATGCCTCATACACTCAGGTTTCCTCACGATGTTTTCCTTCACAGTCAGCGAGTGGTATTGCTACTAGAAATTCACAAATATACGTAACTTTGAAATAAATTAAAGTCATAGGTACATGCCCGCACCGGGATTCGAACCTGGGGCTCGAACTCTCTCTCTGGGAGAAGGCCTTTGCCCAGCTAATGAGCAGCAATATTGTACAGGCTACATCTTACTTTTTTTTATATTAACCTATGATATCATTACACATCATATAACTTCTAAGAATTGTAGGGAAAGGATTGAAGCATTGATTTGATAAGTCAATTTATCATTTATCAATTTAAGCTTCTGTCACATGAGTGATATGACATGACAACACGGATCTAAATGAAAGTGACAAAATGTCACCTTTTGCATCATTATTGAACGAGCGAGCGAAGTTCTCCTAGTTTATTTGAACAGTCCGGCGTTTGTATGTTTGTCGACGATAACTTGAGTATCGTTGATTGGAACGTCATGAAATTTGGTATGCAAGTAAATACGACAATTTTTTTTTTTTAAGTCGAATATGTCTCAAATCGGTCAAGGGGTTGCTGATATGGGGTTGTAATTATTTCTTAAAACAGTACATCGCAAGTCAGCTGTCAGGATGATATAGGTGCTGGGCAAGCCTAGTCTATCTAAAACAAGTCAACCCACACTCCTAACTATATTAAATATTCAAAACTGCTGACTCGCTTGCAAAAAATACAATTACAAGCAAAACAATTGTGCCGGAATGGATTGACATTTAAAACGTCAAGTCGTCAACCAATCAGAGAAGATGTTGTTTTGGGCGCTCGGACCAGCCAATCAGTGTTTTTCTTTCATAATACATAGCTAACGATTCTTTTCGCAATCTTACTAAGACTACCAGTCTCGCAAAAACCCTATATTTTTTCAGTAACATTGAGAAATGTCATCAGCATTGTCTAATTATCCGTGTTTTTGCAAAATCCCTGGTTTTTTGCAAAAAATCGATTTATTAAATCATCCTACGACATATGCAAGAGTATTTTGTATGGAAGCAACAATAATTTGTTCAACGGCTTCTTTTACACCAATGACACGATATATATGACTGTACTTTATTTCGAATATTGTCACTTTTATGTATAGTGACGCAAATGCGATAACGAGTGGGCGGAGACTGCATTTTGTCCATATCTAATCGAATCAGCCCCTCTACCCTTGAGGCAATTTTTTCAATACGGCGCAATTTACAAAATTAAATATTTCACGAATTAGGACGCATTTTATATTTTTATTGTAGAAAAAAGCCTTAACTTTGAATAAACATTACGAAATATATAAAATCAAAGCATGACTATGCGAATATTCAAAGATAAATTCATTTTAAGACTTTGTCAATATGACCGCAATAGTGTCAAGGGTGACACCCTGCTCTAAATCTAACCTTTAGGATTTTCGGCAAATACGAGTAGGACAAGGTTATTACGTCAAAACGTGACCGTAGATTAGGCACTCAATCTTTAGTAACTTTCCTACACGTACCTACTTTTCTAGAGCGCTGGTATTTTTCTCGAAACTGATAAGGATTTTGTTGTTTTCTTTGTCATTGAACTCGCAGGATATCTTTTTATCAATCACTCAAGTAGTAACTACCTAATACTATTAAAATAGCGTGGCGAGAAAGCTCATTTTTCTTTTTTATTTTTATTTGTTTCTAAACTGAGCTATTTTAAGTCAATGAAATCAATCAATGAAAAGATTTTATTGTAATTATGTTTTAATTAAATTAAATTTAATTTTATAATGCATGTTCGTAATTAATCGTTCAGTTTACATAAAGTAAGTCCTTAATTGGCCTAAGCTTAGCCTTATTTCAATCTATTTATAATTTTTATCTTGTGCTGTGGGCTTTGTTTTATGAATAAATAAAATTAAAAAAATATATATTTTCGTTCATCATCATCATCATCACACAGTAAAATTGTATTCTTTTCATTATTGTAAACAACAGAACAACAATAATTAAGCTGATTCTGTTTTGTGGTCGAAAAACCAGTTCCCAAAAAACTGCTGCACAAAAATAGCTCACTTTAACTACAAAATTGAAAAATCCGTGAAAATAGTGCTTTTTCCGCCACACTACTTTAGTTGACCCTTAAGCTCGACTCGAGTTAGCAAGATCTTGTGCAGGGACTATCGATTGTGTAGTGCCTAGGATGTATTATGTAGAGCTAAATGAACTTAACATTTTTACTCAGAAAAGGGTCATCTCATGCATGGCCGATGCATTTTTTTTTTCTTTTTCTTCTCGTACGTTGTGTACATGATAAGAGCTATCAAAAAACGTATAATATTAATTGTGAAAATACTTTTGTGAATGAATGAAAGAGTTTTTTAGGGTATTACAGAATATTTCACTTGGTTACTAGAGTTTTCAGCGCTTTTTCAGAGACCGTAGCTTCCTTGCTATAGTGATAGTTTTTCCACGAAGACATATTTTTTGGTGTTAAAGAAATAATTCTCCACCATCTCCATTATAATACATCAAGATAGATTTGCGTTAAGTAACTTACAATACATAAATTACCTACCATAAAATGCCACGAGTCAATTAACAAGTCTGTGTTTGCCCTCATTATGAACGTGTGAAACACGTAGACGCCAAGAAATCCGGCTTCGATCCCTACTACTATGCAAATAATGTCTACAATGGCCCATTAAATTGCAAACCAGCTAAGGACAATATGCCTGATCTAATCGCGCCAAGTGGTGTTATTAATTTGCATGAAGACAGCATAGAATTACAGTACCAGATAGATAATTAATGGTGTTTTATAGCATAATTTGTGAGAAAGAAAACCTGTTTTAAAATTGAATAGGTACTTTCGTGTTTTACAGTGGCACTAAATAAAAAGCCTGTAACGCAATGGTGCCAAAATGGGCTCCCAGTTGACAGCTTCAATTACGATTTATTAATGCTGTCGGTTCTTTTAATGTTATTGTTGTGCAGAAAAGAATATTTTGATTCTAATTCTAGAGGATTTAGTTCGCTGGTTGTAGGAGAAGAACGAGGAAATCCCTGTCCCCCCTTCTACTGGGACGCCATCGATACGCCATTACGTTACAGGCTAAGGCCCCTGATATTCCCAAGTATAAATGCCGTCATCATAACAAACGTGACAGGAAATACTGTCGTCATTAGAATTCACACGCCTGTAGACTATCCCCCATCTCATATCGATCTGGCGTGCGATAAAGTGCTCTCACTCTATCTGGACAACTACTTTTATATAGCGGGACTGACATGTTCTTTATGCTAGGCCATCAGAAGTTATCTGTTATGTGATTAGGGTTGCCAGATGTCTGGTATTTAAGCGTATAGTCCGGTATTTTCGAGGCCTGTTCGGTAAAAAATTCATGGTCGTACTGGACAAAACAATGTCCGGTATTTTGAGGAAAGTCGGTACTACTGGTAAGAAGCGCCTACAAAAGGAGGCATAACTAAGGCTGCCTCAAACGCAAATAACGCCATCTCTCCTAAAACTAAAAACCTACTTGAACCAAAATTGTGATGTTGATTTATGAAAATATTAGTATTAGTTGGGCTAAGAAGGCTGTGGTTGGGCTCGTCCGGTATTTTTTCGCGACTCACCTGGCAACCCTATATGTGATCTCAGCAATGCAGATGTCCTCTATTCTCTACATTTCAATAAATTATCGAGATAATCGCCCGTTTTCAACTGAAAGTTAAAAGCTGAATTCAAAGCCCTTGGTAGATGGCGCTCATAGGCTTGGCTATACAAGAACCGGGATGTGGCTGTCAAATTTCGCTTACACAGATTAAAAATATCTTCACAAAAAGCGAAATTTGACAGCCTTTAAAACGGCTCATTAATTCAGATAGCTCAATACATAGACTTTATTACACCTAATTCTATGGCTCAATAAAAGAGCTCGTTATGAATTGAAGGCATCTGCGACACGTGACGAAAATAACCATAAATGCATGAATGCAACGTAAAAAATCCCATACGCAGCAAAAAACAACAAGGATGGCCACTCGAGGCGACAAGCCGTTTCACCGAGGCCGTACTTCCACTTCCGACGTGCCTTATGAAGAAATTGATTAACCGTCCACTCAACTTGTTTATTTAAATTACAACCGACATTTAAAAGAAAAAACTACACTATAGTTACCTACAAAGTTAGAACACTGGTGGTCCCTAGACTGTCTCTACTAGTTCAGAGCCAGAGGTGGCCGTTGTTTTCCCGCTACCGGAGCGCCGGTTGGCGCCGGCGGTATGTGACAGGGGGGGTCTAGGGGGGGCGACAGAGGGGGGCTCAGTACGCGGGAGGTGGGTTGAGGTCAGGCGAAGTGCAGTGCAGCGAGTGTTGGGACGACTGTGGGCGGTATAACGTTTCGAATAACGTTGAAGGTTTCAGAAGTAGTCGGTGGGATCTTGAGAGCCTCTATTTGTTATTAGTTCAAATTAGAAGGATGTAGGTGAACCGCACCTAGGTTTATGTGACTGGATAGAAAAGTCTGAAGACGAACCTGAAATGATGTCCTACACGTTCTACTTTGTCGCACGGGTAAAGTGTTGACATCAGAAGATTTCACACTTCAAATAATAATAATAATAATATAATAATATCTTTATTTATTCAGATAACTGAGATCCATTGAGTTACAGACTAATTGCGAACGCTTGTATGGTATAGCCCCGGAATAGAAGTGCCAACACACACCCCTGTAGACAGCTGAATGGCACGCAATGTAGTGTAAATTTTGATCTTTAGGCACATCACAAGTTCAAATAAATTGGCCTGTTACTCTCAGTGGCAGAGCTATAAGCAGATGAGTTTCCTGCAAAGCTTGCGTCTAAATGTAATGTGTTTAACTTTTAAAACTGCTGCTGACCATCATCATAGGATGGATTTCTGGCGTGAAACAATTCCAAAAAGGAAAAACCGACGGGAAAACGGATCAGTTATCACGAGAGCGACCCATCACTAGTCAGGTCAGACGTACTTCCTCAGCACTCCGCCTCTCCTCACTTCCCCCGCGCCAGGTTATAAAAGCGTGCCTCCACCCGCGCGCCGCGTCTTACGTTCGCAAACTCGGTGGCGTCCACGCGCGTCACACAGGCGTACGAGCACGCTAGCACCGAATTGTGAAAGTGTCGCGTCCAAGCGTGATTTCACGTCTGCAGTGAGAGTTATCTAAACAAACAACCTTTTGAATAATAGACTAGTCTACTAGATTGGTTTTTTAACACGAAAGGGACGTTTTTATTTCTCTTTTTAGTAAGTGTGGTTGGAGCGGCGAGTTTCTCGTTTACTAAAAGTTGAGTGGAGGTATTCAATGGAAGCGAGGTTCGTGAACTGCCGGAGTTTCCAGCAGATCAAGCCACCGGAGAAGAGTTTGGCGCCAGCGCCGCCGATGGTGAAGGGGCTGCTTTCGAGGTTCGGAAGTCAGGCCCAGGCTCTGTTCGCGCCCAAGAAGCCGCGGTTCGGGTCGTCGGTGGCTATACACAAGTTGCGGGAGACCAAGTGGTTCAAGCATGAGGAGCAGAACATCCTCTGCGCCGTGCTGGAGACAGGGTTTATCCTCGAGGTCAAGGCTGAGGATCCGCTGCCGGCTGACTCGACTCTCTCCCCTGACTATCACATGTACGCAGTCGCCATGTGGAAGAAGGGTAAAGGTAAGCTCAACGTAATACTTTACTTTTGTGTTTTTTTGTAGAATTGTAGAGTTTTGTAGCGATCGCTGTGGAAGACATTTCCTTGAGGAACAGGAGATACGGTTTGAAACTCTTGGACGTAAGTCACGAGAGGTGGCCATGCTCTATCTCTTTCCGAGAGAGGTGTAGGTATATTTGTATGTGTATTTTTTTAAAGTCAATGAACGGTGCTGGCGTCGGACCAAAAGGGTTGGCAAGAAAAGGAAGAGGGCTTGACAGGTTAATAGAGGCAAGATAATCTGCCTGCTAGTGAGATCTTAATTAGTTTACTTTATTTCACTTTTAAATTCGATCAAAAATATCCTATAAGGATTGTATCAAAACACGGGTTACCCTTGACGCCATTGCGTTCATACTGACAAAGTTTTAAAATTAATTTCTCTTTTAAATCGCATAATCATCCTTTGATTTTATATACTTCGTAATGTTTATTCAAAGGTAATACTATTTTGTACAATACCAATATAAAATGAGTTAATTCGTAAAATATTAAATTTTGTAAATTCCGCCATATTGAAAAAAATTGCGTCAATCAAGGGTAAAGGCGCTGGTTTTAAAGAAGGCAACCGTTTTGGAAAACTCTACATTGTTTCTTTAAGTTTGAACGTTTTCTAAAGGAACATGACGTCTTTCGCCATATTACGAAACCCAGGTAGATAATGAAGTAAACAATGAAAGAAGGGTTAGCCTCAACTCATGGCACATTGTTCGTCACTGGTCTTATCGGAGGCAGTGAATTGTACCTTTAGTTACAAACTACTTACAATCAGCGTCGGGTATGATGAGGCAAAACAGCGTGTAAACATAAATCGCCTTGGAGTTAAATAACCTGGGCAAGCACGTTTTTATCTTGCTTATGGAGAACAATTGAAACCGATACATTATAAGGACACACATTTTAGCTGATATTCATTACAAGTGAACAACCGATGATACAATTTAAAATTTCGCAAAATTTCGCAAAATTTTATTGAAGAATTTTCTTACTATTTAGATTTAGCATTAATATGGGGGGGGGGGGGTCACAAAAAAAAAACTTTGAGTTTGACAGCATTTCAAATTTTAAGTCAAAAGTTCCGTAACCGCTCAAAAGGCAAACATTTACTTTTACAATTAGCCATGAAACTTACAAATTACAATGCAACAATCAACCTTGCAAGAAACACGTTTTATCAAAACGAATTGGGACACGGCGATAAGATTCAACTGTACGGGACAAAACGCTCGAACGTATGAATTATAAATGTGTAACATTAGAAATACAAACAGTGACAATGTTTGCATAGTTCAGAATAATGAGGTCGATGATATTAAACTTTGAAACAAACGAATATCCGGTTAGACAGACGAGACACAGAAAATATGAACTGCCTTGTTAATATTCTATTCAATGGAGCGAAACTTGGAGACCAGTAAATTCCAATCAGTGAATCACACGGTTGAAGGACGCTTTATTCAAATGAGGTTTATGTTTGTATGGGCATCCACGACGTAGATTGATATTAGCTTGATCAATGGTGCTAAAAATAGATTGTTGTACTCGTAAATTTTATTTATAACCCTATTAATACGTTGTGAAACGACTTGTTTCGACAATAGAGACATCATTCATGATGTGACGACTTCGGAATGCAATGTTGCGATGAGTGCGGTTTGCAGTTTAGAATTCAGTGCTCATAGAGTCATTATTTTAGAGCCCACATTTTTCTTCATAATTAACTAGCGTCTAAAGATGGATGGATGTTTATTACTTTTTCACGCTGAAACGGCTTGACGGATTTGGATGAAATTTGGAGTGGAGGTAGCTTAGACATCAGAATAACACATAGGCTATATATGTATTATCACGCTATTACACTTAGGGGCAATGTAAACCACATATATTTTTTCTGTAGTTCACGCGGACGAAGTCGCGGGTAAAAGCTAGTCAACAAAACCCTTACTCTTTCTCTGATTGTCCGCAGAAAAAACAAAGAACCCGGAACAGATAGAGGTGTACACCGTGCAACAGAAAGGCGTGCGGAAGCGTGTGGTTCGCACCACGCTCAGTGCGTTCTGGAAGAAGGACTCGGTGATACGCATCAACAACGTTGATGATAAGCAGGAGACGCCCAACGTCGAGAAGGACATACGGGCCAAGGTAATTATCACCAGAGACCTAAACCCCCAACCGAAGGTTACTATAACCAGTAGGAACCATCCCAAAGCCACAAAAGGCGCAAACAACGTGTTACAAAACATTCTAACTATTTTTACAGGGTGGTTACAGGATGACAATTCTGTAAAAAAAGTTGAAAAAAAAATCTAAATTTTCTCCCGCCACAGCGTTGATATTTTATTAATTTAAAAATCAACGGAACGTCATAGACAAAAAAATATATATTTAGGTTGTGTTCCCTTTCACCGAGTGATATTTATTACCCTGTAAAAGAGTTAGGATCATTTTGTAACACCTTGTATTTGAAAAAAAATAATAAAATACGTTTTCACGCGTGAAATTTTCATATTTTTTTATGTTATTGATGTATTTTCAAATGATATGATATTTTGACAATGAAATTGGCAATGCTAGCAAATGTATCAGCAGAGATAGTGCGAAAAAATTCTGGGAGCCAATTCTCGGGTATGTCGCATTCTAGATTCTGTGAAGAAAATATCACTAACAAGTCGCATTCGAGATTCTCGGGAATCAGCCAGGAGCTTTATTTGAGAACTGTGAAAGGAAATATCACGCGTGATAAGATGATACTAATTTAGATATTTAATATTGCACTTCGGGCGATTCCCATTTGATCTCACGACCAAGGCTTATTTTGAGTAATTTGTCAAGAAACTGAGTTCAAAGAAAATTTATAAAAGTATTTCATTATTTATTTTTAATTTTAAAACCAGAAACGTGGTCGTGACTTCAACCGAGAAATACCCAAATAACGGCTGACGCAGCAGAACCGACAAATGACGAAACTGATTATCAAAGATTACATACAATCGCGCGTCGAAGGCTAGATCATCTAATCATCATATCGCTGATAGAAAGGAGATAAGCTGAATGCGATTAGACCAGGATTAGACCGAACTGATTAGTAAATACCTTCGTCATTTGTCAAAATGCTGGAGAATGGTTTGGTGAAGGGCTGGGTGGTTCCAATTCGACTCTGTTGCATTGTTTTCTGTCGCGTTAGGTTAGGATTTTATCTCAATACGCCCACTTCGGCCCAGTTTCAACTAGGAATGCTATTAAAAGAGAGCACAATCAATTGGAATCATATCAATCATCCGGTATAGCCGGCCTTATTAATGAAATCTCCATTGATTTATGAACAATGAACGTCATTGAGTCACGTTGAACAATGACATAAGAGGACAGGGCGGCCTTGAGAGCAGAATAATTAATTAAAGGCTATCCTTGTGTCTCAGACCTAGTACAAGAATCAGAGGAATAAGTGTACAATTATCTAGCTATACAATACGGTTGTTGACTGAGAGCATTATTGCAAAACTAGAACTATGAATTCAGTCCATGAATGAAGCACACTTTTGTGCTGAAGCTTCAAACTTTTGTCAGCAACCGTATTGGTGAGAAACTGGGCACTGCAAAGATTCGTTTAGAAATACCAATGTTAATCGAAGTGCATGTCAGTAACTAACCAAATTGCGACACGTCTCAAGTAGCCTCTTGGAACAATCAGCTTTTAAACCGGATAAAACTGGATTTAACTTGAACTTTCTGTTACCAATGAGAGTGAGGTTTGCATATACTGTGTCGGGGCCTCGGGTGCTATATAAATGCAAATCTCCAAGGCCCTGTTACCGTGAGCATCTGTGCTACATTCCGTCTAGTTAGCTCGTCTAAAGGACGTAACAATTCTCATTTATTGCATGACTAAAACACGATTGATTTAGAGAAATAGCGCTTTGTCAAGCTAGGCTGCGACGTCAGAATTGGAAACCTCTCTTTTCAGATAACGAAAGTGTCCGTGCTTTCGATTGTCGGAGGATACTGTCGAGCAGTATCCTGAACGTTTGGGAACGGCTACTAAGGACGGTTCTACTAATTGCAGCTAGACATGGCGACCAAGTCGCGGTTCGAAAGGAACTGGCATAATACGCTGCACTTCGTCCACTGGTGCCGGTATGGTGAAACTCCGCAAGAAGCTCGCATGAGACAGGTAAATATTCCCTACATGTTTTCTATTGCATGCTAAGCTTTTGTAGTTAGGTAATTGATCTCCGTAAAAAAAAAGTTGCAGTCTCATTAGCGATTTCGCAGAACGCATTATTTTATTATTTCATTCCTTTTGTTAAATAAAAGTTTCAAATAGGCTCATCAGTGATTTCGCAGAAGGAAAACTGAACATAACATATAGTTTCGAAGAAAATCATAAGAGCTTTAGTAACAGTAGTTTCAAGAGGTTTATTTACATGAATACCTCTATTTTCTAGAAATTATTATGTTACCGCTATGTATGACAAGCATTTAGCGGAATTTCTAGAAGCGCGCATACCAATCAAGGCGCATAGCATAAATTTGTAATTAGTTGAGCAAATAATGCTACGCTAAAGGTATTCTGACAAACTAGTCCACTTATAATATGGAAATTGTCACGTAACAAAACATTAAAGACCGCTATCTTGTTCGGAATTGATAAATTAGGTATGCATGTCTTATATTGAGTTTGAAGATATTAGAGATACCTAGTATCAGAAACAGCTTTAAATGTGTGTGTCCGTAAATCATTCAGATAAAACGCTTTCTTTCGCCACATCACATTGTTTACGCTATATCATTTAGGGGCCTAAAATGACCACAGACATCCATGGGATAGCAATCATTAACTTAGAACTGTAAGGTACTGGATTTCATCGTTGGAAGGACATTGCATGGTGGGGCGTCATCAAGTGGAGGACGATTGAAAGACAAGATCGCACAAAGTAGCACTTTTGTTGCAGATCAGCTTAACTACGTCGAAAACGCCAATGATTATCATCTTTTGATGGTAGTCCCGGCTGAGACAACGTGCAGACAACTTTCAAACTAAAACGGTGAGATATAGATATCAAATTGCTGTGCGCCAATGTCGAGCCCCATTTTTATAGTTTTTTTTAACTGTTTTATTGTGTGTTGTATAACTTTGAGCAGCTATAAAGCACTTTGAGCACTCGAGTTTTCTTGACCTAAGAGCAGGAAATATTTCCGCAATGTTGTTTCCAAAGTCAAGTTGCTTACAAAAGTGGTTTACGGCATCTCAAAATTTCAATAGTTTAAACGTGATTTTCTAATAAGCATCATAGGCTGTTTAGTATATCATTTGTGCTAATATGCTTCAGATATCGATTTGTGTCTTGTATAATTATAATAGTAGTTAGATATTTACTTATTTATCAGAAGGAAAGCTGAATAACCGATAAAACCCACAATAGTTTAATAATCCCACAATGATTGATCGTGAATACCATAAAAGATAGTCAAAGAAACTAGATAAAGAGGGTAAATGCCACAAATCAAATGTCTTAAGAGTCGATAAGAGTGAAATCCACGTGCGTGCCTGTTACATGAATGAGCACATTCCTAAACATTATCTACTTTTATAGTTATCATATTTGCTCATAGACATCAATCTATTGATTAGACAGGAATGCTATGTCTCTGAAGTGAAGTAAATTATTTATTCTCAAATAAATAGGAAATTTTATTATTCCTGTTTAAAATATAATCAAATTTCTGGTATTTTGATGGAGCCATTTTTGTGGGCAAGAATTTCTTTGGCTCTCTACGGATGGTGCGATTCACAGGACGATTACTACTGGGCATCTTATTTTTTATTCTATAAATCGAAAATATAGACAAATATAAGAAACTAATTTGAATATTTTCTTAATTTTTAAAGTAACTATTTTTTTAAATTAATTATTTAAACTTTCTTAAAGTTTTGTGTATGACGTCACCACTGGCATTATGTACTAAGTTCATTGCATTCATTTATGCTTTTAAAAAATAAAAATATGCTGACGTTTGACAAATTTTATGTCTGTGTCAAATCATCAGATTTGAGTTATTTGACACTTTCGACAGAGTTATTGTTGTTGACGAATGTATTTTTTTTAATATTTGTAGGCAATGGAACTACCGCATTGGCTCAATGATGACGTCATCGAAAGAAAAATTAAGTAAACATTTTTGGCGATAAATATTAATAATCCGTTTTAATTGTACTTATTTAAACCCCTGATAGTAATCAGTATCCCTATTCCTCGAAATAGTTTTCAATTTACGACAATCGATGCCTCCCTGATCAATGCCCAACTTAGTCAGGTTATGTAGTGGAATTTGGAAGCTCTTTTTCTAATGTAGCGCTAATTTAGCACTCGGCGAATTGCATAATGTAATGGTCGGTTACTTGTATTTTTTATATTCCCATACGTTCAATTCGCATATTTGAGCATATGGTTAGCTCTAGTATTATTTCTTAGTGATAAATTACTTCCAAAGCCAATATTGCCACCTATTTGTACAAGTTTTCCTAAAAATGTGCACGATTCAACACAGAAGTTCTTGATATCCATTTTAACTTCAAACACGTAGGTACATAGTGAAAATTATATTATGCAATAAATTATATTTATAATATTTTTCGTTGCATATTTATACTTTTTATATATTTGTTTTTCTAATGGTGGTCGATAACACTACAAACGTCCTATAAAACACTTTACAGCTAACTTAACACCGACTTTATCTGTTTATGTGCAATAAAATTATATGCACGATTAATCTACTCGTTAATTCACTATCGATGGAGACGACAATCCCCTACTTATTAATATACTTGTGGAACGTTATCTGTTTGTTAATGACTGTATTGTTTAGTGTATTATTTGCACGACAGGTGCGTCCATACGTCAGTTTTGCTTATATTTCAAAATGTTAACTTTTGCAACTCTTTCATATGAGCTCCCGCGCAACTCTCAAGGCTTGCAGTGTTCGTCTGAAAGACTGATGTAATGTACAAAATCTAGACTCGGATATTCGCTACTTATTTCGGGTTTCAATCGCGATAGAGTTTCATAAAAATGCAAGCACAGCCGCAAGCAAAAGGCTATCATGTATATTGTTATGTATATCTAGCTTACCTAAAGCTTTAAGGCTATCATGAAAATTATAAGGTCTGCTAAGCCTATCTTGTAAATTAAAGTAGGTTGACATATTTTCATATTGGATAATAGTTTGAACTTCCAAATACAACACGTCTGTCTCTGCAGATTTCTCAAAAAAAGAACGAGACAGAGTATTTCTCGAGACGGAAAATTCAGAAACTAATCTCCACATCTCCTTGTCCGCAGGTCAGCGAGTCACTAAAGTGGGGCAACATCGGTATGAGTATGGGCGTAATGCTCGTCAGCCAAAACCAGGTGCGAAGCAAAGCGCAGTCGGTCTGAGCCCAGCCTCCCGGCGATGCCCGGGATAGCTGCTACTCGTTCTTCTGTCGACCTAGACTGGACCACGACCATGTATAGACCTAGATACGCTCCCCCAGAACAATTTGGTGTTAATTTCGTCGAGATCCGTTCGTTAGTTCCTCATATATTGGCGGTCTAGCAAATGACTGCAAGATTGATACAAGTCTGAACCCAGACAAATTTTGTAGCTGGGTTTTTAACGATTAATTTGCTCTACATTTGGTCCAAATCTGTTGGTTACTACTCTGATAGGTATTTGCAAAATCAGTTAAATAATGGTCGGCCATTTTGAAGATCAAAGATACGCCATTTTGAGGTCGATGTATAAGGAACAGTTTTTGGAACGGTTTTTTGGACTTCGGGAGAGATTTCCGCAGCTCTCATTTTGTTTTTTTTTTATGTATTCTGCCAGTATTCTTCTTTTATGAAAAAAAGCTCCACTTACCTATTGGTATTTGCTAAATTATGTTTGATACAAAAATACTATCTTCTATTGAAATTGCTACAAAAATTTAAAACATTCCCGAGTTAAGACAGACTAAATTAATTCGACTCTCGACTAGTCTATAGGTTTTCTAAGCTATTGTAATAACTTTAAACTACCTAATATTTAATGCTTGGCGCTACTTTGACAGAAGTTACAATGATTCTATTCAATGAAAGTGATTTCGATCTCATCACATAGACTGTGATAGATTTAGTTCACAATTTGATAAGATTTACGTAGGTAGTAGCGCCTGAAAGGAGATAATTATATCCATGTTAATAGTATGGACATAATATTTTTAAGTGGAAAATAGTGTAGTTTTGTCTGAGAGTGAAAGGACTAGTCTTACGAGTATTTCCTGTCTCTTTCTAACATCTTTCTGATTGATAAGACTGTTTATTAAAAAAAAAACACGATTAAGTACTTATGTTGATGAAACAAAGTTGAAAATTAATGTTCCCTTTTATATAAAAAGTATATTAAGTATATATTATATACTGCTGTTTCTGTATGGCCTACGTTTTTAATAATAAATAATGTAAAGACACAATATATGTTTATTTGTGGTCGACTGTTGTGAAAGTATTTTTTGTTAAGTTAAATACTAATTTATAATGAAACATTTTTATAATAAATCCATGTAAAAAACTTCATGGTGTTTTATTTTAGCTATGTTCAATCCGATCAGATACCTACTTACTGTCCACGATCATACATTTTGTTTTCTAAGTCAAACCTAGAGACCGAATGAGAGAAACAAAACCTCAAGGCCGCGATTGATCTACGATTTATTTATATCTACACTTTATTATAAAGAGGAAAAGTTGGTATGTTTGTATGTATGGAGACCAACGGATAATCATTACTGTACTGCACTGTAACCATTATTACAATCACTGAAACTGTAAACTATCTATGTATTACATATGTATGTATATATGTAGGAGGTAATCTCCAAAAGTAGTCATTCGATTTAAAAAATTCTTTCACTAATGGGAAGCTCCGTTATCGCCGATATACCTAAAGGCTATTTTTATTGTGATAACGGGAAAAAAACGAAGTCTATAAAATACTCCCCCGATTTCGTCCGCGCATGAAGTCGGGGGCCAAAGCTAGTTCAAATATAAATAAATCGTAGATCATGTATAGGGGTGATTCGGGTAGCTCAAAACGACTGCAAGAAACTGAAAGATGTAGTATTGAAGCACTTTTCTACAGGGTGTATTCTAAGTCGATAGCGGAACTTTAAGTAGGCTGTCTACTGATCAATACAAACAACTTGTACTAGGTGGCGACAAAAATGAAGCGAAAAAAATATCAGCTGTTTCATACATTGGCGCAGTACTGAGTCATCCTTTTGTATGGAACAGCTGGTATTGTAGCTGGTAGTTTTTTTCCTTGCCTGAATTTATATTGGTGTACAATAAAGAATATTTTATCTTTATCTTTATTGTTTTCACTCCATTTTTTTCGCCACCTAGTACAAGTTGTTTGTATTGATCAGCAGATAGCCCACTTAAAGTTCCGCTATCGACTTAGAGTGCACCCTGTAGTATGATGTAGAATTCAGGAACTATGTAGGGCTTAGCTCCCGCAGAAGTGGAAAATTTAAATGACTGCCTATTGTTATTTATTTGTGGGCAGGACACCCGGCGAGACGTAACGATGGCAGATGGACAAAGTCCATTGCGGAATGGCGACCCCGAAAGGGGAAGAGATCGGTTGGCAGACCACCAGCCAGATGGTCCGACGACATAGCCAAAGTAGCCGGAAAACAGTGGTTGCGCCTGGCACAGGATCGTAAGAGGTGGCGTGAGCATGAAGAGGCCTTTACTTAGCAGTGGGTGTTAACAGGCTGATGATGATGATTGTTATTTAAGTATTTCTTTCGTCAATACTGTGTATTTATACATATAGATTTCCTAAATATTAAATAAATAACCATGGGTCCATGATGATAGTCGCACGAGGTCAAATTCAGTCTCCGAAAGATCCGTACACTGTAAGATGCCGTCCCTCATGTATTTGGGTCAGCACCCTTCAAACATCAAATTGAAAGGGATCGCGATGGATTCAAAAGTTAGACAATTAAGCCCCAGTTCTCTATCTATTTACAGTGGCTGCAATAAACTTTTGTAGCGCGATATAAGATTGACGCACTTACCTCCCGCAATAGCCCGAAGAGCATATCAGTAGAAAGCGACCGCTCGTGCGCTTCATCCATGATGATGGCCGAATAGTGGTCAAGATATGACTCCCGAAAATGCCATCCGTCATATACTTGGAACATTACTTCCGAAGAAGAACGCACCACGGCGGTTTAACACACGAAAAAAGGTAGATCTCGACGATCAGTTCTTCTATTTGAAAGAGCGAGCGAAGCGAGAGAAATTCTCAGAGTCTACTGGAACAATCCGGCGCTTGTATGTATGTATGTATGAATGTTCGTTCGACGATAACTTGTGTAAATATGGTCGAATCGTCGCGAAATTTGGTAGACGGTTGAATGAAATTAAAATATGTTTTATGTTCGAACATGAGCCAAATCGGTCGAGGGTTGCCGAGATATGGGGTTGTACAGTTTATATGCAAAGCGCGCGCGCCTGCGCGAAGGATGTTAACAAAAAGTTACGCATCTGTAACTGTGGTCGCGAGTTCACAGTTCGGGGCGGTTGGGGGCAGTTCGGTTCACAGTGGCTGTAAGAAACTTTTGCAGCGTGATGTCACTTACCTCCCGCAGTAGCCCGAAGAGCATATCAGTAGAAAGCGACCGCTCGTGCGCTTCCTCTATGATGATGGCCGAGTAGTGTTCAAGATCTGACTCCCGAGGATAACATCCATTATATACTTGGAACATTACTTCCAAAGTGGAACGTACCACGGCGGTTTAATACAACAATAAAGCTAGATCCCGACGACCAGTTATCTATCTATTTATAGTGGCTGCAATAAACTTTTCTAGCGCGATATAGGATTGACGGACTTACCTCCCGCAGTAGCCCGAAGAGCATATCAGTGGAAAGCGACCGCTCGTGCGCTTCGTCCATGATGATGGCCGAGTAGTGGTCAAGGTCTGGCTCCCGCAGACCCTCGCGCAGCAAGATGCCGTCCGTCATGTATTTGATCACGGTGTTGGGACCCGTGCAGTCTTCGAAACGGATCGCGTAGCCGACCTCGTCACCTGGATGGAGAGAAACATCATCATCATCATCATCATCATCATCATTTTATTTATTTATTTATTTTTGGAAGGCTAACAGCTTTAGAAACACATTGTAGATACGAAGTCCACATTTGCCCACTGCTGGGTATAGGCCTTTTCCCCTTCACGCCATCCTTCTCGGTCTCTTGCTGCTCGCATCTACGGGCCCTCTGTCACCTTAGAGATGTCATCTGACCACCGGGCTGCTGGTCTGCCTACTGACCGACGTCCCGTTCTCGGCAGCCACTCTGATACTGCCCTGTCCACCTACAGTCTTCCCGCCTCGCCAGGTGCCCCGCCCATCTCCACCTAAGACTTGCAACTCGGTCACCAATATAATCGACCTTCGTCGAATGACTTCGTTGGGCACTCTAAATGAGCCCCATGTTGAAACACTCATGTTGATACGATACGATACGATTGCAATCCACCCAGCCAGGTTTCCCTGACACGGCTAGGCCGTATAAACCGAGTCGGTTGGTTTCTTCCGCTTTCCTTAATCAGTTCGTAGATGAATCACCCTAAGGTTGAATTAATCCACGCACCGATTATTGAAAACGGCTGTATGCTAGCCTCGCTAGCACCGACTCAGTACTTGTACCAGGGGATGCGATAATTTTTACCCGACTACGCGAAGCAAAAAGGAGGGTTATGATTTTAGCAGCGTATGTATGTATGTATGTATGTATGTATGTATGTATGTATGTATGTATGTATGTATGTATGTATGTATGTATGTTTGTGTGTTCATCTGTTCCCTCGCAGAGCCTAAACTACTCGGCCGATTTCAACAAATGAGGTGTCGTTGGATTCGTCTTAATCACCCAGGTAACATAGGATAGTTTAATTTTGAAAAAAACCAAGATGGCGGCTGTGCTGCGCCCTAAAGTGGTGGACCTAAAAATATAAATTATCGGATAACATCGTCATGGGTATCAAATGAAAGGGCTTTAAAAGACCTTTTCAAAAATGTATAACACATGTAGCGACAACATAACAAATAGAACAAAATATTCCAAAATGTGTTTTTTTTTTGCCCTTCTTGGTTCTACTTTAGGTGATCATCCAAAATAACTAACTAAAAAGCTAAAAAAAAAATAGACGTTAAAAACTAAAACCCGACTACTAAAAGGCTTAAAACAAGACCTGCTTATCCTTAAAATAGACTCATAGATAATTAATCGTAGTCGGAGGACACCACATTCGCATTAATTGATAAACCGATGGCCTCCGACTACGATTAATTATCTATGAGTCTATTTTAAGGATAAGCAGGTCTTGTTTTAAGCCTTTTAGTAGTCGGGTTTTAGTTTTTAACGTCTATTTTGGATTTACGGATTAGGAACACACACTCAACAAGGAAGTGATAGGAGGGAAAATAATCGAGCGACTGTGCAGCCTCAACCCAATTTCATGTTGAAACACTCATGTTGAATACAAATATCTGGATAGGCAAAGTTTCTTGCAGCCGATATAAACATACATAGCAGCCACACGTCGCGGTTGTGTGCATCCATCATGCCAATGATCATGTCTGTTGAGGGGTCAGTTCACCCTCTTAGTGCTAGTACTCACCTAGTTTGGTGTTCATTTCGTCGCTGACTCGCTTCGCGACAGACATGGCGGCCACACGACGGGGTTGTGTGCATCCGATCATGCCAAGTCGGCTGTAGCCTTCTTCGTGTAAGTATTGGGTCAGCTGGGTCGTTTTGCCGCTGCCGGTTTCACCTGGAAATAAATAGATAGGGAAATGTGTATTACACAATAGAAAGTAATGAGGGGGTTTCTTTGTTAGTTCAAATTCACTAATAAAGTAGCGCTCATCCTTTTCACAAAGAAAGAAATATGTTTGCGCCTGAGAAATTGTTTTTTTGCGTAGATACGTACTTTACATTGACAGGCGTAAACATAATGCTTCTGGGCTAATAGTATCACTGCCATCTTTTGAGGGCTTTTGAAAGCAAGTGTGTTCGGGTAGTTCAACGTTATGTTGTGGTGGTAGCCCAGCATTCTCATTTTTACAACGATTGAATACACTGTAAATAAAAGATGACAAAATGGGTTCCCATGGTTAAAATGCAACTCTTCCACAAAACCTTATGATAGTTCTCTCTGACCATGGATAGATTTAAAAATTAAAATACTTATTGTCACAGAGAGGTGGCGCGAGGGGAAAAATGCCTATATCCAACAGTGGGCAGAAGCAGGCTAACGATGACATCAAGACAATAATAAAACTAAAACACTCACCAACAATAATAACGACGCTGTTTTCTCTAATAACTTGTAGCAGCTCTTCTCTCACAGCGAACACTGGTAGGTAGCGGCGCTGTTCGCCTATCGTCTTCTTCTTTACGAAGTCGGACTTCGACTCTGGTTCTTCGGCTGGGAAAAAAAAAGAAAGAAAAAACGTGAAATTTTGATCCATAGATAGAATAGTCTTTATTGTACTCGTACATGAAACTAATTATTCACATATAATTTTCTTACAACTAATATGTGGATATACAATGGGCGGCCTTATTGCTAAAAGCAATCTCTTCCAGACAACTTTGGAAGGAGATCGGGATACAATAAAATAGACGGAAGGTAAGTGCACATAGAACATAGGAACATAATTATTTAAATATAGGTAACTTATCAAAAGAAATGAGTTTACAGCAGCCTTGACCAGCCTTGACTCTTAAACTAGGAGAGACTATGGTAGGTGTTTACCAGCTCAGTAAAAATAATGATGGAAAACATTTTGATGGAAAATTGCACGGCCGCCATGTTGCTTTTTGGTGACGTCACTAAACTAAGTTTGAGAATTACTTTACATGTTAAATCTGTGGAATATATGAAACTTGATGCGGTACAGATAAAATAATGCTGTCAACGATTACTCGATAACTGGGGACTGGAGTGTATCTTATGATGGAATATTGCGCAATAGCCATATTGTTTTGGTGACATCATATTCAATACTGCCTCTGGAGCACGAGGGATTGGCAAAGATTATTTATCGGGCCATCGCGATACCACAAGTTTCGCCGCTGCTGTCTTATTTTGGCAAAAAAAGCTTTATTAGCAAACTCACCATTATCCAAATGCTCGGCATACTTGTAAGCCTGGTTGTTGGGTCCGTCGTCCTCTTCATCCTTCTCCTTCTGTATCCCCATGATGTTGCCCAGCTTGGTGCCTTCGAGCTTCCAGTGCTTCTTCTGCGCCTTGCGTCGCTCCTTCTGTTCGGCTCTATCAAGCAACTTAGGAACGACAATTACTTACATGAGCTATGAAGGATTACTGCTCAGCCGCCATATTGCTTTTTGGTGACGTCACTACACTACGTCTGACAGTTATTTTACATGTTTAATCTGTGATTTGATCGCCACAGATAAAATAATGCTCGATAACTGAGGACTGGAGTGTATCTTATGATGGAACATTGCGCAGTAGCCATATTGTTTTGGTGACGTCATATTCAATACTGCCTCTGGTGCACGAGGGATTGGCAAACTTTTTTTATCGGGGCACTGCGATACCACAAGTTTTGCCGCTGCTGCGCTGTCGTATTTTGGTAAAAACAAGTTTTATTAGCAACTCACCATTGTTGTTACCAACGTAACGTTTAGTACATTTTAGTAGGTATAATTTGATATATGTATGGTGGTGGGTATGTTAAGCTGAATTTACAGGACGACATGGTCGCTTTTTGTGTACCAAGTCCTTAAAATAAAGAATAAAAAAAAAAAAAAAAAAAACTCACCATTATCCAAATGCTCGGCATACTTGTAAGCCTGGTTGTTGGGTCCGTCGTCCTCTTCATCCTTCTCCTTTTGTATCCCCATGATGTTGCCAAGCTTGGTCCCTTCGAGCTTCCAGTGCTTCTTCTGCGCCTTGCGACGCTCCTTCTGTTCACGGAACGCTTTGACGAGGGCTGAACCCTTGCGCGCGTTGATTGCTATGTCCGACGTTGGGTCTTTTACCTTTGGAATAGAATATCGGGTATCATGTATCATATATAACTACTATACAAGGTGTTACAACAGATGCTAACTCTTTTTACAGGGTAATAGCACCCGGTGACAGGGATCACAACATAAATATATTTTTTTATCTATGACGTTCCGTTGATTTTTTAATTAATAAAATGTGAACGCTGTGGCGGGAGAAAAGTATTTTTTAAATATTGTTTTCATTGACTTTCACAATGTTTTAACAACTCAAATCTATGCAAATGCACCTACACCCACAAACATATTTTTAAATTTGAGCTAATACCAAGAACAAAAAAGTTATGAACATTTTTCAATTTTGAGGTTATAAAATAAAATATAAACAAATAAACTTTTTTTTTACAGAATTGGCATCCGTTGACCAGTAGGTAAAAAGAACTGTAAAAAGAGCAAGGATGTTTTGTAACACGTTGTATAAACATATACATCCGACATTTTCAGATAGTTCGTCGGTTGTAGAAGAAAAACTGGGACGCCTTTGACACGACATTGCGTTACAGACTTAAGCCCCTGGGGTCTAATTCTTGGAAATCTCGCATTCGACACATCTCGAAGGAAAAATCTCATTTGGCGGCAAATGTCATATCTCCTATTCTCACGAAGTCATCTTCGACATAGGGCACGAGATTTCTGCGAAATGTTTGCCTTTTTCGCTCGAAATTGGTTGGGAGCAGTCGAGATCGAAATGACATGAGATTTTTTTCTTCGAGATGTGTCGAATGCGAGATTTCCGTGAATTTGCTCCCAGGTCGTCGGTCCATCTCATCGGTTGCCTGCCCACATTTCTACGCCCCGTTCTGCGTTTGCACTCCAGTACCCTTTTACTCTATCTATGGTCTTGTCTAGATCTAATTTTAAATTAATGCAATAATTCCGTTTGTAATAAAAATTATACTTACAGGAATAACAGGTTCTGGCTGTTTAGTGAACACGATCCTCCCGTCCAAGAATGGAGGCACCAAATTGTGGACCAGCAGATGCACTCGGTCCACACTTTCCTGCAAACATTGAAGAACAAAACACATGTCATTGCTCTGTGATGTGAGGAGGATGGCATGAAAGAGATAAAAACCTATTCAGTTGTGGGCAAATTTGGGATAACATGATCGCGGAGAGGCTAGACTGCCCATACATCAGTCGATGCTGTGCCATATCAAATGGCATTAAATGGCGGCATCTGTCTACTTAATTACCATCTGTATATAATGTACATATAGTTAGGTAAGTAGTAACATTAGGCTAAGTCCTTTTCACTAACACAATTATGGATGTACTTCTGAAATAAATTGATAGATAAAAAAAAAATATGAACAGAGATCAGATTTATTCGGACATAACCCCCTTGGTGGCGGAACAACAAAATTTGCGTAAGGTTAGGTTAACGTTTTTCGACCACTATAAGGCGCTCTTGCCAGTCAAGGGGATAACTGCCATGAAGCGAGCAATGCTCGGTATTAAGCTCTTGGACCATATACCGAACTTTCTATAGATAATTTAGTTGACAATATACATAGAAACAGAGACAGTGTGGCGGCCGAGAACTGGAACGACGATCAGTCGGAAGACCAGCAGCCCGTTGGTCGGACGACATCGTCACAGCGGCGGAGGGTCCATGGATGCGGATGGCGAGGGACCGTGAGAGGTGGCGCGAGGGGAAAAAGAAAAAGAGGGAAAAACCCAACAGTGGGCAGAGGAGGCCGATGAAGATGATGAGGATATGTAGAAAAGCACTTCTCTGTGTTGTCTTATTTATGACGGTAGCACAGAGTACTTACGGTTGGGTTGTCGGCTTCCACACGTCACTCACCTCATCAAGATGCTAGTAAGCATTCTTTTTCGCCCCCACAGTTCGTTGTCCTTGTCTATCTGCTGTCGCTGCGCCGATACCATGCGGTATAGTCTCTCAATATAACACGTCTCTATATGTAACTCACTAGATCCAATGTTCGCCCCGAACTTTGAACTCGCGACCACAGTTACAGATGTGTAACATTTTGCTAACACCATGAGCGCAGGCGCGCGCTTTGCATATAAACTGTACAGTGTAAAACCCCTCGACCGATTTGGCTCATGTTCGAACTTAAAAATTCTTTTAGTTTATTTTACCCGCCTACCAAAATTTTGCGACGATCCGACAATATTTACTCAAGTTATCGTATTTGATTTGTTTAGTTGTAGTATTCGAGTTATCTTTCTATTTAATTTATCTCATCACTACCCTAAACAAAAATGGGACCAGTAACACTGCTAAAAGTTAATATGGGAAATTAAACCTTATATGCTTATAGGTAAGTTTGCTTTCCCGAATAACTGTCACAATTAAATTTTCTCACGGGAAATGGTATAACGTGCATGTTTTTTCGATTTTTGTTTAATGCCAAAAGTCGTAGCGTGATATTATATAGCCTAAAGCTGCCTCAGGAACATGAGTAATCGACTACACTCAGCTTCGCTGAAAACTATTCAGTGGTATTCGCGTTTATCGTGTTCATTACGACAGACAGACAGACAGACAGACATAAACGTATTTTTTTGCATTTTTGGATTCAGGATCGTTTATTTAGTAACCCCTGGTAGTTTTTTTCTAAAAATATGCAATGTACAGAATTGACTTCGCTAGAGTTTTATTATAAGTATACAATGACATTCCAATACAAATGGACAAACTGTTCCGTATAATAACAAAGTCGAAAAATGGCACACGCTAATTTCACCCTATTATGCTTCGACTGACTTTTAATTTCTACATTGCTGCTGACACTTCAAGCCCTCAAAATGTATTGTGTCACTAAGCGGAAATGTAAATCAATCACGCAATTTGAAGCTACGTAAGTTGATTTTTTAAGTTTTTTTGAATAAAGATAGCAGTGGAGTAGCAATAGCCTATTTTAGTTTTTTGTTATGAAGAAAAAAAATCTGTTAAATGTTGCGGATATTATTTTAAACAGTTTATATTCAAAACTATGAAAAATAGGCAGGTAAGTATAATTTGTAAATAGCTTTTTTCCTGAAACATGTCAACCCATAAATGTGATTTCCAACAAATGTTGTTCTACGACTTTTCGAATAGCTCGATAGCTTCTAGGAAAATAATAACAGCGAAGTTTAAAAAACCAGGTGATACAAATCTACTTATTTATCCAGCCCATAAATAAAGGCCACTGCTGGGCATAGGCCTCTTCCTTTTCACGCCAACCCCCTCGGTCTAATGCCAATCTCGTCCATTGTCCTCCCGCTGTTTTGACAATGTCATCGAGCTTTCAGTCTACACACCGACCCTCGACCCATTCTAGGCCACCATTCCGTGACGCCCTAGTCCACCGTTGGTACTCCCGCCTAGCCAGATATCTTCGACTTTGGTCTTCTGCCGAATGAAGAGGATGAAGAATTCGTGTATCAGTGTGGCGGGGCCTGGGGCCTGAGTCTGTAACGCAACGGTGCCAAAAAGAGCTCCCAGTTGACAGCATCAATTACAATTTATTCATGCTGTGCCGGTCCTTTTTTTTTGTTGTAAGTAAAGGAAATATTATTCTGATTCTAATTCTAGAGGATTAGTTCGCTGGTTGTAGGAGAAAAACGAGGAAACCCCTGTTTTGTCTTTCTACTTATACTGGGACGCCATCGACACGCCATTGTGTTACAGACTTAAGCCCCTGGTAGTTTTTTATATTATTTTAACTAAAGCCTATCCCATCATCTTACTCAGTAAACTGGCAGGTCGAACTGTCATGTTAGTGAAAATGCCTGCCCCTTTTCAACTGACTAAGGATAGAGCAAGAACTGTGCGAAAAATTTTAGTCCTTAGAATTTTTACTTTACAAAAGTAGTCTCCATTGTTTTCTTTTCTGACTATGTTCTTGAAGCATCATTTTGTCTATCTCTTTCTGACCCGCGGGAGAGAAAGAAACAGGAACATTTGTTTACAATCAATGGTTTTTATTGAAAATTTAATAGTTTTCTCCTAATATTTGTACCTTTTCTCCTGTTATCATATGTAAATTATATTAATTAACCGATGGTAGGTCACACCATCTTTATTTCGCATCGTCAAAGTGTTATTTCGGCACTTTTTTGTACCACATTTTGGCATGTTGTCAGCTGCGTAGTCATCAAACGTCTAATGAAAATATTGTGCTTATACTGAATTTTTCAGTTACCGATTTCGAGCGTCTATGAGTTGTCCATTTGTATTAGAATGTCATTGTAAGTATAGATATAGATAATATGTCACTCACCTCATCAAGATCATTGTTGACGTTGATAGCGTGCACCACCCCGCTGGTAAGCATTCTGTTTCGCTCCCACAGCTCGTTGTCCTTGTCTATCTGCTGTCGCTGCGCCGATACTTTGCGGTTTTGTCTCTTCACGATCTGCTCTTCTTTACGCGCGACATACTCGGCCGAGGTTCCGGCGAAGGGGTCTGATTCGTCCGTTTCGCCTGGTGGCGAGATGGTTTGGTTTACATTTATATTTTGTAATAATCTACATGGTGCACTCTAAATCGATAGCGGAACTGACTAGGCTGTCAACTGGCTGGCTGTGGCCACTTTTGACGAGAATCGATTGCATTCGTAGGTACCTGTAAGATAAGATCTGGAATACCTAAAAATAGTTTAGCGAACTCTGGAGCTGGAGACCTTAGGTCTTAAAAATAGTTTAGCCTCGCGTTGAGAAATCGCTGGAGTGTTTTTTGCTAAAAACGCATCCAAAAAGATTATATGATTTTTTTTTCACTAGCGGCGCTAGTTGTGAGTCCTTCTGGGACTTAATAGCATTTAAGAAAATTTTAAGATTGTAAAATACATGTCAAGAAATAAAAGGCTCATAGTATTATTTATAAACACCTTTCGTCTGTCTATCCTACTTTCTATGGGCTGCTTTGGAAGATTGGAACCACAATAATAGGTAGTCTGTAGAAATATTGACAGAATATACAGGGTGTTAAAAGACCGCCAACAAAGCGGGAAACCACGTATTGTCCTTATCATAAGGAACATTTTCTCCCACGGAACTATGCCTGGGAAATCAACGGTTTCCGAGATAATAAGGTTCAAAGTCGGACTTTTCAAAACTTTTTTTTTGCAGAAATGCATTCAGTATCTAGTTCTTAACATACCTTCTCAAGAAGCCATATCAAAATTATGAATATTTCTTACAAAAAATGACGTTAAAATTGCAACCCGCAATGTATTCTTAACATTGGCACTTCAAGCTTAAGTAACATAAACTGATACCTACGCTTGCGCAATATTACACGTCCATTGCGTGATAAAATATTTTTCAAAATTATAACCTAAAAAACCAAAATCATTTCCCAGTAATAATTTATCGAAAAAGTACTTTGTTTTGGTGTCAAGTATGCGTGGCTTTCGGGTCTGTTGGCGGTCTTTTAACACCCTGTATGTAGAATGTTATTTGGATGTAAATAGTGATGATGGTCGTGTTACCTTCGCCCATGTTGTACCAGGCGCGGTCCAGTTTCTTCTCGGCCTCCTGCCAGTCAGGGTCGTCGACGTCGGCGCCGCGTCGCGAGCTCACCCATCTGGAAATTAGATAAGATAAGATGAGATGGGAAGACCAGCAGCCCGATGGTCGGACGACATCGTCATTGCAGCGGAGGGTCCATGGATGCGGATGGCTAGGGACCGGGAGAAGTGGCGCGAGGGGAAAAAGGCCTATACCCAGCAGTGGGCAGAGATGGGCTGATGATGATGATGAAGATGAGATAAAATTTATTTTCTCATCCACAAATCTATAGTAAAGGTAAAGCACACAGATGATACAAATTTGTGGAAAGACTGGAAATTACAGACATAATCCGCGCGGGATGAGAATGGGATGCGATCTTTTGGAACTGAGACGCGCGCGGTAAGCAAACTCGCGTCGATGCAACCTTGTCCAAGAAAAATAAGTATATTTACGATTGACTTTGTCAAGGTTCCATCCCATTCTCTTCGCGCGCGGATTATACATTGTTATTAAATCCACGATATAAATAATTTCAACTTCCAGACAAAGACTGTAGGCAGTGCGGGTACCAGGTACCATGTGGCGGAAATTCATAGGTCCTTGGGCGTATTTAATAAATAGGTCCCTATGCGTCTTTATGCTTTAGGTCTTTATGCGAATTTTCACGGCACTATTCAGACATGCATGTTACTGAAAAGCTCTATACCGAATGTTTTATTTCAGTGGGATTGCCTGCGATGGTGGGAGGAAAACATTTGAGAGTGCTAAAACCTGGATGTCTCCGAAAAGAAGATAAGTTTTTACCGATCAAAACTTACTTATGCGGTGTAGCTCTTGGTGTATTGTCATACGGGCGTCCCTTATAGTCCCTCAGCGGTTTGCCGCTGCGGCTGCTCTCACTCCTTGCCCGGTAGGAGCGGTCTGAGGAGCCAGCCTCCCCTCCTCGCGGTATCGGGGTGGGGAAGTCCCAGCTGGAGCGCTTGACGGGACCGCGGGGGTCGTCATCGTCTTCGTCCCAGGCCGTCTTGTCCGTTGGCTTGAGGGCCTTTATGCTGGAAGGTTTAATTAAAAGTATATGAGCATTTTGTGTTTTGCAAATGGTTTTGGTTGTGTGAAGTGCAGTTTCAGCGTAAAAAGTATTAAAGCAGTTTATTATTTGGTTGCTTGTGTGTTTTAGCCTTGCAACTAGTAGCTTTTAAGGATTTGCTACTATTCACACGTAATTTGGTTTACAACAGGTCGAATCACATTTCAGGTTAGGCCAGGCCTTTTAAAAGTGACTTGTAAAAGTAAAAGCACTAGCAAAACTATACATCGATCAATTATTTTTCGTTGGAAAACGCTTTCTGGAGTCCCTAAAAGTTAAGTATTGATGAAATTGAGCATAACTTATTCACTGACCTTGGTGTTTTGGGCTCATCTTTAAACCGGGGCTCATAGTAACTTCTCCTAGAACTGTCTCTCCCTCTATCTCTTTCACTATCCCTACCCCGTCTATCTCTGTCCCTGTCTCTCGGTCTATCTCTATCATCTTTCTCTCTCGGCCTGCCATCTCTGTCTGATCTCCTGTCTCGCTCCCTCCTGTTGTCATCTTCATATCTCATCTCTCGGTCACGGGACTTCTTGTCATGTCGCTGACGGAAGAACAGATCGTCCGACTCATCTTTTGAACGAGTCTTCTTTTCTTCAGCTGTTGAGTTGTGAACGCCTTTCTCTTTGGTGTTTTGTTCTCGTCTGAAAAGGTTAAAAACATGAGGCATAAAAATAGGAAGAAATAGAGAAAAAAATTGACAGGAATCTCAATAGCTTACAGCTTGCTTAGCATGAACCTGGGTTACGTGATACATATGGGGGTTATTACTAGGTATGTGGATCTCACTCTTTTGTTTGACGTAGAGCAGGATAGCTAGAGTTATAAACCCATGGATACGCTCTAACCCTGCCTTATGCTAGGCTTGCAGGAGGGATTATGAAATTTTGACTATAGCAAAGGACTGTAACAAGCCAGATAGTGGGCAATACAGTTTTTTAATACAGTTGCTCAAAAAGTGGCGTATTGCAGGGACGTATAGCGTTCGGGATGTGGGCTATTACACACGCGTGCTTTTTTTTTACCTTTCCCGCACTAGTGCGTTCTCTTTCCCAACTGTCAAAATAATGTCTATTAAAAAGTAAAACCAACCATGAAGTTTTTACTAAAAAAGTTTTTATGATTCATGCAAATACGTATATTTCTAAAAAGAAGCTACTAATTTGTTTCAATATCAGATTTAATGATTTGATTGAATGAGTTTGGTTAGGTTTCATTTCATTTCATCTCATTAAATTTCATTTTCATTTCATATCAATAAAAAACTTCTACTGAAGACTTGGCTGTATGGGCATAGTTGCCTTTGCCTACCAGAATGGGTGAAGAAAAAAAAAACTCTGCATAGATTCTACGGTTGGCGCCATTTTGATTTTTCAGAAATTTTCTTCGCGAGTTTAGTTGTTTGTTGCACAAAATGAGTAATTTCGACCCTAGTTTTTTTAAATTAACACCACCGGAACTCAGTATAATTGCACAAAATGCTTCGGAGAACATTTTACCGGAAAAGTCAAAAATGTCAAGTTAGTTGAGTTTATTGTGTTTTTATTATTTTATTAAATTGCTTCATTTTTTCGCAACTGTATTAAAAATAGTCGTTCAGTACACGTGCGGAACCGTCATTGCAACTTGTTCCGACTGTCAACCCTCACCTTCGGCTGCGCCTCGGCTCGGGTAGCCATTTGTCGGAACTCGTTGCAATGACAGCCTTTCCACACTTGTAATGAAATATACTATTTTCACTCTTTTGCTCTTCTTCAACAGTTGTATATCGCAGTGTGAAAGCTTGAGATGTCGACCCCTACACGCTAGGACTCTACTCGGTTACCTTATGGGCGACTTTACAACTAAAGTGTACACTCTGACATGCTGTCGTGTGTACATCAAGCTAGATAAATGCAGGCAAATGCAAGCACAAAGGTTATAAGGACCAATTCATAAGAATAAATACCTTTGTAACCTCTCCAGCATACGTTCCCGGGCTTGCTCCGATATACCGCCAGTGTAAGTCGGCGTCTCTTCATTAGTCTTCCTGTATTTACGTTCTTTTACCTCCGGATTCGCCGATTGCTCGTCAGAATCATCGGAGTCATCGTCTTCGTCGTTGAAGGACATTAGCCGGTTCTGCTTGCGCTTTGACGCTGCTAGTTTATCCAGACCCAGGAGGGAAGGCCTGGCGAACTGGAAATCTGGTGGTTTATCCTTGTTTTTGATGATCAAACCTCCCTGCTGCTCGCCGGAGGTTCCCGCCAATCTATGAACGCCGTCGTCTGGCTCCGCCATGATTTACAGGTTTTAAGATCAAGGGAATGATCCCAAGTTGCTAAAAGGCTGAATACTAGTAGCTTTTACACAGTATTTATCACATTTACGATGAAAACTATTTGGGAAACACAACCAAACAACTCGCTTCGGAAATGTTTGACGTTTAACTGACAGTTTTATTTTTAATCAGTGCTGCCAGATATAGAAGACATGATTAGCCTATAGCCACCCTTTTTTATTTCCTCGAATAACTTCAACCCTTTTTTATTTCACGTTTATTTCACAAAATCATCAAAAAAATAGAAGTTAAAAACTAAAACCCGACTACTAAAAGGCTCAAAACAAGACCTGTTCATCCTTAAAATAGACTCATAGAGAATTAATCGTAGTCGGAGGCCATCGGTTTATCAAATGCGAATGTGGTGTCCTCCGACTACGATTAATTATCTATGAGTCTATTTTAAGGATGAACAGGTCTTGTTTTGAGCCTTTTAGTAGTCGGGTTTTAGTTTTTAACTTCTATTTTTTTTGAGCTTTTTAGTAAGTCTGTTTGGACGATCACCCAGAATAGAACCAAGAAGGGCAAATAAAAAACACATTTTGGAATTTTTTGTTCTATTTGTTATGTTGACGCTACATGTGTTTTAAATTGTTGAAAAGGTCTTTTAAAGCCCTTTCATTTGATACCCATGACGATGGTATCCGATAATTTTTATTTTTAGGTCCTCCACTTTGGGGCGCAGCACAGCCGCCATCTTGGTTTTTTTCAAAATTAAACTATCCTATGTTACCTGGGTGATTAAGACGAATCCAACGACACCTCATTTGTTGAAATCGGCCGAGTAGTTTAGGCTCTGCGAGGGAACAGATGAACACACAAACATACATACATACATACATACATACATACATACATACATACATACATACATACATACATACATACATACATACATACGCTGCTAAAATCATAACCCTTTTTGCTTCGCGTAGTCGGGTAAAAAGAGAAGCATAAGGCCTTATTTTCACAGTCAAAGTACACTACAACGAAGACCACCGTCCAGATAAAGTCACGTTTTCACAGTCAAATTACACAACGACGAAGAGCACAATGTAGGTACTACTCTGTGAAGAGCACCGTCCAAGTAAGCCACTGATGAAAAACGTCAGCTAGAACGGAGCTACCTACTCGTGAAAGACCAATCATAAGCTTTAGCTTACTTGTACGGTGCTCTTCGTTTTAGTGTACTTTGACTGTGAAAGCATCCTATTCTTATATACAGGGTGTTAAAAAACCGCCAACAAAGCGGGAAACCACGTATTGTCCTCATCATAATGAACATTTTTGCCCTAGGAACTATACCTGGGAAATCAACGGTTTCCGAGATAATGAGGTTCAAAGTCGGACTTTTCAAAACTTTTTTTTTGCAGAAATGCATACAGTATCTAGTTCTTAACATACCTTCTCAAGAAGCCATATCAAAATTATGAATATTTCTTACAAAAAACGACGTTAAAACTGCAACCCGCAATGTATGCTAAACATCGACACTTCAATCTTAAGTAACATAAACTTATACCTACGCTTGCGCAATATGACTTCTGTGCGTTACACGTCCATTACGTAATAAAGTATTTTTCAAAATTATAACCTAAAAAACCAAAATCATTTCCCAGCAATAATTTATCGAAAAAGTATTTCGTTTTGGTGTCTAGTATGCGTGGCTTTCTGGTCTGTTGGCGGTCTTTTAACACCCTGTATAACATAAAACCAAATAAGCCATCCAATCAAATAGACGCTTCTGATTGGCCAATTTCATCCGAGCCAGCCAGACAGAGACAAGCTCGCTAAAATGGAAAAGCTTGGTTGGAACCGACCAATCAGAAGCGTCTATTTTCTTGGATGGCTCATTTAGTTTTATTTACTTTGACTGTGAAAACCCAGCTTTCAAGTGTTCATGACGATTTTCAGTTTAAAAAAAGTACCTACATATGTACGAAATAATAATATAATAGACAATCGTAGATAAATCTAAATAAAGTTTGCATTTTACTTTTGTCGATAGCTAGAGAATCAAATTAACCATAAAAACGGCAATTTATTGCTCAACTTGGCAACACTGCTTAATCTGTGATACGGATTCACAGAGTAGCGACTGATTAGTGATGTTGCCAGTGTAAATAAAATTACAATCACGGTACAGTCGAAAACAAAAGTCTATGTTGTGAGGAGTTGGGGACTCATCTCCAGTAAGCCTAGCATGACCGTCGTTATAGATAAGATAAGATAAGATAAAAAGTATTTATTTAAAAACCACACATAAATTATACAGACAGTTACAGTTTCAGAGATTGCAAAAAATGGTTAGAGTGCAGAACAGTAGGTAATGATTTTTCCGTTGGTCTCCACGCTAGATTTACATCTGTGTTGTGGAGGCCTAGATTGACGAAATTGTAAGTTAGGTTTAGATGGCGGGTCAACGCTGAGATTTAGTACAACCAATAGTGGTTCATAAAAAAAAAAAATTATATAAAAAATAGAAAAAGAGATAAAGAACTAACAATAAAAGGCATTATCTAAGAGCTCAAACGTGTAGTGTGATGAGGAGTGAGAGGGTGTGTAAGTGATGGTCGTGGATTTCTTAGTTCTCTCCCAAACTCACCCGTGAACACTCTGGGGGGCTACCCTTAACGCTATTGCGTTTATATCGACTAAGTTTTGGATTCGTATATTTAGTCTTGCTTGATTTGATACTTTGTAATGTATATTCAATGGTAATAGAGGCGATTTTGTACAATACAAATGTAAAATTGGTCTTAATGAAGAATACCATCAACTTTTGATTTTTACCCTACCATACACTCTATCAAAAATGGAAACATTGGGTGAAAAAAATTTTTTGATACGTCTTATAGTTCTCGAGATATTTAATTTTAAACTAGCTGTGCGACGGGCGCGCGGTCGTCGGCCGCTGTGACGTCACAACTCAACACGCACCCGACACATACACCGTAACACTCATTCAAAGGGCTGTATCTTTGGAACCATACTAGGTAGCCAGTTGAAATTTTCAGAGATTTTGTTTTATTATGGTTGATTACCAAAGTAATCATAAAAATTAAAAATATTAAAAAATAAGAGGGGTCCCCATACAAAAACATTGTTTTATACTTTTTGCTCTATAGAAAAAATGGTAAGACATACAAGCAACAAACTTGGTATGATTATAGGGCTTACTTCATAGCATAACAAAATAATATAAAAACCGGCCAAGTGCGAGTCGGACTCGCGCACGAAGGGTTCCTTACCATCTATAAGAAAGGCAAAAAAATCTCGTTTGTTGTATGGGAGCCCCCTTAAATGTTTATTTTATTCTGTTTTTTAGTATTTTTTGTTATAGCGGCAATAGAAATACATCATCTGTGAAAATTTCAACTGTCTAACTATCGGGGTTCATGAGATACAGCCGTGACAGACGGACAGACAGATGGACAGACGGACGGTCAGCGGAGTCTTAGTAATAGGGTCCCGTGTGGAACCCTTCGGGTACGAAACCCTAAAAACGGTCAAGCGCGACTCGGACTCACGCGCCGAGGTTCCGTATAAGCAGTTTTTTTTTTGTATGGCGGTAGGAAACACTCAGTGGGCGAGTTCTACTCGCACTTGGCCAGTTTTTTTGTGTGTTTCGTCAGGTCATTTTTCATAGCAGTCATCCATAGCTAAGTAATAATATATTATTTAAAGTACAAACCCGTGCTAGGGAATATTTTAAACAGAGCTTGTGGCTTTGAAACCAGTCCCTAGCGAATTTTTAACGTTATAAATAAGTAATATTATATTAAAACACTACTGTAACACTGACTAAACACACAAAAAAACTGGCCAAGTGCGAGTCGAACTCGCGCACTGAGAGTTCCGTACCACCATACAATAAAAAAAAACTGGTTATACGGACCCTCGGCGCGTGAGTCCGAGTTGCGCTTGACCGTTTTTTATATTTTTTTGTTATACCATGCAGTAAGCCCTATAATCATACCAAGTTTTATGCTTGTATGTCTTACCGTTTTTTCTATAGAACAAAAAGTATAAAACAACGTTTTTTGTATGGGGACCCCTCTTATTTTTTAATATTTTTTTATTTTTATTATTTCTCGGTTAATCTACTATAATAAAACATTATCTCTGAAAATTTCAACTGGCTACCTAGTACTGTTCCAAAGATACAGCCGTTTGAATGATTGTTACGGTGTATGTGTCGGGTGCGTGTTGAGTTGTGACGTCACGCGAGTTTGCCGCGCTCGCGCGAAAAACTCCAAAAGGACGGAAACTAAAACCGTCGTAACTTTAAAACTACTGGCTCGATTTGAATGAAACAAAAACAGGTGTATTTCTAAATTTTTTGGCTACACGGTCATAAAGTTTCAAGTGATTTAACAGACCCACGGACATTCTTCATTCGTGATGTAGATAGGTATTGAATGTTGTCAAGGGCAGAGCCATCCATGAGTCTATAAATCCTGAATAATATCCACGAAATAGCAATAAGGTCACCAAGGAAAATATAAACAACGTCTTCCGGCCAACTGATCTTGAAAATTACTGAAAATAGATCAGTTTCCGAATAGGCACCGGCTCGATAGCGCGAGAGTGCGGCAAAAATGGCGGCCGGCGCGTTTTAGCGGGAAAAGTTTCGACGCGGTTTTTGTGAAAAGCGTGAAAAGTTTTACTTTGCTCTGTCTAAGTATTACTTAGTTTTTTAGTGCTAATAATAGTACATTACTGCCGCGATCTGTAATGGGTGCGTTTCTGGCGCGCTTTTGATGGCCGACAGAGCGCAGCGTAGCGCAGCTCAAGGCCCTCACAGAAGTCACAGAGCGGTCAGCATTGCAGCCCTTGATGGACAAGCTGGAATGAAGGCCGACACCGAAGGTCGAGGCCTTTATAGCGCGGCCAGCAAGGGCTGCAATGATGACCAAACTTGAGGGCCGAGAGTGTAGCTAAGCTAAGCTCGAGGCAATCATAGCGTGGCCAGCAGCGCACTCATTGCAGACCAAGGCTTGTATAGTGCTTTACTCAAACAATGCGAGTAATTAAAATAGTAATTAGAATAGTAATTAAAATAGAAATTTAATTAGCTTACCATTTGTAGTAGATTAGGTACTTTCTGTCGATTTTCCATTCCGCAAACTTTTTGTTGGTAAGCAAGCAAGCTTTTGAAGCAAGTATTTTTCTTTGACTTCGGTGGCAATAAATTTCCCACTACTAATTTCGCTTGCTTGTGAATGTCCGGCGGTGTTAAACACATTAAATCGGAGGATTCGTCGCTTTAAGAGTTCACTTTTTCAACAAAAACACAGAAAAAGTCACTTCGAACAACGCGCGAAAAGCCGAAAACAATATGGCCGCGCTTTTTTTTTCTGTGCAATGTGTCGACTGCCAGTACCCATACAGCCCAATTCTAAATAAATACTTTTTGCGCCTGATGTTTGAGTTCTATTTATGAAACAAAACTCGACATTAATGGATTTTCATACAGTTTTTCTGGCCGCAAAACACGACATTAATGAAATTCCATACAACTTTTCTGGCGCCTAATCCAAGTAGCCCGCAAGTCCGTCTTTGCTCAAAGAAGGTTGTCGAATTAATGTCCACATTACGAGCTTTTTTGAGTAAATTATTATTATGTCCAACAAAAGTCTTAGTTATAAGTTCTAGTATCTACCAACCTAACAGTGTTTTGCGAATTAGTGAGTGGTGTGAGAAATATTTAGACTGTATTTTACATCTCAATATACTGAAATAAAATGCCTGGGGTATTAAAAAATATTGAGGAGCATCCCGAGGGTAGACCAATGACAGGTTTGTAGCAATTTATTCAGCGTACCTACGAACCTGTAGTACGTTACAGACAGGTACACAAGACAGCACGTCGACCCTTACAAGCTAGCACTCTACTCAGTTACGTTACGGGTGACTTTACAACAAAAGTGTACTCTCTGACGTGCTGTCGTGTGTGTACCTGTATGTAGGTACTTACAGGATATCTACCTAAGTCTTTGTACCTTAGCTGTTGCAGTATCGTATTTTAAAAGCTTAGAAGACACCAATATTTCTTCATTGCAAGAGGAATATCGCTGGCACAGCGCAAACACAAGTTAAGCCCTTACAGTGACGGGCGAACCAGATTGTGATAAAATGAAACACCTAGGAAGGCCCTATTCGCGGAATTCCTCCACACGAGAAAATATTAAAGTCAAAATTGGATCTAACTATTGTATTATACACAAGACAGCACGTTTACTCTTACATGCTAGCACTCTACTCGGTTACGGTACGGGCGAATTTACAACAAAAGTGTATCTACACTCTGACGTGCTGTCGTGTGTACCTAAGTACGCAAGACCAAGACAGCACGTCGTAACTACTATATCAAAATTTTAAATACCCCCGATATTTTTGCTTCAAATCAGCATATTTCATAAACGGCTGAACCCATTTTGATAAAACATTTAGGTATCTCAGAACACTCGCTAGACAACCTGCTTTCAGATAAAAAAGAACCGCATCCAAATCGGTTCAAACGTTTAAGAGCTACGGTACCACAGACACACACACACACACACACACACACACACACACACATAACTAATAAGTCTTATTACACCCCTCTTTTGGGTAGGGGTTAAAAAATATACTTAGGCAACTTTTTATCTAAGTTTGCGTGAAAGAAGTCGCGGGCATAAACTATTAAATTAATACCTACCTACTGAAATTCATTAGACATCCTGTGATCTGGCAGGTAGATATGCTACGCAGGTAAATACACACGACAGCACGTAGACGCTTACAAGCTAGCACTCTACTCTACTCGGTTAAATTACGGGCGACTTTACAACAAAAGTGTACACTTTGACGTGCTGACGTATGTACCTAGGTATTTAGGTAGTGGCAAAATTAATTACAAGAAGTGACCATGTAAATTTCAGCATTTAGTCATGCTATTCGTGTCCAAATGAAACGAAAATTAATTACGATTTGAGTGGTACAGTTTAGTTACACGCTAAGCACACCTTTTTGTTCGATTTACGCACTTATGCCCAGTGTGATAAAAATTACCGTGGGGTATACTAGACTGTCGCTGACCGTACGTAGGTAGGTACATAGGTACTTTCGAACTGCTTTTAATTAGGTTTTTATTCCACGTGTATTATTCATGTACCTACAGAATTAACGTATCTGCCTACTTTGCGAAAATAGTATTAGATATTTTTAGGGCGGTGTGTTTCCCAAACATCTGCGTATTTATGCGTTTTTATTTTATTAAGTGTGTGCATGTTATTATTAGGTACGACTTATAAAATATCACAAAACCAGGACCACCTACCTACCTACCTATGTTTATACCTCGCGACTTACCCCCGTAAAGAAATCTAAAATCTGAAATATTAATTTGGAATACCTACCTAGCTTTAATGAACCTAATTTGAATTTTCATGCTGAAATTCACAAATTCCTCAATAGAGTTTATGGTAATCACCTGTCGCCTTGAATTTCATTATACTAGGCCAGGGGTCGGCAACCTTTTCAGACAATAGCCAAAACTGTAAATATTTCCACTTTTTAAAGAGTTATTAAAAAATCTCGTTTCGATATGATACAATTTGCTTGTTGAGTAAAACTAAAAAGATCACCAATTCCATCCTTAGCTTCCTTGGTAGAAAAAAAAACTTACAATTTGAACGTTAGGTAACCTTCACTATTTAAAAAATTTTTTTTTTTTTCACAAAACGGGTTGATATTGGTCCTAATTTCCTAATGGCTGATAATTTTGGAAGGGTTCATGACACCTGAATCAGAATTTACCGCTCTGCGTGTCTGCATGTTTCTTTTTTGCTTATGGAACTGTAGAGTTCGAAAGAGCCGCATGCTGCGCGCGAGCCGCAGGTTGCCGACCCCTGCACTAGGCAATTTCAGAAATCCGGATGCGCCTTTTTTATTACTGATTTAAAAAGAGGGACATTATGTTTAATTTAACGTTACCTACCGTAACATACCTACCTGTTACATAACATAAAGAAATAATGTAAACAGGTAAAAGCAACCCGTAAAAGTTAGGGGGTCTGAAAATCTAGTACTTAGGTAGGTACACACGAAAGCACGTCAACTGCAGTGCAACTGCACACTTTCGTTTGTAAAGTCACCCGTAACGTAACCGATTAGAGGTGCTAGCGTGTAAGGGTCGACGTGCTGTCGGGTGTACCGTACCATCAATAATTGTTTAGTTATACCTACATAGTTTGATAACTCTATAAAAATTAAAACATGTGTTTCAAGAATGGCCCTAAAATTAAAATAAAAAAGGCGTAGCAAATGCTACGCCCCGACTACAGGGTGCACTCTAAGTCGATAGCGGAACTTTAAGTAGGCTGTCTACTGATCAATACAAACAACTTGTACTAGGTAGCCTACTGAAAGTTCCGCTATCGACTTAGAGTGCACACTGTAGTCTTTGTTTTTTTAAAATTTTAAAATAATCTGTTAACTAGAGAGCCTGAAAATGCGCTTACACTCATGAATAATTTCAACGTGTTGGGATTTTTCCTGTATCCCTGAGCCGGCTTAGGTATACACGTTCGTGTTTTCGTTCTACGTACACCAAACTTTTTTAATAAATAAAAAAAACATACGCCTGTCTGTCGGATGGATTACTTATATACGTTACCCTGCCAGCATACTAGCAAGCGTAGCATAACAATGGGTTAGAGCATAATAATATCTATGAGTGTATAACTCTACCTATCTCACTCTAAGTCAAACAAAAAAGTGAGGTGCATACAGGGTGGTCCAAATAAGAACGTCAATTTTTTTTAGATTCCTCGCGCCTAGGCCCTAGGGCTATCCAAAATTACCCCATGTAAGTTCAGCGATTTTTCGTGGTTTAGAAGTTATGATTTTTTTAATGTGTTTTTAAGCATTATTTTCCGGAACGTCTAAAGATAGTTATAACTTTTTCCCAGTATTATTTTTTGCACTTTTTTCTTTTGTGGCATGCATGATCAACTTGAATGTCTCTTTCATAGGTAAAAAAATCAAATACACAACATCTATCCAAGTTACCAAAATAAGAGACGAAAGTGAAAATTATAGATTCGAGGTGTTAAAGTCAAAAGATTTTATTCAATATGCCATAAATAAATTATTTACATTGAACTTCAAATAGGTATTATCAAAAGTAAAAAAAAAAAACTACTCCTGCTATATGGCTAATCCGGCACGCATATCATGCATGGTCAATAGATTGGTAATTCCATAACGTACGGCGGCCTTTTTTTTCTTGCATTATTATTTACATGGACCAAGACCTTGCCAAAAAGAACAAAGTTCTTCAACAATAAACTTCCTTTATTCATTGCATGGCGACTTCCACGTTTGGTGATCCCTGGTGCGGGCCTTAGCTACTGACTTGGTAGGCCACCAGTAGAAGTAGAGGGCAAAGAATGTCGCATGTAATAAATGTTCAACAAGTGTGTATCGGGCGAGCTGCCAACTACAAATGTTTACGCGTGTCGCTTATCGAGGGCTTTTGAACATTTTAACCCCATAATATTTTTGATGTTGGTAATCTGTCTCCTTGGTCTTTGTACGGTCGGCCACCGTCTAGGATACCCCAATGGTAGCTCTTACCGCGCGCAGCATAAGGGCGCCAATCGGAAAAAAATGGGTATCCTAGCGTGCATAGCTTTATCCTAGCGTTGATACGGAACTCTGTCTAATAAAAGAGCAGTAAAATCAAGCCATTTTACTGCTCAATCGTATCATGATCCTATCATTCGCACTCATCCAGCTTCTTAGTGTAAATGTCAGCATGTTTCACGTCTCACACGAGTGATTGAAACTTCCCATAAACCGCTCAGGGATAAATCTTGCGCATCACCAATCACCATGTGGCGTAGAGTTTAAGTTATAAACCGTAACGTGTTTATTTTTCCTGACACACCGGCAGACGCGGCTTGGGCAAATGTTACAGGAATGGCACGGGTTTTGCCGGTAAAAGTGGGTATTCTCTTCCGATGCTGAACTGCTATTGTATAACCCGTGTCATTAAAGAAAACATTTAGGATGGACTTCAAAACACTCGCCCTCACGCTCTAATTAATACAGTCAAAGCGAGACAACGCTAGGTTTTTAACTCCGTCCTAAATGTTTCATTTAATGACACGGGTTATAGGCTAACTAGCGCCACCAATGTTAAAAAAATCTTAGCCTTTATAATAATCCGCTTTTCAAAAAAGTAGTCAGTAGGAGTTTTATGTTTTAGTAATAGCGATTTTTAGATCCTATACAACCTGCAATCGAGGAACAACAACCTAGGCTGCAATTTCGTTTATGCCAAAAAACGGCCGTTTCTGCCAAAAGTTAAATTGTATCCTAGATTCCTGGATCTCGGCCCTGGGCTGATGGTTCTAAAAATTGCTATAAACTTTTACTGATTACTTTTTCAAAAAGGGGGTTATACAAAAAGCCATATTTTTTTATCATTGGTGGCGCTAGTTAGCCCTTATTCAGCCTTAACATACTCTCTCTCCCACTTTATGTTAGGAGAGTCCCTGTATTCTCTATAACAGTGTTTTTCAACCTGTCGGTCGCGACCCCTGGCTACCTTAGGGGGGTCGCTAAGTTTTTATGGTTTAAAGGTGTACCTAGTTGTACGACGTACCGTCCTCTTAACAATGGAAAAAATCGGCTGTAGGTAAGTATAGGATAGAGACAGATAGAGAACACCTTATTGTTCACCAGAAAAAAATATTTACAAGAATATTATAATACCTAGTACTTACAGATGATTATATAAACTTTTTTTTGAAAGTGAAGGTGAGATAAAAGTGAAGCATCAAAGTGTCACTTACAGAAGAGGACATTCTGGTACTGCTGAGATTTATTTACGTAGGTGGCAATATTTTCTTTCACCCGGTGGTGGCCGAAAACAGATTTTATTGCTAGGGTATTTATACCCTAAAGTAAATTGGCCTGACCAAAATGTACAGAAATACCGGACTGTGGAGTTAGTGGGCAAAGGACACGACAGAAAGTTGCTCAAATTAACTGAAAAGTGCGCAAAAGTTTTATTTTATTTTATTGATTGGGTACCTACACAAAACGGGTTTTACAGAACAATTTGCTCTATTCTTTCTGGATTCAGAACGCAGAGCTGTCTGGTAGAATTATTGTAGGTGGCCCACCTCATTGAAGAAACAACCTAAGATGCAAGTTAAGACGGAGATTCGACCCATATAAAACAGATTCCGTTTAGAGTTTGGTAGAAACGAAAATTTTGCCCAGTCCACGCTCAGGGATCACAGTCCACGGAAACGAAGTCTAAAGCATATTCCTTTCTAGATGGTCAGTTGGTCAGGCATTTTGCTAAGTCACTTCCGCAACCCTTTTGCAGACTACTGCGCGGACGAAATCGCAGACAAAAGCTAGTACCTAAATCACTAAAAGGTTAAGAACCACTGGTATACGTACACCCACATTACGCCAAGAGCTCTATCTGCATAAAGTATCACCAATCAAAGATAAACTGAAGCCATTTCCTTATCACGGCAAGTATGAAATTGCTTGTCCGTTGTTTTAGAACTGTTTGAAGCAATCTTCCAGATTAACCGTCTGTGAAAGAGGTCTTGTTACTTTGTAGATATAACAATAAAAATCGAATGGTTAATAGGTAAATAAGAGCATTTTATGACTGGATCTAGTTTTCTCAAGATTTATCTAAACTAACAGCACCTGGCTATCATTGCGTCTAGCTAGCGTCACAGTTTTTTTTAAAGAAATAGCACACAGATAGAGATAATGTTTTTCTTCTTTCTAAGTAGGTACCTAGAATCTAGATCAACAGATTGAGAAAGGTGTTTCAAAAAGGACATGTGACACAGAAAGGAGTCGCATAACTCATCAATACAAGCAACTTTTACTGCACCACCTACTATGGCAGTAGGTACTAGGTATGTACGAGTATCGAATTTTGGTATGGAACCGCTGTCTTTTTTTTTTATTTCGCAGATGCCCCCTTAGTAAAATTTGCTTGTGTTGATGAGTTTCACGACCGCGGTACCTTTTTTAAAACTCTGTAGGTATAGTAGGTAAGGTCGGCCACAGTCACAGGTACCCCATGGCAGCTCTTACCGCGCTCGGCATAAGGGCGCCAATCGAGCAAAGCCAATCTTAGCGTGTGGCCGACTGTATCTACAAGGATAGGGAAAACAAGAATCGGACCCTCCCTCCTGAATAAGGAGTGTCCGATTGAACAAGTTGCTACGTCGCGTTTATGAATGTGATCCGTGATAGCGCACCCGGCAGACAGTTTTGTATCAATTTAGAATGTCGGAGTGTCCCCAGAGTGAAGCGGTGAGGTAAGCTGTGGGCGCGGCCAATCGTCTCTACAATGTAGGCACAACAAGGAGCTAATGAAGAATACCATCAACTTTTGATTTTTACCTTACCAAACACTCTATTAAAAATGGAACCATTGGGTGAAAAAATTATTTTGATACGTCTTATAGTTCTCGAGATATTTAATTTTAAACTAGCTGTGCGACGGGCGCGCGGTCGTCAGCTGCTGTGACGTCACAACTCAACACGCACCCGACACATACACCGTAACACTCATTCAAAGGGCTGTATCTTTGGAGCCGTACTAGGTAGCCAGTTGAAATTTTCAGAGATTATGTTTTATTATGGTTAATTACCAAAGACATAATAAAAATTAAAAAATATTAAAAAATAAGAGGGGTCCCCATACAAAAAACCTTGTTTTATATTTATTGCTCTATAGAAAAAACGGTAAGACATACAAGCAAAAAACTTGGTGTGATTATAGTGCTTACTGCATAGTATAACAAAATAATATAAAAACCGGCCAAGTGCGAGTCGGACTCACGCGCCGAGGATCCGTATAACCAGTTTTTTTTACTAGGTAGCCAGTTGAAATTTTCAGAGATTATGTTTTATTATGGTTAATTACCAAAGACATAATAAAAATTTAAAAATATTAAAAAATAAGAGGGGTCCCCATATAAAAAACCTTGTTTTATATTTTTTACTCTATAGAAAAAACGGTAAGACATACAAGCAAAAAACTTGGTGTGATTATAGTGCTTACTGCATAGTATAACAAAATAATATAAAAACCGGCCAAGTGCGAGTCGGACTCGCGCACGAAGGGTTCCGTAAGAACGGCAAATAATCACGTTTGTTGTATGGGAGCCCCCTTAAATGTTTATTTTATTCTGTTTTTTAGTATTTGTTTTTATAGCGGTAATAGAAATACATCATCTGTGAAAATTTCAACTGTCTAACTATCACGGTTCATGAGATACAGCCGTGTCAGACGGACAGACAGACGGACAGACGGACGGACAGACAGACGGACAGACGGACGGACAGCGGAGTCTTAGTAATAGGGTCCCGTGTGGAACCCTTCGGGTATGAAACCCTAAAAACGGTCAAGCGCGACTCGGACTCACGCGCCGAGAGTCCGTATAACCAGTTTTATTTTATTTTATGGCGGTAGGGAACTCTCAGTGCGCGAGTTCTACTCGCACTTGGCCAGATTTTTGTGTGTCTAGTCAGGTCATTTTTCATTTTTCAAAGCCGTCATCCATAGCTGGGTCATTCTTTGAGAGGTCGATTTTTTTGGTCACACCCTAGTATCTACTAAATTATACATCACACAGTACTAAAGTAGCACTTAATCGTCTACTTAACTAACGGTCTATTGAGGCATATCAAATAAAATCTATATTTCATAGAGGAAATTGCCTAAATATCCCTTTGAAGGTCAAAAAATGGGTGATTTTGCAAGTATTTTGCATGTCACACGCGTGTGCTCCTGGTATGTTTTTGTTTGTGGTTTTACTCATGTGCCCACTACTGTGCTAATTTATACCTTTTTAAATGCCCAAAGAGTGCCTCTATCCAATCGTATATCCAGCATTCTAATAGAATGAAAACTCTTGTGTCTGTAGACGTTTAAACTAATGTCACGCGGCGAGCGAAGTTGAAACCGCTCGACAAAAGTATGCTTTTATACGTACTTGAATACGCGGTAAGTGTCTTGTGATTGGTGTAAAATATCGCCAATTTAACCACGGTGCTAAGATGGGACGGGTATGTCGCTAACTTTCGCGCCAACACTGTGAGGTGAGTTCTTCACTTTTTTTTAATTTTGGTTCGGGAGGGTAATTGAAACTTGTGGTCAGTTTTGCTAGTTAAGTGATACTATTTGCACTTAACTATCTAAAGTACAGGATTGGGTATGTCCCTCAGTAGGTATTGACATCAAAATAAATACGATAGCTTTTATAGTTAAAGAGAAACAACGTCATTTTTTAATTTTATTGATATCCATGGCCCTAAAATCCATGGATTTAAGCCATGGATATCACATACCGGCCATGGATATCAAGTAAATGTTCTTAAATTTCACTTATTTTAGGGTTACGTACCGAAAAAGTGCCAAATAAGACCCTATTACTAATCCAGTACATATTTGCATGTCTGTTTGCTTGTTTGCCTTACGTTTAACGGGCTATTGTTAACTTTAAATATAATAGGTTGAATAATAAGCAAGCAGTTGATTTTTTCACAGAATCAATCTATCTATCTATTTATCTACATTTTTTTAAATCCATTGTGTTTATACGGCTTAATTAATGTACACAAGATTAATAAAAACCGGCCGGTGCAAGCCGGACTCACGAACCGAGGGTTCCTAACTTTCTTTCAAAGAGGGATTCTTCCAAATACATGCAAAGAATGGTCATTCTACTAGTTATTAAAAAAAACAAAGAGGGATTCTACCAAATACATGAAAATAATGGTAGAATTAGCTGAGGCAGAGTAATAAAGTCCCGTTTAGCACCCTTCGTGCACAATATCCTAAAATTTTTCCTTGTTAGTCGGAGTCGCGTACCGGGGATACCGTACCACCACCTAAAGTAAGGGGTAAATATAATATTAAAATATGTTACACAAATATTGTGGTGGTACGGAACCCTGAGTGTGCGAGTCTGACTCGTACTACTATGCTGGGTTAAAAAAAATAAAGGCCTAAGACATCTACGTATGAGATGATTTATTTTACCTTTGCAAATACTTTTATATGTAACTTTGAGAAGCAATAAAAGTCTATATTATTGAATTTTTTATGAGATGATTTAAATAGCCTCCAGTGGTACCTTCACTCACACTAGATGGATGAAGGGGCCACCCACTTGGCGCTGCAGTGCCTGAGACATTGTTTTAGATGGTGCTGCTGGGTTATATTCTACTAATATGTATATTATGTATTTACGATACTTCTTCACGCCTAAACGGCTGGATGGCTTTGGATGAAATTCGGGATGGATGTGTAATTGTTTATTCATGTTATAGCTTTTAAATAATAGTAGCTGTTTATCAAAACGTTTTATAAGACTTAAGGCCTGAAATTAATGAGAACTTAAGAATTAATGTTACAATTTTATAGAATTTGTTGAGCATAATTTATCTCTTTTATTATTTAATAACTCAGCATGTGTTTGCTTAAAATAAATCTATGAGCAATTGAAAAAGTTTAAAAACTGCTAAACTTTTACTGTTTTTTCTCAAAATAAAACTTTGATTACTTTGGTTTGATTATTATGATGTTTTATTTATATACTTTTCCTTCACTAAGCCCCTGTTTAAGTCTGTGACAGTTCATGAGTGACAATCAAGCTAAAGGAAGCATTTATGTACCACTGAAATTACTGTTTATATTCATTTTGGACACTATTTGATATCCATGGCATATTTTTTGATATCCATGGCCTGTCAAAATAGAAGATTTTTTTCTGATTAACCTATAAAGCCTACAGGTGTGCCTCATCGACATATTGGCTAGTTTTTAAGCCCTTTTATCCTCTGTATTTTTAGTTTTCACCAACGACGAGAAAAAATAAAAGCCATGGATATCAACGAAGAACGCTTTTTTGAAGAATCATCCAGCTAAGTAAGAATATATTATTTAAGTGCAAACTAAAGCTCTGTTTAAACAAAATATTTTAAACAGAGCTTGCGACTTTAAAACCTGTCCCTAGCGAATTTTTAACGTTATAAGTAAGTAATATTATATTAAAACACTACTGTAACACTGACTAAACACACAAAAAAACTGGCCAAGTGCGAGTCGAACGAGAGTTCCGTACCACCATATAATAAAAAAAACTGGTTATACGGATCCTCGGCGCGTGAGTCCGAGTTGCGCTTGACCGTTTTTTATATTTTTTTGTTATTCTATGGAGTAAGTCCTATAATCATACCAAGTTTGATGCTTGTATTATTTTTCTATTTTTCTATAGAGCAAAAAGTATAAAACAACGTTTTTTGTATGGGGACTCCTCTTAATTTTAATTTTTTTTTTTTTTTATTATTTCTTGGGTAATCCACCATAATAAAACATAATCTCTGAAAATTTCAACTGGCTACCTAGTACGGTTCCAAAGATACAGCCGTTTGAATGAGTGTTACGGTGTATGTGTCGGGTGCGTGTTGAGTTGTGACGTCACGCGAGTTTGCCGCGCTCGCGCGAAAAACTCCAAAAGGACGGAAACTAAAACCGTCGTAACTTTAAAACTACTGGCTCGATTTGAATGAAACAAAAACAGGTGTATTTCTAAACGTTTAGGCTACACGGTCATAAAGTTTCAAGTGATTTAACAGACCCACGGACATTCTTCATTCTCGGTATTCTTGCATTCAACACAAGGAAAAATCTCATGTCATTTCGATCTCGACTGCTCCCGAAGTCCCGACCACTCGAGTCATGTCGAGCGAAAAAGGCAAACATCTCGCAGAAATCTCGTGCCTTATGTCGAGGATGACTTCGTGAAAATAGGAGATGTGACATTTGCCGCAAAATTCCATTTTTTTCTCAGGACGATCACTTTACCATCTACTCTACAGCCGGGCGCGTTTTTATCCGATTTTTTTTTTCAGAATATTTTTACAAGGCAATTTTGAAATAGCTTCAAACCTCAGACACGTAAACTTCTAAATGTGATTTCCAACAACTTTTGTTCTACGACTTTGGTGAAAGCGCATTTTTTTTTCTTCGTACAATTCGGAAGGCCAAGTTTTTTGTTCGAAAGTCCGTTATTGGCTTAATCTTTAGACAATATTGAGAAACTAATTTAAATATTTTTTATTTTGGTCCAGTAGCTTTGTTTTTATGCGCTAAAATGTTTTGTTCCTATGACCGCCAACAGTATGCAGACCGTCGCGTGACGTCATAAAACCGTATCTTTGAAACGTTGTAAAATCCAAACTAATGAACCAAAATAAAAAATATTGAAATTAGTTTCTCAATATTGTCTAAAGATAAGATTAAGCCAATAACGGACTTTCGAACAAAAAACTTTGCCTCCCGAATTAGTTTTGCTGCATACTTGAATCAAACGCGAATGATCCTCATTCTAGCGACGGATCAACAGGTAGCCGGTAGCGTACCCTCGCGCCGCACAGCGCCGGCACCTTGGCCGCACGCCAGAGATCTCCTATGAACTTGAGTGTGTTATTCTCGTCCATATCCTGCACTCTACCGTCTACCGGATTGTGGGCTCCGGGAGGTGACACATTTTGATACTCATCAACATCATCATTTGATTCAGTCTTTCCCAACGTGGGCGATAACGCCCCCTTGTGGGCGCTGCAGGCCTAAAGGGGGGCGGTAAGAGACCCAGAAAAAAAAAGATACTCTGTCCGAATACTATAAAGTTGCGTTTCAATAATCAGTTATAAGTACTTAGCGGTTTTTAAGTATGTTTAAAAAGGGGGGCGTTAAAAAATAATTTATTCTTAAACAAGGGCAGTAGACAAAAAAAGGTTGGGAACCCCTGATTTGATTTAAAAAATATCAGCTGCTTCTGGTGCAGTAGGTATCGATTTTTAGTATTCAAACAAAAAAGAGTCGTCAAAATCGGTCCATCTAGAAAAAAGTTCTGAGGTAACAAACATAAAAATAAAAATACCTACGGGGTCTATTAAAAACGTTCAACTTTCGAAATCGCACGCTACAGCACCATAATTTATCGTGCATATATTATGTTTCCATAATTTATCGTGCATGCATATATTATGTTTTTTTTCCAGCGAAAAGACGACGACGTTTTTACACTGTGAAAGACACTTGACACTTTTAGTCCAGCTGGAGTTTGTTGACCTGGAATCAGTTTTATTTTATTTTAGCATCTCATTTGAGTGCCAATGTCAAGGTATTTGAGATTTAATTTCGTTGGTGAATTTCAGTTGTCGTTTCAAGAATAATTTGACGCGCTGTCTACTGTTATCTAAACGTGTAATCTTTTTTGGAAATAAATTTATTATTATTATTATTACTGTACATACTCGCAAGGTAAAAAAACCGGCGAAGTGCGAGTCGGACTCGCGTACGAAGGGTTCCGTACCATTATCTATAAAAACGTTAAAAAAAAACACTTTTGTTGTATGGGCTGCCCCCTTAAATATACCCCTTAAATATAGTTTTTTAGTATTTGATGTTATAGCGGCAACAGAAATACATCATCTGTAAAAATTTAAACTGTCTAACTATCACGGTTCATGAGATAAGCCTGGTGACAGACGGACAGACAGACGGACGGACAGCGGAGTCCTAGTAATAGGGTCCCGTTTTACCCTTTGGTACGGAACTCTAAAAACTTAAACAGGTTTCAAAGCACATTATCTCTGTCGCGTCTCAACAAGGCATTTATTTTAAGCGATTGCCTTTGTTAAGCTTTTTTAATGTCCTTTGTGCAGGTCCCAATGAAAATGTCAAGAAATGAGAATGTAATCTCTAAGATGGGAATGCTTAAAACAGAGACAGCCAATTATTTCTTCGAGCTTTGAAAAACTTTTCCCAACTCCCGAGTGATTTTCAGAGCAAAATACAGTGATTTCTTTGCCTGACGTCTAAAAGTAATCGTATGAGGTAGTGGCCACCCCTGGTTTCAGAATTTTTACGCCACCCATAGGGTCTTTGACATGTTTTATATCGATTTAACGGTTTCACTTACCTTTTATTTTGTCGGAAAAGCCGACATGTTTCGACCTCGTCCGGAAGTCTTAATCATGGAGGAGGGAAGACGAAGCGTTAGTCACGGCGTTCATCCGCTCACTGCGGGCTCGTGACATGGCTTATCGATTGTTATTAAGATGAAATACGTCTCACAAATAGCGCCGCCAATGAAAAAAAATCATATCTTTTTTTTTATGCGTTTTTAGCAAAAAGTGCTCCTGCGATTTTTCAACGCGAGGCTAAACTATTTTTAGGACCTAAGGTTTGGATTCCAGATCCTAGAACTTAAGAATGCAATCGATTATCACCAAAATTGGCCACTTTTGGCGAGAATCGATTGCATTCGTAGGAAATCCAATCCTGGAATCCAAACCTTAGGTCCTAAAAATAGTTAAGCCTCGCGTTGAAAAATCGCAGGAGCGTTTTTTGCTAAAAACGAATAAAAAAAAAAGATGTGATTTTTTTTCCATTGGCGGCGCTAGTTGTGAGACGTACGGCGTCTTAATCAACAACAACTGGGACCGACAGTTGATGGGATTATACAGGGCAGTAGGTACATTTTTAACCCCTAAAAAGAGGGGTGTTAGAAGTTTTACCGCTATGTGTGTGTCTGTGTCTGTGGCTGAGGGTATGGCACTGTACGTAGCTCTTAAACGGGTGAACCAATTTGCATTCGGTTTTTTTTTTATTTCAAAGCAGGTTAGAATGAAATTTGTATGTTACCCTTAGGCAAAACATGCACCCAATTTTGTACGCAAAGTTTTTTGTTCGAAAGTCCGTTATTGGCTTAATCTTATCTTTAGACAATATTGAGAAACTAATTTCAATATTTTTTATTTTGGTTCAGTAGGGGGGGGGTTCAGCCCCGGGCGGAAAAAACCCACGCTACGCCACTGGGGCACACGCAGGCAGCGCTGAAATGGTAAAAATGCGAACTTTTAAATAATAAGAAATATACGTAAACGTTCAATAGAATTAAGTACAAAGTATCGAGCTATTCGAAAAGTCGTCGTAGAACAAAAGTTGTTGGAAATCACATTTAGACAAAAATTACCCTGTATATATTTCCTAGGTTAGGTATATCATTTCACATAATCTTCGCCTTTCTATGAAAGTGTCAGAGTACTGAGTTTTTTCCGGGAAACGTTTTTGTCGGAAGAGAAGATTATGAAACAAGAACTTGTGAAAAATACGGTATTACCTACCTACTAAAAATTGTGCTTATTATCCAACAAAAGAACTGAACAAAGTCGCGTAAAAAGTGGTAATACGGTCGGCCACGGTCTAGAATACCCCAAGGTGTGAGTTGCTGACTATCTGCCGGTTTCTGAATCGAGAAATTCGCTAAACAAGCACTTACAGTACCTACTTCCAAATTAATAATGCGCATAGTGATTTTCGCAATGGTCAGTGTTTCCCAAGCATCGGGAGACGATATCTTTATAGAGTGGTAAAATGAAAATAAAAATGAAAAAAATATTTACAAAATTTAAAGAAATTTTGTCACAGACAGCTATCTTTACATAAAAATAACAATAAAATTTATTTACTTCATGCATAATTTAATAGAATATTACGGTCTTACGATTAAATGATTCGGGTGTTTCCGGGATTTACGTCCATTAGCGAAGATCTGTATGCGCATTATTGATTTGGGACTAGGTACTGTACCTAAGTACACAGTATGTATCGTTCTGTCTCTGCAGATTTCTCACATAAGACCGTGACAGAACGATACTTAAGTATTTACTTAGTAAAATTCTCAATTCAGAAACCGGGCCTATACATGATAACATTAAATTATCTCCCAGTCTAACCACACAGACAGAAGTATTCTCCATTCAGGATGTGGTGGGATGATGATGTTTATTAGTTTAATAAAATTATGATATTAATAATGTGTTTTTTGGCTCACTTTTGGTTCATATAACTTTCTTTATTGCTTTGGTTTATGGGCTCTAGATTTATAGTTTCATTTAATACAGTTTCACCCAACCTAACATGTATGAAAACGAAAGATGGTTACCAGTTACCACAGTTTGAAAGGGTAAATATTATGGTATCCAGGTAGTACCTAAACAAGACAGCACGTCAACCCTTACAAGCACTCTACTCGGTTGAGTTACGGGCGACTCTACAACAAAAGTGTACCGACGCTCTGACGTGTTGTCGTGTGTACCTACGAACCTATAAACTCTTTATCTGTATTGAAACTGCCATTAGCAAAATTAAGACTGCCATATTTGAACTGGGCGGTGCGTGCAGTAGAGCGTTACTGAAACTTCCGAATTTGCTGCCTACACCTTCGTCAGCGCCTTGTGTAAATAGTTCTTCTTTTAGTACAGTCGCCAGCGACCGTTTAATTTTCTTGAAAGGTTACCGGTTCCCCTTTTGATATGTTGTAAAGCACGTCATTCTGGGTACAAACATCTAATTTTTTAAGGTCCTAACCCGCCGCATCAATGAGAAATTTAAGGTCAAAGTTACGAAAAAATGCACTTAATTCAGAGTAAAAGGTTACCGGTTCCCCTTTTGATATGTTGTAAAACACGTCATTCTGGGTACAAACACCTAATTTTTGAAGTTCCTAACCCGCCGCATCAATGAGATATTTAAGGTCAAAGTTACGAAAAAATGCACTTAATTCAGAGTAAAAGGTTACCGCTTGCCACCTTGATATTGTGAAAATTTATGCAATTTCACATACTACAACCTAAATCTTGCAGTCCCTAACCCGCCGCATCCATGAAAAAAATTAAGTCAAAAATCGAAAAATGCGTTTTGGCAATGAATGTATGGGTACCTTGCTTTACATCCGGTAGTTCTGAATTTTGGCTGATTTGTTTATGATGTTGGCCCAATGAATTATCCAAGTTTGTGATCTCGAGCGCCGACCGCAACCATGTCAAAAACCGAAAAAACCGCGAAATTGTATTGAGAGCAATGCCTTTTTTCAGTTTTTGGCCACATTTTTGCTCCGATTTTTCTGTAACTTAGTACAAGTACTCTTCGACAAAATCAAATAGTAACACATTCTTAAAATTTTCAAGAATTCCCCCCTAGCCGGTAAAATTGTATGTCAAAAGTCACCAAAAATGCAGTTAATTCACTTAAAAGGTTACCGCATGCCGTTGTGAAATTGTGATAAAATACGTAATTTGAGCTACAAAATACCAAATCTTGCCGTTCTTAACCCGCCGCATCAATGAGATATTTAAGGTCAAAGTTACGAAAAAATGCACTTAATTCAGAATAAAAGGTTACCGCTTGCCACCTTGATATTATGAAAATTTATGCAATTTCACATACTAGAACCTAAATCTTGCAGTCCCTAACCCGCCGCATCCATGAAAAAAATTAAGTCAAAAATCGAAAAATGCGTTTTGGCAATGAATGTATGGGTACCTTGCTTTACATCCGGTAGTTCTGAATTTTGGCTGATTTGTTTATGATGTTGGCCCAATAAATTATCCAAGTTTGTGATCTCGAGCGCCGACCGCAACCATGTAAAAAACCGAAAAAACCGCGAAATTGTATTGAGAGCAACGCCTTTTTTCAGTTTTTGGCCACATTTTTGCTCCGATTTTTCTGTAACTTAGTACAAGTACTCTTCGACAAAATCAAATAGTAACACATTCTTAAAATTTTCAAGAATTCCCCCCTAGCCGGTAAAATTGTATGTCAAAAGTCACCAAAAATGCAGTTAATTCACTTAAAAGGTTACCGCATGCCGTTGTGAAATTGTGATAAAATATGTAATTTGAGCTACAAAATACCAAATCTTGCCGTTCTTAACCCGCCGCATCAATGAGATATTTAAGGTCAAAGTTACGAAAAAATGCACTTAATTCAGAATAAAAGGTTACCGCTTGCCACCTTGATATTATGAAAATTTATGCAATTTCACATACTAGAACCTAAATCTTGCAGTCCCTAACCCGCCGCATCCATGAAAAAAATTAAGTCAAAAATCGAAAAATGCGTTTTGGCAATGAATGTATGGGTACCTTGCTTTACATCCGGTAGTTCTGAATTTTGGCTGATTTGTTTATGATGTTGGCCCAATGAATTATCCAAGTTTGTGATCTCGAGCGCCGACCGCAACCATGTAAAAAACCGAAAAAACCGCGAAATTGTATTGAGAGCAACGCCTTTTTTTCAGTTTTTGGCCACATTTTTGCTCCGATTTTTCTGTAACTTAATACAAGTACTCTACGACAAAATCAAATAGTAACGTATTCTTAAAATTTTCAAGAATTCCTACCTAGCTGGTAAAATTGTATGTCAAAAGACTCAAAAGTCACCAAAAATGCAGTTAATTTACTTAAAAGGTTACCGCATGCCGTTGTGAAATTGTGATAAAATACGTAATTTGAGCTACAAAATACCAAATCTTGCCGTTCTTAACCCGCCGCATCAATGAGATATTTAAGGTCAAAGTTACGAAAAAATGCACTTAATTCAGAATAAAAGGTTACCGCTTGCCACCTTGATATTATGAAAATTTATGCAATTTCACATACTAGAACCTAAATCTTGCAGTCCCTAACCCGCCGCATCCATGAAAAAAATTAAGTCAAAAATCGAAAAATGCGTTTTGGCAATGAATGTATGGGTACCTTGCTTTACATCCGGTAGTTCTGAATTTTGGCTGATTTGTTTATGATGTTGGCCCAATGAATTATCCAAGTTTGTGATCTCGAGCGCCGACCGCAACCATGTAAAAAACCGAAAAAACCGCGAAATTGTATTGAGAGCAACGCCTTTTTTTCAGTTTTTGGCCACATTTTTGCTCCGATTTTTCTGTAACTTAATACAAGTACTCTACGACAAAATCAAATAGTAACGTATTCTTAAAATTTTCAAGAATTCCCCCCTAGCCGGTAAAATTGTATGTCAAAAGACTCAAAAGTCACCAAAAATGCAGTTAATTCACTTAAAAGGTTACCGCATGCCGTTGTGAAATTGTGATAAAATACGTAATTTGAGCTACAAAAAACCAAATCTTGCCGTTCCTGACTCGCCGCAAACATGAAAAATTTCAAGCCTAAAGTAGGCAAAAATGCACTTAATTCAGAATAAAAGGTTACCGCTTGTCACCTTGATATTGTGAAAATTTACGTAATTCTACGTAATAGAACCTAAATTTTCCAGTTCCTAACCCATGAAAAAAATTAAGTCAAAAATCGAAAAATGCGTTTTGGCAATAAATGTATGAGTAGGTACCTTGCATTACATCCGGTTGTTCTGACTTTTGGCTGATTTGTTTATGAGGTTGGCCCAACCAAGTTTGTGATCTCGAGCGCCGACTGAAACCATGTAAAAAACCGAAAAAACCGCGAAATTGTATTGAGAGCAACGCCTTTTTTTAATTTTTGACCACTATTTTTCTCCGATTTTTCTGTTACTTAGTACAAGTGCTCTACGACAAAATCAAATAGCAACATATTCTTAAAATTTTCTAGAATTCCCGCCTAACAGGTAAAATTGTATGTCAATGGTCACCAAAAATGCTCTTATTTTACTTAGAAGTATACCGCAAGCCGCCATGAAATTGTGATAAAATACGTTATTTGAACAACAAAAACTTAAATTACGTATTTTATCACAATTTTACAACGGCATGCAATAACCTTTTAAGTGAATTAACTGCATTTTTGGTGACTTTTGACATACAATTGTACCGGTTAGGGGGGAATTCTTGAAAAATTTAAGAATACGTTACTATTCGATTTTGTCGTAGAGTACTTGTACCAATTTAAAGAAAAATCGGAGCAAAAATGTGGCCAAAAACTGAAAAAAAGGCGTTGCTCTCAATACTATTTCGCAGTTTTTTCGGTTTTTTACATGGTTGGGGCCGGCGCTCGAGATCACAAACTTGGATAATTCATTGTGCCAACATCATAAACAAATCTGCCAAAAGTCAGAAATACCGGATGTAAAGCAAGGTACCCATACATTCATTGCCAAAACGCATTTTTCGATTTTTGACTTTATTTTTTTCATGGATGCGGCGGGTTAGGGACTGCAAGATTTAGGTTCTATTAATGTGGAATTGCATAAATTTTCACAATATGAAGGTGTTAAGCGGTAACCTTTTATTCTGAATTAAGTGCATTTTTTCGTACGTTTGACCTTAAATTTCTCATTGATGCGGCGGGTTAAGAACGGCAAGATTTGGTTTTTTGTAGCTCAAATTACGTATTTTATCACAATTTCACAACGGCATGCGGTAACCTTTTAAGTGAATTAACTGCATTTTTGGTGACTTTTGAGTCTTTTGACATACAATTTTACCGGCTAGGGGGGGAATTCTTGAAAATTTTAAGAATACGTTACTATTTGATTTTGTCGTAGAGTACTTGTACTAAGTTACAGAAAAATCGGAGCAAAAATGTGGCCAAAAACTGAAAAAAGGCGTTGCTCTCAATACAATTTCGCGGTTTTTTCGGTTTTTTACATGGTTGCGGTCGGCGCTCGAGATCACAAACTTGGTTAATTCATTGGGCCAAATCATAAACAAATCAGCCAAAAGTCAGAACTACCGGATGTAAAGCAAGGTACCCATACATTCATTGCCAAAACGCATTTTTTCGATTTTTGACTTAATTTTTTTCATGGATGCGGCGGGTTAGGGACTGCAAGATTTAGGTTCTAGTATGTGGAATTGCATAAATTTTCACAATATCAAGGTGGCAAGCGGTAACCTTTTATTCTGAATTAAGTGCATTTTTTCGTACGTTTGACCTTAAATTTCTCATTGATGCGGCGGGTTAAGAACGGCAAGATTTGGTTTTTTGTAGCTCAAATTACGTATTTTATCACAATTTCACAACGGCATGCGGTAACCTTTTAAGTGAATTAACTGCATTTTTGGTGACTTTTGAGTCTTTTGACATACAATTTTACCGGCTAGGGGGGAATTCTTGAAAATTTTAAGAATACGTTACTATTTGATTTTGTCGTAGAGTACTTGTACTAAGTTACAGAAAAATCGGAGCAAAAATGTGGCCAAAAACTGAAAAAAGGCGTTGCTCTCAATACAATTTCGCGGTTTTTTCGGTTTTTTACATGGTTGCGGTCGGCGCTCGAGATCACAAACTTGGATAATTCATTGGGCCAACATCATAAACAAATCAGCCAAAATTCAGAACTACCGGATGTAAAGCAAGGTACCCATACATTCATTGCCAAAACGCATTTTTCGATTTTTGACTTAATTTTTTTCATGGATGCGGCGGGTTAGAGACTAAAAGATTTAAGTTCTAGTATGTGGAATTGCATAAATTTTCATGATATCAAGGTGGCAAGCGGTAACCTTTTATTCTGAATTAAGTGCATTTTTGCCTACTTTTGGCTTGAATTTTTTCATGTTTGCGGCGGGTCAGGAACGGCAAGATTTGGTTTTTTGTAGCTCAAATTACGTATTTTATCACAATTTCACAACGGCATGCGGTAACCTTTTAAGTGAATTAACTGCATTTTTGGTGACTTTTGAGTCTTTTGACATACAATTTTACCGGCTAGGGGGGAATTCTTGAAAATTTTAAAAATACGTTACTATTTGATTTTGTCGTTGAGTACTTGTATTAACTTACAGAAAAATCGGAGCAAAAATGTGGCCAAAAACTGAAAAAAAGGCGTTGCTCTCAATACAATTTCGCGGTTTTTTCGGTTTTTTACATGGTTGCGGTCGGCGCTCGAGATCACAAACTTGGATAATTCATTGGGCCAACATCATAAACAAATCAGCCAAAATTCAGAACTACCGGATGTAAAGCAAGGTACCCATACATTCATTGCCAAAACGCATTTTTCGATTTTTGACTTAATTTTTTTCATGGATGCGGCGGGTTAGGGACTGCAAGATTTAGGTTCTAGTATGTGAAATTGCATAAATTTTCATAATATCAAGGTGGCAAGCGGTAACCTTTTATTCTGAATTAAGTGCATTTTTTCGTAACTTTGACCTTAAATATCTCATTGATGCGGCGGGTTAAGAACGGCAAGATTTGGTATTTTGTAGCTCAAATTACGTATTTTATCACAATTTCACAACGGCATGCGGTAACCTTTTAAGTAAATTAACTGCATTTTTGGTGACTTTTGAGTCTTTTGACATACAATTTTACCAGCTAGGTAGGAATTCTTGAAAATTTTAAGAATACGTTACTATTTGATTTTGTCGTAGAGTACTTGTATTAAGTTACAGAAAAATCGGAGCAAAAATGTGGCCAAAAACTGAAAAAAAGGCGTTGCTCTCAATACAATTTCGCGGTTTTTTCGGTTTTTTACATGGTTGTGGTCGGCGCTCGAGATCACAAACTTGGATAATTCATTGGGCCAACATCATAAACAAATCAGCCAAAATTCAGAACTACCGGATGTAAAGCAAGGTACCCATACATTCATTGCCAAAACGCATTTTTCGATTTTTGACTTAATTTTTTTCATGGATGCGGCGGGTTAGGGACTGCAAGATTTAGGTTCTAGTATGTGAAATTGCATAAATTTTCATAATATCAAGGTGGCAAGCGGTAACCTTTTATTCTGAATTAAGTGCATTTTTTCGTAACTTTGACCTTAAATATCTCATTGATGCGGCGGGTTAAGAACGGCAAGATTTGGTATTTTGTAGCTCAAATTACGTATTTTATCACAATTTCACAACGGCATGCGGTAACCTTTTAAGTGAATTAACTGCATTTTTGGTGACTTTTGACATACAATTTTACCGGCTAGGGGGGAATTCTTGAAAATTTTAAGAATGTGTTACTATTTGATTTTGTCGAAGAGTACTTGTACTAAGTTACAGAAAAATCGGAGCAAAAATGTGGCCAAAAACTGAAAAAAGGCATTGCTCTCAATACAATTTCGCGGTTTTTTCGGTTTTTGACATGGTTGCGGTCGGCGCTCGAGATCACAAACTTGGATAATTCATTGGGCCAACATCATAAACAAATCAGCCAAAATTCAGAACTACCGGATGTAAAGCAAGGTACCCATACATTCATTGCCAAAACGCATTTTTCGATTTTTGACTTAATTTTTTTCATGGATGCGGCGGGTTAGGGACTGCAAGATTTAGGTTGTAGTATGTGAAATTGCATAAATTTTCACAATATCAAGGTGGCAAGCGGTAACCTTTTACTCTGAATTAAGTGCATTTTTTCGTAACTTTGACCTTAAATATCTCATTGATGCGGCGGGTTAGGAACTTCAAAAATTAGGTGTTTGTACCCAGAATGACGTGTTTTACAACATATCAAAAGGGGAACCGGTAACCTTTTACTCTGAATTAAGTGCATTTTTTCGTAACTTTGACCTTAAATTTCTCATTGATGCGGCGGGTTAGGACCTTCAAAAATTAGATGTTTGTACCCAGAATGACGTGCTTTACAACATATCAAAAGGGGAACCGGTAACCTTTCAAGAAAATTAAACGGTCGCTGGCGACTGTACTATTTCTTTTCCTGAAGGAAGGCCATGTAAGTAGGCCGAGTAAATGAACTGTGTATAATATTGTTTACTCGTTTAAACACGTGACCTCAGTAACATTGCCACCTGTCACCTGTGGCATGCGCATCGGAAATGCACACCGCGTCGACGCTACAATAACCCATTGTGTTTCCCTAAACGGAGGTCGGTCGAGATACACATTAGAACACAATGAATTATATAGATTACATAATAAAAAGTTGATAAAAAGCCAGATGGTCCGACGACATAGCCAAAGTAGCCGGAAAACCGTGGTTGCGCAGGATCGCGAGAGGTGGCGTCAGCATGAAGAGGCCTTTACTCAGCAGTGGGTGCTAACAGGCTGATGATGATGATGATGAATAAACAGTTAATAAAAAATCCCGACACAAAGATCGTGGTGGTGGTGGGATTATACAGGGCAATTTTTAAACAGCTTTATTCCTGAAACAAGTCAACTCCTGAATGTGATTTACAACTAACTTTTGTTCTACGACTTTTTTTTACGATTTTTCGAATAGCTATAAAAGTTTGCATTTGTACCTACCATTTCAGTGCTGCCTGCGCGGCAAGATTTCGTTCCTCTCCACTCTCTACCACCTTTCTAGATCCTCCTACTCCTATTTGTTACAGAATGCCGTAAATGTTGCAAAAAAAAAAGTCTTAAACCTTTTTTTTTTTTTTTACAATAAAAAGCGTTTTACCAAAGTCGTAGAACAAAAGTTGTTGCAAATCACATTAAAGCCTAGAATACAAATAAATCTCACCACCGCCAATAGAGATATTTTTGTCTTGTGCGGGATTTATTCGTAGTTTCTGGAATCTGGGCCTAGGTCCTAAAAATAGTTGAGCCTAGGGATTCTCATTTAACAGCTCGTTTTTTGCAAAAAACGCATCCGAAAAATAGGTATGTTTTTTTTTCATTGGTTTGAATTTTACCCTCGGTTGAGAGGCCGCATACAATTCTTATCCTACCGTCTAAATATCTACACAATATACTGGCTTGTTTATAACTAGCACTCGGGTTCGGTTAGTAACTGTTGCATCGATTGGATTGAAGCCAATTTCACCACAATAATGGATTTTGTCAATAGAATCGGTCATTCGACGATAGAAACAGATGTAACTGCATTCTAATAGTATGAACCAAACCAGTCAATAAATGTAAAAAGAACTTTATTGCACTAAGTAGGTAAGTACCTACTACAGGGTGCACTCTAAGTCAATAGCGGAACTTTAAGTAGGCAATCTACTGATCAATACAAACAACTTGTACTAGGTGGCGACAAAAATGGAGCGAAAAAAAAATCAGCTTTTTCATACATTTGGTGCAGTACTGAGGCGACCTTTTATATGGAACAGCTGATATTTTTTTCACTCCATTTTTTTAAAGTTTCGTTATTGACTTAGAGTGCACCCTGTAGTATAGAAGAATATATTTTCATCTCATTTGTAAAAGCTGGTGCGAAGCTCAGTCGTGAAAAAGAGCCATCCACAATAATAATTAGGAGGCTTCATATCAATCAAGCCTATGTCAGTAAAATGCAAATGTAGGCAAATATCATACGACACACTGTGAATAAGAAACGTTTACCTAAGTAATTAATGTGCTGAAAATAAAATCAAACAATTTAACCTTCTGAAATCTAAAAGGTCAGTATAAGTATTGTGTAAGTACCTTCTATTAGGCTCTACCATTTGCACAACCTACCTACCTTAGTCAAAATAATTTCTCTATGATCTTTTTTTTTTATAGACATTGTGTCTAGAAACCGTGCTAGTAAACAACTCTAGAAAAACAAGGTAGACTTATCCAGTTTATTTACGTTCCCGCAAATTGATACAATGTTGATTAAATTGTAGACAAACCCGAGTTTCAGTCTGTTTCGAAACTGGGGCCTGAGTCTGTAACGCAATGGCCATAATGGGCTCCCGGTTGACGATGTATTAATGCTGTTGGTTCTTTTAATGTTTTTGTAGTACAGCAAAGAATATTCTGATTCTAATTCTAGAGGATTAGTTAGCTGGTGGTTGGAGAAAAACGAGGAAATCCCAGTTTTGTCCTTCTAATGGGACGCCATCGATACGCCATTACGTTACAGGCTAAGGCCCCTGGGCTAAGTTTGAATCCAACTGAATCTTCACTGAGCCAGTTAATTATTAAGTGAAGACAGAATAGTTCCATTCGATATAGTTTAAAGTGTTTGGTAAATAAACTGCCCGATTATTTTACTTATACAAATAATGACAAGTTTATACAGGGTGTTTCAGAAAAGTCCTGTGACGTTGAAAGGGGTTGCTTAACTCATCAATACAAGCAACCTTCACTATGGAGCAAAGTGCAAAATCTCGAAAAAATATCAGCTGCTCCATACATTTGATAGAGTAGGTATCGAATTTTGTATGGAACAGCAGTTTTTTTTATAGGTTTTTTACAGGTATGAGGCACTTGGTCTCGTAGTAAATATTGCTTGTATTGATGAGAGAAGCGACCCCCTTCAGTGTCACAGGACCTTTATGAAACACCCTGTATATTCGAAAAATATTTATAAATAGTAGGTACCTACTTAATCCGTAGTAAAAATTTGGTTATTATACCTAATATAGTATATCCAAAGTATGTACGAGTATATCCCATCGCAACCCAAAATATCTTCCTACTTGCACGTCAGTTACATTCACAATACGCTACGAACTGTATTTTGTAGTACTAAAACATTAAAGAACACGAAAATGCTTTTATTACAATATCTCTAAGTACTTATGCATGAGATTATTATTTTGTCGATCTTCCTGGAAAACCGTTTATTAATTCATGACACCACCCAACTCAATTTTTTTCCGGCATACAGAAAAAAAACTGTCGGTCATGTTTTATTTCAATTATTGCATATTTCAAATGCCCAAAAATGAAGTAGGGCCTAGATTTTCACTCAATATCCTGAATATTTACTCCAACCAAACAGTTTTTCCCACAAAGCATTTTCCGCGCGCTTTTCTCCGTCAGTTAGCGTTGGACGCCCGCGCGGGGTAGCTGCGTCGCCGCACGTTCCAATTTTCAAATTTCGAACTCCGTGACGTGAATATTCAAAAGTTTTCTAAGTTTTCTTTGAGTTACCTGTGTTTTCGTTACCACGTTTCAATTAAAACTTTGTGTTGGTTATCTTTGCGTACTCGTGATGTAATTCTTGTGTTCTGTTTTGGTTTTGTGATGATGAGTTTGTGTGGGTAGTTTTTTTTTGTTTTGTTTTGTGCTTTCATTGAACTCTGAAATAATGGCGGAATCAACTGACAGTGAAAAAGAGGATAGTATTGAAGGTAAATTATAAATTTTTAATACTCTCAGTTTCGATTCTTTAAGGGACGATAGCAAGGTGGCGGGAAATTCAAATTTTTTACAGTCTTTTACATTTTGTAGCTAAACTGAACTATTTTTGTTCAGCGATTTTTCGTTCGCGAGAATAAAACCCTCGAACGAAAAATAGCTGAACATAAATAGCTCAGTTTAGCTACAAAATGTAAAAAACTGTGAAAATTTTGAATTTCCCGCCACGTTGCTATCGTCGACCCTTAACGCGAGGCGGGTTTTAAAAAAAGTTTTATAGGACATCTGAGCTGGTTTTTACCCGACTGCTCTAAAGGAGGGTTATAATTTATTAGCTATTTGTTTTCAAAATGCACTCAGACAGGTCATATCTACTTATTCTTACCAAATAAATAATGCATACACTACCCTAATACAATTATGTGTTAAGAGGGTGCTAGAGCACCATTTTCCGATACAAACGTAGTTCAGGTTTAATTTCTAAACTACATGCTGGATTTTGCTGAAACTTGCTTTATATCAGTAGATGACCAATACAGAGGTTTGCAAATCGTTTTTATAAAAAAATTAGAGCGATGCGTTTTTTGCGCCGAAAAAGGGGTTACTTTCAGCTGTTATTTACTGCCATTATTACACTGTCTATTGGAGTCTAACTACCTTGGGAACATCAATAATGTGTTGCACTTGTTAGAAAAAAAAAGGTTTTTGAAATAGCTAATAAAATGTAGAAATGGCAGCTGAACTACCAAAAAAATTGGGAAAATAGATCTATTACATTACAACTACAACTAGATACTTGCGAAAGGACACGAACACACGTAGATTCATACAGCCGCATTGCCTCTCACTTTTCCCTTGCCCCGTCTCGCTCTGGGTGAAACAGCTATAGAAAACAGTGTTTCACGCGCTTGGCCGTCACTGAGTTCCCACGGTCCTGGAGGGGCCTCTTAAAGATGATTCCAGTATCATATTTAATACATAATTTGATTTGGAACGTTATGCAGCAGCTGCATGCAACATTAGTGAAACGTTTTCCCACATAATTATACTACGGACTATTTTCCATGAAAATTTTAATATAGGTCCCAAAATTATTTAGGTAGTTTCCTATTTCAACGTCAATCAATATGCACTTTTTGTGTTCGTTAGTGAAGATGATTTTATAGGTACCTACGAGTATCACGTAGTTAGGTTCCTATAAGATAACGTACAGATCTAAAACAAAATTTCGTGCAATGCAATAGGCTTGGGCGTCAACTGGCACACAAAAATTCTGGCACTACTATTTGAATTAGGGATTTTCTGACAGCTCATAAGTTGTAGTTCCAAATTTGTAACTAGATGTCGCTGACGAGACATGTTTTTTTTTGTATGCCGGTACGCGCTCGTTGGCCTTCGTATACGTCCAAAGACATTTAGGTATTAGTTGTGGAGCAAAATGAAGTGTTTTCGGATTTACCATTCACTCATACAAGAACATTAACAAAGTCGTGCACTTTTTCATGTACTGTAAAATGGAATGACAGCCACAACGATGAAAGATGAAGTCACAGAGCAATGAAGTGAAGAAATATTTTCGCTGTATTAAGCACTAATTTACTTTGTGATAGAAAACATGTCGTATCAACGCCATCTGTCACAGCTTTTAGAACTATTTTTTGTTTTTTTTTTAGCTGTCAGAAAATCCCTTATTACTGATGACACTGCCGAAATTACGTCACACAAACTCAGTGGAATATAAGTTCAGCCGCCGAAGTTCAGCAGCGTCGGCATAGTGTGTCCACTTCGGCCTTTGCATCGTAATGATAAATTTATAAAGCGTCCAGTGGCATTATGGGTGAAAAGACTACTCGGACCCTGCAGTACCTGGGACATTGTTTCGATGGAGCAGGCTTACCCAGCACCTAGGGGTATACCGTCCTGACTCCGGACAGTTTAGTCGGCCTAGCCCACATAAAAGACTGGTCATATCAATGTAGGTATCATACGAACTGTCGGAACCTATCTGACATCTATGGTAAGTACTTACAGCTCGCGTAGCATGAGGCGGTGTTAGAGACTATCTATGGGTTTAAAACTATATGTATCTCACTCTTTTGTTTGAAGTAGAGCGGGATGGACAGAGTCCTAACACCCTAACACCTTTCTAACACCGCCTCATGCTACGCGGGCTGACCTAAGTTAATATATTGACACTACAATTGGCTTCCAAGGCGACACAATAATGGCCCATTGGCAATGATCGCGGATCCGGTATTTTCTAGTCCACAATTTTTATAATTATTTGATTTGATCGATGTGACCAAAGTCAAGGCTGGCTCCTACAATCAGCGAACTAATCCTCTAGAATTAGAATCAGAACATTCTTTGCTGTATTACAAAAATATTAAAAGGACTGACAGCATTAATAAATCGTAATTAAAGCCGTCAACCGGCAGCCCATTTTTGCACCATTGCACCACCACCACAGACTCACTGCCGGTTTCTGAATTGAGAAATTCGCTAAGCAATGGGTAAGTATCGTCCTGTCTCTGCAGATTTCTCACAAAAGAGCGTGACAGAACGATAGTAAAGTATTTGCTTAGCAAAATTCTCAACTCAGAAACCGGGCCTAAGGGTGGTATTCTAGAACGCTACTTAAACTCAGTTTAAACAGAGTTCAGACTGTCGATAAAACAGTGCATGTTTTGATATGAACATGCAGTGTTTTATCGACAGTCGACACTACTAAACTCTACTTAAACTGAGTTTAAACAGAGTTCAAGGAGCGTTCTATAAACATAGTAGCGTTCTAGTTTGAACTGAGTTTAAGTAGCGTTCTAGAATACCTACCACCCTCAGGGGCCTGAGTCTGCAAAGCAATGGTGCCAAAATGATTTAGGTAACTTTGTACTGAAAGACACGTTTTGTATTTCACTACTTCTACAGAGTTTGAGAGATACGCTATCGAGTTTCATAATATGATTGGTGTTTAGTTCGGTGCGTTATATGATCAATATCCTCATACTTCATCATAAATCAAGACATTGCAAAGACTCTATGGGATGGCATGGGAAAACTTATTTGTTGAATAATCTCACTGCCAAAATTATAAGAAAAATATACAGGAATAGACATACCAATGAAATCATACTAAAAGGCAAAAAATACTATGCATACAAAATAAATAGGTAGGTACTAAATTAAAATTTTAAAACCCTCGACATTTTAGCATCAAATTCAAGATCTGCCTTTCTTTCCTAAGTCAAGATCTGCCTTTGTAAATAACTTATTGTAGTTCCTGTAAAGATCTTAACCGCAGAAAAGTTGTCGTGACAACTACGAATAGGCAGTAGTTAAGTTCGTTTTTGCTTTACCATACTCTACATGCCCATTGCCCGTAGTCGCTTACCTTCGACAAACATGGCTCTACAATTAAACCTTAAATAACCTCCTGAATAAGAAGTAAAATAAAAAGTGACCCTGTTTAGGTCCTTAAATGTCGGTCTGCCCTAATCTAGTTTTCATAGCATACGATTATGACATCAAATGTGTACTCTGAGTCATTGTTTCACAAAATGTACCTAGGTATTTCACATTTGTATGCTGCCTAGCGAGCATTTTGCTTTGTCTGTTTTCCACTGAAATCTTGAATCCGCGCGAATAATCCGGCATTTTTATATGTTTGTATGTATGAATATTTGTTCGACGATAACTTTAGTTTTGGTCGTCGAATCGTTATGAAAGGTAGGCAGCTAAATTAAAAGAATTTGTATGTTCGAACATGAGCCAAATCCGCCGAAATACATATAGGGTCTCGAGTTCACAGTTTGGGGCGAACCACTAGTTAGGTAAGTGGTATGAAAATAATCCATAGGCACCTCTAGTTATACTCTACCCTCTCTAGAGGGTGAAGTGACCACTCAGTCAGATGTTGTAGTGCTTAGGACATATTATAAGATGGAGTAGGCTCACTATTATAGCGGCAACAGAAATACATCATCTGTTAAAATCTCAACGGTCTATCGTTTATGGGATACAGTCTGGTGACAGACGGACGGACGGACAGCGGAGTCTTAGGGTGATATTCTAGAACGCTACTTAAACTCAGTTCAAACTAGAACGCTCCTTGAACTCTGTTTAAACTCAGTTTAAGTAGAGTTTAGTAGTGTCGACTGTCGATAAAACATTGCATGTTTTGATTTGAATATCCCTCCCTTCATATCAAAACATGCACTGTTGTATCGACAGTCTGAACTCTGTTTAAATTGAGTTTAAGTAGCGTTCTAGAATACCACCCTTAGGGTAGCATTAATAGTCGTCGACTCAAGATCGAACTCAAGTAGGTGATCTCAGAAAAGTCAAATGCTAATGCTAATGTCAAACCTTGGCTAATGTCAATTTCAAATTTATATGCTGACAGATACTCAAGTTTGACATTAGCCAAGGCTTGACATTAACATTTAACATTTCTGAGTTCGCCTACTTGAGATCGAGCTCAAGTAGGTGATCTCAGAAGACTATTACCATCCTAATAGAGTCCTTTTACCCTTTGGGTACGGAACCCTAAAAATAGCCTACGTTTGACTAGCCCTTCGCCTTTATTGTGTGTGGGAGCTCCCTTCCTAGGCCTCCGAGAGAATTGTGATGCAAATTGACGAATCCAATTCAAGCTCGTCTCACAAGAGTGTGATTGAATAGAACTTCCTAAACAAGGCACAGTAAGTCTGGCTTCCTAGGAGAGGAATACCATGTCGGTAATATCGTCACGCTTTATATTACCCAAGGGGCTAGCAGAGACTACAGTTTTTTTGACTAAGCCACATATTTTGACTAAGGTGTAGAGTTTGTGAAGTTAGGGCTTATCGAGACTCTCGACCTTACGCCTCGAGGTCTGTCTTGGCAACATTTTACATGAAAATATTTTTGTGGTATTAATATGTCTCTTTGTTAGTGGGCATCATCACAGCCTTCAAGGCTGTGGCATCATACAAAATCCTCCAAGGTTATTTGCATGGAAACACTTTAAACACTAAGGGTGGTATTACAGAACGCTCCTTAGAGTTGAACATGGTTTAGTAGCACTGTCGATAAAACAGTGCATGTGTAGCGACCTACTTGCGAGTCCGCCCCTGCGGTGGCCCGCAACGCGGACCTTCAGCCGGCCCAGTCATCTATGGTTCAACCGTCACTCTCTACAGAAAAATAAAAATAAAAACAGTCTTGTCAAATCTAGCTTGCGTTTCCTTCTGTAGCAAATCGAAAATAATATTTTTATGTGGGAAAAGCCCACACATGTTTTGATTTGAATGTCCATACTATCCGACCAAGTCAACTATAGGCACCTGGTTTAGGTATATGCGGCTGCCATGGTGCCTGGTGCCTTGTTGGCTTGGTCTGGTAGTACAGCGACAGGGTAGGGACATTCAAATCAAAACTTGCACTGTTTTATCATCGACACTACTAAACGATATGTTTAAGGTGGAATGATAGCAACGTGGCGGGAAATTCAAAATCTTCACAGTTTTTTACATTTTGTAGCTAAACTGAGCTATTTTTGTTCAGCGATTTTTCGTTCGCGGCAATAACATAGTATTATTTTCATTATTGTAAACAACAAAACAACAATAATTCAGCCGATTATGTGTTCTGGTCTACGAAGCATTGGCACTGCCCAAAAAACTTGTTGATGACCAGAACACGTAATCGGCTGAATTATTGTTGTTCTGTTGTTTACAATAATGAAAAGAATTGCCGCAAACGAAAAATCGCTGAACAAAAATAGCTCAGTTTAGCTTCAAAATGTAAAAAACTGTGAAAATTTTGAAATTCCCGCCACGTTGCTTTCGTCCAACCTTAAATTGTTATCTAGGAGCATTCTGTAATAAAACCATTAGGTAGGCTAGCCGCCTCAAGAGACCCACAACATTACAGCCCACAGGTCATTTGCCTCCACTGGCGTTTGGCACTGACAGTGAAACTGTTTGGCATTGCGCTCACTCACCTATCCAACTAGTTGAGATATCCGCGTACCGGACCAGACGCAATGGCCAAGCTAAATTTAATTCAGCCCCTATTTACCTCTATTAAAATCTATTATCGATCGTGTGTATGCAGAATGCGTGCATCTATCTATAGAATGGCGTGAGTCAGTATGTTTGTACTGGGCCGCATGGAGATTTTATGGCGTGATTTTATGCAAATGAAGACTATGTTTATGTAGGTGTAGTTTTAAACATTTAGGTATAATAAGTTGAAAAAATTCGCTCGGGACAGGAGTTGAACCCGCAACCTCTTGTATACCGTGCAAACGCTCTACCGATTGAGCTACCAAGCCAAGTAAATGTCGATGCGAAGGTTGCGGATTCAAATCGTCCCGAGCGAATCAATTCAGCCGTCAATGAGATATGCTTATTTGAAGCAAAGATGTCGGGGGTAATTTTTATTTTAGTAGTTCTATGCCATAGGGCATCGCATTAAAATTTCGAATGGCGCTTAGATAAACAGGCCGGATAAAAGCAAATTATCTATTTATAATAAGAAAATAAATAAGTAAAGTTTCAGGGAATAAGCAATTTATATGCTCAGCTTTCTGTCCCTTCGGGCTGAGTTCGCAACCGAAGTGGATGCGATGCAACGTGTGATATCTAACCACTCTAACGACAATGGACTTTAAATGTCATAGTTATTAGTCACTTATGTCCCTTTACCCATAACTGAGGTCATGGAAGAGGCACACTACTACCCTGCCGAAATTGGCTGCCCTAGACGATAGGTCTTACCGCCAAATATTTTGACTAAGGTATAGATAGAGTTTGTGTAGTAACGGCTTGTAGAGTTAGGGCGAGATCAAGCTTTTCGACAGTGCGAGGTGTATGGTCTCGTCTTAGCAACATTTTACATGAAAAGGTTTGGTGGGATCTATCTTTCTGGATGCGGTTGTAAAGACATTTTTGTTGACCAAACTAGGGCAGAGCATTTCGTCGCGTGTGATTGTCATTTCTTTCAAATAGTGACTAGCTGTCACCAGAATGCTCTGGTGATCCCTGGCTTCATACGGTCAGTCTCTCTAGGACTAACTGGGTCATTCTCTAGGAGGAGCGGCTGCCAGTGAGTACCATAAAACCACGATACGGTTTATGACCACTGACCAGTGCTTGCCATAGATGGATTACAGTAGACTGATTAAAATATAGGATAATTATGGAACAAAGCCCTGAGGCTCCGCCACAAGTTACGTCCATTTCCATTTTCTCTAATTGATCAATATTTCAATAATTGTTTTTCTTGCATGCGCTGTGCTTCGTAATAAAGACTACAGATAAATAATGTAAGCCCGTAATTGGCCTGTGTTTGTGTATAAATAATGTTCTATGGTATTTTATTTGTGCTGTGGGTTTTTTTCAATAATTAAACTTAGCCATTTGGATCAATGTAACTGCCAACAACTGTAGGTGCAACTATTCGTTGTTTTTATGATATGGCTGACCACTTGTTGATTACTCAGTCAATTGTGTGGCGAAGGTTAGACCTATTACAAGCTTAATTTGGAATGATTTTGCACGATGTATCAGTCAGTAATTCCGCCTTTTATGTAAACGCTTTTATGCCAACGGATCTTTTCCCCGAGAGGGGAAGAGATCCGTTGGCAGACCACCAGCCAGATGGTCGGACGACATAGCCAAAGTAGCCGGAAAACAGTGGTTGCGCCTGGCACAGGATCGTGAGAGGTGGCGTGAGCATGAAGAGGCCTTTACTCAGCAGTGGGTGTTAACAGGCTGATGATGATGATGATGATGATGTAAACGCTGTTACTTATTGAATGTACTGCAGCGTTTTATGTAAACGCTCTATTATTCAATGTATTGCAGCGTTTTATGTAAACGCTTTATTATTCAATGTATTGCAGCGTTTTATGTAAACGCTCTAAACACCAGAGCGCGGCGCGGCGGCCGCGCGTCAGCCGCATGAAAAATTTGTCTCGTTTAAGATGAAATGCGTCTCACAACTAGCGCCGCCAATGGAAAAAAAATCATATCTTTTTTTGGATGCGTTTTTAGCAAAAAACGCTCCTGCGATTTCTCGACGCGAGGCTTAACTATTTTTAGGACCTAAGGTTTGGATTCCAGATCCTAGAACTTAAGAATGCAATCGATTCTCGCCAAACTTTTGGCGAGAATCGATTGCATTCGTAGGAAACCCAACCCTGGAATCCAAACCTTAGGTCCTAAAAATAGTTGAGCCTCGCAGGAGCGTTTTTTGCTAAAAACGCATCCAAAAAAAAGATATGTTTTTTTTTCCATTGGCGGCGCTAGTTGTGAGACGTATGGCGTCTTAACTGCGAGATCTACATATTCCTTGTAGGCAATCTCCCAGAGAAAAGTATGCAAATACCTACATAGATTGAAAATATATAAGTATTCTCTCCTATTATGTAAGAAATATCGAGTAAAACAGATCGATGTCGAGGCTTAAGAGATTACCTTTGTCCTACACAAATCCTCCAAATCTGATAACAATGCCGAAATCTGCTGAAAATGCCCAAGTACCTGCCCACCTGGCAACTATTTGAGCGTAAATATTAACATAAATATTAGGAGTTGTTAAAATCAGAACAATACCTTTTATCTTATTTATCTTTAAACCTCCGCACTTGAGAATCTTTTTTACTGATATTCATGCATTGAAACTAAAGGGTACTTACCGTCTCGCTTTCATCAAATTCTTATATGTAGAGTATGTAGAGATATGTTTGTTACTCTTTCACGCTAGAACGGCTGAATGGATTTGGATGAACTTTGGACTGAAAACAACTTACACACAAGAACAACGAGTAAGTTAGTCAAAATGCAGGCTTTTATAACTGCACAGACGAAATCGCAGCCAAACTCTTGTCTTACTATGGCAAATCAGGGGTCTATTCTCAGGAATCTTGCGTTCTACACATCTCGAAGGAAAAACCTCATTTCGCGGCAAATGTCACAGCTCCTATTCCCACGAAGTCATCCTCGACATAAGGCACGAGATTTCTGCAAGATGTTTGCCTTTTTCGCTCGTCATGACTAGAGTGGTCGGGAGCCGTCGAGATCGAAATGACACGAGATTTTTCCTTCGAGATGTGTCGAATGCAAGATTCCCGAGAATTAGCCCCCTGGAGCCATAACTACAAGTAAGGGCAATTTGAAGATATCGAGTTACAGAATAATCTGACAGCGAGCTGAGGGAGCGAGAATCAATCTGACAAAACGATGCCAATTTACCGCTCCGATAGAAACAAGTGCTGACTCAGGGATCTGGGGTCAAATCAGTTCAGCATATTGAAACCGGAGAGAGACTTCATTATGTATTATTTTATTTTATTCCCTTTCAAATCCGTTAGGCAAGAAAAAAGGAAAAGACAAAAGGCCAGTCCAGCGATTATTACATGGCGACAGCAATGCAACGGTGCCAAAATATCGGGTGATGCTTAAAACATAAATTAAATCAAATTGTAGTAATAATCCCGTCTTTTTACAACAATAATAAGCACAGAATTCAAAAATAATATTATTATTCTATAAACGCACACCATTTTATTGCATCAATCGACCAAAAAGGAGTAGCTATCTATCCTATCCTATATGTCGCTGACTAAATACTTTCTTTAATAATTAAGCCGAGATATCACACTAGTTCTAGCTCTACATTAAAATCTTATAGGTACCTACCTAATGCAAGACCTGCAAAATTATCCAGAATTAAGTACTTTATAACATTGTACCGTACTAACTAATACACACATAACATAAAATCTATGCAAATCAATGTACACATGACAGCACGTCAGAGTGTACACTTTTGTTGCAAAGTCGCCCGTAACGTAACCGAGTAGAGGCTAGCGTGTAAGGGTCGACGTGCTGTTTACACACGACAGCACGTAGACGCTTACAGGCGTGCACTCTATTTACTTACGTTACGGGCCACTTTGCAAAAAAAATGTAAGTGTAAGTACCTACTAGTGAGTAAAACCGTGATTTCATAGAAAAATAAGTGTAAGCGTTTACGTGCTGTGTGTGTACACCAGACCGGACCTGCCTGCCTAATCCATCTAAAAATGTAGCGTTCACCCAGGGATAGAAAAATAACTGGGTTGGCTCCCTTAATAATTGTCTGTTTCCCCATTTTTATACCGACTTACAAAAAAAAAAAAACCTCCATAGGTTATTTTTTTATGTTTGTCTTTTTTATGTTTGTGAAAAAGTTCTGAGACGGCCCACTCAGAACTTTTTCTTAGTGAGCCGATTTTTTTTTTCGTTTGAAAGGGTAGGCACTTGCCCTGTAGTCCCATAAAAAAATGGTGAAGATTTGATGAAGAACTTCGGAAACGGAACTCCTCGACGGACAGCAGCAGATCACTCGGAACTATCAGTGCAAAAGTGTAATAACTAGTGGTTCGCCCCGAACTTTGAACTCGCGACCCTCTATCTCAGTAACCCCTCGACCGATTTGGCTCATGTTCGAACTTAAAAATTCTCTTTGCCTCATTTACCCGCCTACCAAATTTCATGACGATCCGACTGCATTTACTCAAGTTATCGTCGAACGAACATTATACATACATAAATACATACAGGGTGTTAAAAGACCGCCAACAGACACGAAAGCAACGTATACTAGACACCAAAACTAAGTACTTTTTAAACGGTTTTATTTAGCTCACCCCGTTTGTTTTATTTTCTTGGGTCAAATTTAGTAATTCAAATTTCACCCTCTTCCTGTCAACCGATTAATCTGAAATTTTGTATACACTTTGGATTTTGGTGACAATACAATTATGTTTATTCATTATCATTATAAATTCAAGATGACCGCCGCTACAAAATGGCGGATAATTTATGTTTTATTAATCCCATCAATTTGGGTATCAAATGAAAGGGCTCAACAAGCAGAATACAATATACTATAAAAAATTGAAATCCAAGATGGCGGCCGCTACAAAATGGCGGATAACGTAGGTTTTATCAATCCCATCAATATGGGTATCAAATGAAAGGGCTCAACAAGCAGAATACAATATACTATAAAAAATTGAAATACAAGATGGCGGTCGCTACAAAATGGCGGATAACGTAGGTTTTATCGATCCCATCAATATGGGTATCAAATGAAAGTGCTCAACCAGTATAATACAATGTACTATATGAATTAAACAGAATGCGAAATAAAAACTAAAAACTAGAAAATAAAAATAGGTAAAAAAACTTTTTAAGTTAAACGGTTTTATGTTAAACATACATTGCAATGTTTAAGATAAATGTACTAAAAACCAAAAAATAATAAAATAGATACAGTCGTGGGAATTATAAACATATGCATAGACTAGACTAAAATAAAACCGTGGGGCACGTCAATTGTCTACAATCGTTGATTAAAATGTTTGTTTTGTAATGTTACACTATAATTAGGCAGTTGACGTGCCCCACGGTTTTATTTTAGTCTAGTCTATGCATATGTTTATAATTCCCACGACTGTATCTATTTTATTATTTTTTGGTTTTTAGTATATTTATCTTAAACATTGCAATGTATGTTTAACATAAAACCGTTTAACTTAAAAAGTTTTTTTACCTATTTTTTTCGATAAATTATTGCTGGGAAATGATTTTGGTTTTTTAGGTTATAATTTTGAAAAATATTTTATCACGCAATGGACGTGTAACGCACAGAAATCACATTGCGCAAGCGTAGGTATCTAATTATGTTACTTAAGCTTGAAGTGCCGATGTTTAGAATACATTGCGCGTTGCAATTTTAACGTCGTTTTTCGTAAGAAATATTCATAATTTTGATATGGCTTCTTGAGAAGGTATGTTAAGGACTAGGTACTGAATACATTTGTGCAAAAAAAAAGTTTTGAAAAGTCCGACTTTGAACCTCATTATCTCGGAAACCGTTGATTTCCCAGGCATAGTTCCTTGGGCAAAAATGTTCCTTATGATGAGGACAATACGTGGTTTCCCGCTTTGTTGGCGGTCTTTTAACACCCTGTATATACATACATACATACAAACGCCGGATTGTTCCAGTAGACTCGGAGAACTTCGCTCGCTTCGCTCGCTCGTTCAAATAACAGTGTACCTATTCACCACCAGTGAAGTAGGTTTTTTTACAAAAAAATATAATTATTTGCTCATTCGAATGAAACGAGGTGTATCCGAACAAAGTTATTTCTTTGACAATAATAAAGGTAAAGCTACTTATTTGTTATTTCGTCGTTCTTTGTATAAGGATAAAAGTTTTAAGGACGTTCCGTCATAGAATTGTTTCCAAGTTGTTGTTAGGGTTTTTTGATTCATAAAGCGTATTAAAGAAATCCCTTATTTTTTTCAATGTGTTTCAAATAAAGTCTTTCAAATAACGTTACTTTTTGGCCGAAGTGCGTGAAAGTTTTATTATTCATGTTCATGGCACATAAGGCGCCAGCCAGCCACATAGAAGAGACGTGTGACGAGGACGCGGCGCGGACGCCACGACAGTTTGATGTCACTGTGTAGCGTAATGGCCCTACCTTTGTTCATAAAGATGAAACGCAGGTAGGTCGTTCAGAAATAATTTTATTACAGGCCAACCTGTTAGAAAAGGGTCGTGCCGGTTCTGTTTCGTCTGGTTCTGTTGCGAAATAGGGTACTCCGCTGGAATTGAAGGCGAGGTGGTGAGAGGCCTCCAGAGTCTCGGGTAGCGGCGCTTCCGTGGAAGTCATGACGTGAAGTCCACTAGCTGTGGAGCAGGAGCGGAAGCGGTGTGTAGCAAAGGTGATGTGCTTAGGTAAAAACCCAGCCGTAGCGGTGGATCATAAAAAATCAATCCTGATGCAACCAAAGATAAAAGTCCGACTATCCACGATCTGTCACAGACGCATCCTGTTATACTTTGGCCACGTAGCGAGACGCAGCGAAGGCCTCGAAAAGCTGATCGTCATCGGAAATGTTGAAGGGAAGAGATCAATACGAGGCAGAACACCGATGGACCGACCAGCTTAAAGAGGAACAAAACCACAAAATTCCAGACGGTGGCGAGAGTGGCCACTGATAGAAATCAATGGAGAAGATTCATCCATTCCCGGAATTTGACGGGCATTGATCGCGATCTTCATGCATGAAGGACCGACTTCAAAGAAGAAGTCATACAAAATGTATTTGGAAGCGACGATGCGATGCAAAACATACAAAAGAGACGGGGCGCGGACAAAGCAATACGTCAAGTCCGTGCCGCGTCTTCGTCCCACGTCACGTCTCTTCTGTGTGTGTGGCTGGCGCGTCAGATAAGAAGAATTGAAACCACTTGTTGGCAATATCAAGTTTACTCACAAATGGTATCTCTCCTTTCAACTCCCTTCAACGTAAAAAGAAAAACCACTGGTCCATTTTCATGATCCTCCAGGGACAAAATAAACGACAGTCTATTGAATGTCAACAATCATTACGTTGAAGTGAAAGTTTCTATTCATTGCGTAGATCTTGGTCTGATAGAGAACACATCAAATGTGATTGGTAAGGTCGCCATTATAAGTTGGGTGCCAGGCCCTCTACAAAGTGTTTCAAAAGGTCCTAACTCTTTTTACAGGGTAATAAGTAGGATGCGGTGGTAGGGATCACACACCACCAACCCAAATATTATTTTTGCATTAAGACGTTCTATGATTTTAAATTGCTTGACTGAAAAAAAATACAATTAGAGAGGTTACAAAATTGTAATGCGGTAAGAGGTAGGAGATGCTTCTTTGCTCGGTTATTCTTGATATGCTAACAGGCGATGTGAAGGGAGCCTAAAACCTAATAGCTGGAGAGCTTACACTTTTAAAGTCAAAAAATTCGAACTTCCAACCGCGACCAAACAAAAAATATATTTTTCCCAGACTCAGTGAAGTCTACTCTATCAGCCGAATAACTCCCAGCCTTATTTGATCAAATAAGTCGAATGGTCACCAGCTCTCCAGCTATAAACGAAGTGCAGGGCCGTAGATGCCACCCGTCTCCGTTTCATGAAACAATTACAACTTTCCCGATCAGGGGCTTAATTGTCTAACTTTTGAATCTATCGCGATCCCTTTCAATGGTATCGGGATTATGATCGTGATTGCGACTTTAGAATGGAATTGTCTTAGTTTTAAATCACATTAATCGCTAACAGAACGGATGAATTACAACGCCATACAAATTGAATGATATTGAAAGAACGATTTTGCTATTTTCTCTACTCAATAACCTTCAAAATCGAGTCGCAATTCCTATCCTCATCCCAATCGCTTTCAATGACAGTTTGTGTCAAATTAATGCAGTCTGTAGTTCTTCCAATCGCTAACAGAACGGATGAATTACAACGCCATACAAATTTAATGATATTGAGTGAACGATTTTGCTATTTTCTCTACTGAATAACCTGCAAAATCGAGTTGCAATCCTCATCCCAATCACTTTCAAGTGTCAAATAAATGCAGTGTGTAGTTCTTCAGCACCCTTCAAACGTCAATTTGAGAGGGATCGCTATAGATTCGAAAGTTAGACAATTACCCCCCCGAATCCCTTCAGATTGTAAGATTAACCCTTTCAGATGGAATGGTGAAAAATTCAAATAAAATAATGAGTTGGAAACTTAGGCTATTTGAGTTTTCATCTTTTGGAATTATTCCTTAAGCCCTTGGAATTGCGGAAGTTAAATTGGGAAGTCCAATGAGGTTGGGACAGGTAGGTACGGTCGGCCACAGTCACAGATACCCCATGGCAGCTCTTACCACGCGCGGCATAAGTGCGCTAAACGAATAAAAAGGGGTATCCTAGCGTGTGGCCGACTGTACCTACTACAGGGTGCACTCTAATTCGATAGCGGAACTTCAAGTAGGTAGGCCATCTAGGTACTGATCAATACAAACAACTTGTACCTACAAGACATCACGTCGACGGGAGACTTTACAACAAAAGTATATACGCTCTGACGTGGTGTCGTGTGTACTAGGTGGCTAAAAAAATGGAGCGAAAAAAATATCTGCTGTTCCATACAAAAGGTAGACTCAGTACTGCACCAAATGTATAAAAACAGCTAATTTTTTTTCGCTCCATTTAGATATTTCTAGTTGTTTGTATTGAGTAGATAGATACTTGAAGTTCCCCTATCAAATTCGAGTGCACACTGTGGTAGGTACAGTCGGGGGCAGATTCTCCTTTGCATTTCTGTTGCACAATCGCCTGGACTTAATATAAGCACCCGAGTACAATTATTTGAGACATGAATTTAATCTAAACAAGTCTCGGCTGACGCCAAAGACAGATCTCTCTACCCTTGACGCAATTTTTTTTAAATGGCGCAATTAATAAAAACTATATTTAACGAATTTGAGTAAACATTACAAAGTACATAAAATCAAAGCATGACATTGCAAAATCAAAGATTTTATTAAAAACTTCGTCAATATGAACGCAGTAGCGTCAAGTATGTTGTGTATCTAACCTCCCTGTTTCTGAAGCGAATAAATAAAGAATACTTTAAAAAAATATATATCTCCTTATACAGGAGTCCTGAAAAAATAAAGTACATAAAAAAGATCAGAGGCATTTCCCTTAATCCCCCGGGGCATTCCGGTTGATTCACCAATGACAATTTCAGTCAATTTCCCTTCGCAATAACGCTTCAGGCCTTATGCCCTCAGCAGTAGAGTCCCATTTCGAATAGTGTATTGGAAAACGTTATTTGGATCGGAAAAGCCACTGGTTTCCTGCCTGTAATAGACCTCTGACCGCCTATTTCTATTTACAATTTGATAGGTTTTCAGAAAAAAAAAACTCGCTAGCCTTTCATGACTTGTTTTTAGGGTTCCGTACCGCAAAACGAAACCATTATAAGATCCCTCGTGTGTCTGTCTGTCTGACCGTCTATCTATGACAGTCAATTTGCTCTGAAACTACTGAACCGATTGAATAGGCTCATTCAATCGGTTCAGTAAACTCTAATTTTTAAATCGAGTCCACGGAATGACAGTTGTTACAAAGGCTTTATCTGTCAGTACCATTCTAGCAAGTAGCAACTGTCATTCCGTGGTCTCGAATTTATAAAAAATTAGAGTTTAGTTTCGGACTTCCGTTTTACCCTAATAATGGTAGGAGGTAAAGAATCCTCAAAACGGGGTAAAAATCGAAAAAAACTGGCGTATTTCAAAGTGAGACGACCGTATCATGTGAGGTATCGTATGAAAGGGCTTCATTAGAACAATCTAGAATATATTTTAATTTTACGAAATATGAAAATTATACTTTTGCCCGCGACTTCGTCCGCGTGGACTATAGAAAAAGGATAATTATGTGCTTTACTTTGCTTCTGAGTATAAAAGAGTGATAATATACTATGTGTTTTTCTTATGTCTAAGCACAGAGGAAAAAAAGAAGCTATCTCTATTCCAAATTTCATCCAAATCCGTTCAGCCGTTTCAGCGAGAAAGCGTAACAAACAAACTTATATTCGCATTTTATAATATTAATTAGGGATAGGGATTTCCTCCTTACAAGTTTGTAATGAACCCTCGCTGCGCGAGTCCGACCCACACTTAACCGGTTTTTTTTATTGGAAGAGAGTGAAGCGGTGATGGCTATTTCAATGGAAGCTCGATCTATTTTTCACAGGGGAACGACTTTGAAGGGATTAAGCGATGTTTTTAATATAATAATAATAATTGATTTTATTTTGGAAATAAAAGTTTCATATCACAAAGAAAATGTATTTGTATTGTATTTTTGTATTCAGTACATATACAAGTCACAGTAGACACAAAAAAGTAATAAAAAGTATTAGGTATTGAACTTGTCAACATTGTTACTTGCGAAACTCGCAATGTCAAACTTTTTGAGACATTGGATTTTCAAGATAGCCTCAAGAGACGAAAGTAAAATGTGTAGACCCACTAAAAGCGCACTGCCAATGCCTAACTTGCTACTGCTGGTTCTCTAAAGGAGCAATAATAACTGGAAAATGAAAAAGACTAACTTTTCACAATGAATTTTTATATCTGACAATTTCACGGATTCCAAGTCGTGATTGATAAAAGTTAAATTGTTATTTGCTTTTGGGACGAATTCTGCGGCCACCCGAAGGTCACTGCTGGCGAGTTATAATTTGATGGATATTGTTTTTAACCGACGCAGAAAAAGGGGTGTTATAGGTTTGACCGCTATAGCGCGCTATGTGTCTGTGACTTTAGACGACTACCAGGGCTTGAAAAATATATTTTAAATATCGATTACCAACTAAAATAATAGAAACAATGAGCTACATAGCGATCAAAATTATTGTCACCAACTTAATATTATTTGGTCCAGTGTAAATATAGGTGGTCTAGGTTTATCTTTTATTATCGTAATTAGCCTTGGTGGTCTAATTACGATATACGATAATTTTAATAGTGTTTTTCTATTACCATGACTATAAAGAGTAATTAAGTACTTTAGTAATTTTGAGGCATTTTGAGGATTTAGCTATACAGTGTGTTTCAGAAAGGTCCTGGGGCCTTAGCCTGTAACGCAATGGCGTGTCGATGGCGTCCAAGCAGTTTCCTCATTTTTCTTCTACAACGAAAGAACTAATACTCTAGAATTAGAATTCAGAATATTCTTTGCTGTACTAAAAAAACATTAAAAGGACCGACAACATTAATAAATCGTGATTGAAGCCGTCAGCTGGGAGCCCATTTTGGCACTATTGCGTTACAGGCTGAGGCCCCTCTGCTGTGACTCTGAAAGGGGTCTACTCTGTATAATTTTGCAATTAGCACCTACTTACATTGCAATGAGCTACGAAATTGGTAGGTTTCGCTCCCAATCGATTGTAAATACACCTTTCCTAAGTAAATTGTTCGAGAAGTAACGTTTTATTCCAATGTTTATTGCCATGCGTGACCAAACGAATGCACAACACGTTTTAGCAATTACTTTCCCATGTCCTTGGAGTTAATAAACCATATATGAAAATTGAAAGTGGTCCATTCCCACCAAAAACATACATAAATATACTATACTTAAATCCACCAATCTGGGGTATCGTTTGACAGGCATAACTGTCAAATTCTAGAATAGGGCAACATTATTTTAGAATTTGACAGTTATGTCTGTCAAACGATACTCCGGATTTATGGATTTAAGTAACCAAGTGTTGAAATGATTTCGTAGTCTATATTAAAACGCAATTTATGTAGAGTTTTCATAGCGTTCTTATTGGTAATAGCTTTTATTTCACAGATATACCTAACATAAATATTTTCCAATTAAGTTTTCATGACGTTGCTGTTTGCGTTTAGTGGTCCAAAATTGGACGGTATTATCGGACTGCCCTTGCCTACTCCATTTTGGTTTGTGTCCCCTGATTTATTATTTAGGATGGATGTAGTTTGTACTTTTAGTTGTACCTAAGTAAATACGTGTTTTCTATTTACATACGTTTGTGAATCACTCTAATAGGGCATTTGACACAAAACGTAATTTTAAATTTTGTTGCTCGTAGATCCAAGGACGTTTCTCTGTGGAACTGAAATATAATTTTTTTTACCGCATCCTTCAAAGAGCCTTTTTTTTTTGTTCACAGAAGAGGAGGGCACAGAATTGGAGCTGGAAGCTCTGTACAGACGCTACTGCGTGCGATTGAAACACGCGCTGTTTGTGAGTGCACTATGCGGCACTCTACTATGCAGCGTGGGTCTGGGCTGCACAGTCTGCGTTCTACATGCCGGGGTGAGTCTGAGTCTACTTACTGGGTTGAGTCTGAGTCTACCTACATGCCGGGATGAGTTTCAGTCTGAAACACGTTTGTGAGTGCACTATGCGGCACTCTACAGGACAGCGTGGGCCTGGGCTGCACAGTCTGCATTCTACATGCCGGGGTGAGTCTGAGTGTACATGCCGGTGTGAGTCTGAAAATGAAACACGCGCTGTTTTTGAGTGCACTATGCGGCACTCTACTGTGCAGCGTGGGTCTGGGCTGCGCTGTCTGCGTTCTACATGCCGGGGTGAGTCTGAGTCTACATGCGTGGTTGAGTGTGAGTCTACCTACATACCGGAATGAGTCTCAGTCTGAAACACGTTTGTGAGTGCACTATGCGGCACTCTACAGGGCAGCGTGGGCCTGGGCTGCACAGTCTGCATTCTACATGCCGGGGTGAGTCTGAGTGTACATGCCGGTGTGAGTCTGAAACTAAAACACGCGCTGTTTTTGAGTGCACTATGCGGCACTCTACTGTGCAGCGTGGGTCTGGGCTGCGCTGTCTGCATTCTACATGCCGGGTTGAGTCTGAGTGTACATGCCGGTGTGAGTCTAAAACTTAAACACGCGCTGTTTGTGAGTGCACTATGCGGCACTCTACTGTGCAGCGTGGGTCTGGGCTGCGCTGTCTGCGTTCTACATGCCGGGGTGAGTGTGAGTCTACATGCCGGTGTGAGTCTGAAACTGAAACACGCCCTGTTTGTGAGTGCACTATGCGGCACTCTACTGTGCAGCGTGGGTCTGGGCTGCGCTGTCTGCGTTCTACATGCCGGGGTGTCTGAGCAATTATAATAATCTGGGCTCTGATTCTGACAAGACAAGACAGACATTCTGACGAGATTGTATGGATCAGAATCCGTTACATGCCCGCTCGTAAGATTCAATGATGTACACACGACAGCACGTCGACCCTTACACGGTAGCACTCTACTTAACTACACGTAACCGACGTTACGGGTGACTTTACAACAAAAGTCTTACGCGCGTAATGTGTGTACCTATCCAACGCCCACTACACCCATCGTAGGATCTAACTAGCTAGCCGGTCAATTACGATGCACGTTTCATGTTAAAACTAATATAATAGCGATCTCGTATAAACTATTTATCTCCGGGAATTTTAATTAATCTAGAATAACATCGTAACTATCGCGCTTCATTCTAATTTACTGCTTATTGTCAATTACTGAAGTCTTGCTCGTTACCGGTGAACTAGCGACCTACCCTTTCAACTAGAATGTTGGAGGCTTAAGCTCACCAGTCATTGCATCCTTAGGTCTTCATGGAAACAGGCTGGCTAATTTCGTGACACGAATGCCTTGAACGTCACTTAGTTTTAGACCTGAAATTTTAAGACTTGCTCTTAGTTTCAAGGGCGTCACGTGCAGTATTTTTATCGACATGCTTGATATTTTGGGGCTATATGCATAGAACTACCTGGCCGAGCCCGAAAAACATCTCGCAGAAATCCCTTGCCTTAGGTTGAGGATGACTTCGTGAGAATAGGAGATGTGACATTTGCCCCAAAATGAGATTTTTCCTTCGAGATTGTGTTGAATGCGAGATTCCCGAGAATTAGCCCCCTGATCCCGACTGGAGCGAGATTGTAAGGAACGTGATGGAACTAACGTTAGCGAGACCCCAAAATACCTATCCCTTATTAATATCAGAATCATTCTCCAAATTAAAATTCCATTCTCCAATTAATTCCTAAATAATTCATCATGTAGTAATATAGGTACTTGCCACATTGTGTGTGAAGCCACTGTAACATGTTCTTCTAACATTGGTTTATTGTACATATATAATTATTTCCAAAAAAACTTAAAAGCCTCATAACTTCTAAACGTTAAAAAATCGCTGAACATAGGTACATGGGGGTGATTAGGGGAGCTCTATCTCTGGACTTCCGCTTGCCCCTTTTTTGGGATACACTGTATAATTTTAAAATAAAGAATTTTGAAGTTATTTAAGATAATTCGCGAAAAAGGGTTTAGTTCGGTGATTGTACTGTACAAGTTAAATTTTCTTAGGCAGTGCACATTTTTATATCGACTTAACGGTTTCACTTACCTACTTCGGTTTATTGCATCGTGTTCGCCGATCACCACCAAGTCTTTGAACTGACCACACGGTCTGGCATCTGGAGAATGCCAATTACTTTGACTACGTAGTAAATTCTAGTGCTGGCATTGTCTTCGCCGTTTAATCAAATGCTCTTTGATTTATAAGTCGTTTGTTTTGCTTATTTCCAGCTTCACTATTTATCAATTAAGACATTGAACGCACGAAAATGTACATATTCAATTCTCAGAATTTTGCAAATACTTCTGAAACTGAAATGGAAAAAGCCAGGAAAACGTGGGCAGTGTTACCAAACGGAAAATTTTAAATACGGTAGAACTACGCTTCGAAAATCGGGAGAAGTTATTGTTTGAAAATCGGGAGAACACGTGAGGTTAAACAATAAATAGGTAAAATATTGAGAACAATGTTGCATAAATGTGGGAATTTTGCAGTACCGTGTCCCAATTTGATTTTGTTGATGGTGTTCCAAAATGCTTTTACATCTTCATCTTCTGATGAAAATTAATGAAAATTAGGAAGTTCCTTCCACTCAGTGTCAACTGTTCGTAAATCATTCAGTAAATTAGGACAACGACGTGAAATCGGCATAATTGACTCAAATGTGCGTTATTTTACACTCGGAGCGCGAGAATTGTATACATCGGGAGAAAATCATTGCACATCGGGAGATCGGAAGTACAAAATCTGTAGATCTCCCACAAAATCGGGAGGTTCGGGAACACTGAACGTGGGCAGTGTTGTGAGAATTATTACTTAATTTAAAGTTTAAAATAAGTTTAAGTTTACAATAAATAAGTTTACAAAAAAGTCCAAAAATAATCAATAGTCAAGGTAGCCGAAAAAGTGTAAATTATCATAAAAGTTAAGGTAAACACTATAAATACAATTCCTTATTATATGTCTGAGCGCTTCCGTGCTTCGGAAGGCACGCTAAACCGTTGGTACCGGTTGCTGTTGATTAATAACAATCGTTAAGCCATGTCCTTGGGCGGCCCCTTGGGCGGCCTAAAAACTCTGACACCAGGGGTGGCCACTACCTCATTCGATAACCTAACTTAACCTAATAAGTTTTAAAGCATTGAACATTATAATAAAACATTCGCAACTCGCCTAATGTTTTATGTAGCCGAGCTTTTTTGACTTCGATTCGAATATTGATTTTGCGTATAGGTAGTAGGTTTATTTTGCAGCAAACTTTATAGAGTGTAGGGAAGGCCATCGTAAAATACACAAATTATAGGTTGAGATTTCAAGCTTTAAGGTGGGATGATAGCAACGTAGAGGGAAATTCAAAATTTTCACAGTATTTTACATTTTGTAGCTAAACTGAGCTGTTTTTGTCCGCGGCAATAACATAGTAATTTATCTGAGACTCCAAAAAATAAAAAAATATTGCTGAAAAGACAAAAGAATAAAAAGTTACAAATTAAATCGAATGCTAGGTAATTTTTTTCAAAAAAACCGTAAAAGCCTCATAACTTCTAAACGACAAAAAATGGCTGAACATACATGGGGTTGATTCGGATAGCCCTCTGTGTCAGCTATCTCTCGCTTGACGTCTATGTTTGGGCCACCCTGTCTGTATATGCTATAGCCGCGAACGAAAAATCGCTGAACAAAAATTCATTTTAGCTACAAAATGTAAAAAACTGTGAAAATTTTGAATTTACCGCCACGTTGATATCGTCCAACCTTAAACCTTTGAGATAGGTCGACCAAAGGTTCAAAGCTGTAAACACTCTTACTTTGCGAGACGTTCATCCGGAAATGCACATAAACCGGACGTGCTGGAGAAAATCGCTTAGAGTTTAACACCAGCGCAACTTACGGACTTTAATCCGGATTTAAAAGGTTTTCCGCACTACATTTCTGCTCAAAGGTGCAATGGATAGGAAAACGCATCATTTCCGCCTGAACGGATTTAGCGTTTCTTTTCAGTTAAGGGTGGCATTAATAGTCGTCAGCTCAAGCTCGAGCTCAAGTATGTGATCTCGGAAAACAAAAATGCTAATGTCAAGCCTTGGCTAATGTCAAGCATTGGCTAATGTCAAGCCATGGCTAATGCCAAGCTTGAGTAGGTGTCAGCATATTAATAGACGCGCTAGCTTGAGCTTGACATTTAGCCAAGGTCTCAAGTCGGTGATTTTATTTTCTGACTTCACCTACTTAAGCTCGAGATGACGACTATTAATGCCACCCTTAGCGTTTCTTTTCAGTTAAGACTCATAACATTTTATGTATTACACTACATGCTTTTTGTCAGTCCTTCCTTATTTACATACTAGTTGTGCCCGCGACTTCGTATGCGTTTTTACACATTTGACATTTAATTTAAATTCGACTGTGGAGGAAAAGTCAAACCCCCGGCCAAAAAAGAGGGATGTTATAAGTTTGACAGCTTTGTGAGTGTGTCTGTATAAGTGTTTATGACGGTGTGTCTGTCTGTGGCACCGTAGCTCTTAAATGGGTGAACGATTTGGAAGTTTTAGGTTTATTTTTTATTTGAAAGCAGGTTTTCTAGCGAATGTTCTTAGTTATGTTTTGTCAAAATTGGTTCAGCTATTTATTACATATGCTTATTCGAAGCTAAAATGTCGGGAGTATTTTAATAGTTATTATTTCTTAACTTGCGGTAGCAGGGCTCAAAAGAAAGCAATAGAATAAAATAGAATAAAAACCCTAATCTAAACAATACATTTATAAATTTAATAATAAATATATATTGTTTACATTAAGGTATCGCCCGTGATAAGATACCAGGAAGCTTAGCATAAGAATTGCTTAGGAAGTAAAGGGGTTTATATGTATCTCCCTCGACGTAGAGTGGGATAGATAAAGTTATAAGCCCATAGATAAGGTCTTACTCATTCTCATGCTAAGCCAGCAAGTAAAGCATACGGCTAATAACTCTGTCTATCCAGCTCAACGGTAAACAATAGTTATTTGTTATGCAAGAATGCAAAATTATTGTTTGCGGCGAGTGCTTGTATTGAATACCGAGCGGTGTTAAAAGACCGCCAACAAAGTGGGAGACCACATACAGGGTGTTAAAAGACCGCCAACAAAGCGGGAAACCACGTACTGTCCTCATCATAAGGAACATTTTTGCCCAAGGAACTATGCCTGGGAAATCAACGGTTTCCGAGATAAGGAGGTTCAAAGTCGGATTTTTCAAAACTTTTTTTTTGCAGAAATTTATTCAGTATGTGTCCACATGTCGATAGCTTTATTATCTATGTCTGCAACTATATTTTATCGTCCAAAGTTGAATCATTCTCTTACAATAAATTAAAATGTTGAAAAGTGCGAGCGAGAGGGCTGCAGAGCTTCAGGGGATTCTTAACATACATTTTCAAGAAGCCATATCAAAATTATGAATATACTTACAAAGAACGAAGTTAAAGTTGCAACCCGCAATGTATTCTAAACATCGGCACTTCAAGCTTAAGTAACATAATCTGATACCTACGCTTGCGCAATATGACTTTTGTGCGTTACACGTCCATTGCGTGAAAAAATATTTTTCAAAATTATAACCTAAAAAACCAAAATCATTTCCCAACAATAATTTATCGAAAAGTACTTTGTTTTGGTGTCTAGTGGCATTCGGGTCTGTTGGCGGTCTTTTAACACCCGTTATAGTCCTCATCATTACGAACTTTTTTGCCCAAGAAACTATGCCTAGGAAATCAACGGTTTCCGAGATAATGAGGTTCCAAATCGGATTTTTTTTTCCGGTTTTTTTTTTTTCGAAAATGTGTTCAGTATCACGTTATTAACATATCTTCTCAAGAAACTATATCAAAATTATGAATATTTCTTACAAAAAATGAAGTTAAAATTGCAACCCGCAATGTATTCTGAACATTGGATAGCCTAGATTGTGCCCAAAACCAGGACTTATCACGGTCCTAAATTTGACAGAAAACTATTCAGCGGTATTCGCGTGATGAGGTAACACACAGACAGACAGACAGACAGACAGACAGACAGACAGACAGACAGACAGACAGACATAGACCGATTTTTTTGCATTTTTGTATTCAGTATAGTTTACTTAGTAACCCCTGCTAGTTTTTTTCTAAAAATATTCAATGTACAGAATTGACTTCGCTAGAGTTTTATTATAAGTATAGAAGATATAGATAACAAAAAAAAAACTCGCGTTTCAATTGACAAGAAGGCATTGAATTAGAAAACCCAAAAGATTGTATGAAGAGTTTGATTAAAACTTTCCGCGAGTGTCGGTTTTTCATCTTCTGATGATCAGATACTAGATCTTCGAGAGCTGGTGACCAATAGACGCAAGGCTGGGAGCTTGTACCTTGTACTTATTTGGACTCCGCTGATCACGAAAGTACAATAAATTTTTTGGCCGGTCGCGGTTGACAGTTCGATTTTCTTACTTAGAAAGTATACACCGTGGAATTTTAGTGGTTTTAAAGCCGAAGGTATTTTTAGTTGCACTCGTGATTCTGAGCCAAATTCCAAAATTTTACTTCAAACGAGCGAAAAAAAAAACACTTCCCAATACAAACGGCTATCGCCAATCGACACCATTTGTATGGTGAAATTTTTTTTCGCGCGTTTTTGAATGAAATTTTGTAATTTGGCTCAGAATCACCAGGGCAACAAAATACCTTCGGCTTTAAAACCACTAAAATTGCACGGAGTATACCTACGGGATTGGTGGAAATGGACACGTGCGCCCACGCACCGCAGCCATTTGCTCACGATAATTTCCTTTCAATTTGGGGAGAACTAAAAATTATTGTTCAGTCAGCCACACGCTAGGAGGATGCCTCCTTTTTTTCGATTGACGCCCTTATGCCGCACGCGGTAAGAGCTGCCATGGGGTATCAGTGTCTGTAGCAGACCGTTCGAAACATTGTCATAATTTGCAGCCTAGTTCATTAAATTTCCTTTACTCAAAAAAGCTCGTAATGTGGACATTAATTCGACAACCTTCTTTGAGCAAAGTCGGACTTGCGGGCTACTTGGATTAGGCGCCAGAAAAGTTGTATGGAATTTCATTAATGTCGTGTTTTGCGGCCAGAAAAACTGTATGAAAATCCATTAATGTCGAGTTTTGTTTCATAAATAGAACTCAAACATCAGGCGCAAAAAGTATTTATTTAGAATTGGGCTGTATAGGTACTGGCAGTCGACACATTGCACAGAAAAAAAAAAGCGCGGCCATATTGTTTTCGGCTTTTCGCGCGTTGTTCGAAGTGATTTTTTCTGTGTTTTTGTTGAAAAAGTGAACTCTTAAAGCGAAGAATCCTATATTTAATGTGTTTAACACCACCGGACATTCAAAAGCAAGCGAAATTAGTAATTGGAAATTTATTGCCACCGAAGTCAAAAGAAAAATACAAGCAAGCAAAAAGTTTGCGGAATGGTAAATCGACAGAAAGTACCTAATCTACGACAAATGGTAAGCTAATTAAATTACTATTTTAATTACTATTTTAATTACTCGCATTGTTTGAGTAAAGCACTATACAAGCCTTGGTCTGCAATGAGTGCGCTTCTGGCCACGCTATGATTGCCTCGAGCTTAGCTTAGCTACGCTCTCGGCCCTCAAGCTTGGCCATCATTGCAGCCCTTGCTGTCCGCGCTATAAAGGCCTCGACCTTCGGTCTCGGCCTTCATTCCAGCTTGTCCATCAAGGGCTGCAATGCTGACCGCACTGTGAGGGCCTTGAGCTGCGCTACGCTGCGCTCTGTCGGCCATCAAAAGCGCGCCAGAAACGCACTCATTACAGATCGCGGCAGTAATGTACTATTAACGTGTGCGGAATGATCCACCCAGCACCTGGGTGGGCGGCCTCGTGGCTGGTCTTTAGCGTAAAATCAATGTTAATGACGAACCGGGATTATATCAGCTGTGCTAGACCGTGAAATTGATTAAATCAATGATGACTAGAGTGCTAGAGTGTTTAAAATGTGCCAAGAGATCTGCAGTTTGGTTTGATAAAATGCCAGCATCAATCAGAGTAATTTGGCACAGAGATAGTATGGACGATAATGCACATAGACAATTTGCTTCTGTCGGCGTAGATTATTTTATTTGTGAATAAATCCACAGAGAAGCGCAATATTCTATGGTAAATTTTTAAATGGGCTCACTGTATTATCTAAATCTTTTTCCAAAGGCTTAAAACGGACAAAGAAAGACCTTTTGTTCCTTTTGACTTGCGTTTTTTGCTGCTGGGTTCGGTCTATATACCTACTTAGGCCTTTGAATCTTTGTTTGGATATGATTTACTTATACAGCATCTACTTCTACACACACAATGTTTCAAAACAGCATATCGCACTCCCAGAACAACACTGAATTAAGTCGAAAAATCCCAAAATCGACTTTTTAATGTAGTTCAATAGGAAAAAAAAATCCGCATATACCACAAAGACAGTCATATTTATATTTCCAAAAACAGCCAACAGATGTCGCAGTAAGTCTCTTTTAGTGAATGAATGACTGCTGAGTCGTACCACGAATATGAATCTAATTCCAGTTGCGACTTGTACGTCTGTGAGAACAATATGTAGTGACGTTAGCAACATTGATTCATTTCGGAATAATGCAGTATTATTGAGTGCGACTACAACATTACTCAAAATTATTTAGTTATAATACAGTTTTGGTGAATTTCCTGTTTTTGCTGTTTCGATAGTATTTCGAAATAATACTCTATTGGTGACGAAGGCATGTTATTTTTTTTAAATTATTCCTAAATAGTTCAGTATTGTTTGATAAAGGTGAAAATTACTTAAATAATACACTATTGATGGTAGATCTAAATAATGTTCTAATTTCTGTAAATATCGCAATATATATTTTTTTAATACTCAGAATTATTACTTATACTCTAAACTAAAAGAAAAGTTTTTATATTTTGTTTTTTTTATTTATTCACATGAAGATCTAACATGTTTTTTGAGATAATGCAGTATTGATGAATTAATTCAGATATTGTTGGTTAATGGGCAGACTATGAAGGGTCAGGGTCTGTTGTTGCTTAGAAAAGCAATAAAAATAACCACAGATGAAGCCGGGTCAACTTCTCAACAAAGGAAATAGAAATTTGTGCTCAAAATGAAGTTGAGAATTCAAAATATGCATCATCAGCTCTCGCGGTATTACCTGTTTCAGAATCAGCTCTCACGGTATCGCCTGTTGCAGCATCAGATCTCTCAGCATTACCTATAGCATCTTCAAAAACTCCTGATTAGGATAATGAAAGCGATGCGGATCCTACTTTTACTGTGTCTTAAAGACAAACCCGGCCATCTGTAATACCTAGACGAGTGCCTTCGTCTTCCTACTCGAGTACCTCATCAGACTCCAGCTCATCGATATGAAGCTCCAGCAGCTCATCTGATGGTGAATCCAATAGACCAGGCCCATCCGCAGCGGATACCCGAGTTGTTTTCAATTCTGTCCTGACTCATGAACCTTCAACGTCTGGCTGTCATTGATCCTGCTCCAACAGCTCAAAGTGATCCTAAGTTAAGACAAAAACGAGTGCGAAACCTAGCTGGCTGGAAATCAAAGATTGCTAAAACATTGCGCAATAAAAATAATCATTTTCAGCCCACATTTGCCCACTGTTGGGTATAGGTCTTTTCCCCTTCGCGCCATCCTTCTCGGTCTCTCGCTGCTCACATCCACGGGCCCTCTGCCACCTTAGAGATGTCATCTGACCACCGGGCTGCTGGTCTGCCTACCGACCGACGTCCCGTTCTCGGCCGCCACTCCATTACTGCCCTGGTACACCTACCGTCTTCCCGGCTCGCCAGGTGCCTCGCTCATCTCCACCTAAGACTTGCAACTTGGTCACCAATATTATCGACAATAATATCTTTATCAAATCTAAAATAAACAAAATGGCAAGGCAGGAGGTAAGGAGATTTTAAAATAATTTTGACTTCTGGGGGAACTACCTAGAGAGGCAAAGAGAATACGTCGTCATCAGGCATACGCAAGAAATCATACCAAAATATAGGTATGTACCTACATCACATCTGAAAAATTAAGAGCTTTGAATTCAGCTTATTATTTCGAAATTAATGGTGTGAAAAAATATTTGCAGACCCTAAGGACTGCAAATATTTTTTAAGGCTACGCTGAGCATTTATGTGTGTGGCAGTTATATTAAGAAAGCCCTTTCAAAGAAAATAGATGATGGTTTGGTTGATGATAGATGCTGATGCTCGTGGGAAGCATGGGAATCAGCACAGAATAGACTCTGAAGTAGAAGAGAGTGTGACCAATTTTATTAACTCAATCCCAAGAATAGAGTCTTATTACCTAAGACCACTAAACTTTGTTGTTTTATTTACAGTTTTATAGATATATTCTCGAAATTGAAACAGATGATTCTTTCTTGAATATTTACATTAAACCATTACACGATAGGATAACACTGCATTATTTCAGAATCAATCAGCAAGAAACGAGTAAATCGAAATAATATTTTTTTTATTAGTTAAATAATTTAACAACACTGGATTAACTTGAAAAGTCAGTATTTACGCTTTATGTAAACTTTTAACAGTGATTGGCTTATATGATACTGATAAGCACTTGATTCACAACATAAAATCCAAAGACAGTAGCATGACTCTTCATGATAACATGAGAAAACGGTTTTTAGTCGATTCCCAAATAAGTGCTTTTTTGACTTAGTGCAGTGTTGATCTGGGTGTGCGATATGAGTGAACACTTTACTCTTCTCGTGTAAGGAGGTTCCACTAGCTGGAGTGTATTTACCCGACTACGCGAAGCAAAAAGGAGGGTTATGATTTTAGCAGCGTATGTATGTATGTGTGTATGTATGTATGTATGTATGTATGTACCTATATGTATGTATGTGTGTATGTTTGTGTGTTCATCTGTTCCCTCGCAGAGCCTAAACTACACGGCCGATTTAAACAAATGAGGTGTCGTTGGATTTGTCTTAATTACCCAGGTGACATAGGACACTTTAATTAAAAAAAAAAACCAAGATGGCGGCTGTGCTGCGCCCTAAAGTAGTGGACCTAAAAATAAAAATTATCGGATACTATTGTCATGGGTATCAAATGAAAGGGCTTTAAAAGACCTTTTCAAAAATGTACAACACATGTAGCGTCAACAAAAAAATAGAACAAAAAATTTATCAAAATGTGTTTTTTTGCCCTTCTTTCTTCTGTTCTCTATTCTGGGCATTTTTGGGTGATCGTCCAAAATGACATAGAGCTAAAAAGCTCGAAAAAAAAATTAGAGTTAAAAACTAAAACCCGACTACTAAAAGGCCTAAAACAAGACCTGCTTATCCTTAAAATAGACTCCACTCTCGCCGGACACCACATTCGCATTTGATAAACCGATGGCCTCCGACTACGATTAATTATCTATGAGTCTATTTTAAGGATAAGCAGGTCTTGTTTTAAGCCTTTTAGTAGTCGGGTTTTAGTTTTTATCTCTACCACGAATGCAAAGGCAGATAAAATGGAGGCTATGATCGCACAGGTGCTGAGAGTGGTATACCACCGGTGGTAAACCTACCACCTATTACCTAGGTATCGCATAAAAAAGGTGCAAATATTCCCTGGGGCCCTATCCTGTAATGCAATGGTGCCAAAATGGGCTCCCACAGTTGACGGCTTCAATTACAATTTATTATGCTGTCGGTCCTTTTAATATTTTTGTAGGACAGCAAAGAATATTATGATTCTAATTCTAGAGGATTAGTTCAGAGAACTAGGAGAAAAACGAAATGCTATCGACACGCCAATGCATTACAGGCTAAAGCCCCTGGTTTCACACACTGGCGGACTGTACCAATAAATCCGGAGAACTACCGGAGAAATAGCAGTCGACATGCTCCATTACGTAGTGACAGCAGTGCACCTACACGAAGAGTAATGGACAAGCAAAAGGTGTGCAGAGAACAGAACGATTTATTGAATATAGGGATTTGTAGGACCGATGTTATTCTCTGGTCAGTTGGACTCAGCTTAAATTTGCTTTGCTAGGCCGACTACGCTTTCAGGATGGTATAGGTTCTGGACAAGCCTACTCAATCTAAAAAAATGACCCAGACACTGCAGCGCCGAGAGTTCTCTTCACCCATCTAGTGTGAGGGTGTCACTGGACGCTGTATAAACCATCTCATTATGTAGATCTGGTAGTCCTGGTAGACGTACGTAGGTCGGGGTGGACCGGCTATTTATTGGTCTATCTATTGCATGTACATAATGCCGCAGACTATTGTTAATTTAATTTCTTGAAGTTTTGTCTTGATATACTTATAGATACCTAGACTAGCGACCCGCTGCCGCTTTGCACGTGCAAGTGCGCTACATGTAAACTTTCCGTGAAAAAAATATGAAACTCACGGTGCAAATCGCATTAAAATCCGTAACGTGGTTTAGAAGGAGTTAGCGGAGAGAGAGACAGAGAGACAGACTCGGTTTTATTGTAGAAAATATGTGCATATTTATGTGGCTACTCCTAAAACACGCATGGCACGTGCAAGGTTACGAACCTACTTCAAGCATTAATCCAATATCGCGCCCCGCCCGGCTCCTGTGACAGGCTTGCATCTGTAATAGCGTTGGCGCTAAGTGACTTCGCCCCCGTTGCCATGGATAATGCTGTTATCGACTTATTGATTAGCCTAGACCTTCGGGCCTCCGTTCGCTGACTTTAGGATCAGTCATCCGAAACGCTGGTACCTGCATCGTTGCCATACTGTAATTACTAAAGTAATTAAAAGCGTTCAAACCATAGACGCTATGACCAATAACCGAAAAATAACCGTCTTACGAAAGTTACAGTTCAACTTATTTACAAAATTAAATACTTTTATGATTCAAATCGGGTCGAGTTCGAGTCACAATGTTTTTTAAGTTAAAATAAATAACCTTACTTATTCCGACGAAGAATGCGTTATACATAATACTAAGTTATATTATAACTTGTGTTATTAAAGAAAAAACCGGCCAAGTGCGAGTCGGACTCGCGCACCGAGGGTTCTATACAGACTTGTAAGGGGGAAATGGTATGTATTTATTTTCCGTCATAAACCGAAAACTATACCTACATCGTAAAATTGATTATAAATGTTGTACTAAATGCTTGTTGTGAATCCCTTTCATAGGATACATACCCCACATGATACGGTCGTCTCACTTTGAAATTGGCACCCCTCATTTTTTGCAAGTATATTTTTATTTCAGGTTCTAAAATAATAATTTGATTTTTGTAAAAAGATTCCATGCAAAAAGAGTTAGGACCTTTTTTTTGTAACACGTAACGTGGTTTATATTTACGTGAATGTAAATTAGTTTGCTTTGTTTAAAAAATACTTAGGCTTTACTTAGGGTTGCTACCCACTTGGATATTGAAGAGCATTTCATAAGTTTTAAGTATCATCCAAAGTAGTATGCTACTTTAGTGTAAGTGCCTACTTTGCAAGATTGATTGAATACCTAGCTAGACATTTTAATGATGGAATAAACCTCTTAGATGGATTTATTTTTACGATGTAAAATTCATTTAAGTAGTCTGTGAAAATAGAACATTGTCTAAAGATTCAATTAGCACCTCATTTTGTGAGGTCATAAAAATACGCAGTTTAATAAAATCAAAGGGATGTATCTTGAAAGAAAACGTCATCTATTTTCAGATCAAGAAAAATCGTATGAAAAGCGATTGCCACGAGTAGGTATCACAGCATTTTCCTCCTCAAGGAATGCTAAATCATGTTGAAAATTAAACTAGCGCGCGCTGTTGTGGCAATTTCACACGAGACGCGTGCAGTGATGAAGTCTCGAAGACTGTTAGTTTGAACTAGAAGTCTGCGTAGGTGTAGCATGTAGGTACGAGACCACTTAGTGTAGCTGTACCAAACTATAGCACTAACCTGTGAACGGATCTTGGAAGAGGTATAGTCTATAGGTAGTCTTTATTCACGTTAACTAGCAGTCTTTTCAGTTTGCAAGGCCGGCTAGGGTTACAATACTCTACTTCGGATTTCTAAAAGACTCATTACGCTTTTATTTGCTACAAAAATTAAATTTCAATTTAACTCTTAAAATCTCAATAAAAAAGCAAGTGTTTTTGTGCACAGACTATTCTATATTTTTGTGTGTTAAACGGTAATTCTATCATTCCATTCCAAAACTGAATTCATAGGGTAACGGTTTGCAACGCTATAACGAAATTCCCAGACTGTTGGTACGGTCGGCCACAATCTCAGATACCCCATGGCAGCTCTTACCGCGCGCGGCATAAAGGGGTATCTGAGACTGTGGCCGACTGTACAACCTAAAGTCTAATTCTTCAATATAGTAAACTGACAAATGCTAACTGTCACTTTGCAAAATAATGTTGCCATATTTATTGTAATAGTGATGCATTCCACTCGTTGTGCGATTCAGCTCAGTCACAAAAAAAAGCGAAATACGAAATTCCGCATGGTAGCCCGTGCGTCAGGAATTCCGGATGGAAAAAAAAACGTTCGGAACGCAATATTTCCATAGATCATTTAAAAAATACAATTTTTAACGCATTTAACACTCCTCAAAAAAGTGGACCAAAAACACTTTCTCATTACTAATTAATAAGTTTTTAGTTAATTTCATATAATAAGCTTTTCATCAATCGGCCTATAAATCGATTATATCGATTACGCAATTCGATTCATGTCAAAGTTTTTGTCACCACACTATTTAATTTTCACCAGAGACTGGTCACACCGTAAACGTCAGTGTGTGTACTATCTTGAATGAAGAATTAGACTTTAGACCGTGTATTTGGTGCTCATGCCGGATGAATATTTCAAAAAACTAATCCGCAGGGTGAAGTGGGAGTGCCAATGTAAGTCGTGTCCAAAATACATAATGCACTACAAAGTAAAACAGAGCAATATTGCGTCATCCGGTTCGAGGTACCTACAGTCAGCTACACGCTAGGATACCCCTTTTTGTTCGATTGGCGCCCTTATGCCGCGCGCGGAAGAGCCACTATCCTAGACCTATCCTAGATTGTGGCCGAACGTACTCACGTCAGCACGTCAGAGTGTACAATTTTGTTGTTAAGTCGCCCGTAACGTAAGCGAGTAGAGCGCTAGCGCGTAAGGGTCTACGTGCTGTCGTGTGTACCCAAGTAACATTTTAGGTTGTAGAAAGGTTTTGAACAGGTTCTAGAACCTTTGTATGGAAATCTTCTCGTAAGTCTTAAAACTCTCAATAAAGTTATATTAACCTTGTAATTACCTTCTGAGTGCCAAAAGGGCACCGGTTTTAGAACCTTTCTGAGAGCTACAGCACAACCTATAGCTCAAATCCAGAACCTTTCGAACTACTTGCATAGAACCTAAATATAACCTTCACAACCTTAATTTAACGTTATTATAAACTTGCAAGACAACTTATAAGTTCTAAATTAGTCTTGGATGTAACTCTATGACAACGTAGAACCTTTTTGATGGATATGAATAAATACCTTTCCAGGACTTACAAGTTTTAAATAGCTTCTGTTTAAGATTTTTTACACAGATTCAAACACTTATTTACAATGGCGTCATTCCTTTTTCGTTCGGCCATCTCTCAAAATGGCTAGATAAGCAAAGTGTTGATAAAAATTATAAGTAGCTTGGTAAAGTCAGGAAATAATCAAAATATAGTGCGATTGGCACTTCATCGTGAAACTTTACGATAATAGTGCTGTATACAAGACGGGCCTTTCATAAGTTAAACATTTCGGATATTTTTTAATAAAATAAAATAAAAAAAATTGGTGATCGGTGGTAAGTCACATCAGAAATCAAACTACTATTCATATGAAAAATATATATTATAAATCGTGTATCGCATGGTATTTGATTACGCTTTATTTAATTAAAATATTGGTTTTGTTTCGTTTTTTTTTTCGTTTTTTAATATTAAATATGGCTGACGTTAGGAAATTACTTGAAAGTATTATGTTTATCGTTTTCAGAACTGTAACAGCTAAGAGCTCTTAAGGTTTTCCAAAATAAGAGCTGAAGGTAATCTCGCGGAGCTACCTCAAACGACAAGGCTGTTTTCAACGCTTCAAGGTTATTACCAGGAGTTGTCCAAGACTTACCAGTTGCGAAAACCACCACTGAGCTAAATTTGTTGCTTTTAAGTTTTGGTTGTAGGGGGACATGCGTTTGACCTTCGTTCAACAAACAGCTACAGGCTGCTCTAAGGGTGGTCATGAACTGAGATCAAAATTGAACTCTGTTTAAACTTAGTATAAAGTGAGTATTTAGTTTAGTGAGATCAATTTTGAAGTTACTTTAACCAACTGGTATTACTGAGTTCAAAATTGATATTATTATTATTCGAATCGAATCGAATCGAATCGAATCAAATCGAATCGAATCAAATCGAATCGAATCGAAACGAAACGAAACGAAACAAAACGAGTCGAATCAAATCGAATAGAAACGAAACGAATCGAATCGAATCGAATCGAATCGAATCGGCTATTGCTAGATTCATGGAACACACGACAGCACGTCAGTTGTTGTAAAATCGCCCGTAACGTAACCGAGCAAAGTGCTAGCGTGTAAGGATCGACGTGCTGTCGTGTGTACTGATTCAAGTATCAAAACTTTAACTGCCTATATCTCCTAAACGGCTAATGCTAGACCCATGTTTACCCATGGTACTCAAAAAAAGGGGCTCGACGAGCTCTACCTGATGAAAGAAACAAAAATAACTAGTAGTTCGCCCCGAACTGTGAACTCGCGACCCCATATAAACTTAACAACCCCATATCTCGGCAACCCCTCGACCGATTTGGCTCATGTTCGAACTTAAAAATTCTTTTAATTTCATTTACCCGCCTACCAAATTTCATAATGATCCGACCGAATTTACTCAAGTTATCGTCGAACGAACATACATACAAACATACATACATACATACAATGTATGTATGTATGTATGTATGAATGTTCGTTCGACGATAACTTGAGTAAATTTAGTCGGATCGTCAGGTGGGCAGGTAAATAAGGTAAAGAGAATTTTTAAGTTCAAACATGAGCCAAATCGGTCGAGGGGTTGCTGAGATATGGGGTCGCGAGTTCAAAGTTCGGGGCGAACCACTAGTTAATAACATTTTATTATTTTTGTTGCTTTCATCAGATAGAGCTCGTCGAACCCTTTTTTTGAGTACCATAAAAATGGGTCTAGCATTAGCCGTCTAGGAGATATGGGTAGTTAAAGTTTTGATACTTCTTTTTTATTTTTATTTTTTTCTTATATCAGGTAGAGCTCGTCATGCCCTTTTTTCAGAGTACCATAAACATGGGTCTAGCATTAGCCGTTTAGGAGTTATGGGCAGTTAAAGTTTTGATACTTATTTTTTATAAATTTTTAATAACTTTTTATTATTTTTGTTGCTTTCATCAGATAAAGCTCGTCAAGTCCTTTTTTTAGAGTACCATAAACATGGGTCTAGCATAGAGCATGGATACCGGTTTTCGGTAATACCGAAAAACCGGGATCCCGGACTAAATATCTACATTAAAAAAACCGGTATTGTATTATCTTAATACCGGTATTTCGGTATTTTCGGTATTACAGATAAAACTCTGAAACAAGTGTGGAATATCAAAATTTCGCGCGCATGCGATGCGTGCGAGTGCGCCGTGCGGAATAGTGATGTGAATCGGCTTTAGAAACCTACAAAAAAAAACTTTTTTGTAATAACCTATAAGTATAAACGCCGGTTTTTGTTTATTTATTAAAACCTATTACTTTCTTATTTTGGACTGCAGTCCAGGGGCCTTAGCCTGTAACGCAATGGTGCCAAAATAGGCTCCCAGTTGACAGCTTCAATGGGGGATTTTCTGACAGCTTTAAAAAATAAAAAATAGTTATAAAAGCTGTGACAGATGGCGTTGATCCGACATCACAAAGTAAATTCGTGCTTACTTTTTCACTTCATTGCTCTGTGACTTCATCTTTCACCTCATTTCATTTTGGTACGTGAAAAAGTGCACGACTTTGTTATTGTTCTTGTATGAGTGAATGGTAGAACCGGAAACACTACATTTTGCTCCATCACCAATACCTAAATATTGTGTTTGGACGTATCTACGAAGCCCAACGAGCGCGAACTGGCTTATAAAAAACATATCTCGTCGGCGAAATCCAGTTACAAATTTGGAACTACAACTCATGAGCTGTCAGAAAATTGCCCATTACGATTTATTAATGCGGATTGCGGACGGTCCTTTTAATGTTTTTGTAGTACAGCAAAGAATATTCTAATTCTGCAACTTTTTCTCCGAGTGCGCGGACAGTTTGTGAGTGAGTTAGTGTGTGTATTTGTTTTCACGCTAGAAGTGCAGGACGAATTTGCCTGAAGGAATGGAGATTAGAAACCAGACTAACATAGACTATAAATTACGAACTAAATTCGTCTGGTAATGTCGACAACGGAAAAAAAAGTTTACGCGGACGAAGTCGCAGGCAAAAGCTAGTATAAATTAATATTATCGTTCAATTAAATAAACTCACTTATTTTAAATTTTCTATTTGTCTATTTTATAACAATTCAATATTTTTTTATATAACAAAAATGTAATACCGAAAAATACCGAAAAACCGGTATCCCGGTATTTAAAATCTTGATACCGAATGAATACCGGTATTGGGAAAAGGGTCCGGTATTCCATGCTCTAGTCTAGCATTAGCCGTTTCGGAGATATGAGCAGTTAAAATTTTGATACTTGAATCAGTATGAATCTAGCAATAGCTGATTCGATTCGATTCTATCCGTTTCGATTCGATTCGATTCGATTCGATTACATTCGATTCGATTCGATTCAATTAGATTCCGTTGGATTCGATTCGATTCGAATAATAATAATATCAATTTAGAACTCAGTTTAAAGTAAGTTCAAAATTGATCTCACTAAACTAAGTTTAAACATAGATCAATTTTGAACTCAGTTTAAAGTAAGTTCAAAATTGAGCTCACTTTAAACTAAGTTTAAACTGAGTTCAATTTAAGCATTTGGTTAGTGAAATTCTCAATTCAGAAACCGGGCCTAAGGGTGGTATTCTAAAAGTATAAAAACACGTTTGTGTTATATGGTCCTCCCTTATTTTTCATTATTATTTGTTGTCGTATCCTCCATTATTACACATACATTCTGTAAAAATTGGTATTTGTATTTTTTTTAGTGTGAAAAATGTTTTAATACTTTCCAAAAAAACCTTCACCAAAACATCTATTTCATAAAAAAAAACATATTAATTTAATGTGTACTTATTATCTTGAATACCCAGCTTTCCATTAGTGTCACTAAATGAAAAAAAATGGCTTCATCGATTTAAAGGAACAGCTGAAAATTACAAAAAAATAAATAGCGAAATCGAACTGATACGAAGTTTACAGATAACAGAAGTTTACAACTAGTAAATAATAAAAATAATAAAACTTACCGTTGTATTAATCATTCATAACATTTTTACGCACTTTACGCTTAAAATTTCCACTCCTTTTTTTGTATCACCCTGTGTCGGTTCATTTTTCAAGACGCGTAATGCTTACAATGTATACCTATTCTTTGAAGTCGCGGAGACAACTGTCGGGTTTTGAGGATGCCTCTCAAGCTTTAAAATATTCCTGTAGGAATTGAATCATGCCTTCAGCTCAAAACAACAGCTTATTGGTTTTGTTTTTCACCACACAGTCCTAATTTGTTTGCCTAGACAACTCTGATCTAACCTCAAAGTTGTAGGTAGGTTTTAGAAACTACTTATAAGCAATTTCAACTTTTCAAAACCTTATGGTAATATCAAGGTTAAAAATTTAACCTTTAGATCACACATAAGTTAAATGACAGCCTTCCCAGAACCTTATCAGTAGCTTACGACAACTATAAGATCCTGAGGCTGTAAGCTCTTGAAACACAAGTCATAATAACGTTAACGTTAACTCTTGTCAGCAACTTCAAGGTTTTAACAATAAACTATTAGTTTTAGGACTTAGTAATCATTCTCAAATACTAAATTTAACCAACTAGCAAATCATTAACCTTTGTACAACCCTTCTAAAACCTAGAGGCAATTTTTACAACCTAGGCCCAAATGAAATGTTACTTGGGTAGGTACGTACATTTTACGGCGGCTAAAGAACAATAGATAAACAGTGGCTGCTTGGACATATCTGACCATCTTGAGATTCGGGTCATCTGGTGGTTTAAGAAACCCTGCTCTAGGTTCATCATCATCATCATCATCAGCCTGTTTACACCGACTGCAGAGTAAAGGCCTTTTCATGCTCACGCCACCTCTTACGAAGTTACGATCCTGCGACAGACGCAACCACTGTTTTCCGGCTACTTTGGCTTTGTTTTCGGACCCTTGGTCATTGCTCATGCTCTCGGTTAAATAGGATGTATTTCCCATAAACTATAGGCGCGGTGCCCGTCAGTCCACTAATTTAGCAAGGTGAAGAGGGTGTCGCATCGGCAAGTCGTGTCCAAATTACTAAATGCACTACAAAGGAAAACGGAGCAACATTGCTTCACCATGTCCCTTGTACGGTCGGCCACAATCTCAGATACCCCATGACAGCTCTTATCGCGCGCGGCATAAGGGCGCCAATCGAACAATAAGGGGTATCTGAGACTGTGGCCGACTCACAGTGGTCGATTTGTACGATTTAGGCGGCCAAAAGTCCATTTCTCAAAGTTAACTTATAACAAAACTAATTGATTCCCGGAAAAATAGACACCCCGACTGCCCAATCCCCACCCCTCCCCAGTTCCTAGAACTGCGTGCGCGCCCCCACAGGTAGTCGGAACTTGATCGTCGCGCAAGCTGTACGCGTTCGTTCTCGACACTCTTAGCGCAACCGATATTCTAAAGTGAATATTTCATTGGATATTATTCAGTTACAAGTGAAAGTGATGGAAGTCGAAAATTCAGGTAAGCTCCTTCAAATATAATTTAAATTAAGATAAGGAATATCAATATTTAGTGCAGTTACAACGTATCAAAGATCGCCCTTTTTCATAGAAAATATTATCATTTTTTTATTTTCAATAGTAAAAATGTTGTACTTCCGAGACCGTCCGAGTTAAATTCCTTATGGTTTCTAATAGTATAGCTCTTTGAGCAGATAACCACAAAAAAAATAGCCACCACCTTTGACCACTTCGCGAGAAAAATAATAATTCATTAACTTAGGCAGAAAGTGAGAAAAATTCCTTTTTTGTTTCTTTTGCGTTAAAATTCCTTTTCGTTGTTCTAGGTTCATCAAGTTACTCGGGCATGGAGGTAGTAACTCGCAGATATCTTTTTGATAAGATGATTGAGGAAAACTCTCCATCAATAAACGACAAATTGGAATACTTACAAAATTATTTGTTAGTGTCTTACGGGGACTCCGACGAAGACAAAAAGTATATAAATCATAAATTTTCATATTTTAAAACAGAAATAAAAAAGAGATGGTCCAAAGCACGCAACACGCTAGAAAAATTTCTTATAAGCAATGATGCATGGTTAGCAGGAACGTTCGAGATGCCCATAAAAACGCATAATAAGTCAGGACGACCTAGCAAAACATTCAGTGAATGTAGTGAAAGAACTAAAAGGAGGAAAACAGAAGAAGTTCGCTCCTCTGTAGGCAAAGAAGTGATAGTTCACGCAGCGCAAGTAATTTTACAAAAAGAAGGAAAAAGAAACGCCTCGCAAGTCCTAAAAGATATTACAAATTCGCCTGCAGCCGCAAACGAATGTAAAAAAAGACATTCCAAATCAAAGGCACAAGATCCCCTTACGCCTCGGGAGGCACTGCGAATGTGCGTGGACGCTGATTTGACACGAAGTCAATATGAAACCAACAAACAACCAACAGAAGCTTTTACCCGTCCCAAGTAACATTTCATTTGGGCCTAGGTTGTAAAAATTGCCTCTAGGTTTTAGAAGGGTTGTACAAAGGTTAATGATTTGCTAGTTGGTTAAATTTAGTATTTGAGAATGATTGCTAAGGCCTAAAACTAATAGTTTATTGTTAAAACCTTGAAGTTGCTGACAAGAGTTAACGTTAACGTTATTATGACTTGTGTTTCAAGAGCTTACAGCCTCAGGATCTTATAGTTGTCCTAAGCTACTGATAAGGTTCTGGAAAGGCTGTCATTAACCTTAATAGTGTGATCTAAAGGTTAAATTTTTAACCTTGATATTACCATAAGGTTTTGAAAAGTTGAAATTGCTTATAAGTAGTTTCTAAAACCTACCTACAACTTTGAGGTTAGATCAGAGTTGTCTATGCAAACAAATTAGGACTGTGTGGTGAAAAACAAAACCAATAAGCTGTTGTTTTGAGCTGAAGGCATGATTCAATTCCTACAGGAATATTTTAAAGCTTGAGAGGCATCCTCAAAACCCGACAGTTGTCTCCGCGACTTCAAAGAATAGTAAGCATTACGCGTCTTGAAAAATGAACCGACACAGGGTGATACAAAAAAAGGAGTGGAAATTTTAAGCGTAAAGTGCGTAAAAATGTTATGAATGAGAACGGTAAGTTTTACAACGGTAAGTTTTATTATTTTTATTATTTACTAGTTGTAAACTTCTGTTCTCTGTAAACTTCGTATCAGTTCGATTTCGCTATTTATTTTTTTGTAATTTTCAGCTGTTCCTTTAAATCGATGAAGCCATTTTTTTTCATTTAGTGACACTAATGGTAAGCTGGGTATTCAAGATAATAAGTACACATTAAATTAATATGTTTTTTTTATGAAATAGATGTTTTGGTGAAGGTTTTTTTGGAAAGTATTTTTCACACTAAAAAAAATACAAATACCAATTTTTACAGAATGTATGTGTAATAATGGAGGATACGACAACAAATAATAATGAAAAATAAGGGAGGACCATATACCACAAACGTGTTTTTATACTTTTAGAATACCACCCTTAGGCCCGGTTTCTGAATTGAGAATTTCACTAACCAAATGCTTAAGTATCGTTCTGTCACTGCATATGTCACACAAGAGAATGTGACAGAACGATACTTAAGCATTTGGTTAGTGAAATTCTCAATTCAGAAACCGGGCCTTAGGGTGGTACTCATGAACGATACTTAAACTGAGATCCAAATTGAACTCAGTTTTAAGTGAGCTCAATTTTGAACTTACTTTAAACTGAGTTCTAAATTGATATTATTATTATTAGAATCCAATGGAATCTAATCGAATCGAATCGAATGGAATCGAATCGAATCGAATCGAATCGAAACGAATAGAATCGAATCGAATCAGCTATTGCTAGATTCATACTGATTCAAGTATAAAAAATTTAACTGCTCATATCTCCGAAACGGCTAATGCTAGACCCATGTTTATGGTACTCTAAAAAAAGGACTTGACGAGCTGTATCTGATGAAAGCAACAAAAATAATAAAAAGTTATTAAAAATTTATAAAAAATAAGTATCAAAACTTTAATTGCCCATAACTCCTAAACGGCTAATGCTAGACCCATGTTTATGGTACTCTGAAAAAAGGGCATGACGAGCTCTACCTGATTAAAGAAAAAAAGAAAAATAAAAAAGAAGTATCAAACTTTAACTACCCATATCTCCTAAACGGCTAATGATAGACCCATTTTTATGGTACTCAAAAAAAGGGTTCGACGAGCTCTACCTGATGAAAGCAACAAAAATAATAAAATGTTATTAACTAGTGGTTCGCCCCGAACTTTGAACTCGCGACCCCATATCTCAGCAACCCCTCGACCGATTTGGCTCATGTTTGAACTTAAAAATTCTCTTTACCTTATTTACTTGCCCACCTGACGATCCGACTTAATTTACTCAAGTTATCGTCGAACGAACATACATACATACATACATACATACGTACATACATACATACATACATACATACTAACGCCAGATTGTTCCAGTAGACTCGGAGAACTTCGCTTCGCTCGCTCGTTCAAAAATTAAAAAAAAAGAAGTATCAAAATTTTAACTCCCCATATCTCCTAAACGGCTAATGCTAGACCCATGTTTATGGTAGTCTGAAAAAAGGGCACGACGAGCTCTAGCTGATGAAAGAAACAAAAATAATAAAAAAGAAGTATCAAATCTTTAACTGCCCATATTATCTCCTAAACGGCCAATGCTAGACCCAAATTTGTAATTTAATTGAATGGGCGAGCGAAGCGAGCGAAGTTCTCCGAGTCTACTTGAACAATCCGGCGTTTGTATCCATGTTTGTATGTATTAATGTTTGTTCGACGATAACTTGAGTAAATTTTGTCGGATCGTCATGAAATTTGGTAGGTGGGTAAATGAGGTAAAGAAAATGTTAAAAAAAAAAAACAAAATCAAAATATATTTATTAGGCAAAAAATATTTTACAAGTGAAGTAAGTTAAGTTCGAACATGAGCCAAATCGGTCGAGGGTTGCTGAGATATGGGGTCGCGAGTTCGTAGTTCGGGGCGAACCACTAGTTTAATTTGATTCGATTCAATTCGATTCGATTAGATTTGATTGAATTGGATTTGATTTGATTTGATATTGATTTGATTCGATTCGATGCGCGAATCGAATCAATTTAAATTAAATTACTAATTTGGGTCTAGCATTGGCCGTTTAGGAGATACTAGTGGTTCGCCCCGAACTTTGAACTCGCGACCCTCTATCTCAGTAACCCCTCGACCGATTTGCCTCATTTACCCGCCTACCAAATTTCATGACGATCCGACTACATTTACTCAAGTTATCGTCGAACGAACATTCATACATACATACATACATACATACATACATACAAACGCCGGATGGTTCCAGTAGACTCGGAGAACTTCGCTCGCTCGTTCAAATATGGGCAGTTAAAGTTTAGATACTTCTTTTTTATTGAACGAGCGAGCGAAGCGAGCGAAGTTCTCCGAGTCTACTGGAACAATCCGGCGTTTGCATGTTTGTATGTATGTATGTATGTTTGTATGTATGTTCGTTCGACGATAACTTGAGTAAATTCGGTCGGATCATTATGAAATTTGGTAGGCGGGTAAATGAAATTAAAAGAATTTTTAAGTTCGAACATGAGCCAAATCAGTCGAGGGGTTGCCGAGATATGGGGTTGTTAAGTTTGTATGGGGTCGCGAGTTCAAAGTTCGGGGCGAACCACTAGTTCATAACATTTTATTATTTTTGTTGCTTTCATCAGGTAGAGCTCGTTGAACCCTTTTTTTGAGTACCATAAACATGGGTCTAGCATTAGCCGTTTAGGAGATATAGGCAGTTAAAGTTTTGATACTTGAATCAGTACACACGACAGCACGTCGACCCTTACACGCTAGCACTTTGCTCGGTTACGTTACGGGCGATTTTACAACAACTGACGTGCTGTCGTGTGTACCATGAATCTAGCAATAGCCGATTCGATTCGATTCGATTCGTTTCGTTTCGATTCGATTCGATTCGATTCGATTCGACTCGTTTTGTTTCGTTTCGTTTCGATTCGATTCGATTCGATTCGATTCGATTCGAATAATAATAATATCAATTTTGAACTCAGTAATACCAGTTGGTTAAAGAACTTCAAAATTGATCTCACTAAACTAAATATAAACAGAGATCAATTTTGAACTCAGTTTAAAGTAAGTTCTAAATTGATCTCACTTTATACTAAGTTTAAACAGAGTTCAATTTTGATCTCAGTTCATGACCACCCTTAGAGCAGCCTGTAGCTATTTGTTGAACGAAGGTCAAACGCATGTCCCCCTACAACCAAAACTTAAAAGCAACAAATTTAGCTCAGTGGTGGTTTTCGCAACTGGTAAGTCTTGGACAACTCCTGGTAATAACCTTGAAGCGTTGAAAACAGCCTTGTCGTTTGAGGTAGCTCCGCGAGATTACCTTTAGCTCTTATTTTGGAAAACCTTAAGAGCTCTTAGCTGTTACAGTTCTGAAAAGGAAAAACATAATACTTTCAAGTAATTTCCTAACGTCAGCCATATTTAATATTAAAAAATGAAAAAAAAAAACGAAACAAAACCAATATTTTAATTAAATAAAGCGTAATCAAATACCATGCGCTACACGATTTATAATATATATTTTTCATATGAATAGTAGTTTGATTTCAGATGTGACTTACCACCGATCACCAATTTTTTTTATTTTATTTTATTAAAAAATCTTCGAAATGTTTAACTTATGAAAGGCCCGTCTTGTATACAGCACTATTATCGTAAAGTTTCACGATGAAGTGCCAATCGCACTATATTTTGATTATTTCCTGACTTTACCAAGCTACTTATTATTTTTATAAACACTTTGCTCATCTAGCCATTTTGAAAGATGGCCTAGCGAAAAAGGAATGACGCCATTGTAAATAAGTATTTGAATCTGTGTAAAAAATCTTAAACAGAAGCTATTTAAAACTTGTAAGTCCTGGAAAGGTATTTATTCATATCCATCAAAAAGGTTCTAAGTTGTCATAGAGTTACATCCAAGACTAATTTAGAACTTATAAGTTGTCTTGCAAGGTTATAATAACGTTAAATTAAGGTTGTGAAGGTTATATTTAGGTTCTATGCAAGTAGTTCGAAAGGTTCTGGATTTGAGCTATAGGTTGTGCTGTAGCTCTCAGAAAGGTTCTAAAACCGGTGCCCTTTTGGCACTCAGAAGGTAATTACAAGGTTAATATAACTTTATTGAGAGTTATAAGACTTACGAGCAGATTTCCATACAAAGGTTCTAGAACCTGTTCAAAACCTTTCTACAACCTAAAATGTTACTTGGGGTGCTACGAATTAGTGTTGAAGGCTAAACAGGAAAGCGGTCACTTTGGGTGTACCCACCCAAAGAGACGCTACGAGTGACCGCTTCCTGTGCTGAAAGTGATCTACAATCTTTGTTAGATCACACCGTCACGCGATTATCAATTTTCCTCGAAGAAGTACTAATGACTCTTACAGAAACTGAGAGAAATTCCTTGCAGATTATCTGCAAATGGGGTTGTGATGGTTCACAACAAGCTCAATACAAACAAAAGTTAATGAATGACGCCGACTCGGATGCAAATATATTTTTGAGCTCATTCGTGCCTCTACAAATTGTTTGCGGTGAAGACAAAACAAAAATGGTTTGGCAAAACCCGACTCCTTCTTCACCACGATATTGCCGCCCGATACGATTCAGATTTATAAAAGAGTCTACAGACATTACAAAAGATGAAATAAATTACGTTCGGGACAGTGTGAAGTCCCTAAAAGCCACGGAATTGGAACTGAATGGGCAAAAATTCTCGGTTAGCCACAGTCTTAAAATGACCATGGTGGACGGCAAAGTTTGCAATGCGGCGACTGACACCAAATCAACGAGTAGATGCTACATATGCGGAGCCACTTCAAAAAACTTTAATGACTTAAGTAAAAAAAACGAAATTCACCCAGAATCGCTTGAATTTGGCCTATCAACTTTACATGCCAGAATTCGATTATTCGAGAGTATTTTACATTTAGCTTATAAATTGCCCGTTGGGAAATACCGTGAAAAAAGAACCAAAGCAGAAAAGATGCTAGAACAACAAAAAAAAAGAGATTCAGCAAAGATTCAGAGAAGAAGTAGGTATCTTGGTAGATATGCCAAAATGTAATTTTGGTAACACAAATGACGGCAATACTAGTAGAAGATTTTTTGAAAACCCACATCTGGCTGCTGAAATAACGGGAATAGACTTTAATTTTATTTATAGAATTAAAGTTATTTTGGAAGCCATATCAAGCGGTCACAAAATAGATGTCCCGAAATTTGATGAATACGCCATGGAGACAGCAAAACTGTATTTAGAGTTATATGGTTGGCATTCTATGACTCCTACCATGCATACAATTTTGGTACATGGTGGAAAAGTTATAGAAAATTCTCTAGTGCCTATTGATCAACTTTCGGAGGAAGCTGCAGAAGCTCGTAATAAGCACTTTCGCTCATACCGTCTAAACTTTGCTCGAAAGTTTTCACGCGAAGACTGTAACCTTGATATTTATCACAGGTTACTCTTGACATCAGATCCACTCATCAGTTCAATGAGAAAAAAAAAGAAGATCCGATCAAAACCATTCTTGCAGGAAACTTTGGAGCTTTTGCTTCCTGCAGAGCCAAATACAAAAGGCACTTGTGATAAATGCATGGAAAGTGACGGTGAGGAAGAATTGTCTTTTAAAGAGTAACATAACAATTTGTATGTTAAACTTTCATAAAATATTGTCTTATTGTTTATGATTCGGTACCTAACATTGTAAGTAACATTTAGTATAATAATGTGGTAATAACTGTTGACCATTTAATTTTAGTGTATACTGTATTTTTTTGTCATCCATATTTTATTTTCAATTTAAATAGGCATGCAGACTGTAGAGAATAAACATTTTTTTTTATGTACGGCCGTCTTTTACTTAACAAATTGTGATAATTCTTAACCCAAATATCAAAAACTACTAAGCCGATTTCGATAATTCAAATGAACTCAAAATATATATTTTACACCAAAGGGAGATTTAAAGAAAATTTAAAAACATTGGCGCTATTTACAAAAATATTTTCACAGAAATGTTTTTTTGTATAGAAAAATACGCTTTCAATGAAACGAATAGGGATAAACATATATATTCACTCTAAAATACCAGATTAGCATTTGTTGTCGTATTTATTACTGAAATAAAGCATAAAATAGTTTTGGCCGCCTAAATCGTACAAATCGACCACTGTGCGACTGTACATTGTACAGTGGCTAATCAATCTTAATCGTTTGCTGAGGTTAAGCCAGAGAGGTCGAGTCACGAGGAGTTAATTAAGGATGTAAGTGAATACGTGACACACAAACGCAAACAAACAGTTCTAATGAAATTGCCGTTTAGGATTAGACAATTATTGTAAACAGAGCTTTTCCTAGAACAAAATCTCTGACGACCTTGATACCTTTTATAGATATTGGCATTGATATCTTACAAGTAATGTTCGTTTGATATTTATTTCAAAAGACTTATTAACTGACCTGTAAAATTTATGGTTAGCTATTTATTAACGGTGAAACAAAACCTTCACTACAATATCTGAGGCTTCATCTTCAGTATCGCCCTCGAGGTGAAAGCTCTTCCGAGATTTATGAAAGAAGGAAGATAAATAATATCTTCAGTATTTCTACGGGCTTAGGTAGAAATACACACGGCGGCGGGGCGGCGCCGGTGTTAATTTTACGCGCCGCCGTCGTCGACGCGCGTTTTCATATTTTTCAGTCTTCAGATGAACTCTACTTACTGCAATAACAAGTCTATTCGACTCTATAATACAAGGTGTCACAAAAGATGCTAACTCTTTTTACAGGGTAATAGCACCTGGTGATAGGGATCACAACCTAAATTTTTTTTTTGCTCTATGACGTTCCGTTGATTTTTAAATTAATAAAACGTGAACGCTCTGGCGGGAGGAAAGTATTTTTTAAATATTGTTTTCATTGGCTTTGTTTTAACAACTCAAAGCTATGCAAATGTACCTACACCCACAAACATATTTTTAAATTTGAACTAATACCAAAAACAAAAAAGTTATGTTTTTTTTCAATTTTGAGGTTATAAAATAATTTTTTTTTTTTCAACTCTTTTTTACAGAATTGACATCCTGTTGACCAGTAGGTTACACCCTGTAAAAAGAGTTAGGATGTGTTGTTACACGTCGTATAGAGCATAATCCAACAATGCGACATGCTCTTAGTTGATTGGTCCGATGCGATTACCACACTGTTTTTATCTAGTCCAATTAACGTGACTAAGTGCAAGATATGCTTCTGACTGATCATACGACCTGATCTTTTTCCCATTCAATCCAATTCCATTCATTTATTTTAGAGCAGGGGATATCGAGTCAAATAAATTATCGAGTCGAGAGCTCAGTCGGTGTCTAAGAGTCTTCCTAGCTAGGTAGATGAAATTATAAATCGACCCCAAAGCCCTACACAACGTTCCCTTTTTTTTCTGGGTCTCTTACCGCCCCCCTTAGGCCTGCAGCGCCCACAAGGGGGCGTTATCGACCACGTTGGGAAATACTGTTTTAGAGTATAAATCTCCTTTTGTTGATCATCTTTTTCTTCTTGGCGTGCCTCTCCACTAATGAAGATTAGCGGTCAGCTCTTCATATTCTTTTATTTTCCTTGCCAAGTGGAATACCTATAGGTTCAACTTTGGTTATCTCCGTCCATTCCCTGATGTTGACGAGCCACGACTTTCTTCTTCTACCAGCATGCCTTTTCCCTCAATCTCTTATGGTTAGAGTATTTTCAATCTACGAATTGCACTCTAACCAGATCCTGTTTGTTCCAGGAGCTGTCATCTCAAGTGAAGACGATATCTACTCTATCCGTGATCGCAATCGTGATCCTTGTGGTGCTGGGCATGGCGCTTCTGCCGGGCGCCGCCGAGTGGGAAGCTCTGGCGTTGACCGGGTCTATACTGGTGACGCTCAGTCTGGGAGCTGGAACACTGCTGGCCACGCACCACGCTCCGCTGCCGCTGTTTGCGCTGGTTTTGGTGAGCCCTTCCTCTTTTTCTTCTTCTTTTTAGTTCTAGGTAAGCAGGGTACTCATGTACTCTTGTCAAGCAAAAGAGTTCTTCAACGCTCTAGGTTACCTCTGTCCATTTCTTGATATTTCTGGTGTTTGATGGATTGGCTCTCGCTTTATACCTTCGTACCTTCGACGATTTTTCTTACTCTGTGCTTCTCCACTCGTGGAGGCTTGTCGTCTGCTTTCTCCACTAGACCCTTTATCTTGGCAAGTGAAATAGCTCTTCAGCACTGTCCTTGATATTTCTGCTTTTTGGTGAGTTAACTTTTTATCATCTCTCTCCGTGATTGCGATCGTCATCCTTGTGGTACGTATTAAGCATGGCGCTCGCCGCCGAGTGGGAAGCTCTGACGTTGACCGGGTCTATACTGGTGACGCTCAGTCTGGGAGCTGGAACACTGCTGGCCACGCACCACGCTCCGCTGCCGCTGTTTGCGCTGGTTTTGGTGAGCCCTTCCTCTTTTTCTTCTTCTTTTTAGTTCTAAGTTAGCAGGGTACTCATGTTTACGTAGTGTCAAGCAAAAGAGTTCTTCAACGCTCTGGGCTACCTCCGTCCATTTCTTGATATTTCTGGTGTTTGATGAATTGGCTCTCGCTTGATACCTTCGTACCTTCAACGATTCTTCTTACTCTATGCCTCTCTACTCTTGGAGGCTTGTCGTCTGATTTCTACACTTGACCCTTTATCTATATTATGTTTTTTTTTCATTGGCGGCGATAGTGAGCCTTGACCCACTTTTTTACGTTGAAAGTGCTTGCGTCTTCTGTGCTTCTAATTTATTTTATTCTATTAAGATGTGAAGAGCATGGTCCAAGATGACGTTTTCATCCCCCCAAAGTGCACTTTGATGCAAACGACTCTCTTGACCGATTTTTTCTATTGATGTGGCGAATATATTTTTAGTTCCCCCGTCAAACACTAGATATCGCCACTCTATACCTACATCGCGGTATGGTTGTGTCTCGTCAATAACTACATAAAGGCCGGGCTGAGTAAGTGCAAATTGACAGACAGACGGATAATAACCTTTACCAAGGGTTTCGTACCAGACCATTTCAGTATTTTTGGATGACCTCACTCGAAGAAGAGGTCTCAGGTCTTTTGAAATCCGACCGAAACACTAAATAAAGAGACGTCAAAACGGAATCATGTATGGATGGAGAGTTGGAGACACACACACACACACACACACACAAACACACCCTCACACACATACACACACCCTAACAAACACACACACAACTTAAAATTAACAAAATATGTCGTAATAGCATTTTCAATTTAATTTTATAGGTACAACGGTTACGAAAAGCTCGATAACTTTTAAGAAATACTCCATAGCGACCCGGGCCCCCACGACACAGGGTATCCTAGTGTGGGGACCGCTGGTAATTCTCACCTGTCATAAATTTCTTACTTATAAGTGTTATCTATTATCTATAAGTATTCCAACCAAAGTTGACTTCCAAATCATCCGATCCCAGGTATTCGACCTCGGCACGACCCTGTGCTAATTTGGGGAGGGGGACAAAACATTTTTGGTCCACTTTTCCGCTTATACAGGGTGTTCCAATTCCGATCCGACCGACAGCATTAAAAAATCGTAATTGAAACCGTCAACCGGGAGCCCATTTTGGCACCATTACGTTACACGCTAAGTGGCTGTTCATTATTCTGAAGATAAAGTCGTAACCACAGTGTATGGTAGACGGAAAACTCTTTCAACGCCATCTGTGGAATCATATTCCTAAGGTTTTATGACTTCATTGCGGCTTTACCTACTTGTCTGTAAGATTCGCGACTGACACCGACTAAAAGCCTTAAAGCCTAGATTGTAAGGTTGGAAATAGGATGGAAGCACGTCTGGTTTATAGACCCATTTGCTGGCTTTCTTCAGTAAAAGTTTCATGTTTTCAGGTTATGTTTAAGGAGTCTTAAAATTTTAAAGCGTTGTACATTTTTAATGATAAAGTCGTGAGAATTCTTGAAGTCACTAGGTACAAGTTACTACGGATTTGACTTTGATTACGGTTGGCAGCTGAAACCAAAGTTGTAAGCTCCTCATTTTTTTTTATTCTGCCATTCTATCTAAAGTTTTTTCTACAGTTCTTTTTTTTTCGGGTAGGCAGAGAAATAAGTGACATACTAAATATTTAGCTCTTAGGCGTCGTACTTGTCCATTGCTTGATATCATCGACCCATCGGGTTGGCGGCCTGTCCACCAGATATTTGACAAAACAACTGCCAAATTGGTCGTAACAAATCCATCGAAACATCGGTAACGACGTGGTAACGACGGTAAAATGGCGCATCAGAATACCAACACTGTCAAAAGTGACAAGTTCGTGAAGTTTCACTGAACTTTCAGTGGCAATAAGTGGACCGAAATTGAGGCCCAGGGGCTTCAGTCTTTAACGCAATGGCGTGTTGATGGCGTCCCAGTAGAAGGAGAAAACTGGGGTTTCCTCGTTTTTCTCCAACAACCAGCGAACTAATCATCTAGAATTAGAATCAGAATATTCTTTGCTGTAGGTACTACAAAAACATTAAAAGGACCAAAAGCATTAATCAATCGTAATTAAAGCCGTCAACTGGCAGCTCATTTTGGCACCAATGCGTTACATTCGTTAGACTAAAGGCCCCAGTTCTGGGGCCTTAGCCTGTAACACAATGGCGTATCAATGGCGTCCTAGGTAGAAGGACAAAACCGGGATTTTTTCGTTGTTCTCCTACAACCAGCGAACTAATCCTCTAGGATTAGACTCATAATATTCTTTGCTGTACTACAATAACATTAAAAGGACCGACACTGGACCGACAGCATCAATAAATCGTAATTAAAACCGTCTATCGGAAGCCCATTTTGGCACCATTGTGTTACAGGCTAAGGGCCCTGGGCCACACCGTCAGGCCCGGTTTCAGAGTTGAGAAATTCACTAAGCAAATGGGTAAGTATCGTTCTGTCTCTGTAGATTTCTCATAATAGAGCGATAGTTAAGTATTTGCTTGGTAAAATTCTCAATTCAGAAACCGGGCCTCAGTGACTGCCTTCGTCCATCGTCCGTCATCGCGCCGGTTCAAATGTTTGGAGACATACAATAAAGTATTATCTATCTCTATCTTTATCTATTGTAAGACGTTTTATACTACTGCAGGGTCGATGGTACGGTCGGCTACAATCTCAGATACCCCATGGCAGCTATTATCGCGCGCGGCATAAGGGCGCCAATCGAACAAAAAGGGGTATCTGAGACTGTGGCCGACTGTACGTACATATATGGACTTTTTGTTCTCACCCAACGGCCTGAGAATAGGGTTCGATGAAAGTTTTATCGTAGACCCAAGGAAGGCAACTTCCGAATACCGGAGAAAAGTTTACGGCAAAGGCATTATGTTTGACCTTTCTCTAAATTAAGTGAATCTATTGGAAACTATCGGAAATCATCCAATCCATATTCCACACCTACTTATAATAATATAAGTTAAACTTTTTGGGCTCTACTAATAAATACTACATAATTTTAGTCAATTATTAGTAGGAATTATTGAGTGTACAGTGGACTTGTCTTTCCTGTGGGCTAGGCCGACTAAGCTGCCAGGATGATATAGGTGCTGGGCAAGCCTACTCCATCTAAAATAATGTCTCATGCACTGCAGCGCCGAGTGATCTCTTCACCCATCTAGTGTGAGTGAAGGTGCCACTGTACGCTGTATAAATCATCTCATTACGTAGACTAACCCATGTAAAGGACTTAGGCCCGGTTTCTGAATTGAGAATTTCGCTAAGCAAATGGGTAAGTATCGTCCTGTCTCTGCAGATTCCTCACAAAAGAGCGTGAAAGAACGATAGTTAAGTTTTTGCTTAGCAAAATTCTCAATTCAGAAACCGGGCCTTAGTTTTAGTGGACAGCACGTCAGATTGTACAGTTTCGTTGTAAAGCAAGCTTTTTCTCAACACAATATGTAAAGCCTTGTTAAAATACAGAACGTGCTAGCCATGCACTAAGTTAGCATTGTGCACTCAAAGACATGCAAATTAGTTCAGTAATTATGTCGAGGCAGGTTTCACCCTTTAACCCTTGGCCTGTTTTTTTTTAATAAAGGCTCGTTCCACCGCCTCTTTGGTGGACTGGGTGACCTTTTTTGTTATTAAAATGTTGACTGCTGATAGTGGACAATATATCAAATTAATTTGAAATAAAAAAAAAACGTTTCGACGTTGAGCTTCAAGGAGTACAAGAAAAATACTCGTTTTTTTTTCTGTAGTGTTATTTCAGAGAAAATTGGGAAACATTTATTTTAATTTTTTATGTAGCCTGTTTTGTGTACCACTGCTGGGCAAAGGCCTCCAGCAAAGAGTGGAGTTAGAAAAGAGTGGAGGACACAAGGGAAATAATTGCAAAATAAAAAATAAAAACCAGCACTGCGGCTCTATAGAGTGTACGCCTTTGCCCTTAGCCTTTGCCGGACAAAAAAAAGCAAAATGTAAAAAAAATAAAAGAAAAACGCTTGGCAGCTTGGGAACAGTAACACAGAATACTAGCATGACAATGACATGATAAGAGACACTTTTTTTTTCAGGATTTGGTAGCACAGGTCATGTAAGGTCATTAAGCCTAAAATGCTACATCACTTCCTGCTCAAAAAATCAACTTTAAAACTTAAAAATAACTAGTATATCCAATGAAATTCAACAAAATGAAAAATAACAATGTCCCTTCATTTACTTTTCCCTTCCTGAAAAACCAATAAAATCTCAAGCTTAATAATATCTACACAAATTGTATGTACCATGTACTTGCCTTTGTTGAGATAATAAAAAAATCACAGAATTCCGTGATCTGTAATGTTTGTGGAGTATTTCATAAAAGGTCCCCAAAATAGAGTCAATTAAATATTTTGTCCGGCCTTGTGGTTAATTGAAATTAATTTCAAGTGGAAGCATTTTTATCTGGAATGAATTGGTTTTAAACTAAATTGCTTAGATAAGTTAGATACCTAATTCTTTATCTGTATTGTGACATAGTTGTCGATTTTTTTATTAGGCACTCAAGCTCATTCTCTACGTCTCTATTATCAGTTATCTTAAATCAGAGAAATACTGAACAGTGTCTCTTGTAATTAATGTTGTTTCGATGATTGGTTGGCTATGGTTGCCAACGTGGCTAAATGTCCTATCAAGTACCAGTGTAACCATATACAGGGTGGCCCAAACATAGACGTCAAGCGAGAAAATCTAGATAGCTGGCACCAAGGGCTACCCGAATCACCCCCATGTATGTTCAGCCATTTTTTGTCGTTTAGAAGTTATGAGGCTTTTAAGATTTTTTGAAAAAAAATACCTAGCATTGGATTTTATTTTGTAAAATTTTTTTCTTTAAACTTTTCAGAGATATTTTTTATTCTTTAGGGTCTCAGATAATTTATCTATTACCAAAAAAATTATGATCAGTCATGGACTTCTAGAAGTTACAGCAATTTTGATCCAAAGATAAGAAATGTTCTTTTCGAGAAATCATCACTGAAATAGTTAGTATGGAGAAAATATTAAATGGAGGTCTGAAGGACTACCTTTTAATTTTAAAAACTTCCTCAAAGCCGAAGTGTACAGAATAGTAAAAAAAACTTGTCATTTTATGGGACTTTTATTCAAGTAATTCACGATCAAAGTCGAAAAACTGGAGTTGGAAGAAGTTTTATTTGAATAGATTTTAATTTATTTTAGTTTATTCGGACAAAAATCATTGCAGGTAGGCTTAATATCGCCTGTCATCATGGCCTAAATTCAAAATTCCCGAAAAAAAAAAAAATAATAACGATAAAATATTTTTATTATTTTGTGCTTTTTTTTTCATTATTTGGATATAAAGTTATTTTATTACCGAATTTACTCACAAAACACAATGAAAAAAATATTTTTATAAAAAAATATTTAAAAAAGTCCGAAAATTAAATGAAGATTTTTTTTTATTTTTTCCGTGAATTTTTAATGCAGGCTATGCTGACAGGCGATATTAAGCCTACCTGCAATGATTTTGGTCCAAATAAACTAAAATAAAATAAAATCTATTGAAATAAAATTTATTCAAACTCCAGTTTTTCGACTTTGATCGCGAATAATTTGAATAAAAGTCCCATAAAGTGACAAGTTTTTTGTACTATTCTGTACACATCGGCTTTGGGAAAGTTTTTAAAATTAAAAGAAAGTCCTTCAGACCTCTACTTATTTTTTTCTCCATACTAACTATTTGAGTGATGATTTCTCGAAAATAACATTTTTGGACTTTGGATCAAAATTGCGGTAACTTTTAGAAGTCCATAGCTAATTATTATTTTTTTGGTAATAGATAAATTACCTGAGACTCTAAAGAATAAAAAATACCTCTGAAAAGTCGAAAGAAAAAAAAGTTACAAAATAAAATCCAATGCTAGGTAATTTTTTTCAAAAAAACCTTTAAAGCCTCATAACTTCTAAACGACAAAAAATGGCTGAACATACATGGGGGTGATTCGGGTAGCCCTTGATGTCAGCTATCTAGATTTTCTCGCTTGACGTCTATGTTTGGGCCACCCTGTAGAGTACCTAAGCCAACACAATAAGAAAAACGTTGATTACATTGATTGAATCCTATAGACTTTATTGCAAACATGAAAAATTACAGCAAAAATAACATACAGGAAAGTAGTGGTGTACGGCGAACTTATTTCAGCAGAAATCTCTTCCAGTCAACCCTCTTCCAGTAATGGCATATGATATGATATAGTTATCTTACTGCCGGTTTCTGAATTGAGAAATTCGCTAAGCAAATGGGTAAGTATCGTCCTGTCTCTGCAGATTTCTCACAAAAGAACGTGACAGAACGATAGTAAAGTATTTGCTTAGCAAAATTCTCAATTCAGAAACCGGGCCTTAGTCATTCTCAAATCCACAATAGACTTGAAACTTAAGAAATGTTTTCGCAATTTTCCGTTTTTACCCGACTACGCGAAGCAAAAAGGAGGGTTATGATTTTAGCAGCGTATTTATGTATGTGTGTATGTATGTATGTATGTATGTATGTGTGTATGTTTGTGTTTTCATCTGTTCCCTCGCGGAGCCTAAACTACTCGGCCGATTTCAACAAATGAGGTGTCGTTGGATTCGTCTTAATTACCCAGGTGACATAAGATAGTTTAATTTTGAAAAAAAACAAGATGGCGGCTTTTTTGCGCCCTACAGTAGTGGACCTAAAAATAAAAATTATCAGATACCATCGTCATGGGTATCAAATGAAAGGGCTTTAAAAGATCTTTTCAAAAATGTATAACACATGTAGCGTCAACATAACAAATAGAACAAAAAATACCAAAATGTGTTTTTTTTGCCTTTCTTTGTTCTATTCTGGGCATTTTTGGGTGATCGTCAAAAATGACATACTAAAAAGCTCAAAAAAAAAATAGAAAAAAATAGTCTCCGTCCAGTTGACGGAGACTAGTTGAACAAATTCGCATCGACAGTTACTTGACTCGGTAGCTCAATTGGTAGAGCGCCTGCACGGTATGCGGAAGGTTGCGGGTTCAAGTCCTGTCCCGAGTGAATTTTTTCAACTTATTATAAATGTTTAAAAAAATAGAAGTTAAAAACTAAAACCCGACTACTAAAAGGCCTAAAACAAGACCTGTTTATCCTTAAAATAGACTCAACCGATGGCCTCCGACTACGATTAATTATCTATGAGTCAATTTTAAGGATAAACAGGTCTTGTTTTAGGCCTTTTAGTAGTCGGGTTTTAGTTTTTAACTTCAATTTTTTTTTTGAGATTTTCGATGAACATTTTCGATTTGTTTAGTGTATTTGATACAGGACTCGATTTTGTACATTTTTTTTGGCGCGCGGGCTATTCACTATGCCCAGCGCCTTAAGTATTTGCTTAGCAAAATTCTCAATTCAGAAACCGGGCCCTAATGTTTTGCCCCACAATCAAGGACCCTACTGAATTGCCATTTTCATCGATACCTACGTTCGAATCGACTGCAGTGCAACCGGACGACCAATGCAATTTAATCCAATAGAGGGAAGAGCAGAAAAAAAAGCAGTTTTGCAGATTCAATTTATTTGTCGCATCATCAAGTTAAGTGGCAAAAGCAGTCGTGGGATGCATTTGAAGGCTTCTTTTTAACCCCCGATCCAAAAAGAGGGATGTTATAACTTTGAACGCTGTGTTTTTGAGTGTGTCTGTCTGTGGCACCGTACGTAGCTCTTAAATGGCTGAACCGATTTGGATTCGTTTTTTTTTTAATTTGTAAGCTGGTTCTCCAACGAGTGTTCTTAGATATGTATTATTGAAATCGGTTCAGACGTTTACGATATATGCTAATTTGAAGCTAATATGTCGGGAAATCAGTCTCCTTGTCATCTTACAAGAAGACTGGTTTAGGTTGGCACAAAATAGAGAAATATAATGGAGAGCTGATGGCCAACCAAAATTAGTAGAGAAACACGCCAAGAAGAAGAAAGTCCATCCAAAAAAACATCTTGTCAATGTGGTTCATAGATAGGTTTTGATAGAATTTTTACTAAGCTGTTTTCAGCACAAATTCACAAAACATTTCATAGATGGTGCCTACAGGCGTGGTCATAGAAGTACCGGAATACGCCTGTTAAAATTAATCTGTGCCAAGCTAAATTTGACAGCCGTGTTCAGGTTCTTCTATCACGCCTGTAGGCGCCATCTATGAAATGCTTTGTGAATTTGTGCTGAAAACGGCTCAGTGATAAATTGCCACAATCTTGTCTATCGCCTTTCGCTTACCTACAGTATATTCATAGTAAAGAAAGTTGTAGAGCTCATTTTCCAGAATTTTCAAGTAGGGTAGAACCACGATAGGCAAGCAAGGGTGGACGATAGCAACGTGGCGGAAAATTCAACATTTTCATAGTTTTTTACATTTTGTAGCTAAACTGAGCTACGAAGCTGGTCTACGAAGCAGCGGCACTGCCCAAAAAACTTGTCGTAGACCAGAACACTTAATCGGCTGAATTATTGTTATTCTGTTGTTTACAATAATGAAAATAATACTGTTTTTTTGCCGCGAATGAAAAGTCGCTGAACAAAAATAGCTCAGTTTAGCTAAAAATGTAAAAAACTTTGAAAATTTTGAATTTCCCGCCACGCTGCTATCTTTCAGCCTTAAATTTATGATGTCAACATTGGTTTACACCGCTTGTTTTTCGGCGAAGATAATAATCGATTTGTTATCAGATGGGTTCAATGAACGGGGTTTGATGAACCTTAGAAAATCAGACTCTCGCAGGAATAAGTAGTGTTTTTGTTTTTAGACGGTGTGATGCTTAGGCCCGGTTTCTGAGTTGAGAATTTTACTTACGTATCGCTCTGTCACGCTCTTTCGTGAGAAATCTGCAGAGACAGGACGATACTTAGCAAAATTCTCAACTCAGAAACAGGGCCTGAGAGTCCTTGACACTTTCTTTGCCACTTGCAAACAAACGAAAATTATCTAATTCATTATAATAGGTTGTCTTTTAACGCTTTTTGAAGTATGAAGTAATAATTACATTATTGATTGAACGAGTATCAAGTTACACCAGAATCTGATTACTTTGAAACCTAACTCTACTCATCGATTGAGCCAGTTTCTTCTTCTTCTTTTTCAACCTTCCGGTTTAGGATTCCGCAAAACAAATAAGTTTAGAGGCTAAAGACTTGGGCTTTAAAAAAAAGCATAGAGAAAAAATATAACTAAGTAGATACCGCCTAAAAGATCAATACAAAAATATTGCGAAGTATTTACTCAAACTTGCAAACGGCCCCGAGAGAAATAACAAACAACTTTTTGTAAGTTAAGCGTAGAGAGAGAGATTGTATACCTCTACTATTTCTCTCCTCTGTTATTTTATGTTGTTTATGTAGAGGTGAACCGTCAAGCTTAAATGGTTTCTATGTTTTCTGCGCAAACTGTTTTCCTTAGCTCGGTAAAAAAACATAAACAAAATAACCTCGCAATCGTATATTTCCGAAATTGCCCCTAAATTCGGAGACTCTATTTTACACAATATTTAATTTTATTTTTTAATAAAAGTTGTAAAGGGGATTTTTGAAGCGTTGAATCTTACTTATTATTGTTTTAATTTCAATGCAAAAACTTTTCTTATTTGGCAATTAAAAAAAACTAAGTTACACCATTAGAATTACTGAATTCAATCCAAGATAGAGCTCAATATTGTCGTACACACGACAGCACGTCAGACTGTACACTTTTGTTGTACAGTCGCCCCTAATGCTGTCGGGTGTACACAATTTTTTATATGCTTTATGCAATGACATTTAATGTCATTGGCTTTATGAAACATTTCATGGTTATGATGAGACTTAATAATTATAATGAAGAACACCATCAACTTCTGATTTTTACCTTACCATACAGTATTAAAAATGGAAACATTTGGAGAAAACATTTTTTTGATACGTCTTATAGTTCTCGAGATATTTAAGTTTAAACTAGCTGTGCGACGAGCGCGCGGTCGTCAGCTGCTGTGACGTCACTAAACAGCTGGCACCCGACACATACACCGTAACACTCATTCAAAGGGCACTTTGGTATCTTTGGAACCGAACTAGGTAGCCAGTTGAAATTTTCAGAAATTATGTTTTATTATAGTGGATTACCCAAGAAATAATGAAAATAAAAAAAATATTAAAAAATAAGAGGGGTCCCCATACAAAAAACGTTGTTTTATACTTTTTGCTCTATAGAAAAAACGGCAAGGCATACAAGCATCAAACTTGGTACCTTTACCACTGTGCAGTTTTCCTTGACGTAAGGTTACACTAATCAATTAGGTCATTAAATATTTTACAGCGGTTTGGCAAAGGAAAACGCTTTCAGCATACAATCCATAAATTGTGGAGCAAAGTAAACGAATGGGCGTGCCACCTGTTACGCTTAGGTACAGAATAACTCACGTAAACAATATTCAGCCCAAAGTCATGTAATAAATAACTACCAAATTAAAATTTTCAAATAACCCGACGTTTTAGCTTAAAATGACCATACCTATCTCATAAACGGCTAAATCCATTTTGATAACATATCTAAGAACACTCGCTAGAAAATATTATAAAATTAAAAAAAAGCATCCAAATCGGTTCACCCATTTAAGAGCTACGGACTACGGTCACGGTGCCACAGACAGACACACAGAAACACACACATAGCGGTCAAACTCATAACAACCCTCTTTTTGGGTCAGGTCAAGTTTGATTTTTTTTAACATTTTCCAAAGAATAAAAATATTGCCGGAAATATTCAGGGAAAGATACAATAAACGTCAGGGAATTGAACCCGTGACCAGGATGCTGACCATGGCAATGCAAAAATTACCCTGAAGAAACCCTTACTATGGGTTGGCAATTTTTGCTTTGAAGGAATTATATCTCAGGTGTTCAGGTTTTTCTCATGTTGTTTTCCTTTACCGTTACCGAGTGACAATTGCCATCTACTACATATTCACAAATATATACAGTAGGCCACACGCTAGGATACCCCTTTTTGTTCGATTGGCGCCCTTATGCGGCGCGCGGTAAGAGCTAGACTTAAACCGTGGCCGACCATACGTAAAATAAAATGTGAGAACACTTCACGCTACGCCATATCGCCACAGTGATACATGAATCCACCACGATACGTATCACAATTTCCTTCACGTCCTAATGAAGAAAAAGTCCTTGCGCTTGGCATTATTTATTATCGCTCTCGCAAATACCCCTCGAGATTCACGTTATTTCTGAGTGAACATCGAAACGACATGATATAACTGTACCTACCATTTCTCCAGACATGAGCGTGGGTGGTTTGAGTTGTTTCTGTAGTGGAGTTTGTTGTTGAAACGGCATTTTCATCAAAGCCTTTTTAAACAGTACCTAATTCATCATCAGCATCATAACACCCACTGCTCACGCCAACTCTCACGATCCTGTGCCAGGCGCAACCACTGTTTTCCGGCGTTATGAATTTATCATAAATATAAATTAATCATGCGATGTTCTTTGTCAAATATCTACCGAGTCACCTTCAGCAAGCGTAGCATAAGGATGGGTTAGGCAGTAAAAAAGGGGTATTAATATAATTATTACCTCACTCTTTTTTTTGACGTGGAGTGGGATAAGTAGAGCTATACACTTATAGATACGCTCTAACTTAACCTTATGCTACGCCTGCAGCGTTGAATCTTTGTCGTCATCGCATTGTTTGGGGGCAAATTCTGGGGAATTTCTAACATGCAAAATTATCGAAGGATTATTATAATTTTTTTCGAGCTTTCCCTCGACACTTTCGAGTATCACATTCGAGATGGTCAAACCCCACGGTGTCCTAGGATTGTAATCTAGGTAGACTATTTGGCATCACAAGTTTTGCGTCCGAAACACCACTCTTGCGAAAACTAGACTGGAAATTCAGTTTATAGTTCTGAATGACTTTTGATAGATCTTATTAGTAGTTGTCCTTGGTCCCTATAAATAGGCTTTTGTATCTACGCAATGAGATTATTTATACATCGTCCAGTGGCACCTTCACTCACACTATACCTATGGGTGAAGTAATAACAAAAATTATGCTCAAAAATTCCGTTACATACATACATACATACATACATACATACATATAGGCCAAGCTTATAAAAGCGTGTTAAAAATAGGTCTTTACTTACGTTTAGATTACAGGAAAACCTTGGAGAAGTCCAAAGAGTATAAAATAACTAATAGGAAAATATTAATTTTGTTCTTGTAGCATTAGTTTCTCAACTCAGCCAACAGATGGCGCTCCACAGTCCTACATCGCGGATCGCGGTATGGTTTGGAATTTCGACTAATGTATCTAGAAACTTTGTATGAAAATCTTCCTACTTCATTGTACGGAACCCTCTTAAGAGGGAACGCGGGTAACCTCAACTCCATACAAAAGGGGAGACCTGTTTCCTCCCTGGATAATTGTTTTAGAAATAATATGTTTATGTCATTCAATCTATATTTACCTCTGCCATGTCCCTATGTTTTCCTTTTTTTAGTATTTTAATTATTTAAATAAATTTTATTAAAATAATTAAAATATTAAAAAGGGAAAACATAGAAACATGGCAGAGGTACATATAAATTGAATGGCATAAACATATTTTTTCTGAAATAATTATGCAGGGAGGAAACAGGTCTCCCTTTTTGTATTTTTTGTATGGAGCAGCCGGCTACCCGCGTTCCGTCTTAACGCGAGTGTTTAAACACGCACTTGTCCGTTTTTTTAGATACCTAGTGTAGGCTTGCCCAGCACCTACTACAGCAAATAAGCTTTTTGGTACAGTCAGCCACACGCTAGGATACCCCTTTTTGTTCGATTGGCGCCCTTATGCCGCGCGCGGTAAGACCTGCCATGGGGTATCTGTGACTGTGGCCGACCGTACACTGTGAATCAGTTTGTTTATCTTTGCAGATGGTGCACACGATGATGCCCATAGCCCGCCCCATCGCGCTTGGCATGTCTGCGGCTCTCACATTGGCCTACATGGGGCTGGCCTTGGCCTTGGGCCCAGAGAAACAGGAGGGGCTATTCTACCAACAGGTTAGTAAACATTGTTCGTTCATTGATCAGACATTCATTGCGAGGCTTGGGGGATCTCAAGAAACGTATAGAAGGTGTTACAAAAGTAACTAACTCTTTTTACAGGGTAATAGCACCCGGTGATAGGGATCACAATCTAAATATTTGTTTTGCTCTATGACGTTCCGTAATTTTTCTAATTAATAAAATGTAAACGATGTTGCGGGAGAAAAGTATTTTTTAAATATTGTTTTCATTGACTTCCACAATGTTTTAACAACTCAAAGCTATGTAAATGCACCTACACGAACAAAAATATTTTTAAATTTGAGATAATAACAAAAACAAAAAAGTAATGAAAAATTTAAAATTTTGAGGTTATAAAATAAAGATTGTTTTTTTCAACTTTTTTTTACAGATTTGACATCCTGTTGACCAGTAGGTTACACCCTGTAAAAAGAGTTAGGTACTTTTGTAACACCTTGTAGAAGCATTCGAGATGTGTTGCTAGTTGCTCCAGACGGATGCTAAAATTTAGTTGGACTCAAAAGGTTACGAACGAGGAAGCCCTAAGACGTGTCAACAAGAAGCGGGAGCTGTGGAACACCAGTAAAAGGAAAAAGGTTGCATATCTAGGAAATGTGTTCAGACATGAGAGATACAGCCTCCTGCAACTTATAATGATGGGAAAAGCCGCTGGCAAGAGAAGCGTCGGCCGAAGGAGAAAATCCTGGCTGAAATCTACTGGAACTTTTAATTTAATTTACCCGCCTACTTTCATGGCGATCCGACTAAAATTACTCAAGTTATCGTCGAACGAATATTCATACATAGGTACAAACATACGAACGCCGGATTGTTCAAGTAGGCTCGGAGAACTTCTCTCACTTTGCTCGCTCGTTCAATTACATATTTATTTATAGATACTTATACAAGGTGTTATAAAAGTACCTAACTATTTTTACAGGGTTAACCTACTGGTCAACAGTATGTCAAATCTGTAAAAAAAGTTGAAAAAAAAACAATTTTTATTTTATATACTCAAAATTGAAAATTTTTCATAACTTTTTTGTTTTTGTTATAAGCTCAAATTTAAAAATATGTTTGTGCGTGTAGGTGCATTCACATAGCTTTGAGTTGTTAAAACATTGTGAAAGTCAATGAAAACAATATTTAAAAAATACTTTTCTCCCGCCACATCGTTCACATTTTATTAATTTAAAAATTAACGGATCGTCATAGAGAAAAAAATATGTTTAGGTTGTGATCCCTATCACCGGGTGCTATTATCCTGTAAAAAGAGTTAGGTACTTTTGTAACATCTTGTAGTGCTCGTGCAAACCTAAGAAAACATTATCTGCGCTTCTAGCTAAAAGCATAATTTTAGCGTCTTATTTTCAATACGGATTCAATCTGAAAACTTGGAAACAACTGTTGTCCTAGACTTTAATGCGGGGATAAAGTTTAATATTCAGTGGTGGCAAAACAATTTGTCAAAGTCAGAAGTTGCCAACTATGATAATGTGAATTAAGGCGCGGTGCATAGTGAATAGCCCGCGCGCCAAAAAAAATGCACAAAATCGAGTCCTGTATCAAATACACTAAACAAATCGAAAATGTTCACATATCAAACCCTAGAATTAGGTGAGACCTATCTAAAACAGCCAGTTTCGTGTTGACATTCATAAACGTTTTAAAGATATTTTTGATGAAAAAAAATAGGCGGCGCACTTTTTTTCAAACAAAATATCTTGCAATCTGTTATGGGTATAAACACAAAACTGGCTGTTTTAGATAGCTCTCACCTAATTCTAGGGTTTGATATGTGAACATTTTCGATTTTTTTAGTGTATTTGATACAGGAATCGTTTTTGTGCATTTTTTTTGCGCGCGGGCTAATTCACTATGCCCAGCGCCTTAATACCCACTTTGGATTTATTGTAAATGTTTGGTTTTATTCATGAGGTCGTGAAAATTGGGTACCATTTTCTGTCATATTGCGCAGAAACTGAAATGTATCCTGCCTGGAATTCTTGAAAAACTTACCAAAAGAAAATTAATTTACCTACAGCTACATTTTTTAATTTCTGGTGCATCCTACTTCCTACTATCCTACTAATATTATATTTGTGAAAGTTTGTAAGTGTGGATGGATGGATGAATGGATGGATGGATGTTTGTTACTCTTTCACGCTGAAACGGCTGAAAGGATTTGGATGAAATTTGGAATAAAGATAGCTTAGACATCAGAATAACACATAGGCTACATATTATTACGCTTTTACACATAAAGAGCAAAGTAAAGCATAGATCCTTTTTCTGCTGAAACAGCTGAACGGATTTGGATGTTTGGAATAGAGATAGCTCAGACATCAGAATAACACATAGGCTACATATTATCACGCTTTTACACTTAGGAGCAAAGTAAAGCATAGATCCTTTTTCTGCTGAAACGGCTGAACAGATTTGAACGAAATTTGGAATCGAGATAGCTTAGACATCAGAATGACACTTAAGCTACATATTATCACGCTTTTACACTTAGGAGCAAAGTAAAGCATATATCCTTTTTCTGCTGAAACGGCTGCACAGATTTGGATGAAATTTGGAATAGAGATAGCTTAGACATGAGAATAACACATAGGCTACCTACATATTATCACGCTTTAACACTTAGGAGCAACGCAAAGCATATATAATTTTTCTGTAGTCCACGCGGACGAAGTCGCGGGCAAAAGCTAGTTTACAATAAAGTGTTCAGTATCTATCCATGTTACAGTTAAAACCCGTTTTTAGATAGAACGCGTTTTCCCTAATTGAAACTAGTTTTTACTAAATGCCTTTGTTAAAACTAGAAATACAAGTCAAAACTAGAATTTACCACTGATATTTTGTTTTTCAGATAAAACTTGTTGTCACTCCGAGTTTTCGTTTGGTTTAGTTTAGTTTGGGATTGAAAACAAGATACTTAGGTATACTTTTAAAAATATTTATTAAAAAGATCTAGGACACAGAGTCATGTTCCTAGTAAATATAATCTTACTCTGAAGGAACATTTTATTGAACTTAGCTACCAGTTCTGCAATAAGTCACTTCCTACTTTATTTATTGCTTGCAAAACTGTGGATTATTTTTGTAGACAGGCATGTTCCGGCAGGTTTTCAATATAGTTCAAGCAATTTACAAAATTCCATATTTCACGAATTAGGACGCATTTTATATTTGTATTGAACAAAATAGCCTTACCCATGAATAAACATTACGAAGTTATAAAATCAAAGTATACCTACGACGAATTCAAAGAGAAATTTATTAACAAACTTTGTCAATATGAACGCAATATCGTCAAGGATAATAAGCCCGCAGGCATTGTTACACATTGTATCGAGCTTGAGCTTTGTGTTAGTACGCGGTTGGTGTTATTACAATGCTATATCATTGTAGGTATACGACAGCCAGCACGTCGACCCTTACACGCTACGCTAGCACTCTACTCAACGCAGGCCTGGATCTAGGGGGGGGCAAACCGGGGCACCCGCCCCGGGCGGCAGTTTCAGGGGCCGCCAAAATCAGCCCCTGATCTAGAGGGGGCTAAGTCAAAGAGCGGCAAATTCAAACCATCATTTTAGGGTGAATCTGTAATTTTTCGGGCGCGCTGACCCGCGCCTTTTTTTCACTGGGACCAATATTGATAAGTATGGTTTTGAACTTTCAAAAACTGATAGTACTGGTCAATAGTCAAGACATGGAGACTTGGTCTAAAAGTGGGATTTAGTGTGGGGCTAAGGGACTCAAATCTTATTTTGTTTTGCTTTTATTTAAGAAGAAAAGACTTTAATTTTAGGGTACCATAAGTTTGATGTTTGCGATTTTTCGGGCGCGCTTCGCGCGCTCATTTAAAAAAATACACAAGAAATAAATAATGCCCTTCCATATCGAACATAAAAAAACTTTCGAATGCACAGCAACTAGTTATTTATTTCCTTATAAGAAAATCGGTGAATTTTCGGGCGCGCCGACCTTACAAACTGGAAGAAATAGAGTTCAGTTTTCTTCTAACACTTTTCCTTTTCCCAAATAAGTAGTAGGACAATGAATTTAACCGGTTGAACTCTGCAGCCATGTTGGTTTAATAAAAGTTAACTTAACTTTTTTGATTGATTAGTCTCAAATTCTGAGGAGGGGCGCCAATGTCAAGATTTTGCCCCCCCTCGGATAAATCCTAGATCCGGGGCTGACTCGACGTTAAGGGCGACTTCACAAGAAAAATTTACCTACAACTACATTCTGTCTGACGTGCTGTCGTGTTTACTCTCTGTAACTACATACATAGGCCCGGTTTCTGAGTTGAGAATTTTACTAAGCACATGCTTACGTATCGCTCTGTCACGCTCTTTTGTGAGAAATCTGCAGAGACAGGACGATACTTACCCATTTTCTTAGCAAAATTCTCAACTCAGAAACCGGGCCATAGTGAACTATTAGTTACTCGACATCCGCGCGGGCTCCTGAAGTCCTGACGCTTGCGATACGGACGACTTTGCAAAAAATTAAAGGCGAATCTGTTGTCAACTGTACTGTACGTACTTTTAAGCTCATCTTAGTGACGATCTAAAAACACTCAAGCGAGTGAGGGGTTATACAGGGCGTTGGGATTCAGCGCGTATCGTCGCGATGATAATGCTTTTAAGGCATTTAAGGGCCACCGCAGGACGTGCCTAACATTAAAACGATCGACTTGTTGTGAAGTTGGTGTTAACTTTCGCTCTACAATATAGAGTGCCATAATAATGCAAATGACTAAGCATAGTAGCTTAGTCTAAGCTATTATTGTTGGTAGCTCTACTTGCGAGGATCCTAATTAGGTGGGTAAGTTATCTTTATAACGGACAACTTAACCAATCGATCGATTGCCGTTCTTAATCGATTGGCAAAGTTAAGCAACAACGGCCGCGGTCAGTCCATGGATGGGTGACCGCTAGTGGCAATAATATCTGAGCGCTTCCGTGCTTCGGAAGGCACGTTAAACCGTTGGTCCCGGTTCTTGTTGATTAATAACAATCGTTAAGCCATGTCAGAGACCCTTTGGGTGGCCTAAAAACTCTGACACCAGTGGTGGCCACTACCTCATACGATTACCTACCTAACTTAACCAAACTTTGTAGGTATTATAGTCTGTATAGATGAAACATGGCTGGGATTTCAATTGGAATATAACAAGTTTGGAACCTACATAATGTCTCTCTGTTTGTTTGCTAATCCTACGTAGATTCTATTCTAACTAAACAAATATTTAATATACCAAAGTATCTGCCTGTGACAAGTAGGACTACCTACGGCGAGGAACTTTGCAAACCCGTACTTGATTAAAAGCATGTTCACTATACAAATGACTCTATTTAGAGCACTTCCATTCAGTGTTCCTACCTCTATGACCTAATTTTGTGCATTCACTGCTAAAACACCCCCCTTTGTTCACATTGTCTATTCATAATGAAAGCGCCTGTGCGTCGGCGATAAGCAACGCTGCAACACTTCAGTAATTGCGCAACTTTGCTAATATGATTACGAAGGCGTTTGTTTATTCATTGCTTGCATTGCATGTCATTGTATTTGTATCGCTCGCGCGGTCGGATTCCGCTCTCTGGTTTATTGTAGGTCCGTGTAGTTACGTGCATTTACTTACTACTACAATAAATACTGTCCTCAAATACATAAGTATTTGAGACTTTGTTTGCATTTATTATTAAGAGAGTTCCTCTGGGAAAATATCTAGTATCCTGCTAATGCTACTAACATTTTAACAAATTATTAGGACTCATTTTAGTGATATCTTTTAATCTGGACAATTATTATTTGTTATTTTTAAAATAAATTTTGTGCATAACATTTTTTGGTACTTTTCTAGAACTATTTTGTGTCTACTGTGACTTTGTATATTGTATTGTTTTGTGATGGAACCTTGTTTTCCGTAATAAAATGATTTATTTATTATTTATAATACATACCTAAGTTTGCATAAGTTTTAAAGACTTATTAGGTACTTAGGTACCTACCCTACCCAAATAATTGATAAGAAAAGGCCGAATAAAAAAGCGAACAAAAATATTATATTTCCGCTTTAAGAACTCTGTAAGAGGAAATGGCGGAAATTATCTTCGCTATCTTGAATGAAAGCATTCAAGAACCATTCAAGCAATGATGAAAGGTAAAATTTGTCAGTTACCAACTGAAACGACTTCGAAAATTGCATCCGATTTGTTAAACCCGGTTTAGCATGAACAAGGTTTATAGCTGGAATGCTGGAATGCTGGCGGCTATTCGTGTCATACAACGCGCCCTAAAGTCTGACTGACGACGTAATACAAAATTCTAAAAAAAAACGTTGTTCATGTGAAGTTTACGCTTTATCAAAAAAGCTAAAAAATAAAGGCATTTTTTGCATCTACGTAATGAAATAATTTATGCAGCGTCCAGACCTTTAATCACACTAGATGGGTGAAGAGACCACTCGGCGCTACAGTGCCTGGGACATTGTTTTAGATGGAGTAGGTGCTGAGCTAACACTGCTCAATTCTGATCCTTATCCCCTCCACCCACAGCTGATCTGCGAACTGGCCCTCCTCTTCTCAGCCAGCGGGATCGGCCTCTACTACCGGGAGCTGACGGAGCGGGCGCACCGAGAAACCTTCGCGGGCACCCGCACCTGCCTCGAGCAGCGGGTCAAGCTGGAGTGCGAGCGAGAGCAGCAGGAGAGGCTGTTGCTCTCTGTCATACCCGCCTACATCGCCGCTGAGGTGAGTACGTAGTAAGGTAGAAGAAAGGAGCTGCTTGCAGGAGAACCAATAATGTACGGCCAGGCCACGCATTGTGTGTACGGCCCGATAATGCACACACAGCCCGTATTTTTAACTCATGACCTAATAAGAGGGGTGTTTTAGGTTAGATCGCCATGTGTGTGTGTAGGTTTTTCAGCAAGTGTTCTTAGATATTATGATTTATCAAAATCGGTTCAGCCGTTTAAGAGATATGCTAATTTGAAGCTAAAATGTCAGGGATATTTTGGATTTTTAATTTGGAAGATCTTCTACCACAGAAATAGAACTTGCAAGTTGCAACCTTTGGTATCAATGGATAAAAGATTTACATTTCAATTTTACATACTTATTGACCTCGCAAAGTAGAATCCGTCTGTTGACTTTGTGTATCAGTCCGGAATGCAAGGGCCGAAATTGAGATATCTGGCTGGCTTCTGATGTTGAAATAAAATATCAGTTCCTTAGCATCTTTAGGGTGGCATTAATAGTCGTCAGCTCAAGCTCAAGCACTAGTAGGTGATCTCAGAAAACAAAAATGCTAATGTCAAGCCTTGGCTAGTGTCAAGCTTGAGAGCTGTCAGCATATTAATAGACACTAGCTTGAGCTTGATATTGACATTAGCCAAGGTCTCAAGTCGGTGATTTTGTTTTCTGAGTTTACCTATTTGAGCTTGAGCTTGAGATGACGACTATTAATGCCACCCTAAAAGGTCTATGCATGCCGTTGTGCAGCTACAAACACAATGTGCTTTAATCTTATAATGCAAAACTAAGTGCGAACTCGACTATAACTTGTAATTATTCCGATGTTAACATAACACTTTGCACACCTGCTTCCTAGAGAGGCAAACACATACCTAGCAAAGTTTGAGCACCTATAGTGTTCTGTTTTCTTAGCTCCTGAGTGTGAAGTTAGGCAATAAGCGCTAGCAATGGAATACGCTCGATTGCGAAAAACTTTCTACTAAGGAAGCCATTCGAACTTTCAACGCCGCTTTGAAGAATAAACTTTAATTGTGTGATATTATTAGTCCTAAGTTTAGTTCCTAACAGCTCTTACGTGACATAACTTGGTCCAAGTTATAGAAATATCTAGGTCCCTACAGCTTTTGAAATATCAGATTTTCGTGAAATACCTTAATTGGAACTCAAACTGAAACTATGAAATAAAACAACGTGCTGTTATGTACTAGGTAGAATAGGATACTTACTCTAATCAGGAAAACTGAGTGAATAAAACCCTGAAAAAAAGTTTAAAAAGCAGATGAGACCCAACAACTTTTAGGAATAGTATCACAGGGAAGTTGCAAATATGAACTGACAGGTTGTGCCATGTTATATTTTAAGCCATCGTAAGTATATCCTAAAGGGCAAAGTTCAATCAATGATCTTCAGTCCAAGTGGACTGTAAGGGGAAATCGACATCAGTAATAAATAATACAGTCAAATTAAAATACTCCTAGGCTGAGTTGCGTGAGTGGTGTGAAAAGGGTTGCATTTTCCAACTCTACATTTAAACTTTGAAAAGTAGCCTTTATGTGAAGATGGAAAACCGACCCTCGCGGAAAGTTTTAATCGAACTCTTCACAAATTCTTTGGGTTTTCGAATTCAATGCCATCTTATCAATTCCTTCGCGAGTTTTTTGGGTTCTTGCTATAGTTTTTATCTGTAGGTATATGTCGTTATCTATTCATAGCTTTTAACTAGTAGGTTCATAAACACATGCACTGCAGCGCCGAGTGGTCTCTTCACTCATCTAGTGTGAGTGAAGGTATCACTGGACGCTGTATAAATCATCTCATTACGTAGATGCAAAGGCCTTAATTTTTTTTCACAAACAAATGTAAATAAGGACTCTCTTTTAATCGAACCTTTGAATTAACCAAAGGTTTGAGATATAGCGTGACAAAAAGCAGTGGAAACACAGTAAAAAACCCAGCCTTCGTTCATAAAATTCAAGGCGAAAGCGAAACGTAGTAAGTAGGTACTTAAACGAGGCGTTTATTCGTTGAACTTATGACCGTGAAAGATGTGGCGTGCTTATTGGATGTTATGGGACTGTTATACTCATTTTTATTCCAGCAAAAGTTGTTGTTCTTACAACATGAGCGGTAACGTAACGAAAAATCAATTTAAGTAAATTATTTTAAAACTTAAACTTTCGTGAGCACTGCACATTTTTTCTATTAAGTCACGGTTTTACTCACTAGTAATTTGTCGGTGTAAAATATTAAGTAAATTAGTTTACAAATATTCTGCACAAAGTACAGATGGCCCTGTTACCCGAGCTTTGACAAATAAGATAAGAGACCTAGGTGCACCTGTAAGCTAGCAGTATTTAACACAAGTCGGCATGGTTATCATTATAGACCTAGGGGGTTACCCTTGACGCTATTGCGATCAAATTGAAAAAGTTTTAAAATTAATTTCTCTTTGAATTCGCAATGCTTTGATTGTAAATACTTTGTAATGTTTATTCAAAGGTAAGGCTGTTTTATTCAATAAAAATACAAAATGCGTCCTAATTTGTAAAATATTAAATTTTGTAAATTGCACCATATTGCGGCCGTATTGGAAAAATGCGTCAAGGGTAGAGGGGCTGAGTTGAGAGAAAGAGTGTATGTATATTATAAAAACTACCAACACTCGTTTACTGGGATTATTTTCTTATATGTATATTTTTACGACCACTTACTTTCTTACAGAAACATTGACATATTTATTTATTAGAAAAAAACATGATTACAAAGATCTCAAAACAAAACACACACAGTATTTTAGTCGTAGGATACAGAGTAATTTGCTTCCACTCTATTTTATTTGTTGTACTAACGGTCCAAATAAAGAGCGAAACCTCTTTGACTATTTCAGTAAACATGGCTTGACGTCACTCAACGTAATGTTTGCCATATTCAAAGACGAATGATGAATACCGTAGCATATTACAGTTATTTAGGACTACTCTTTCAGTTATTATTAGGTTACGTCATATTAATTTTTATACCAGATAAATCATTATTTCAGATTATTTACAGTTTTGTAAATCGTAGATCAAAGATAATATGCGACGAATATACTTCGGCGTAAGACTCATCACGACAGCACGTCAGAGTGTACACTTTTGTTGTAAAGTCACCCGTAACGTAACCGAGTAGAGTGCCAGCGTGTAAGAGTCGATGTGCTGCCGTGGTACATAATGGAGAAGGATTTAGAGCTATTTCACCATGTACGAGTAGTTTTCAGTCACTTCACTGCGTACGAAAAAAGATCTCCAATATAGGTATTTAGAACAGCTTGTGTACTTTAATAAGTAGAGCACGTTTTTCGTGACCAATAACATAACTGTTTTAAGGTTCTTTGAAAACCGTTTGACTTTACTTCAGGTCGGGCAACTGTAAAATTGTGATTCATTCTTGCGAAATCGTAGGAATTGGAATGAATTGAATGTAAGTATGTTTTTCAAGTTGTGGAATTTGGGGCAATATCATGCTGAGTGGCAACTTTTTTGGTACAGTCGGCCACAGTCTCAGATACCCCTTTTTGTTCGATTAGCGCCCTTATGCCGCGCGCGATAAGAGCTGCCATGGGGTATCTGAGATTGTGGCCGACCGTACAACTGTTTGCAATAGCGATATAAATGTAGGTATAAATGTTTAATTGGTAATTGTTATAATCAAGTTATAATGCATATTGTTGAACCAAATAAACACTTTCTATTCAATTAATTATACCAGGGGTGGCTACTACCTCATAAGATAATATAACCCTAATTAAAAATACCAGATGCAATCTAGCTAGAATCTAGAGTGCCAAATGTTTTTAATGTTTTTTGCTAAGTAACATTATGGCTTTGGTTTTCAATATGTACCTACATTTTCAATGTTCAATAGGAATTCAATTTCAATGACTAAAAATAACGAGACGTAACATGGAAAAGGGAAATTCTCGGTTCAGAAATTGGAGGTCAGGTGGTGGTTTAGTTAGCTAGTAGGTAGAACTAGCTAACTAAACCTCGCTAATACCGACGCAAACGGAATGTCCCTACCATCCATAATAATAACCTCTGTTTCTACCCACGACACTGTTTCACCCATGTTACGTGTCAAAGGCCATTTCGGTCTAATTCGCATTTGTCCAGTATTCCAGTCACGTTGCACTAGGGAGGGACAACGTCTCAGGTACTCAGTTAGTATTAGTCCTTCTTCGTAAGGGTGTAGCAAATGCATTTCTCTTTATTTATTGCACACAAAAACATAAAATCTTAGATAATATTAAGAAAAGTACTCGTAATAGTGTACAATGGCGAACTTATTTATAAGAAAAGTAATAGTGAACTTATCTCTCGTAGCGAATGAGATTTCATTAGGACATAAATTTGAATGTGTCAAGGCCGGTGCCTCAGGCAGATATTTAGTTTATTGTAACAATCCATTAAGAAAAGTGAAGTGAGTGAAACGGAAAATTGTGTGTAAAGCCATGTGTAAACGTCCTTATAAAACAAGGAAGTAATTTGGGGGCTTATGAGACATACATACCTAACGCATTTACGATTATTATATTATGCACAACCAGCTATGGGATCTATGTAAAAATTATCAGTTACAAATTACAATACGTAACCAGTTTTACACCGTAATATTATAAAAAAACTATAGGTTTATTTTTTTTTGTTATGCGTTTTTAAATATTGTGTTTCAGTGACTGTTTGTTTCTAAAATAAAACCAAAATAATTACAAAGAGGTTTTGTTTTGGTACTTTTAAAAAAGGATATCTCTGTGCAGTTGAATTTTGCAGGAAAAACGGAATTATAAACTGAACAATTCGTGTTTTCATATCGCGTTTTAGACTAATGGTCATTTCTAGGATTTTCATGTAGCTTTCCTATGCTTGTAACACGAGACAACTCACCCTGTGTTTTATTTGTTTGTTTTATTTATCTCTATAAATTCGCGCATCTCTTTCTTACTCAGCAAGTCACTGTAAGAGTTTATCAGTCAATGTAGTACACAGACTCTACGACTCTACATAGAGCTTAGACGTAGGTCCAAGTTCGATACCCAGTTGAGTATGTGTGCCAAAGGACCACTCTAGTGTTTTTCCGGAGTGTCAACTGGCACTAGTGCCAGATTTTTTGTGTGCCAGTTGTTGCCCAAGCCGACTGTGACAGCAGCCGCTGTAAATGTTTACAGTAGCTAAGCTGTTTGTTTTTCAGGAAAAGCTTCCTATTGTTATTTTGAAGCACCCTTAACAAAAAAAAGCGAGAACGTAACAAACAGAAATAAAAAAAACAAGCAAAGAATAGTTATTTGTTATGCAAGAATGCAAAATTATTGTTTGCGGCGAGTGCTTGTATTGAAAACCGAGCTAGCGAAGGTTTCTAAAATTGAGCCACGAGCGTAGCGAGTGGTTCAAAAAAAGAAACCTGAGCGTAGCGAGGTATTCAGAAGCACGAGACGCAAATAATATTGCATTCGTGCGAAACACAAAACTTTTCATCTCACAGAAGCGAGGAAATGATTTTGTTAGCCAAGCGGGAAAAACTCTATAGACAACTACTTACAGGCGAAACAGGTGAGTCAAATAAGTTCCTTTTAAAAGCATATTTTACTGTAGTTACGGCTGCCGCACTAAAATTTTGAGCTTCGTTGGTATTAAAACCATTCGTTTTATTAATAATTTCCTGAAGTTTACTTATCCAGACACAAAAATAATGTAAATAAAAGAATGTTTTTTTTTTTCCGGGTGCATTCTGAACTTTTACCATATAAATAAAAAAATTATAGGAGATAAAAAAATTAATTAGTAATATCGTTTGAAAAAATGTATTTAACGAACCAAAACATAATTATTTATTTGATAAAACAGAAGCGAAGCATTTTTTTTATTTACTGGTATTAATAATAAATATAGTGTACAAAATATTGAAAAAACCTGAAAGAAGAAACCGCGTTTCTGAATGTTCTATTCCGTGACTTTACCTTTTTAAAAGATCCTTATGCCCCATTTACATTCACAGTTTTGTATAGAGAATGGGCACGAACAATCACTTTCGCTGAAATACGCATGTAAACGAACTATGAATGAGGATCTTTTTTCCGTCGGGATCTGGCATCTACGTAAACGGCCAGTGTTTTTTTCTTTTTCAACACCATAGGGCGCGGGAAAGACTTTCCCGGCGCCGCGTTCAAATTTCGAAGCGTACTAAAATGCAGATAGTTTAAATCTGGCCTTTACACGATCGTAAGTTACTAGTAACAGCAAACTTTCCGAGCGTGGGAGATGAAATAGTTATTTGTTATGCAAGAATGCAAAATTATTGTTTGCGGCGAGTGCTTGTATTGAAAACCGAGCTAGCGAAGGTTTCTAAAATTGAGCCACGAGCGTAGCGAGTGGTTCAAAAAAAGAAACCTGAGCGTAGCGAGGTATTCAGAGGCACGAAACGCAAATAATATTGCATTCGTGCGAAACACAAAACTTTTCATCTCACAGAAGCGAGGAAATGATTTTGTTAGCCAAGCGGGAAAAACTCTATAGACAACTACTTACAGGCAAAACAGGTGAGTCAAATAAGTTCCCTTTAAAAGCATATTTTACTGTAGTTACGGCTGCCGCACTAAAGTTTTGAGCTTCGTTGGTATTAAAACCATTCGTTTTATTAATAATTTCCTGAAGTTTATTTATCCAGACACAAAAATAATGTAAATAAAAGAATGATTTTTTTTCCGGGTACATTCTGAACTTTTACCATATAAAATAAAAAATTGTAGGAGATAAAAAATTTAATTAGTAATATCGTTTGAAAAAATGTATTTAACAAACGAAAACATAATTATCTATTTGATAAAACAGAAGCGAAGCATTTTTTTTTTTACTGGTATTAATAATAAATATAGTGTACAAAATATTGAAAAGACTATAAGAAGAAACCGCATTTCTGAATGTTCTATTCCGTGACTTTACCTTTTTAAAAGATCCTTATGCCTCATTTACATTAACAGTTTTGTATAGAGAATGGGTACGAACAATCACTTTCGCTGAAGTACGCGTTTAAACGAACTATGAATGAGTATCTTTTTTCGGTCGGGATCTGGCATCTACTTAAACGGCCAGTATTTTTTTCTTTTTCAACACCATAGGGCGCGGGAAAGACTTTCCCGGCGTCGCGTTCAAATTTCGAAGCGCACTAAAATGCAGATAGTTTAAATCCGGCCTTTACACGATCGTAAGTTACTAGTAACAGCAAACTTTCCGAGCATGGGAGATGAAAAGGTTTTTTAACAGAGGGCTTTTTTGTTGTCTCCTGCATTGTTATGGGATTCACTACACGTGTGTGCCTTTCAACTCTATCGGACCCAGATTGCACAATGAGTCGTTTTCAGCACAAATTGACAAAGCATTTCAAAGATGGCGCCTACAGTGGCCATAGAAGAACCGGAATACGGCTGTCAAAATTTATTAATCTGTGCTAAGCGAAATTGATGCAAAGGCCTTAGTTTTTTTAAGTCCACATACCTGCTTTTACATGACTGTATAGCTTTAAAAATGCTCCCTAGCAAGAGTAAAGTGCCTTAGAAAAGTTATATAAATTGAAAAATAACTAGAACGATGGTGCATTGAACAGTGCTTGACGGTATCGCGCTGAAAATGCACGACATTTTGTAACAAAGTCTGATAAACCCACTGAAAGAAATGAGCAAACATAAAGTAGGGTTCCGTCCATCTTGGGAACTCTTTCTTGTGTGCCTTATCTTTTGTATAGACAATATTAAGTAGGTAATGCAAGGGGCCCAATATCGGAAATGTCGAACATGGAAATATAGAAGGATTTTTGATATAAGCTTTTTCGACATTACCAAGAATACCTCGCCACTCACCAGTGGTACGGTCGGCCACAGTCTACGATACCCCATGGTAGCTCTTACCGCGCGCGGTATAAGAGCGCCAATCGAACAAAAAGGGGTATCCTAGCGTGTGGCTGACTGTACCTAGTTATAAACATCAAGTTTATACTAATAAAGCATGAAAATAAAAACAATATAAAGAACACACAAACAAATTGATCAACTATGTATGTATAATGTTTTAGAATCATCAAGCTCCTCGACTAAAATTTGAGAATCAACAAAAGTTTTACTAACAATGGTTTATGTATTAAAGAAAGCGGATCCCTAAAGCCAAAAACATGACGGGCATTCCTTCATGCACGTTTTCATGTTGCCCCGTTCATGTTGCAGACACATAACGTTTCAGTCAACGCCGTTAGTCGTTCGTTACACACGAATGGCAGCTAACATCACAGGGTTACGATTCATCTGATGAAAATACTTTTCGTGTGCAACGATAAATTATAAGAGGTACTAGTGGCTAGCTACTACATAATATGAATATTACGAGGCAATTTCAAGAAAATTATAAAAAAAATAAAAGTGATTTTCATCTCCCAGGCTCGGAAAGCACGCTGTTACTAGTAACGTACGATCGTGGAAAAGCCTATTTTAAACTATCTGCATTTTTGCGTCTCATTTCCGTCTCGTTGGGCTTCTGAACTTAGGTTTAATTGGACTCTATAGTTAGGTTTTATTTTCGACGCCTCGGTACCTACCTGAAATGTATGTCCCAACAGTGCCATTTGCAAGTTGTATAGGCCGGCTAGTTGTACAGTCAGCCACACGCTAAGGTACCCCTTTTTGTTCGATTGGCGCCCCTATGCCGCGCGCGTTAAGAGCTAACATGGGGTATCCTATACTGTGGCCGACCGTAAAACAGCGGCTGGGATACTCTTGTCGTTGCTCTCGCTCGACGAATAGAAATGCTAATTACGGTTTTCGGTATCAAGTTTGTTATGGTGTTGTTGAGTTGAGTTGTTTACGCTAAATCTCCGTCTTAGGAAAAATATCGCTTGCTTGCGATGAATTGCCATTTAGGGGTCATGAACCAGTATGTCACGTAAACTTGTAAGCTGAGAGGTGGGTGGTTATTGACGTGTCTCACACATTGGGATTTCACAGACATGTACACACGACAGCACGTCAACCCTTACCCGCTAGCACTCTACTCGGTTACGTTACGAGCGATTTTACTCTATGTAGCAGTGTACGCTCTCACGGGCTGTCGTGTGTACCCTTCATCCCACCTACGTCACTCGCAAGCCTGATTATTAAAACGTGATCTTGAATTCTTCATTTAACGCCAAAATAATAAAGGACGCGTTTTTCGCCAGAAAATTTTTGGTAAATTGTTAGATTTTTTCCTAAACGGGTGAAATGAGATGTGGGTAGAATAACAGATGTACCTATTTAAAGTTCATGACTATGACAGATACCTACTTTGGTAAGAAATATTTTGTTTATTTAAAATGTTGCAGTGGTGGCCTAGTGGGTAGAACAATGGACTCGAAATCGCGAGACCCAGGTTCGATTCCCTGTGCGGGCGGGCATGAATTTAATTTATTTCAAAGTTACTACGTATATTTGTGAATTTGTAGTAGCAATACCACTCGCCGACGGTGAAGGAAAAACATCGTGAGGAAACCTGAGCGTATGAGGCATTATATACCCTTAAGGCTGGAAGATAGCAGCGTGGCGGGAAATTCAAAATTTTCACATATTTTTACATTTTGTAGCTAAATTGTTCAGCGATTTTTTGTTCGCGGCAATAACATAGTATTCTCTTCATTATTGTAAACAACCGAACAACAATAATTCAGCCGATTATGTGTTCTGGTCTACGACAAGTTTTTGGGCAGTGCCATTGCTTCGTAGACCAGAACACATAATCGGCTGAATTATTGTTGTTCTGTTGTTTACAATAATGAAAAGAATACTGTTTTATTGCCGCGAACGAAAAATCGCTCAACAAAAATAGCTCAGTTTAGCTACAAAATGTAAAAAACTGTGAAAATGTTGAATTTCCCGCCACTTTGCTATCGTCCACCCTTAACGCAAAAATCCACATTATACAGGCTACATTTTACTTTTTTTTTATGTTAAGACATTATTCATTGATAACATTAGGTACTGCGTACTTGTGAAACTGTAATGAATCCTATTGTGAAACTGTAATGTTTGGCTAAGAATTTTCTTGATTAGTCAAATTATTAGCACCTCCAAACTTGTTGATAATTAAATCACAATAACAAGTTGTAATAACAAATGACTTGAGGGCGGGGCCGTCAGATTCCCTTGAGGTGGAGAGCACGGTACACACGACAGCACGTCGACCCTTACACGCTAGCACTCTACTCGCTTACGTTACGGGCGACTTTACAACAAAAGTGTACAGTCCGACGTGCTGTTGTGTGTACAAGCATTTTTTTTGTTGACCACGCCATGTGGGTACCGTCACATATAAAGGCCCTTCTACAAATTGGCCCAACATGGGCTAATAGAGGCCAATCCAATGGGTACTTGGGGAATTTATGTATGTTGGCGGGCTATTTTCCTCAGTGGCGCGCATTGGTGACGATTGGCTTAGCCCTTGTCAGCCCAATGTGTGTCCTTTACGCCCTCGCTACTCCCAAAATCATGCCAGCCATACGATCTATAACTGTACTGTTGTTGACATAAAATGGGGTATAATTCTATCGTCACGTTCTCAGATATGATTGCGATTAGAATCCTAAATCCACTGTCAATGTCAAGTCTGATTTCATTTGTGCCACTATTGTCCAACTTTGAAGAATAGTCCCTCGACGGAGGTATTCAGAAGTTCTAAGTCTGTTATTGAAGGCTTAATTTTATAGAACTTTGTCATCCCAAGAGTTTATCCTCAGAATAAAACGAAGTTATAAAAAATATTGGTTTACTTATTTCATTTTGACGTCTTCTCACAAGCACCTTACGAACTACTTAGAACTACTTAAAGTTATCTTTACGCAATGGAACCATTTAATTTTGACTACAACATTTGAAGCATAGCTTCTGGATTTAAATGTCATCACCAAAATGTAGAGAAAACTTAACTACGACTACAACTAATATCAGTCATATTTGGCCATAACAAATCTATTACAATAACATCATTGTCTCCTGACACTATCTCAACTTCATTTGCATACAAAACGCATCATAACACGTTGTCCACTTCAGATTTACCAATATTGACGTGAATAGTGATGGCCTCATCGGTATCTGACTTCAGAACAACATCGTTCCATTGCACCTCTGCCTTCTTACTGTACGTTTCGTTCTCTATCATCACAGCTGACTTAGTGCACAAAGCCTTGCTTTGGAATTCAATAACGGCGCAGTAAGCGCTTTTTTTAGGCGCCTTTGTATCAGCAGTGTAACCTAACTTGCGCCTCATCACTTCTACTTTGACGTGGTAGTTATAAATGCATACTTTGATGACAAAGGCGCTCTTATGGTGGAGGAGAACGATCTTGTACTTCGTCCTACAGCAGGCAGTCTTCTTCAGTTTCGTTTGGAAGTTTTCTATCAGGATTTTGATCTTTTGTGAGTAGACGGCTATGATGTTGTGTGTGCCCTGGAGGTGCTTGGAAAGGTCCTCGAAGGCGACGGTGCAGCAGGTGGATGCAATGGGGCAGATCATCTGGTCGAACTTGCATTCCTCCTCGTGCTTCACCCGGGTGGTCGCTGTTAGGAATTCGGTGCAACCGCGCCTGTGGACAAGAAAAATAGAAAGTGTAAGTGAAAGTGAAAAAAAAAAACTTATTGCCGAGAACACATAAAATAAAATAGGCTGTTAGTGAGTGGTACTATGTCAACGACGTATCTCAACGTTCTTCGGACACAGCCCGTAGAGGACCTGATAGCCTGTAAAAACAAATTATGATGGGAAAGGTGGAGGGAAAGAGAGCTCGAGGCAGAGCACCCGCTAGATGGACGGATATTTTGACCAGAGCGACGCAAAAACACCTGCACGAACTGATCCACATCGCGAGTGATAGAGCGCAATAGAGAACTCTACCCTCCGCCACCTTTAATGATGGTCACGATCCTCAGCATTGAGGGAACGACTGAGTGGAATGGAGTGGTACTCTAAAGTATTTTTGAGGTGACGTTTGTCACGTAGCTATCTCTATATAAATCATGAAAACTGTTATGTTAATGCCAATGCCAATTAGCCAGATGAATAAACCGTTTAGTAAACCGGATATCTACGGATAAAACAAAAGCGAGGAGAAATCTTATTATTTTTCATAATAAATAAGGCAACTCCCACACAACTTGTATCGTATTAATTACTTGCATTATCATTTGCCTCGTTAGTTATCTTTTTCCAGAGCATTATATGGGATTGACATCGAAGAAAATAATGAAGATATGGGCATCACTCGAAAGATGTAGTGCCCGCTGCTTGTCTATTTGTCAATACAACGTGTTACAAAACATACTAACTCTTTTTCCAGGGTGTAACTTACCGGTCAAGAGGCTGTCAATTCTGCAAAAAAAAGGTTCAAAAAAAAATTTATAACCTCAAAATTTAAAAATTTTAAAATTTCTTTTTAGTTTTTGGTATTTGCTCTGAAAATGTGATTGTTTGTATAGGTGCATTTGCATAGCCTTGAGTTGTTAAAACATTGTGAATGTAAACAATGTAAACAATAAGTCAATGTAAACAATATAAAAAATACCTTTCTTCCGCCACAGCATTCAAATTTTATTTATTAAAAATCAACGGAACGTCATAGAGCAAAGAAAATAATTTAGGTGGTGATCCGTATCACCGGGGTTGCTATTTCCCTGCAAAAAGATTTAGGATCTTTTGTAACACCTTGTATAAGTTTGTTGTACAATGTACAGTGTACGAACCCCATGTTGTGTAGTATGTATTTGTTTTCTTTTTTACATCTCTAGAACATAACATTTAGACATCGAACCAAAGAAGATCGTGAATCGTGATCTCGATAGAGTTGTTTACTTTTTACAACTATTATTGTATCTCGTAAAATGGTTCAGCGCAGTAGTAGTAGCTTGTAAACCTACATCGCTTTTACTGCCTCAAAGGTTTTTAAGGAACTTCCAAGCAGTTTATCTACACCAGCGGTTCTTAAAATGTTTGTGGTGACGGAACCCCTTTGGAAAGCTAAATATTTGACGGAGCCCCAAATTTCCTACACCTTCGAACGTTGTCTCGTGATCGTCACTGTTGATTTGAACTGTGGACCAAACATGTAGAAGAAGAACTGGTATTTATTTTAATTTTTTTAATATTACAAGGTACTCGGATTACAAGTACACTTTGAGAATGGCTGACCTACAATAATGTAGTAACCAATTTAGCCGGCCGCCACGGATTAGTGATTTCTAAGTGGAACAAAATCTTGAAGAGAAACAATGGTTTCCCTATTCTGTCTGCGTTCCTAATGCCCACTTTCAAGTGACCTATCGACAGCCAATTATTATTGTCTTACTACACGATTCAAAGGTAAACAAATATAAGACAAACCCAAACTTTATGCGCCACAAATTTATTTATTGTCGCCATAAAACCGCAAAAATCCCCTATTTCATCCCCCGGTTACACTTTGTTTGAGTGGTCCTAATAAAACTCCAGTTTAACGTTCATGAGGTATTGCTCTTGCGTAAATAAATCGTAAAAGCCCGGATTAAACTGGGCTTAGATGACGTCTCTTAGGGTAGCCATGCCATACATTGAAGGTCGGACGGAGGGGTTCCTAATAATCAATGAATGGAAAAGTATTATTTCTCTACACCAACTTAACTCTAAAAACTGGTAGGTATATCTCTGGATTTCCCCTTAGGTGGACTCGCGTTAGTCAAGGTTAGCCAACTAACTCTGAGTTAATTTGACATTTCCATTAACTCAGAGTTAACTGGATAACCCTGGTTTACGCAAGTGGACCTTAGAATAAAATTTTTGGAGACCTGTGTTTTTTTACAAAAACTTCTATAACCCTTTTTAAACTAGATACTTAATAGGTATCAAGGTATACCACTAAAAGTGCATTTCATGTGACGGCCATTATTCCACTCTTCTTCGAAGGAAAATGGTATATTTTCTCCGCGTCTAAATCAAGATTATTAGGAAAATTCCTTGAATTGCAGCTGAGGGGCTGGCTCAAATAATACACAATAGGGTTGAGACAAAAAAAGGTTCTATTGTCGGAAAAGGTCCCCGACTTCTTTGCTCATTTTGAGCCGGATAAAGGGTAAGTACCCACTAGGACATCATGAAAATATTATGTATGGGTTTGCTCCGTGTTGTGAGATTTTTCTTTTTTTTTTCCTCTTGACTAAGTATACCTATAACTAGCCTTTGGATTAAAACAATTCTTTTAGTCACAGTTCATAGTTTCATTTGTAGTTAGTTACCTTGTACACCAAGTTACGTAGAACAAAAGCAGTATCGTAACTTAAACGCCGCTTCCATAAACTTAAATAGCTCGTAAAGGGAACAAGTTTTTACGCACGTAAACTACAAGACGTACAGTGAGCTACACAGTAAAGCAAATCTGTTCGTACCTAAACTAGAGGTAGTTAGGTAGTAAGTTAACGTATCATTCAAAGCTCTCACTACATAGCTTATAAATATCTTAAAATTCTATCTATACAGGGTGTTAAAAGACCGCCAACAAAGCGGGAAACCACGTAATGTCCTCATCATAAGGAACATTTTTGCCCAAGGAACTATGCCTGGGAAATCAACGGTTTCCGAGATAATGAGGTTCAAAGTCGGACTTTTCAAAACTTTTTTTTTGCAGAAATGTATTCAGTATCTAGTTTTTAACATACCTTCTCAAGAAGCCATATCAAAATTATGAGTATTTCTTACAAAAAACGACGTTAAAATTGCAACCAGCAATGTATTCTAAACATCGGCACTTCAAGCTTAAGTAACATAAACTTATACCTAGGCTTGCGCAATATGACTTCTGTGCGTTACACGTCCATTGCGTGATAAAATATTTTTCAAAATTATAACCTAAAAAACCAAAATCATTTCCCAGCAATAATTTATCGAAAAAGTACTTTGTTTTGGTGTCTAGTATGCGTAGCTTTCGGGTCTGTTGGCGGTCTTTTAACACCATGTATTTCCATACCTACTATATAAAAATATGGACGTCACAGTAACGGTTTGTGCAATCTGTCAAAATGAGGCAAAAAAAAAATTTTTAAGTTCGAACATGAGCCAAATCGGTCGAGTGGTTGCTGAGATATGAGGTCACGAGTTCATAGTTCAGGGCGAACCACTAGTAAATAAAGCACAACGTAACACCATCCCCATATCTCTGAAAGGGTAAACAACTGGACCTGTACAAAGTACCTAACTAGCAACAGTGTAGCTAGTGGCTAGCCTTCGCTACCGGAGCGTAAACTGGTTACTGAAGATTTATGAGGAAGAACATCGTAAAAAGGGTAAGTTAAGTTTTCCGAACGGAAGTCTTGCTCATTAAGTTACCGGGCCGCTAAGTACAAAGGGATGGGTTGCGTGCGTGCGTGCGAGGTATTCCTGTAACAGTGTAGGAATAGAGCAGTAGATAAACTGAGCCGTATCCTTGATATAATTAACTACTGGGGAACGAGCTGGGACACATAATAATGTTCTGTTATCCGTACCATTCCTCCGTTCCGTATCCACGACGTGATCTCTTAAGTAGATAGGATACTGCTCTTTTCCTTTTAATGTAAGTATTCTTGTATAGTACCATGGGGTAGCTGTGGTTGTCGGCCACAGCCACAGCTACCCCATGGTAGCTCTTACCGCGAGATGCGAATGCATCTTCTTCATCTTAAGGTTGGACGATAGCAACTTAGCGAGAAATTCAAAATTTTCACTGTTTTTTACATTTTGTAGCTAAATTGAGCTATTTTTGTTCAGCGATTTTTCGTTCGGGGCAATAACATAGTATTCTTTTCATTATTGTAAACAACAGAACTACAATAATTCAGCCGATTATGAGTTCTGGTCTATGACAAGTTTTTTGAGCAGTGCCACTGCTTCGTAGACCAGAACACATAATCGGCTGAATTATTGTTGTTCTGTTGTTTACAATAATGAAAAGAATACTATGTTATTGCTGCGAACGAAAAATCGCTGAGCAAAAATAGCGCAGTTTAGCTACAAAATGTAAAAAACTGTGAAAATTTTGAATTTTCCGCCACTTTACTATCTCCCCACCTTAATGCGAGATTCCCGAGCATTATCCCCCTGGATCCGCGCCTAAAAACTGCATTCCGGGAAAAGCATAGCAAAGGTGGCAATGGCAACCCTACTTTGGGACACAAGTTTGTAAGTAATGCGACAAATTATTACGTACTGTTGTTATGGAGAAACTTCGAGGGTTGTGCTAAGGTATTTGTACCTTCGCTGTTAAGTGCTGCTAAAACTTGTGAGTTAAATTCACGTACTCCGAACGTAAACATCGCGTGGCGAGAGCTACCATCGTGAGATCTAAAAACATAGATACATTTTCCCTAGAGAGTGGTCTCTCAGACTAGGAAAATTATACCAGTCTTATTTATAAAGTTCTACACAGTGCTATACAGCTGTAATCTGTTATTTGTACTCTAAATACGAAAAAACAAACAATATAAACTTTTTAAAAATAAGATCGTAATATCTTTAGCTCAGAATCGAAATATTTAAGTTGTGTTGTGAAAGCTGATACATTATATTTTATAACTTATTTCATTAGTTTAGGTGAGCGTTTCTCTTTTTTTTTACCACAACACGTTTGACTCATGTCCGGTGGGTTAGAAGACGTATAACTTTGTTGTTATATAAAAATTGCTGATACTTGTGTGCTTATATGCTTCTTTAATTATCATATTAATCAGAAAAAAATATGACACTATGTTAATAGACTGAATATCTAGTTAAAAATCAATTAATTACTAACCATGGAAATGCCCAATGTATGAAAAGTCAAATGTCCCACCTAACAAATTGTTCATTGAAACTTAAATATTTTTAAAAAGTTCTATGAAACCATCCCCGTATTTTGGTTTTAAAACGTGTTGAGAAGTATAAAGATCCACATTTCAATGGCATTTTAAGGGATTTATTCGTGTAACTGAGGGAAAAAATCTATTTTATGTGTGTCCCGAAAAAGTTCCAAACCAGAGTTCAGACTTTGTGACCCACTTTAGAGCCACAAGAGGGTAAAAATTACCATTTTACTAGAACTTTTTCGAATCTGGCCACTCTACAGTATGCCACAGAAAGCCGCAATATTCGTTTATGTGTCAGTGTTGCCACTGGGACAAGGCCATAACGGCGCGTCTACCTTGGTCCTCTAAGCAACTTCAACTTTGTGACCAGGATTCTAGGTAAGTTGATTAGAATTTGTCACATGTTTCTATTGTAGCATAATGCTCAACTACCTGACACTAAATTAAGTCATAGTAACAGTGGTTACTTGTCTTGTAGTTCCAATAATATTTTTTTGAAAAAGTAACCGCACTATATGTGACCGTCCATTTTGCAACTTTTCTGTGGTCACGTATGCGACGGAATATTGAGTCACAAAAACTGAACTATTAAGGTACGCTTACATTTTAACAGCTCAAGAAAATGCCTCTAACATCGGCCAAAAAAAACAAGGCGCTAAAATAGAAGCAAAAAACAGAAGAAAGCAAGGAAGCGACTAGATAAAGGCCCAGATATAGGCATAATTTGCGCCGCCAATGAAAAAAAAAATCATATCTTCTTTTTGGATGCGTTTTTTGCTAAAAACGCGTCCAAAATGAAGATATTTTTTTTTTTACAATAATAGTTGTAAAATGTTTTCTAATATTTAAAATATAATGTGTTTGTGTTTTCGAATCCGTCATTTATTTAAACTTACTTTCTTTTTGATTAAAATATATTGCGTAGTAGAGATGGAGCCTTATAAGATCTTTTTTGTAACCAACGGCTTCTTTTTTGTGACTGTCCCAAACTTTTGTTTTTAGTAATTCAATTTAAAGTACTAATTTATTAATTTAAGATAATGAAACTTATTTTGAAACTAAAGAAATACTCAACATATTAGGAAAAAATAAGTATTTGTTCATACAATGATTATTTTTGAAGTTATTGAAAACTTTAACATAAATTTTGGTTGAAGGTTACAAAAAATAATCTAAACCCTGATTCTGAAACTATTTTCAAGTTTTCATGATCTTTTTCAGGAAATATGATTAAAATGGTTGATTATCTATTAGATTTAGATCATTCTGATAATAGAAACTGCGACTTTATAGTATTTTTCATACAGAGAAGGAGTCACAAAATTGGAACCCTTAATCTACCTCTATTTAGTAATTATTATTTATTTCCCAAAATCTTCATTAAATTGGAGTTTCTTATGAAAAATCCAATAATATATTAGTTAAGCAATCGGAATTCATACAGAAAAGGATCATATAAAGATATTTTTAATTTCAGCGAACTTTTGAAAGTGTGGTAAAAAATTTGAGAACTGCTCAGGTACGAATAGAATTGCGATTTGCTTTATACAGCCAAAAAATCTTTGGGTTTTGATCCCTATATCACCGGGTGCTATTACCCTGTAAAAAGAGTTAGAATCTTTTGTAACGCTACGCTACGCTTGTATAGATAAGCGTTTTTCTTTTTTATCTCGAGTTCAGTCGTTCATTATCCCTATTAAATGTACAAATGTCCCGAATATGGACTCTGTGTACTTGGACCTTCTATGTACAGCGGGTCACACGCTAAGATATCCCTTTTTGTTCGATTGGCGCCCTTATGCCGTGCGCGGTAAGAGCTGCCATAAGGTATCTGTGACTGTGGCCGACCGTACCAGGGTTACAACTTTTGGAGTACATACAATATTGCCGGAAGCGAGACATGGCGGCCAATTATGAATAATGCGTTGCGTCGTTGCATCCTGGGATGTTTATCGGAGGTTCTATTTGGTTTAATGACTGGGAATAATACTTGCTTTGTTCAGCTTCTACTTTTTATAGTATTAAGTATGTACAGATGTGCAAAAATAAAAAATAAATAATCATTTACTGTTAAAAAAATCTATAGAAAAAAAAACAGTAGGTATACAATACAACACTATGCATAAAAATATGTACATATGAATAGACTGATTTCCGGCCGCCTTTTTGATGTCATCAACCCAACGGGTGGACGACCAACCGCCAGTTCTAGGCCATCACTCAGTGACTGCTTTTTTCCATCTTAAAGAATATAAGTTGGAGAAATATCTCACCTGTAGTTCATACAAGGCAGCAGCAGAGCTTGGACCAATATCTCACCTGTAGTTCCTACAACGAAGCAGCAGAGCTTGAAGCATTATCTCACCTGTAGTTCCTACAAGGAAGCAGCAGAGCTTGAAGCATTATCTCACCTGTAGTTCCTACAAGGCAGCAGCATCTCGTTGACGAGCCGCTGCAGCGCGAGGCAGGGCGGCGTGGGCGCACGCAGCGGCGCGCGGCACTTGGATCATTAGCACTTGTAGCAATATCTTACCTGTAGTTCCTACAAGGCAGTAGCATCTCGTTGACGAGCCGCTACAGCGCGAGGCAGGGCGGCGCGCGGCACTTGGATCATTAGCACTTGGAGCAATATCTTACCTGTAGTTCCTACAAGGCAGCAGCATCTCGTTGACGAGCCGCTGCAGCGCGAGGCAGGGCGGCGCGCGGCACTTGGATCATTAGCACTTGGAGCAATATCTTACCTGTAGTTCCTACAAGGCAGTAGCATCTCGTTGACGAGCCGCTACAGCGCGAGGCAGGGCGGCGCGCGGCACTTGGATCATTAGCACTTGGAGCAATATCTTACCTGTAGTTCCTACAAGGCAGCAGCATCTCGTTGACGAGCCGCTGCAGCGCGAGGCAGGGCGGCGCGCGGCACTTGGATCATTAGCACTTGGAGCAATATCTTACCTGTAGTTCCTACAAGGCAGTAGCATCTCGTTGACGAGCCGCTACAGCGCGAGGCAGGGCGGCGCGCGGCACTTGGATCATTAGCACTTGGAGCAATATCTTACCTGTAGTTCCTACAAGGCAGCAGCATCTCGTTGACGAGCCGCTGCAGCGCGAGGCAGGGCGGCGCGCGGCACTTGGATCATTAGCACTTGGAGCAATATCTTACCTGTAGTTCCTACAAGGCAGCAGCATCTCGTTGACGAGCCGCTGCAGCGCGAGGCAGGGCGGCGCGGGGCACTTGGATCAATAGCACTTGGATCAATAGCACTTGGAGCAATATCTTACCTGTAGTTCCTACAAGGCAGCAGCATCTCGTTGACGAGCCGCTGCAGCGCGAGGCAGGGCGGCGCGGGCGCACGCAGCGGCGCGCGGCACCACGCGCAGCGCGACACGCGTCGGGAACACTTGGAGCACCACACGCCGCCGCACCACGAGCAGGCGCACGGGCCGCAGCACTGGAATGGAGAGGGTGTTGTGTTAGGGCGACGGTCAAGGAACTGTAGCGCCGTCGATGAAAAAAAATCATATCGTATTTTTGGGTGCGTTTTTTGCTAAATACGAGCCGTCAAAGAAGAATACACAGTCGAACAAAAAAGGGGTATCCTATCGTGTCGCTCACTGCAGCCCCGGATCTAGGGGGGGGGGGGGGCAGTTTCAGGGGGCGCCAAAACCATAAAAAACCGTGGGCGTCCAGATGTCTGTGTGTATCAATGTGGCACGATCACGCCCATAAAACTTATGTATCGAGAAAAAATCACGAAAAATGTCAACCATTCACGAAAAATTTCATTTTTTAGTAATTGATCTCAAACGCTGGAGAGAGGGAGCGCCAGTATCAAGTCCTTGCCCTGGTTCGAAAAAATCGTAGCTGCACGTAGGCATACATAAAAAAATGTTTTAAACTTTCCAGGAATTCGCTAACCGATTTAGATAATTGGACAGAATAATGACTAACCAACAAAACCAGGTGGAATACGTGGTCAAGAAAGACCTCATAGAATGCGGAGCCTCCGAAGACGACACCAAGAACAGGGCGAAGTGGAGAGAGAAAATTAGGAAGGCTGACCCGCACCATGTGGGACTAATTCTTGGAAGAGAGATAGGACAGAATAATGACTGGTAGGATGAATGGTAGGTTCTGTTACAAGAACGAATTGATCGGAGAGTGAAAGTATCGAGCGCGCCAACCCGTGATTGTGGTTCAAGGCCGTTGTGAAATTGACACCTACTCGGTTTTATTATCACGTAAATTACATCACATGAGTCAACAACTCGTTTTTTTACGTACAGTCGGCCACAGTCTCAGATACCCCTTTTTGTTCAATTGGCGCCCTTATGCCGCGCGCGGTAAGAGCTGCCATGGGGTATCTGAGATTGTGGCCGACCGTACGTAGGTACATAATTGAAACGGGGCACCTGTAAATAGTAAAAACCTATGTAAAAACCGTAAATTAATGAGAGAAGTGACGTCTCAGCGAGACACTCATCGAAAGCATTATAAACATTATTCTTAGGTGTGAAGGATCACTTATCGCAGTAACGAAACCTGACTTTTTGTTATGTCTGGTCACTTTGAAAAACCAAGTTAGCCAAATTGACCGCCGACCTCTGATAGAAGACTGTACTGTACGTACATAGAAGTCTGAACACTGACATAGAAGATAAAAAGACTGAGAGAAGCTGCACAAAGAAAATAACTATCTACACAGCCTGAACCAGTGGGTCAAGGTCAACATGGAAATCATTATAAGTATGCATTTGCCACGTTGGGTACCCGAAAAGTTTGGCCCAATTCAATGAGCGCCTCTGCTTGACCCATAGAGAATATGGGAGTGTGGATCATACTTTCGCGAATCCCTGGGCCCATAACCTTATGGGTTATGGGCATAAAAGTAAAAGATGGACTAGATAATAAATTTGTTATTGCTGGACACAATTTGGTAGTAGAGAGACATTGAGTGGCGTATAACATCTATCCATTGAGTTTACATTTCAACAGAGTAAATGTGATGACATTTCATGAATCAACAGCATCACACGTTACTCGGATTTCCTCACGGTTTTTGGACAATTAAAACAGACGCATTGAAATTGCAAAAATATGCGCTTGCGGTCACAGACTTTTGACCGACACAAGTCGTTACAAAATATTCCACAGAGCCGCCGCCGCTCAGAATGCCATTATGTCAAGGATGTCTTGACTATTCATTAGTCGTTTGAGTTGACTTGCCCATATTTTAGCAATAATGATGATGCTCTGTGTAGATTGTCTCGGTCTGTACTAGGTATTTTTAAACAATGCGTTGTAAAATATTTCAGGCATTTTCATTTCACAAACCACATATTACGTGGTTGCAAGGTAACAACAATGTGTATCCATCAAATAACATCCTATATTATGATTGTCAACATCTTCGTCGAAGAATGAACCGTAAGAAAATGTGATCCAGAAATACTAAACATTACATGTAACGCAATCTATACCGGCAGCTTGATTACGTATAAGCAACCCACAGATTATTGACGATTGGTTCCCGATTACACCGGGCGCCACTTTAAGAATACGTAGTGTAACCGGTGGCGTGTTGCTGATGATCAGAAAACGCGAGATGATTTTATCGCAGTGTATGGAGAGCCACCCTTATTTGAACTGTAGTTACCTTAGAGTACTCGAATTAGCCAATATAGATCAGTCCTACAGTAATCGTCGTTTGACTCATATGTCCCCGTAGCTAGGACCTTACTGGAGATCCTGCCAAGGGCCGCGCCTCGCGTCGCATCGTGTGTATGAATAATAATAAAATAAGGACGATATTAAGAGTCCAGAGTTGGACCGACCGTCGTCCAGAATAGGACGGCGGCCGGGGAAGACCAGTAGCTCGATGGTGGGATGACATCGTTTTGTCGGCGGTGGGTCCATGGATGCGGAGGGCGAGGGACCGTGGGAGGTGGTGCGCGGGGAAAAGGGCCTATACCCAACAGTGGACAGAGGTGGGCTGATGATGATGAAATAATATTATGGATGAACAATAAAAGCGTGGAAAGACCAAGCCTATGTGATAATTGTGGCGTTGCTGATCACCGTGACCTTCTGGCTAGGCTCATACAATGTCCCTGGATCTTACAGTTCTACATTGTGCGGTGTAATCCTCCGGGGAACAAACACTTACTCAACATGGGTCTGTCTAATGACTCCCACTGCAGGGCCTGTAAAGACGCGCCAGAGTCCATGGAACACGTTCTGTGTGACTGCGATGCTCTAGCTAGGTAAACGCATGAGTCTTCTTGGGATAGCATATCCTAGACCGGAAGAATATAAGTTCCTCAAACTCGGTGACGTTCTAAAGCTTATCGGTCTTTGAGCAGGATAAGGATGTGGGTGACACAAAAGATCCCACTGGGTCGAAGTGTCCCGGGCTCTCAAGCCTAGCCCGATACTAATAACGTGAGATAAGATAATCCTCCAAGGGCTGGCTAGGGCAGGTTTCCTCACTCAGCTTACCTGCAAGGGTTCCAAGCAGATGCCGCACTCGGAGAAGCGCGAGACGATCTCGTCGCAGTTGGGACAGTTGCACTGAGCTGAGTGGGAGTCCCCGTGGTCTGGCGTGGCTGGCTCCGGCAGGGTCCCGCACTCCGCCAGGGATTTGTCTGAAGAGGAAGGAGGAGAGGGGTTAGACTATGCCACGAATAAACAAATATATAGCAAAGGATTATAATGCAGTTGTGCGACTTGTGCGACTGGTGCGCCTTTCATGGTTAAGCTAGCGATTTGGTCCTTAGTATCGAATTGATCCAATGAGTTTTTAGAAGCTTATAGAAAAACTAGTTGTGCCCGCGACTTCGTATGCGTTTTTACACATTTGACATTTAATTTAAATTCGACTGTGGAGGAAAACTCAAAAGGAAGGTTTTTTTTAACCCCCGACCAACAAAGAGGGGTGTCATAAGTTTGATAGCTTTGTGTGTGTGTCTGTTTATGTGTTTATGAGGGTGTGCCTGTCTGTGTGTCTGTCTGTGTGTGTGTGCCCTAATCTAAACAATACATTTATGATAAAATATGTTTTGTTTAGATTCGGTATCGCTCGTGTTAGATACCAGGAAGCTTAGCATAAGAATTGCCTGGGAAGTATGGGGGTAAACCTATAATTATACTTAGTATGGGTATGGATATAAATATGTATCTCCCTCGACGTAGAGTGGGATAGATAAAGTTATAAGCCCATAGATAAGGTCTTACCCATTCTCATGCTAAGCCAGCAAGCAAAGCATTAGGTTGGGTTAGAGCGTATCTACCGCAAATAACTATCCCGCTCTACGGCAAACAAAATATATTTTTTTAATATCAAGTTGGGCTCAGTAGAGTAAATATTTAAAAAAAGGCACAAAAAAAAATTTCAATTTCGCGTGGGTTCAAACCCAGAACATTTCGACCGCGACGCAACAGTACTACATTTCTAACATCGATAAACTTTGTCCGACCTCCACCGAAAACCACTCACAATTCCCTCCAGCAAGCATCATAAGGCTGGGTTAGAGCGTATCTATGGCTCTGTCCATCCCGATCTACGTCAAACAAAAGAGTGAGATACCTATTGTTTTAAACCCATAGATACGCTCTAACCCGGCCTTATGCTACGCTTGTAGAACTAACATTTTCCGCCAAAATAAAATAAAAACAATATGCGCCCCAAATGCCAAAAGTCGTAGCGTGCTATTATACAGAGTGTTAAAAGACCGCCAACAAAGCGGGAGACCACGTATACTATAGTCCTCATCATACCTAACGAACATTTTTGCCCAAGGAACTATGCCTGGGAAATCAACGGTTTCCGAGATAATAAAGTCGGACTTTTAAATTTTTTTGTTCAGAAATGTGTTCAGTATCACGTTCTTAACATACCTTCCCAAGAAGCCATATCAAAATTATGGATATTCCTTACAAAAAATCAAGTTAAAATTGCAACCCGCAATGTAGGTTTTCGAGAGAATATGGTTCAACGTCGGACTTTTTTTTTTTGCAGCAATATGTTCAGTATCACGTTCTTAACATACCTTCTCAAGAAGCCATATCCAAATTATGAATATTTCTTACAAAAAACGAAGTTAAAATTGCAACCCGCAATGTATTCTAAACATCGGATAGCCTAAGTTACTCCCAGAAACGTGAGTTACGACCATGTTAAGTTTGGTTGAAAACTATTCAGCGGTGTTCGCGTTTATCGTGTTCATACAGACAGACAGACAGACAGACAGACAGACAGACAGACAGACAGACAGACAGACAGACAGACAGACATAAACCGTTTTTTTTGCATTTTTGGATTTAGTATAGTTTACTTAGTAACCCCTTCTAGTTTTTTTCTAAAAATATTAAATGTACAGAATTGACTTCGCTAGAGTTTTATTATAAGTATAGAATAGATTTAATGCACTTGTGCGTTGATGTCTTTTGTTTTGTAAAATAAGGACTTTTTTACTCTTGCAATTTTATTTTATGTTGTATCCACCTATCCCTGGATCAGAGGATACCACTTAATTTGTTTTTTTTCTACTGATCCCGGTATTGGTCGAGTCACCTCGGCGGGATCCGTGGATACATCAATCTGATCCAGGGATCGGTGGATCGGTGGATAACTGGATACCCCACCTTAAATTTATTTTTATTTATCCTTGTATATTTGTCGATTCATGTTATTTTCGTTCCTAAACTATCCTTATAAGATTCGACAAAGGATACTTGGAAACATAACTTTTTATACCATACTCACTTGGACAAAGCTTTTAATTTTATCCACAGCCTTCTTTATAAGAAGAAGGCTGTGATTTATCAAATCAGCTAATGCGGAGGCAAGTCACTCAAAATATTTTAACCTTTAGTTAACAACAAACAATATTAGCTACGTATTTAGACAACAGTAACTCCACGATTTCTTAATCCCGGTTAGCAACGTCAAATTAGTCAATAGGGTTACACACACCGCACAATACAATAAAGTTACTGGTATCATTATCTAACGGCTGCAATGCAAAACATTTACTATACATTTTGTATATTGTTGCGTACACTGTACGAGAGGAGAGCAATTCTCATGCAATATCAAACAGCCCAGCTATTGCATAAAGCCATTTTAACTGTGTCAGAGTGAAAGGCTCTGGGCAAGAAGGCAGTGCATTTTAGATTGAACCGCTAAACGGGGATTAAATGCAGCGCTACCGAGATAGAGTACACTTCAATCCAATAATCTGCCTTAAAAAATCCGTGGAAGTTTTTGAATTTAGCAACTATTAAGTAAGTCTCAACTCAACTTATACTTAGGAAAGTATTTATAAAGGGATGGAAAAACACATAAGTGTACATTTGCATTAGGTAGGTAATCGTGTGAGGTAGTGGCCACCCCTGGTGTCAGAATTTTTATCGCATTGGCTTCTTTGGACAGGAGTGTGTTAAGTTAGTAGTGAATTGAAGAGCTTAAAAAACTAAGGCCTTTGGTTAAGACATGAGTTAGGTGAAGAGAAGTAGGAGGAGTAGGCTTACCTAGCACATATACCATCCTGACAGCCTAGTTGGCCTTGAAAGCCCATAGTAAAGACAAGTATCAGTAAGTGTGGAGCCAACTAAGACGCGGGTTTCCTCACGCTGTTTTTCCTTCATCGTTAGCAAATTGTGGCGAATTGAAGAACAAGACTATCCCTACATAAACATACAATATTTTTTTCTTTAAAGAGGAAAAGTTCTCAGATGAAAATAATTAAATAAAATCACCGTCAGGTGTTATGCTAATCTTGTCAAAACAACTGAAGTATCAAAATGAGGTCAGACACGAAACGGCCTTATTAAAAAAGCTAATGAACCCCTTTTGCCTTGAATGAGAAAAAATACGGAAATTAAACCGCTTTCGACAGTTCTTGCCTTCAGCTAAAAATAGGAGACGACATTTTCTTGTAGCTTACAAAAAGTAGCTTGGTCAACCGATTACAATAAAATTCTACTTAACTTGACTTGCCGCAATCTGCACAGAACACTTAATATTAGTAATATCTAAGTAACTAACAGAATTAGTATAAAATAGCAAAATTGAAAAGCTTTATCCATCCAATGTTTTCTTTCCTGTGTTACACGTCCTTAGCTATTTGAAGACCACTTTAGCGATACGACCCAATAGAATACTAATTGAGATTGCAATTACAACAGACATCTCTTTCGATGATACTTGTGTCAATGCGCATTATATGAAAACCGTGGGCTACCAGAAAGTGTAGTTTTGAAGGAAAGTGAAAGATGCTAAGTGGCTGCAATACGACTTGACTGTCAAGGTTGGCTTGTTGTTACATCACGGACGGCCAGTGGGTCAGTCCGATCATACTCTGCTCATTGTTTATTCACCCTTGCAAACTATGCACTTGCTATAGGACAGCTGGGCCCTTAGCCTGTAACGCAATGGCGGGTCATTGGCGTCCCGGCAGAAGGACAAAACCGGGCTCTCCTCGTTTTCCTCCTACAACCAGAGAACTAATCCTCTAGAATTAGAATCAAAATATTCTTTGCTGTACTACAAAAACATTAAAAAGGACAGACAGCGTTAGCAAATCGTAATTGAAGTCGTCACCTGACAGCCCATTTTGGCACCATTGTGTTACAGGCTAAGGGCCCAGTCCGATCATACTCTGCTCATTGTTTATTCACCCTTACAAACTATGCACTTGCTATAGGACAGCTGGTGGACCTTTACCAGAATCTGATGACTATTAAATACAATGCAACACAACTATCGATTTTTTCGATTTAAAAATATTGTCGATGTACCTAATCGCTTTAGCTGCTGCTGACAGGGCTGGACTGGCTGGAAGAAATTTCTTAGAAATAAGTCCGCCCTTGTGCACGTTCTCTTACTATCATGTAATTTAAGTCTTTATATATTTTATTTTTTGTATAAAGTTTAAAAGAAACAAACAAATACATAAAATATTAAATTCAAGTTTTTTTAATCATATTTATACAGAAAGACCAGCAAAGAAAGTGTGCGGTCCCCGCAGTGTATGCTCAGCGATGCAACTAATACAATAACATCGTTATCTAGCTTCTAGTGAGAAAAAATTTTATTCATGTAAATATGGGTATTTGTTATGCTTCTGCACGGCGTGTAGTTTTAAGTAATTCTGCGTAGCTTCTACAATATGCATAATATTTTGTAAATAACCTTTAAAAGTTTGCTTCCGAGATAACAACCTTGACTTATTTCCTGCCCGCTGGCTGTGCAATACACTGATAGGTTGAGAGCTGGTGACCAATCGAAATATTTTTTCGTACAAGGCTGGGAGTTGGTAAGCTGATAGAGTAGACTTCGCTGAGTACTATACTGAACCCATACATTTACACTTTCAAAGTCGAAAAAATCTAACTTTCAACCGCAACCGGGCCACAAAAATATTTTTCCCAGACTCAGCGAATTCTACTCTATCAGCCTACCAACTCCCAGTCTTGTACGAAAAAATATCTCGATTGGTCACCAGCTCTTAACCTATGAGCCAAGCTGTTAAAACTGCAAACACAGTTCAATGTTACAAAACGTGTTATTTGTTATTACGTCAATTGCAACTTGTAATAGTAACGTAATAATGTAATTCTATGATTGTTGCCAATCATTATTTTGCAGTTACCGAAGTAACAGGTAATAAATGGTGATTTGATCCTATTGTAGCGAATTACCTTCACTGTATTCTATTATTTATTGTTTAAAGGAAAACTTGGTGATACAAAAGGAGACAGGAAATATTATTGTACAAAAATTATGTGAAATGTCCCGTGCATTAAATATTTTTATCTTTTTGGGAAATAACATAAGGTTGGGATATTCTTCTTTGATGGGATAAAATCCTTCCTCAATGGGATCAAACTGTAATCGTATGATCTCCCTTAAAAGCTATTGGAACGATTGATCACGTCGTAGGTACAATATATTTCTGGATAATTTTCCTCGTTATGTAAAATTTAGAAATCATATTTATTACTTATTTGAACGGAGAAATCATAATATTCTTGTTTGAGGAATCACCATCTAACGTAACGTTTTAACACACTCATTTAACCATCTCTTTGAGCATAGCTGAGGACAAAATCCCATAGATTTAGAAGCAATTTACACTTCAACCAACTGCGGAAGCCGTCTTAAGTTCGTCGGAAGTAAATTATTGCTCTCTTGACATTGGTGACTTAGAAGGCACATCATAAGCTCTTGATATTAATGTCAAGGAGAATGTGATGAAACTATTATGTACTTTTGAACTTTATTGTCGTTTTGAGAGATCAATTTAATCTACAAAAGAAACTCTACATTTTACGCTAAACTGTTTATTATACGATGGATATTAAAATTTCTCTTTTTCTGAAGAATTATTAATCTGTGTAAGCAAATTTGACAGGCAGTTTTTATATGACCACGCCTATGAGTGCTTTGAATTCAAGCTTTTAACTGTCAGTTGAAAACATTACATGTGGCCACGCGTGGTGAGCTCTCTTTCTGAGAGAAGACCTTTGCCCAGCTAGAGAAACACGTACTTTACAGCCGGCCTCACCCAAAAATACCCATTTTTGTTCGATTGGTGCCCTAGTGCCGCGCGCGGTAAGAGCTGCCATGGGGTATCCTAGACTGTAACCGAACGTACACGTGTACAGGCTATATCTTACTTTTTTACACATTGCATGGATAATCATTGGCTGCACATTAGGTACTTATTATTAAAATATTAGCTTTTGCCCGCGACTTCGTCCGCGCAGACTTAGTTTTTTTCCGTTATCACAATAAAACATAGCCTATAGCACTCAGTAATAACGTAGCTTCTCATTGGTGAAGGAATTTTTATAATCGGATGAGTAGTTTTATAGATTACCCCCTACATACGTACATACTTAAAAACTTTTCCTCTTTATAATATTAGTGTTGATAGCTAGTGCCCACGACTTCATTCACGTGGCTAAAAGAAAAAGGATAAACGTGGTGTTTTAGCAAATTGTACCTAGCATATTTTTTACCACCTAGTAGGTACGAGTATGATGTACTTAAAACACACCCCCTGCACTATCAAAGCGTTGGCCCGAGATTTCGCTCCCGTGGACCACGCGTTGTTATCTGCTTCCAAACTGAACGGAGCAAAGATGCAGATACCTACTGTTATAGGCGTCTAACTGATTTAACGCGGGTTACCTACATTTCAAGAAACACTCAAAGATTATCTTTTTTTTAGCCCTATTCTATTATTTTGAGTCCGCTAATCTGCTACTCCTTATTGCAAACTTTCAGTCTGGGTTGTCTCTGTTCAGTTGGTCTCGCCCTAAGTTTTCGTGCCTTTTTGACCTTTGGTATTATAGGCACAAAGTTACTTAACAGAGAAAAACATTAAGAAAATTTGTTTTATTTTTTATTTTGCATCATACTATTTCAAAGAGAACGATCATAATAATTGGGTTCTGACACCAGAAAATATGAGATAATATCAGGAGATACTTAACCATATTATTTCTATCACATTGAATAGTGTTTTTTTCTATGAGCTGCTCTTCTGAAACACCCAACGCGTCTTCTTAGCTTCTACGATACCATAGTCTGAAACAACCGTTTTGAATCGACGGTCTTATTCTTCTTTCGTGTTGAAAGTGTCACACACACACGTCGCGCTGGGGTCGCCTCCAGGAAATCAGATAAGCTGCACTGTGGAGCATCAGGACAGGTATGACGACGCGAAGTTGTCGGTATGGTTTAAGATTGGCACAAAACAACTCTTCTGGCTCTATTTCTCACATATCTTTCATGCGGGCAACACCACCACGCAGGCGGTTCAGGGATTTTCACATGCTCCAATCTTCTCGTCAGTCTGAAGTATGTGGAAAGCCTATCAGAGTTGTCAACAATGAATAGGCGACTATGATATTATGTAAAAGTGCACATGTCCAGTGTCCAGTCCTAGGTACTTACTTAATGGAAATAAAGCGATCATGGTACTAATGTTACACCATCAATGGCTGATGTTATGCGCCTATGGTAGCTCGGGACTCTACACTTGCACAGTACTCACAGCAGATTTTTTGGTCAGAACATCGTATCTTTATTTTTCTTCGAGGTCTGGTGCATCCTATTCTTCCCTGAATAACCAGAAATCAGCAATGCACTCAACGGACGTCCCATCTCGTCTGGCCAAAAGATCTCAGGATGCAACCGCAACTTTGTAAAGAGCTTTGGTAAAACTGCTGGATGCAGAGTTTTTAAAGTAAGGATTTATTGGCTCTTTCAGATTGTAAGTAGCTATCACTGAACTTATGTTTTTTGCCTGTTTTGAGTAATTAAACTTGTAGATTTTTCCTTTATTACTTTGTTGATATACCATTTTTGTGACAGTGATGGATGACAGCGATAATTAAAAACAACTTCTTCACTGTTGTTCATCGTTTGAGTTTTGCGGCACATTTGGGCCTGTTTGGTGCATTAAAATTCACCGTTGTTCAGTTTTCGATGGATTTACGAAAGTAAATAGCTCAACGCTACGTGATGACAGAGGGTCTTTGGTAAATGGTTGTGTCGTTCACTTTTATACAAATAGCCACTATATGATAATCTATGTGTGTTTATTTTGCTCCTAAGCACCAAAGCGTGATAATATGTAGCCTATATGTTATTCTGATTTCTCAGCTATCTACATTCCAAATTTCATCCAAATCCGTCCAGCGGATTCAGCGTTATAAGGTAACAAACACACTCACTCACTCACTCACTCACTCACAAACTTTCGCATTTATATAATATAAAATATAAAATATAAAATATAAAATATAAAATAAAGTAGGATAGGATAGGATTCAGCTAGGCTTAGTAATAAAGACCCAGTTGGCTCCTTTTGGTAAGAATCGCCTAAAGAGAGGAGATGATCCTAAACGAAGAATAGTGTAATATACCTACCTACCTAATTTTGAAAATGAAACTTGTTTGAAGTTTTGCCTTCTGCCATGGGCACAAATTAGTAGGATGTATCTTTGTGTTCAAACCGAAGGTCTAATGCCTTTTCAGTGACTAACACTATGACAATGATCTTTGATATGCTGTGCTAATGTTAGATATTAGATACGGCATCAGCGCTGCGGTAGTTATTTCACCGTAACATTATAATGACATGCGTGTTAGTGAGACACGTGTGAGATCATTATTTTAAAATAATGATCACGCTTGATGTATCACAAAGACAAAGATTTACACATGCTTATGATTTTGCTACTGTGAAATAGGTACCTTAATATTAAATGGATTATTTATTACATACCTTAAAACTGTACGCATAAAACACATCAAGCAAGGCCCGTATTTTTGAAGAAAAAAAAACACAATTTTCCGAAAGATAAAGCAATAGTTGGTAGTGGAACAACAACTATTTGCCATAATTATAATTAATCTCAGGTATTAGAAAATATTCACAACATTATTCTTATTAGAAATAAACCCGCGTAACGCATACAAACAGTGCCATTTCTTGACCTTACGCTACAATAGCGTATTGTTTCAAAAGGTTTGATTTTATTTATTCCTTTTTAACCATCTCATTGCTATGATGAGCAATGTGTTGGTAAGCCTACTCCATCCAAGTACATTCATGACAGTAATCAGTGGTCACTACATCCATCAAGTAAGAGTTCAAGTGTCACAAGACGCTGCAAAAATGAACTATTATTTGATAAAATAAAATGATATGATTGTGTATGTGTGACTGTGGTAACAAATAAATGCTTTTACTTCTACTATGATAAGTATTATACTTGTGAAGATTTGTAGGCTTCCTTGTAATAAAAATATGGCCTAATAAAATGTAATTAATATGACGATACGTAAAACTTCAAGGTTTCTTCCGCCAGGTCAGTGAATCAGTATTCCGTGAAACTGGATACTGCCGGATGGTTACTTTCGTCATCATGAGTAAGTTGAGTGACTAATAAGTAAACTTCATCATCTTTGGTGAATTGATTGAGGAGGCGTGAGCCTAAGGAGATTTTACGAATAAACTTGTGGATGTAGAGTGCACTTTGACGCGACATATTTTAAAATTAATTAAAATACTAGTAAGACAGGGAACTATTTATTGAACACAGAATGTATTTTAATATATTATTTGTAAGAGAGAACGCTTTCATGAAGGTATATTTTTACCGTTTCTAAGTAGATAAAAAAAACGTAGATGATGTAGAGTCCACTTAACACGTCATATTTTAAAATTAATTAAAAATGTATATGTTCACCTATTCTAAGATAGAAAAAAAACACAATTTTTTTATGGGAACCACCTTATTTTTTTTTATGTTTTCAAAAAAATAGGTTCTTGACACCCTTAAACCTTTAATCTTCAGGCACAAAACCCTAAAAGCAGCATTAAAACCAGTGTTGCATGAGGAGTCGGTTTTAGAAGCTTGGCTTTCATATTGTTTGTTTTGAAGCAGGTGTGTTTGTCGCAAGTTGCACGTAACCGACGGGAGGTGTGTCCTATGACATCATTGATAAAAGGTCATTTCTTTGCGCCGATTAAATTGTTATCAGTGTTATTGCATGGAAGCGGCTTCAATATTGGACTTTTGGATAAAATACCTTTAATATCAGACATAAATGTTATTTATTCTGCAAAGAAGACAACAATTATGTCATCCTTAGTATTTGAAAGATAAAAATCATTATAAATGAAGAGATAGAAAACAAAATGCTATCTTTGTTGTTGTTATTGTTGTACAGACGTACCATAAACATTCTCAACTTATCTTCCTTTTTCTACGTATCAATAATTACCTGCGCTAAATTATCTTATCAATCGAGGATCATGTTTGTTATTTACCCACAAGGAAATGCGACCAATTCTAATATTCTAAAATGCCGAAGTAGCGTTGGAAGTGAAGCTCGTAGCAAGAAGTAGGTAGATAATCGTATGAGAGCACAGATCATCTGTGTATGAGAGGTAGTGCCACCCATCGTGTATATGTAGAGTATGTAGGTCGCCTAAAGGGCCTCTGTCATCGACCAAAACTTACCAGGGTTAACGTGCCTTCCGCAGCACGGAAATGCTCTTTATGATATTACCACTGTGCTAGTGGTCACCCATCCATAGACTGACCACGCCCGATGTTGCTTAACTTTGCCAATCGGCTAGCTAGTCCAACTACAGCACAGTCTATGAGCGCGTCTTTTAGGATTGTGGAACTGACCTTCAATCTCTACATTCTCTCCGCTGGAGGAGTCATCCTCTATCTTCTTATCGGTGACTATGGTGAGGCTGTTCTCGCCACACTCTGCGCTCTGGGCTCGCTTGTCCGACGATGACGAGTGGAACTGGAGACAAAAGAAAGTACAGCTCAATATACCGTGTCGATTTGGTCAAATTAGTACCAGTACCTAAGGAACATATTTTATGTACGGTTGGAGAAGTTACTTATAGGAAGTACACTAGTCTAAGACGGACTTGCGTCATCGTCAGTCAGGGCTAGCCAACAAATTTTGACTTAATTTGACATTTCCATACAATTACGTTAACTTAGGCGGCCTTGCGTCAGTCAGGGTTAGCCAACTAACTCTGAGTTAATTTAAAATGTCCATACAATTATTGACGTTAACTCAGAGTTTACTGGCTAACCCTGGTTGACACAAGTTGACCTTAAGGGTTAAAGGAAGATTGCAAATCAATAAATATGGTAGTTACTCCCACCAGAACCCTTTTAACCCTTTGTTATTCTTTTAACTTTTTATCCAGCACTCAGCAGACCCGATCCATAAGTTAGTATTTCCTGCATAGCCGTTATTGTTTTGTTGTTGACATTGATTAATAAATAATAACCTCAATAAATAAAAGTTTTATCAACGCAAATTCCTAATCACCTAATCAAACAATCGATAGATACCGAATCGATTTTGTACAGTTGACTTACCTACTCTAAATTGGAAGTAAGTAGGTAGTGTGCTAATGAGTTTTATGGCCGACTTTACAGTGTTCGTTGTTGTTATCCTTGTAACAATGGAAAATTATAGCAAATAACAGTGCCTGTGTTTTTTATTCATTTTGCAACGAGGATCGAGGAGGATGATAATGTTTCAGTGATGTTGTACGATAAAGTGAAGATACATTTCCTGCACATCACATTGTAGCAAGTAACTAGTGACATACAGGGAAAACCTGAAAGCTGTATACTTTTTGTGACATCTTGTGGAATAAATAGTACGATCAAATTCGGGTAGAAAGTAATACAGATTGCGTTGGAATTGGAACGATTCTGATCTGACAAAAAAAGCTCTTGTGTCTGATCCTAATGCATGAATTATTCTTCTTTGATTCCTTTACTCCTCTGTGGAGTCGGGGGCTGACACAAATGCCATGCTTTAATCTACCTCAAAAATACTGGACTCAAATAAACAGGTGCCAAACTTCGCAGGGTAGATGTGCCGAGCTGATGTAGGTACAGATGGAAGTTTGGGACAGACCCGCACTGCTCTTGCGGGGAGGTGCAGAGTATGTCCAATATCACGGACTATTGCCTGCAGTGGTCCGTAGATCGACGAGAGGCCGATGCGGAAGTGACAGAATGGACCAATAGCCTTTACTGTGCCATACTATTACGCAAAATAAAATATTTCATACTAAAATGGATTTTCAATCCGCATCTTGTAGAGCTGTTCCAAAACTATAAACTCTCGCAGACTTGCGTCAGCCAGAGTTAGCCAACTAACTTTGAGTTAATTTGACGTTAACATGGTTGACGCAAGTGGACCTTAGAAGACATGTGCAGGGGATCGTAAAACTATGCTACTTAAAAAAATAAAGGCTTAAACTCTAATTTTTTATTCGAGTCCACGGAATGACAGTTGCTGCAAAGGCTTTATCTGACAGTAGCATAGTAGCAACTGTCATTCCGTGGACTCGATTTAAAAATTAGAGTTTAGCATCCTTACCCTCTCTCTATGAGTAGGTACCGTAATCTGGGGTGTTTTGCAACTACAGGGGTGTTTAACAACACTTTCAAGAATAAAGTAAAGAAATACTTTTAAGCAAAATCTAATGCCTATTGTTCAATAAAAAAGTTACGTGTCTATGGTCAATACTTTTTTTATTTATTCTGACAACACTACTTGATGACAGCTGTCAAAGTAAGTAAAAAAAAATGGCCATTTTGAAACTGACAGTTTGCTAACGAAATTTTGTGGAAAAAAACTTTATTATTTTCGGCAGGAAAAAGGGCAACAAGATCAGTTTTTCTGTGGTATTCTATGGCTTTTGTTCATCGTTAACAGGATACGACAAAGAGATAAGCTTTACATTGAGTATTTTAGGAGTTTCTGTACACTTAAAATTAGAGGGTAGTATTTTATTGCCAAAAGGGTGATTAACAACGCGCTATGGGGTCACTAACAACGACATGTGGGGTCACTAACAACGACATGTGGGGTGAATACCAACGACTTATGGGGTCAATAACAACACATCTCATACATTTTAAAACTGTTGCTAATGACCCCATATCTCGTTTTTATTGACCCCAGTCAAAGTCTGAATTGTAACACGCAATCTTTTAATGGACAATTTATTCAAACAAATTGTTTAACGTATTGGGGTCACTAGAAACGAAAGAACTATCCAAGACTCGCATCTATAAGTTATTACTTGAAGGATTCAGCTCGGGTTTGCAAAAATATATGGCATTAAACCTTGAAACATGTTGTTATTCACCCCAGTTTACGGTACAGTCGGCTACAGTCTCAGATACCCCTTTTTGTTCGATTGGTGCCCTTATGCCGCGCGCGATAAGAGCTGCCACGGGGTATCTGAGATTGTGGCCGACCGTACTCTCATTAATAATTTTCCGCAATCTCAAGGGTTATCCTCTTTTATAGTACCTATATTTTAAACTTTTTGTTTCATCCTTATTTTTGTATTCAGATCAACATTTCTTGTGTTGCGTTAAGGCAACCTTTTAAAATACTTATCTTTGTTACACGTTGTACGTCAATGACGTAGGTACCTATACATCTTGCGTGATCTTGTTGCATTAAATGTATCACACATAACTTTGATAGCCTACGTCAATGGATTATAATGCGGAATAACAAATAATAATAAAATATGCACCAACAACGTAAAGTAGGTAATACCTACTGTTAGTTTAACTTAGGTCATTTACCTTTCAGAATAGGTGCCCGTAAAAATACAACGTTTTACAAAACATCTTTTTACACAGGGTGTAACCTACTGGTCAACAGGATGGCAATTCTGTAAATAAAAGTTGAAAAAAAAGAAAAATATTTATAACTTCAAAGTAGAAAAAAAAATCCTAACTATAATTTTAAAATATTTTTGTGTGTGTTCGTGCCTAACAACAAATAAAAAAATATATTGCGATGTTGGATGGTATTATTAAGTGGCTTAGTAGTTAGTCCTGTGCACTTGAAAACAAAATAATACAAAATTAACAAAATAAAAATAACCGACTTCACTGTTTAAAAGGTACACTGATTCCCAGTGATTTGCTACTGTCCGTTGAGGATTTCCGTTCTCCAACTCCGAAGTTCTTCATCAGATCTTCTCATGGATTTTTGGGACTACTTGGAAAGTATACCCTTTCAAATAAACAAAAGAATAATCAAAATCGGTTGACGTAGAAAAAAGTTCTGAGGTGACAAACATAAAAATAAAAATATGGGTCGAATTGAGTAGCTCCTTCTTTTTTGAAGTCGGTTAATAAGATAAATCTTGCATAAATATTTACAAATACAATATCTACAATAATCTACATTGATATCAGGCACTATTAATAAATTGATATCCTACTAGAGATAATATTTTTTTATCTCATGAACTTCTAGCGAGAAGTTGATAACCTCGCTTCATAGATCAATTCCATGATTATGAAGTGCATAGTGAAGAGCGTAATGAAAACTAACCTATACTCTGATTTTTTATTCCGTAGAATCCTGACATTTCCTAAGTGTTGCTACTAGAAAAGCACTCTACCGAAAAAGGGAAAAATTTTACCCATTTGAGGAAAATAAAAAATAAAATGCTATTTTTTTTTTAAATATTTTACCTAGAAAAAGATAAAACTTAATATTTACTTACTCAAGTGAACTAATACAAAAGTACCAAATAGTTAAATATCACGAACAATATATCGACTTAATTTTAATTACTTTATTTCAATCTTTAGCTGGCAACACTCCCATACGAGTTTAGGTATATTAAACCTTTTAAAAAATAAAGTATGCTGTCACGCCGCGTCTGTTACATTGATTAATTTTCCTAAGTGTGATAGTGATCTATGTATTAATGATGATTAGAGATTTTAATAAAAAAATGTTTTATTTCCTTGTAGTTTTTTACTTTTTGTGATGAAAAGGGACGTAATTATCACTCGCCGTAAATCCCCTTTTAATTTGGAGCTTTGCACTTAATAAAAATGGGTACATTCACTGACAAATAAAATGTATAGACTCAGATGTTCAGACTCGTATTGAAATTGAAAAATGTGCCCGGCTAAAAGGGTTTGTAATCTGACATGTCAAAAAATGGCAGCTGTCAGAATTCTACGGAAATAAAAATCAGAGTTTACATAAATTTGAGCCATCAATAATAAAACGTCTTACAAAACATCTTTTTACAGGGTGTAACCTACCATTCAACAGGATGTCAATTCTGGAAAAAAAAGTTGAAAAGAACAAGTTTTATTATTTTATAACCTCAAAATCGATTTTTATTTTTTTTCATTCTTTGTTTTTGGGGTTAGCTCAAATAAAAAAAATGTGTGTGTTTTTGCATAGCTTTGAGTCCTTAAAAAATTGAAAGTCAATGAAATAGTTATTTGTTATGCAAGAATGCAAAATTATTGTTTGCGGCGAGTGCTTGTATTGAAAACCGAGCTAGCGAAGGTTTCTAAAATTGAGCCACGAGCGTAGCGAGTGGTTCAAAAAAAGAAACCTGAGCGTAGCGAGGTATTCAGAAGCACGAGACGCAAATAATATTGCATTCGTGCGAAACACAAAACTTTTCATCTCACAGAAGCGAGGAAATGATTTTGTTAGCCAAGCGGGAAAAACTCTATAGACAACTACTTACAGGCGAAACAGGTGAGTCAAATAAGTTCCTTTTAAAAGCAAATTTTACTGTAGTTACGGCTGCCGCACTAAAATTTTGAGCTTCGTTGGTATTAAAACCATTCGTTTTATTAATAATTTCCTGAAGTTTACTTATCCAGATACAAAAATAATGTAAATAAAAGAATGTTTTTTTTTCCGGGTGCATTCTGAACTTTTACCATATAAATTAAAAATTTATAGGAGATAAAAAATGAAATTAGTAATATCGTTTGAAAAAATGTATTTAACAAACCAAAACATAATTATTTATTTGATAAAACAGAAGCGAAGCATTTTTTTTATTTACTGGTATTAATAATAAATATAGAGTACAAAATATTGAAAAAACCTGAAAGAAGAAACCGCGTTTCTGAATGTTCTATTCCGTGACTTTACCTTTTTAAAAGATCCTTATGCCCCATTTACATTCACAGTTTTGTATAGAGAATGGGCACGAATAATCACTTTCGCTGAAGTACGCGTGTAAACGAACTATGAATGAGGTTTTATTTTCCATCGGGATCTGGCATCTACTTAAACGGCCAGTGTTTTTTTCTTTTTCAACACCATAGGGCGCGGGGAAGACTTTCCCGGCGCCGCGTTCAAATTTCGAAGCGCACTAAAATGCAGATAGTTTAAATCCGGCCTTTACACGATCGTAAGTTACTAGTAACAGCAAACTTTCCGAGCGTGGGAGATGAAAACAATATTTAAAAAATACTTTTCTCCCGCCATCGCCACAGCGTTCACATTTTATTAAATAAATCAGCGGAATGTCCTAGAGCAAAAAATAAATAAATCTTATGATCCCTATACAGCACCTGGTGCTATTACCCTGTAAAAAGAGCTAAGATCTTTGGTAATACTTTGTATACCTTTCGTGAAAAAATATCTAACTATCGGTGAAAACCGCATCAAAGATAAAAAGATAAAGATAAAAAGCGTTTATTTCCAAGAGTTTCAAAAATTTATACGGTTTGTCTTGCGAATCCCACACTAGGCGAACCTGTATCGTGGGATCCATTCATTTAGAATTTACATAATGTGTTGGACAATTCCAAGACTTAGGCTAAATTGCAAAAATAATAATAAGAGACAATTAGATTAGTGTGACAATGCTGTTGGTATATCGACTTGATCACAGTTAAGATAGTAATCTCTTTGGTTAGTAATGAGTAGGTAAGTATACTATAGTAGTTATGTCAAGTCTTCATCTTGCGCGAAGTTACAAAAATCAGGCTAGGGATTGAAATAAAAATAAAATAAAAATAAAGTGATGTATATGATAGTGAAAGTTCAGACTGTACAAACCATATACGACAGTACAAATTGTCGTATAACAATTGCTCAGACCACACCATGCCAATTTTGTTTACTTTGTGCAGATAAGAAGTGCTTCAGTAGCAAGGTAGTCGAGTGTGGATATTTTGTGATGATGTTTTTGGCTTCACGACAGGTTAAAGTTTTAATGTCGCAGAGCTTTAAGACTTTGCCATATATGAAAGGGGCCGAGAAGTTTATGATATTTAATATTTAAGGCATATTTAATGTTTATTACAGGGAGTTTCACCAGAAATACAAGATCAAGATTCACAAAAGATCTAAGCGTACAGAGTGACAGACAGAGACGTGTGCATCGACTTTGTTTCAAACTAAGTATGTACCTATAGAGATAATAAATTAACTGCATTTAATAAATCCGCAAAAAGTATATCCATGCTTGTGCGCTCGGGTAACAAAAAAGCCAAAACGCAACGTAATATCTCTACATCCGGTAATTGAACCGACGTCCACCGGACACGGTGTCAGGTGTACGGGGGGAAGCCAGGACCGCGCCCAGGATTCATTCACACGGTAAAAAAAAAGGTGTTACAAAATATCCTATTTAATTCTTTTTACAGGCTCCCGATGTTAGGGATCACAACCTTTTTTTTTGCTCTATGACTAGTAAATGTGAACGCTGTGGCGGGAGAAAAGTTTTTTTAAATATTGTTTTCATTGACTTTCACAATGATTTAACAGCTCAAAGCCAGTGAATGGCTAAATGCATCTGCACAACAACAGTTATTTGTTATGCAAGAATGAAAAATTATTGTTTGGGTTGTTGATTACAAATCGTGTCTTTTTGAAGTGTCATAAAATCAACAACCTGTTGCTAGGCAACGCTACAAGTTAAAGGAGTTCCTTTTTTTTTATTAGGGCGTCGAGTTCAAATTTCAAAGCGCACAAAAATGCAGATGGTTTAAAAATGGATTTTCTACTATCGCATGTTTAAAGACACAGCCTACTTTCCGAGCATGGGAGATGAAAACATATTTTTTGATCTAATTAAAAAAAAAATATGAAGAAAAAAACAAATTTGAGGATATAGAATAAATAGTTATTTGTTATGCAAGAATGCAAAATTATTGTTTGCGGCGAGTGCTTGTATTGAAAACCGAGCTAGCGAAGGTTTCTAAAATTGAGCCACGAGCGTAGCGAGTGGTTCAAAAAAAGAAACCTGAGCGTAGCGAGGTATTCAGAAGCACGAGACGCAAATAATATTGCATTCGTGCGAAACACAAAACTTTTCATCTCACAGAAGCGAGGAAATGACTTTGTTAGCCAAGCGGGACAAACTCTATAGACAACTACTTACAGGCAAAACAGGTGAGTCAAATAAGTTCCTTTTAAAAGCATATTTTACTGTAGTTACGGCTGCCGCACTAAAGTTTTGAGCTTCGTTGGTATTAAAACCATTCGTTTTATTAATAATTTCCTGAAGTTTATTTATCCAGACACAAAAATATTGTAAATAAAAGAATGTTTTTTTTTCCGGGTGCATTCTGAACTTATACCATATAAATTAAAAAATTGTAGGAGATAAAAAATGAAATTAGTAATATCGTTTGAAAAAATTTATTTAACAAACCAAAACATAATTATCTATTTGATAAAACAGAAGCGCAGCATTTTTTTTATTTACTGGTATTTAAAAATAAATATGTGTACAAAATATTGAAAAGACTATAAGAAGAAACCGCGTTTCTGAATGTTCTATTCCGTGACTTTACCTTTTTAAAAGATGCTTATGCACCATTTACATTCACAGTTTTGTATAGAGAATGGGCACGAACAATCGCTTTCGCTGAAATACGCGTTTAAACGAACTATGAATGAGGTTTTATTTTCCATCGGGATCTGGCATCTACCTAAACGGCCAGTGTTTTTTTCTTTTTCAAAACCATAGGGCGCGGGAAAGACTGTCCCGGCGTCGCGTTCAAATTTCGAAGCGCACAAAAGTTCAGATAGTTTAAATCCGGCCTTTACACGATCGTAAGTTACTAGTAACAGCAAACTTTCCGAGCGTGGGAGATGAAAAATATTTTTTTCAACTTTTTTTATAGAGTTGACATCCTGTTGACCAGTAGTAATAGTTTGGGTGTTTTGTAACACGTTGTTTAGGTTCGAGGCTCACTCAAGAAGTCATTTTCATCGGAGCCTAACTAATTTGAGCAAAAGTATCTGAGAGTCAAGTATCAAAGGCTAAAAGGATTTATCTATGCACGGGTAGCGAAATTAGATGAGATGTATCCTAAGGGTATATTAGTTCCATTTTGCTTTTAAGAGAATCCTACATTGAACCTAATCGTGTCGTCAAAAACTACATCAAGTCTTGTCATATCATAATTCATATCATAACACAGGAAAAGCGTAGAAACAATGATAAAACACAAGTTTTTTTGAAGAATAAAAATAACTCGAGCCCATCCGAAGGCTTTGAACTCAGGAGTCCGTGGTAGACTATTAGTATCGGCAACCCTTATTATTTTTTACAAATAATCTTCTACATCAGGTAATAATAACCTATTAATAACCAGTGGGTTAGGTACATAACCCTTCTTTTGGGCTTCGCCGGAGTCGGGTAAAAACCACACCACTACAACTTCCTTAATCTGACGAGGCGCATTAACCACAAGTCTTTTTATAAACCCCATTGCACACCGTGCATTTCCTCGTAAGGCCTCCGCAGACGTTGCGACATGTTGCAAGTGTAACCGCGCCAATGCACCACAGGGGGGATTATTCTAGCAATAGCTCGAATGGACTAACTGTGAAAGAAAACCATACCTAACTACCTGTCTTTATTATGATTATTATTATTATTATCAATATTATCCCTTATTTGAGCCCTATGTCCCTGATAAGGAATAAAAGGATATCATCATCATCATCATCATCATAAAGAGGAAAACTTTGTAAGTATGTAGGTATGTAGGGGGTAATCTCCAAAACTACTCATCCGATTTTAAAAATTCGAATTTTCGCTTGAGAGTATTTGCTCGATGGTTCAGTTGGTTAGTCGCTGGCACGGTTTGCCATAAGTCTCGGGTTTGGGTAGCCTGTACAATTGTACCTATCCCAATATGGGCAAAGACCTTCTCTCAGAGAGAGAGAGTTCGGGCTTAATCACCGCGCGTACCGACAAATCCGTTCAAATAATATTGTATGTTCCTTAAAAAAAAATGCATAAATAAAAATAACATAAATAATGTAGAGAAATGAACTTCTTATATCATCAAAGATAGAGGCCTAAGGCATTAGCACCCGCGCAATACCTAAGTAGGTACTCTACCCATTTCTTCAAAAGATCTGTGGTGGCAACTATGCATTGAGAATTAAGCCATTGCTTTCAACCACAAATAGCACGCTAAAGTCTGCTTTGCAGCATGTGAAATACGGGTTATAGCAGTTTAGGAGCTGTTGTCTATCGGGTAGCGTATTTCCGAAACCGTGTGTATGATAATTATAGGGGGCCGAAGTTTTATATGACATGATTGTGTACTTTTTTCTGAATTAAAAACACACACAACACACACACACATACACCTTATCTTAGATTATCTTCTGTTTTGTACTCCAAATATACAAAAAAAAACATCAATAGCAATGATAAGTAGTGTTTGTAACCTAAGTTTGTATCAACGGGGTTCATACGATGTAGTTTTGGTTCATACGACAATGAGTCGTTTTCAAAGCACAAATTCAAAGCAGATGGCGCTTACAGGCGTGGCCATAGAAGAACTGGAACGCCACTGTCAAAATTAATCTGTGCTTTTAAAGTAGTTGCCTTTCAATGGCATGATGACAACGTACACACGATAGCACGTGAGAGCGTACTCTTCTTAAGTAAAATCGCCCGTAACGTAACCGAGTAGAGTGCTAGCGTGTAAGGGTCGCCGTTCTGTCGTGTGTACCTACCACGAGAACTATGTTCAAAGGCTAGCAGTATTATTTCAAGACGGCATAAAGTTATAACTACGATCTCTCCTAAAATAGCCCTAATCACCACATTGGATTGATAATGTGTGTGATCACAGGGCAAGTCAGTAGTCAGAGTCTCGCATTGTTAACGATGGCAGAATATAACAGTATTTTATTTTATTACACCGTGCAATACTATAAACATAGAAGATCTAATAGTAGCGAGTGCTTAAAAAATCAAAAACAAAATCCGATAATAAAAAAAAATATTGGTACTTCATCTCTTCTTCTTTCTCTTTCTTTCTTAGTAGTTAATCGTGTAGGGCCATGATGTTATTGGTATGTACGCGTGATGGTGACAAGTAGTTAAAAAAAATCACATGATTAATTAAATATCTCAATCAATTAAGTGTATTTCTCTCACTGTGATCGAACGACGCCTCACTTCAAGTCAGTTCACTTCAGTAATTTTACAACAGCGCGAGAAGTGGATGAAGGGGAACAGTCAACCTCTCATTAAATACTACTCGTGAAAACTCATTTATCTTTATCAGTTTAATGTAATGAACCATGTTTTTAACGGAACTGGGTCGGAATTTGCATACTTATTAAATGCAGATTTTGTTACAGATCATATTATGCAAAGTAAATTAGTTAAAGGCTGATTACTCAGCAACATAAATTATTAACATTATCATCCTGAAAGAGGTAAGCAGAGGTAAATGATATTTTACACCGGAAATCATGACGTGCATCCATCTTATTCCGTGCAAAGCTGTCATTTTGATGATTTTTCATGAGATTTCACTTCTCTCGTAAACACCCACTTATGGTGTTTTTAGAACTTGTGAGAAATGATGGAAAAATGCACAGGTTCTGGTTGTTTTTTTTCGTATGAGTCAAAACGCTATACAAATTGTTGAATGATATTGAGTGATCGATTTCGTTATTTTAAAATCCATCTATCCTTCAAAATCGAGTCGTAATCCTTATCCCTATCGCAATCACTTTCAATAACAGTTCGTCAGCACCCTTCAAACGCCAGTTTGAAAGGGATCGCGATAGATTCAAAAGATAGGCAATTACCAAATTATTGTCCAATGATCTCAAACTCTACATGATGCTATTACAAGCGTAACGATAACAAAGCAAAACTCTTATGTTTAGGTATTTCTTCCTAACCGGACACGAAATTAAACTTTGTAACTAGCCTACGAGTATCCCATCATAAGAAATTCCGCGACTATGCCAGCCACCAAAAAAAAAAAAAAAACAATCAAATTCACATTGCTTCATCTGAAAAATTAAAACTAATAATATGCTTCTAGTATTTATTTATTTTATGAACCTTTTGATCACAGAATCAGCCTTAGGTAGAGTTGGATAAACCAGTTAAAGAGAAGAGGGCAAATGTTTTCTTTCTAATGAAGGCTAATGGAACCCTTTTTAGCCGCGACTAAAGTAGGTATTTGCTTGTTTGATATTCGTTAATGAAATAAAATGTGAATATGACGCAGCAACTAAAAATATTTTAAACTCTACCAAATATTAACTCAAAAGCAACCCAGTAAACACGACAGCACGTAGACGCTTACACGCGTGCACTCTATTCACTAACGTTACGGGCGACTTTGCAACAAAGTGTACACTCCGACGTGCTGCCATGTGTACATAATAATATGCTAGACATATGACAACCCTTATTTCATGGCATTTATTTCCCCGTCAAGTGATGTCAGTTTTGCTTTATGGCCCGGTCCTATCTGCCGGCTGTAAAACAAAATCGCCGGTAAAGTACGAATGTCGACTGCGAAAACCTCTGTGGAGGTATTCTGGTTCAAGCTGTCGCGTTTTAAATCGATCTTTGTCCGATTTATTGTAATAATATTCTGAATCGTTTTATAAAGTGTAATAATTATAGACGAGATAGATAATCAAACCTAGAGTCATTGACTGTGCCAGGTGCTAATCAACAATTGACTGATATCATTTGTTTCTGTGGGGACAAGTTTTTATTGTAACTTTATACGTAATGCGGATTCTATGGGATTTAGTTCGGTGATTAAGTAGAATTCTATAACAAGCTTTTGTAGAAAAGTCTGTACATTACGGTGTATCCAATGAAGGTATATGTTTAAACCATGTATCTGAATTCCACTTTAAATTACGCCGAAGGGTCAGGTTAGGCAAAACGAGACCAAAACGGCAAACAAAACGGCGTAACTCCAAAATAAAGTTTCTGCTCCCATCCCGGTCATCTGTGCAAATAATATGTCCGAGAATAGAAGCCCTTCCCTTTATGATTCATTTCTTAACCGCAGGGGGAACAATGAAACGGAGCCCTGTTTCAAAATAATCAAGGGACACATATTTTAATGTGTGAAACTTTTGCAGCGAAGCGACCTTTTTGGTGGAGTATTTTAATCGTTGTCATCTGTTGAATGTGAGTCTGGTATTATATTCAACACAGAACTTTTCAAAACGTAAAACAAAATAATAATTAGCCAGACTAGTTAAACTAGGTATGTAAAAAGAAGCGTTTCAGTTTTGTTTTTTGACTTTAGTGACGCGCCATTTTAAGATCGGCCATGCATGACTTCCAAAAGCCTATTGGAGCTGTGACTTGCACAGCCCATTCGAATATTTCTGATACACTACAAGTCTATTTTACCGACAATGCGATATAATTTGCGAAAAGTAAAACTACATTAACACTATCAACCAAGTTATCCTCTCCATTCTCCTCCAACACCACACCTCGAAAGCTTTATTATCCTTTTTTGTGGAAAGCTTGTTTCGTTTGTGACGTATTTACCAGGCTGCGAAGGAACTGGCCGGAGTGCTTGGAGAATGCTGCACCAACAAGAGAATAACTCTTAATTAAAATGATGAACACTATCATATTTTATGTGAGTGTGACAGAGATTAATGATGAAAACAGCAGTGTTTTTTAATGTGAGCGTAAAAAGGCAACTGCAATAGCGTTCCAAATTATTAATTCACATGGGGATAAAAAAAAAGTAATAAAGGACCTATGCTTCTACTTTTGGGAATAATTTATGAGCGTAAGCTGCCGATGGCGATGTTATCGATGTTATCTTTGTGTTTCTGCACTGTTGTTTCCAACTCAATGAAAGTGCCACTATATAGCCTAAGTTTATGGCTAATTTGTCAGTAACAAAGCATGTCTTTGACTTACCGGCGTGGCCGTAAGAGCCATCAGAGAGGCGTGTCGAACACTTTTGTAGTCACAAGCGCTGCCATATACACACTCATCGTCATCAAAGCATGGGAAATTGTAGAGCACATAGTGCCTACGCATTTTCATGCACTCACTCCTATTTACTCTCTGTGTAGGTATGCTTTTCTTGCGTAAAAACGTTAACAATTTGTTAGAAATACAAAGCATTTTTTAATAAGCATGTTAAGTTGTTCACTTTTGTTTTGTTTTAGCCATTTCAAATTCGAACGTCAAAGTTTTTTTAAACTTTTATTTTGGCCATTTAGGATTTGATGAAATTAATGTTTTTAGTAGATTTTTATGTCTATGAGTATAGACTAATCGAAAGCTGTAGAACACTAAAGAACGCGCTAAATAACCAAAGTATAGTGAGGTTGAAAGTGGACTGAGCCAAACAACCGCTCGATCCAAAACCTGCGTTACTCAATATCGAGTAGGAAATTGAAATAGAACGAGCACGGGCTGATGGATTTCGTGGCACGTTTTTTGTTACATCGTGAAGAAACCTGTAAGTAACTCTAAAACTTGGACGAGTCTCGAACATTTTCTTTAGCACTGTAGAGATTAGAATGTAACTAGGTGCTCAGATAGTGGCTGAACTGGGAATTGGTAGTGACTCCTTAGTTAAAATTACACTTACAGTTACAGCTACAGTTTTTCTGTAGCTATAACAGTAAATGGTCCTGCCCTTGTAACCTACCTCAAAACTCTACTACGGAGAGAGTGGATGACGTCACAATAAAATTCAATGCAGCCGAGCGCGTTTTTAGAACATGTTCACTAAAATACGCGTTTTTAGAACCGGTTCACTAAAATAGCTCTTCGTCATTTCTTATCCGATTGCAATTTTTTTTTTACAGTATTTTTTTTTTGATGTATCTATAAAGCTGTATATTTACTTGGTTCAAAACTTGAATGATGCTCATTACGACAAAAGTAACAGAAGAGGGAAGGATTATGTTCATCAGATACATTATTGCTAAAATATAAAAGGTAAAACGTAACAAAGTCCTTAGATAGTGCATTAGTAGTGATCTAATTGAGATCGTCAAGGTTCTATAAAATCTCTGTTGAACCGTGGTATTTTTTACCAGAAGGATGTTCAAATGAAATGGTCTAACTAAGGCTTAAGATTTGTATGCCTCTATCTCTACGTTAGTCGGTAGAGAATGTAATTAAAACGTATGCAATAGTAATAAGGTACCCTCGTTTGGTGGAAGTGGGTCTAGTAATGAAACGCAGAGCTGAAGCTAGAATTAACAGGCATGAATATTTTAGATAGAGGTGAGCCAAACGTCTGCTAGTACAGTCGGCCACAGTCTCAGATACCCCTTTTTGTTCGATTGGCGCCCTTATGCCGCGCGCGATAAGAGCTGCGATGGGGTATCTGAGATTGTGGCCGACCGTACCTTTGGCCATAAGAAAAAGTAAGAAATTTGCATTTTTTTAGGGTATTTAGGCGGAATCTAGTTGTAATTGAACCTAGTGGTAATTTTCTTTACCACGTGGTTAAAGAAAATTACCACCACAAATTACCGAGCTGTCAGGCTGGTATATAGGTGCTGGGCAAGCCTCCTTAAGGGACTTGTGTTTTATTAATATTATCTAGGTATAACTATAATTTCCAGCGCACGACAAAATCGCATCGCATGATCGTACGACCATTGACAATTAGTCTGAAGTTTATTTTATTTTATTTTATTTAAAAACTTACTTATTCTTAAATTGAATGCTACAAATCTTTATCTCCATACACGATAAAGGGATTGTATAGAACATGTTTTTATAACCTTGTTTTAATCTTATTGGGACGGCAATAAAATTACATGTTACGTGATCATCATTGACGTTCGATATTTAAGTGAGTACCTAACTGTGATGTGGAAACTCCTATGAAGTAAATTTTTCTAACGTCAGCCGAATAAATCACTACGTTTAATAAAAAAGGACAGTCGTTGTCGGTTTGTTTATTGAACGAGCGAGCGAAGCGAGCGAAGTTCTCCGAGTCTACTTGAACAATCCGGCGTTTGTATGTATGTATGTATGTTTGTATGTATGTTTGTATGTATGAATGTTCGTTCGACGATAACTTGAGTAAATTTAGTCGGATCGTCATGAAATTTGGTAGGTGAGTAAATGAGGCAAAGAGAATTTTTAAGTTAGAACATGACCCAAATCGGTCGAGGGGTTGCTGAGATATGGGGTCGCAAGTTCGTAGTTCGGGGCGAACCACTAGTTTAATTTTGTTTGTGCGGTTTTCACGGCGGGCGTCGGCGCTATCCACGCTACACACACGCCTCTCTTAGGTCTAGCAGCTAGACCTAAGAGAGGCGTGTGTGTAGCTTACACCATGGAAAAACCCCTGATATTCTTTATCGTACACCAGAATGAATATATGGATTTTTTTTAATTTATTAACTCACAATAATTGATTGCCTTTATCCTTTATCATCCAAGCTTTTATTACGCGCTTATACAGGGTTCACTGACTGTACATTTTGTCAAAAATTCAAGTCAAGTCAAGTCAATAAGTTTTATTCAATATGCCATAAATAAATTATTTACATTGAACGTCAAAATAGGTATTATCAAAAGTAAAAAAAGTATATAAATCAAATACTTATTACTATCTAATACTAAGTAAGTATCTAGCTATTTCTGAATGCAATTCATAATATCTAAAAGTTATGGATGGTCTGTAGGAATGTTTTTCTCTAACTACGGGTATAACGGTTAAGGTACCTGCCCTTACTGCCCCGTTTTACAAATCCACCCTGTATACGCTCTCGCACTTAATGGATGACAAAGTGCAATTCTCATAATGGATAGTATCTGCAACACTTGCATAAAAACAAATTATGGTAATTATAATTGTTTTGTAACACGTTGAATAATTAAATTGCTCACGGTCGGCATTTTTTGTCCCTCAATCGTCTTTATTGTGGATGATTGACAACTTGTCAAAGAAACATTTTAAACAATGACATTACAGTGTTACTTAATAGAACAAAGTTACGACGAAGTCTTTATTTTTTTGAGTTTTTTATTTACATTGCAAACGTCCCCTAAAGTCCTAACACTTTGGCATATAAACAACACTAAGGGTGGCATTAATAGTCGTCATCTCAAATTCAAACTCAAGTAGGTGATCTCAGAAAAGACAAATGCTAATGTCAAGCCTTGGCTAATGTCAATGTCAATCTCAAGATAGTGTCTATTAATATGCTGACAGCTACTCAAGTTTGACATTAACCAAGGCTTGACATTAGCATTTGACTTTTCTGAGTTCACCTACTTGAGATCAAACTCAAGTAGGTGATCCCAAACAACTACTAATACCATCCTAAGAATGACAAAAATTAAAGGATGTTTTGGTGAAAATTACTTTTTCACGCCTGATTTACTTCGAAACGGGTCGATTCGCGGTTATTTTTATAGGGGACCTTTATTATCCCCATCACTATATCGAAGCCATACGCGAATCATTCAACATTCCTAGGGTTTCACGAATAAACTTAGGTTACTGCACTGTGCAAAAAAAATCCCGCATTAGTTGGGTGAAGTGGCCACATAACGAACACTGAAATCGTATTGGGGTTTAGACTTGCCTAGCACCTCTTCCACCAACAAAGCCTTTATTGCAAACTCAGTTCCAATTTACCTCTCCACATGAATACTGTTTCAATATCTAGACCAAAATATATTGTGTCTAATTGAGATAGGCAGTGGAAATTGTACAAGGAAAAGCATTTAGTAGAAGAAGAGTTCACATAGCTTTATCTCTTGCCCTAGATTGGGTTCTAATCGAAGTCTAGGCGCTCTGGAATACTCTGTTGAACTAGATGCCTACATTTACAATTTCTTGGGACCATTTTATAGTTATTGATGATAACAATACAAATAATATGGACGATTTGAGGTCAAATATTTACATTCTCAATGCCAAATTACACCCGGAGATAGGTAGGTAGGTAGGTACCCCTTTTTGTGTTTGATTTACACATTTATTCGACATGCGCTAAGAGCGACCGTAGGTAGGTACCTATTGATGCGTCAATTTTCAATTTCAATTCAATTTATTTCGACGAGGATCATAAAAACACAGTACAAGATGTACGTAATAAATAATTTAATCCTAAGCTTAACCTCTTGTTAGTAAAATTGATTGACACATATTTACACATCTTTGTTTTTCAGTACATGAACCATAGAGCAATGGTTCATGCACTCAAAATCAAAGCGGCCTGCAAACATGCGCAGGATACTGTTGGGGCTGGCCTTTGCGCATAGTGGTGTAAAAACAATCAACCAGTGCCTCGGCGAACATCCCCGGCCGTACCGGGGCAGCCCCATCAGCTAGGGCAGCACAAGGTCACGATAAAAGTTTTATCCCATTATCTGCTATCACCATCTTGCTTTATTTCACCGCGTGAAGCGAGATGCCGCTACCCGATAGTGGGATAAAACTTTTATCTCGAAGTTGTGCTTACCCAGCTGTATGCTTAGCATGGTCGTTTTGACACTCTCTCGAACTCGAGTGACAGACGTGCCATATGTCTATTGTGCGAGCATGGCAGGCGGCATTCGAGATGGCAATAGATTAGGGTCATGTCGAGCAGAAAGTAGATATTGCAATTTTAATAAAAATGTTGTATTTTTGTCTCCATCGCCATGTTGGCGTAGAGCCAACTCGAGCCCGACCGACAAGTTGACAGTTTTGCATAGAGAAGGGCCTATCTCGGGCTTACCATGCTGCACGTACAGCACCCTAATAGAGAAACGATATATAAATGGCGGACACTCTCGCCCCCTCTCGCTTTGGTGATGTCTCCGTCTATACTCACACGTAGAGTTAGCAAAGTCATTTTAAGCAGTCTTGATTAGCCCAGCGTAGGTGACGCGCCGAAATACGTTTGCCTCTTAGTGTTGTTTTAATTTTCGTTGTTGTTGATATCGTTAAGTATTGTTTTTTGTTCAAGTTTGTATTATTTATTACTTGCAATACTTTTGATCTTATTTTCATCAAGATTGTTGTTTAGCCACAATCCCAATTTAAAACAATTTGCAAATGCATAAACAATAAACAAAGCATCATAAAACAATATTTCCTCACCAAAAATGTACGATAGTTTTAGGTATGAACCAAAATCCTATTTTCGTGACCTCTTTTTTCGACCTTACCGCTGACATTTTCATACCGTTACTTTTGACGCGGCTTATACTGTCTAGAGTAGACAAATTAAAGTCGTAGAGATTAAATCGGACCCCCAAGCCAAAACTTCACAAGAAGCTTACCTAACTTTATCGAAAAGCACCACTAAGGACAATTGATAAAAAATCTAAAGTAGGTATGTCACACACTCACACGTAGTACAACAATAGCCAAACATAGCTGATAAGAGCGCTGATAGCAGAGTCACTGATCGGTGTTTGAGTGTCAACGAACTTGTTTGTGCTACATTAAAATTAAAGTGTTGATTTTATTCGTCTTGGAAGTTTTTTTTTTACATTTTACGTCGTAACCACATGCGCGATCGGCTTTTATTAAATTTGACTTTCGCCCTGCTTTATAGGTTCAAATAAAATTTTATACCTAAGCTAAAAACCTGTGAAATTCAGCCAATCAACATTTTGAAAATACAATAGGTACCAAAATATGGTTTTCCTTTTTCCCCTTCTTTTCTCTGGTTGTAGGAGAAAAACGAGGAAACCCCGGTTTAGTCCTTCTACTGGGACGCCATCGGCACGCCATTGTGTTACAGATTTAAGCCCCTCTGGGCCTCAAGTCTGTCACACTAGAGTTTCGATAGGTTCTGCATTGCAGGAGAGAAACCTGGTCACAATGTATCCGTCAAGTTTTGGCCTACATTTGGTCAGTGACTTGGTGGTGTCACACAAATAAGACAAATAAAAAAAACAAATTGAAAACACCCGCCGCTCCAGTCAGCCCGTGACCACGGCCGCTGCAACGCAGCCAAAACGTACTTTACCTACAAATCTAACCGCGATTCGACCAGTTTCGAACCAAAATATTTGTGTCCCAATGTTCAGCACTCCTTCATAATTCGCTTACTTACTATCCGCAACCGCATACACGATGATTGGTTGGTAGAGACGCAAGGGCTGGGTAGTGGGTATTTCTGGAGCCCATTTGGTATTGCGCTGACTCACACAGCAAGATGTGTCATTCGGGACACACTGTTTACTTGGTTATCCTGCAGTGCTACTGGCAGTTGCAGGAAATATTGCAGCCATTAAAACCGTAGAGCTATCTATTACCTTAATTAGCGCCACAAATAAAAAATGAGTAATTTCTTAAAAATGTTTGACATAGCTACGCTTAAGTAGCGCGTTTTGCACAAAAACTTATTTTAAAAGAAAATAATTATTATATTGATTTGTCGTTGGTCTCATGGTTTTTATTAAGTTTCATAATTATTATTACTAACGGTTACTTAATCCAACAGACCCGAAAGCTACGCATACTAGACAAAGTACCAAAACAAAGTACTTTTTCGATAAATTATTGCTGGGAAATGATTTTGGTTTTTTAGGTTATAATTTTCAAAAATATTTAATCACGCTATGGACGTTTGACGCACACAAATCATATTACGCCAGCATAGGTATAAGTTTATGTTACTTATTAAGCTTGAAGTGCCGATGTTTAGAATACATTGCAGCTTTCAATTTTAACGTCGTTTTTTGTAAGAAATATTCATAATTTTGATATGGCTTCTTAAGAAGGTATGTTAAGAACTAGATACTGAATAGTATTACGCAAAAAAATAATATTTTATTTACCTACCTACCTCCATCTCAAGGCAAAGTGCATTTTGTTATTGACTTGTTGCTAAAATCCTTCACCTCTAGATTTCGAGACCTCGTAAGAGTATTTTATTTCCTGGTCGTTTTTAAAAAGCCTCATCGAGAACTTGCTTAGAATTTATAATAATAGGTGCTACTACAAGTTATTAAAAAAATATACTGCGTCATCTAGGAACATCTAGCTCGGCTAGCGTTTATCACATTTGCTTCGCAAAAGTAACCTCAATTGACCTTTTTCATAGCAGACACACTATTATAGTCAGGCTTTAATGATAATAAGATTACTTTACGAGTATTAAAAGTTGTAAAAAAGGTTTTACAATACTCAAGAAGTAAATATAGTATTTATTGACATAAACATACAAGCTAATATAAAGAGTAATTAAAGAGATTGAAATATCACGCGTGGGAGGAATAGGGTTCTAACCTCTCTGTAACTAAAGAACAATGCACTCAACAATGAACACATAAAAATATAAACTTTCCAAAACAATTAAGCCTGCGATGGTGATGGACGATTAAACAAAATGTTTCTCTTCTCATCTCTATTCTAGTCTGATGGTTGCAATGACATCCATTCGAGTCAGGGGGCTATTTATCGAGAATGTCGCACATTTGACATATTTCTCGAAGGAAAAATCTCATGTCATTTCCATCTCGACTGCTCCCGACCACTCGAGTCATGTCGAGCGAAAAAGGAAACGTCTCGCAGAAATCTCGTGCCTTATGTGGAGGATGACTTCGTGAGAATAGGAGATGTGAAATTTGCAGCAAAATGAGATTTGTACTTCGAGATGTTGTGTCGAATGCGAGATTCCAGAGAATTAGCTTACAGATCAGATTACGTTGTATTATTCATCTCGGTAATAATCCTTGGATTTTTTCGCCAAATTCAGATTCAAATCTATGGCAGAAAAAATTGCAGACGTCGCGTATCATTAAACCATTTCGTTCCATCTTTGTCACCAAATTTTCATGCAACGTTTTCTATACGTTGTTTTCATCTTAAATGTCCTACAAAATGTTTTAGGAGGACGTGCACTTCCATGCAATGCAAAGAAGATCTTTGTCGCGTAGTTCAAAAGAACTTCAGCAAACAAAATGAGCGATAAACAGGGGCTGTATTAGATTCTTTATAAAGGTACTGATATATGTATTAGATTCTTTATAAAGGTAAGATTCAATGATTTTTTCATAAATATCACGAACAATACAAAAAAATATAACCCTACATACACAAATACAATTGAAAACAACAATAAAACTATCTTTATAACGCCACTTGATGAAATTGATACACTAAAAATAATAAAATCACTAAATAACACAAACTCCACAGGCTATGACGACATAAATACAAAAATGCTTAAACTAGCCGCTCCTTTAATTATAAAACCTCTTACACATGCAATAAACCTATCCATAGAAGGAATGGAACATTTCCAAACAGGTTAAAATATTCTATAGTAAAACCACTTTTTAAAAAAGGAGATAAAAATAATACCAATAACTATAGACCTATAACTCTAATACCAATTCTCTCAAAAGTATATGAAAAGGCTATGTACAATAAAATATATGGTTTTCTTGTAAATTTCAAAATACTTAAAAAAGAACAATTTGGTTTCAGAAAAAGCTATTCTACGACATTAGCATGCTTCCATCTTATAAAAAATATTACCGAGAGTTTAGATAAGAGTAAAACAATAGCAGGTGTCTTCCTAGATATGAGTGACTTTGTATGTCACGAAAAACTATTAAACAAGCTTTCTCAATATGGGATAAGGGGAAAATGCCTAGAATGGATAAATAGCTACCTGCATGACAGACAACAATGTGTTGAAATAAAAAGAATCATAAAAAAAGACAAAGTATCATTTAGGTCTAAATACAAAATTAATAGTCATGGTGTCCCACAAGGTAGTGTATTAGGACCACTACTCTTCATATTATATATCAACGATTTGCCAAACATAACTGACTACGATTGTATTCTCTTTGCCGATGACACCACACTACTTGTAAAAAACAATAAATCCCTACTTGAAACTGAAATTAATAAAACTATAAAACAAATGATTGACTGGCTTACAGACAACAATTTAAACCTAAATATAAGTAAAACTAAATTAATCAGATTCCAAACATACAACTCAACGCCATTACACTTAGTCATTAAACACAACAACACCACCGTCGAAGAAGTTGACACTACAATATTTCTAGGCTTAGAGATCGATAAACACTGTAACTGGAAAGCACAGATAAAGAGAGTTTGTACAAAATTAGATAGGTTTGTTTATGTATTAAAGCGCCTCTTTCAAGTAGCTACCAAAGAAGCTGCCCTGAATGCTTACCATGGCTATGTATCATCCATACTCCGATACGGACTTATTCTCTGGGGTAACTCCGTAAATCTTGAAAGGGCATTTATAGCACAAAAAAATGCATAAGAGCACTTTGCGGTGCTAATATCAGAGACAGTTGCAAACCATTATTTGCTGCCTTAAAGATTCTACCACTTCCGTCTCTTTATATTTTTGAAATTTGTACCTTTGTAAAAGAAAGCCCAGATATCTTCAAAAAAAACTATGAAATGTACGATGCCAGGGGCAGAAATAAAAATAAATTGTATGTTCCTTCTAAAACAAAAAATGTATACTCAGAAAATTCCTACTGTAAGGCAATACAACTTTTTAACTCCTTGCCAGAAGAGATCAGAAACCTACCTCTAACCAAATTTAAAACTACATTATTCAAAATCCTAATAGAAAAAATGTATTACACAATTAATGACTTTTTGAATGACTTTAAATAATAGCATCTCAACTTCAAATTCTTATCTTATGTGCCATAATCAGAGATGGGCGGTGGCTATATACCCAATCTACCCATTTGGGTATTTACCGGGTACATTGGGTATATACCCGGTAAATACCCGTATGCACCCATTTGCTGGGTATATACAATTTGTGACTTAAAATTAACAACAAAGTATGCCAATCAGTTCTGCACCATGTTCCCTACACAAAGTACGTCTTAGTAATTTTTCGTTGAACGCATATTTACAAAGTTATTCATGTTTTTGTGATTTCTTTGTATGAAAACGATTATTCATAAGGACATTTGTCTTATATTTTTATAGAATTAACAACCGGTATGTTTACAAAGTACTTTGTCATACTTTGTGTGACTAATATAATAGTTTTTAATATGAATTTAACGATAATTATTATTGATTAGGAACCAAGTGTCAAAAATTGATATTTACATTGAAACGGTAGACAATACACTGATGAAGTCAGATCATTTCGGTCTTATTAAAATGCGAAGACGAGTTAAGTGTTGCAAATAACAAAAAATTATAATAATAAAGTATGGTTTTACGTTTGTTCTTCCCGAACAAAGAATAACTAAAACTTATTACATTCGTTTATTTTATTTTGCAAATGGCATTGTGCTCAAAATGCTATACGGTGAAATGTAAGCCGTCCAGCCACCTCATTACGTCCGAGTCGACCTCATCTACACCGCCGCCTTGGATGGCGAACAGTGCAGCGGGTAATCGTAGTTGATGTGGAACATCGTCTGAACCCGCCCGCACACGCAACTCGGGTCCGACCCACAGTTACATTTTGTGTATTTAGCTCCGCACACCTTCCCCGTAAGACCCGGAATCTATTTTATTTGAGTCCAGTGCTTTCTGGGAAGATGGAAACCTGGCACACGGATATCTGGCTCGGACTCGAGATGCTTGTTAGGCAGGTCCACAGATGTCCACCCATCTCGCCATTTCTCCATCAGCGTTCTGTCGTCCTGCAAGAGTTCATGGGCCTGCATGGTATGGCAAGATGGTTGCAATTCTCTGATGCAACCCCGGTTCGGTCAAAATCCCACCAAAATTGAGGGTTGCTTTGACCAAGTGCTTGTATCAACTTCTAACGTCGAAGCAGGATTCCAAAAGAAACTCAAAACAGTGGCGGTATTGGTGGATTTCAGCTCAGCATTAATTTGAAACTCTCTGGAACATGTCTGGAAACAGGAACAGTCAGGGACTACCCTACGAGTTCGTAATTTTTTTTAAATGCAACGCACGTATTGTCTTTATGACGCCCTCCTTTCAAACGCCAAACTCTGAACAATAGTGTTACGCAGGGCTTAGTCCTGGCGCCTATGCTTATCAACGTCTACGTCAGTTACATACCAAAACTACGACAATCTAGGTCAGTCTCCGGGTGATCATTTATGTAGGCGACGACATTGCCATCACAGCACAAGCTTCGACACTGGACAAAGCGACAACACTGGTTCAGGAAGCCGTTGCAAAGTTTGAGCGCTATTTCATCGACTGGGGACTTAAACCTAACCCATGTAAAACTGGGCTGCTCCTTTTACCTCAACAATAGGCAAGCTAGTAAGTGAAGATGTTAAACGCAGTTTCTGCAATGAAGCACGACCCTAACTCAGGCTACCTTGGTGTAACTCTAGACAGAACTTCCACTCTTAAAGCCTCATGAAAGTAAAGAAAATGGTATCTAACAGCTGCAACCTGATACGGAAACTGGCAGCGATAAGATGGGGCTGCAAAGCGGATACACTGCGCATATCAACACTAGCCCTTGTCTATAGTGCGGCCCGAGCCAGTGTAGGCCGGCCATCATACTGACCTGGTTGACGTTGAACTGAACAGCGCCATTAGGAACATATCCGGAACCGTCAGACCCACAAACACCAATTGGCTTCCCGTCATTTCCTACATATTCCCGTCACGTCTGTGAAGATAATTAATGATCAGAATGGAGTATGATAAGATCAACAATATGCCGCACCTGCCACTAGTACCTTATCTTCAGGCAACCCGCAGTGATCTTCGCCTACCATCAGAGAGATCTTTTGCCATGCCATGCAGGCCCACGAACTCTTGCAGGACGACAGAACGCTGATGGAGAAATGGCGGGATTAGTGGACATCTGTGGACCTGCCTAACAAGCTTCTCGAGTCCGAGCCAGATATCCGTGTGCCAGGTTTCCATCTTCCCAGAAAGCACTGGACTCAAATGAATAGATTCCAGGTCATACGGGGAAGGTGTGCGGAGCTAAATACACAAAATGTAACTGTAGGTCGAACCCGAGTTGCGTGTGCGGGCGGGTTCAGACGATGTCCCACATCAACTACGACTACCCGCTGTTCGCCATCCAAGGCGGCGGTGTCGATGAGGCTGACTCGGAAGTAATGAGGTGGCTGGACGACTTACATTTCACCGTATAGCATTTTGAGCACAATGCCATTGGCAAAATAAAATAAATAAAATATCGAATTTAATAAGTTTAAGTTATTCTTTGTTCGGGAAGAACAAACATAAAACCATACTTTATGATTATATTTTTTTGTTATTTGCAACACTTAACCCGTCTTCGCATTTTAATTAGTCCGAAATGACCTGACTTCATCAGTGTATTGTTTAACGTTTCAATGTAAATATCATTTTTTGACACTTGGTTCCTAATCAATAATAATTATTGTTAAATTCATATTAAAAACTATGTTATTACTCATACAAAGTATGGCAAAGTACTTTTTACAAATACCGGTTGTTAATTCTATAAAAATGTCCTTATGAATATTCGTTTTCATACAAAGAAATCACAAAAACATGCATAACTTTGTAAATATGCGTTCAACGAAAAATTACTAAGACGTACTTTGCGTAGGGAATATGGTTTAAAATTGATTGGCATACTTTGTTTTTCATATTAATAATTTTCATTATACTTGAAATCACAAATTGAATGTACCCAGCAAATGGGTGCATACGGGTATTTACCGGGTACATATCGGGTAAATACCCACAGGTGGGTATATACCCGGGTACGTGCCCATCTCTGGCCATAATACAATTATTTATAAAAAATGTTAAAATGCAGAGCTTTTAAATCGTTAAGTTTGTTTGTAGTTTTTAATTTGTTTGTTCTTTAAAAAATAATTTATGTACCCACCTCAATATTTACGCACCTTTACAGGTAGAACATGCTGCACTATTTATATTTTTATACCATCTTTACATTATTGTAATACCATGTTTCTTGTAAATAAATTCTTCTTCTTCTTCTTCGACCTTTAGAGCCCTCGCCCACGGTGTCTTTTTGTAGAATACTAACACGCTTTAGTCGCATTTGCAATGTAACTGTTGTAATATTTGTTGCTGGGATACTTAATATCTCTCAGATTGAGCCGCAGAGATACAAGATAGTTTCTTAATCTATCTCTCATTTAGTTGCTTTGCGTAGAGTCGAATAGAGCATCATGATACATCGTCTTCGTCGGGCATTAAGGTGGAATGATAGCAACGCGGCGGGAAATTTAAAATTTTCACAGTTTTTTACATTTTGTAGCTAAACTGAGCTATTTTTGTTCAGCGATTTTTCGTTCGCGGAAATAACAAAGTATTCTTTTCATTATTGTAAACAACAGAACAACAATAATTCAGCCGATTATGTGTTCTGGTCTACGACAAGTTTTTTGGGCAGTGCCACTGCTTCGTATGTATTAATGAAAAGAATACTTTGTTATTTCCGCGAATGAAAAATCGCTGAACGAAAATAGCTCATTTTAGCTACAAAATGTAAAAAACTGTGAAAATTTTGAATTTCCCGCCACGCTGCTATCATCCCACCTTAATTTAAACTCTGGCCCTGGAATTCTTTTACAATATTTTGTGACTTTATCGCTTCTGCACTTCTGCAGGACTTTTCTCTATGTTGCGATCTGTTTGTATTATTTGCTAGACGAATAGATAATACTATAGGTAGGGAGCTACTACTACAATAATAATTGAGTTGCCCCTGAACTCTCCGTAAATGATCAAGGACTCGAGTTCATAGATAATTGATAATTTCCCTAGAAATAATATGCCTGTTCGTCGCCTTATGAACGTCACATCACAGTTATTTACTGCCATAAATACCTATGTAATTAATGCAGCAACCACTTTGCAACTCTTAAGAAAACATCGTAACAATTAAGACCCCAACCCATGACATACCTAGTTGTCTTTGTGCGTATCGATTGTAAGTAGTGCGAATTACTCTATTGAGTTTGTCTGTTTCCCCACGTACCCATTATTCTTCCACCAGGGGGCTAATTTTCGGGAATCTCGCATTCGACACATCTCGTAGGAAAAATCTCATTTTGCGGAAAATGTCACATCTCCTATTCTCACGAAGTCATCCTGGACATAAGGCACGAGATTTCTGCGAGATGTTTGCCTTTTTCGCTCGTGATGACTCGAGTGGTCGGGAGCAGTTCGAGATCGAAATAACATGAGATTTTTCCTTCGAGATGTGTCGAATGCGAGATTCCCGAGAATTTGCCCCCAGTACCTAGTAGGAAAGTCGGTATTGATGTTGGAAGATTTGAGGATTGCCTGTTCTATCTACAAACAAAATAATAAAATAAAATGTTATCGTGGTATTGGAGATTCATGTTGCCTTTTTTTCATACACATCCTTACAATTCAGAGATCAAAATCAAATTATAGTAGCCAGTCTTTGCTTCGACCATTTGGCAATGGGGATTTTTCCAAGCATCAAATATAGTTAGAATAACTGTCAAAATCAGTCTATTAATCTGTAGTTTCCATTTAAACCACAGATTTAGTTGCGCGATTTAGTAAGAATCGCTGTCAAATTTTACACTTGGAAAAATCCCTATTCAAATGCATGATGAAAACTGAGCAGCGGTTAAACGCTAGTGTTAAATGACAAAGCGCCAACATAAAACTAACTAGTAGCCATTAACATCCATACCGGTACTCCAGGTGTCTATTTAGTAATAAAGAACGGAGGTCTGTTATTAGATACTAACTCTATAAAACCAGGGGTCGCACTTAGCGAGTGAAATATTGGATAAAGAATACTCGTTTTCCAGGTGGTTAAGAGCGTGTTTTTGCGCCTCTGAATAACTGGTTCAATGTTTTTTGTCTATATTTGCGTGATGCAATGAAAAAATGTGCAACTTTACAGCTGGTTATTCAAGATTTTTAGGGTTCGGACGGACTGAGGACCGGTGCAGAGCCTTCATGGGCTCAAATTTTGTTGTTATTCACTAGTTAAATAAAAAGTGGTATAATGTTATCTGAACATGACTCGTGTGAGGGGTCATGAGTATTTTATTAGATATTTTCTGTCTTGAAATACTACGTTAGTATAAATTAGTTAGGTATAACCCGTGTCATTAAAGAAAACGTTCAGGATGAACTTCAAAATACTCGCCCTCTCTTATTAATATGTACAGTCGGCCACACTCTAGGATACCCCTTTTTGTTCTATTGGCGCCCTTATGCCACGCGCAGTAAGAGCTGCCATGGGGTAACTTTGAATGTGGCCGACCGTACAATCAAAGCAAAGATCATATAATACAAATCAAAGCAAGACAACGCTAGTTTTGAAGTCCATCCTAAATGTTTTTTTTTTAATGACACGGCTTAAGTATATCTTTAAGGCCTTTGCATCTACGTAATGAGATGATTTATACCTTCAGCATCCAGTGGCACCTTTAATCACACTAAATGGGTGAAGAGACCACTCGGCGCTGCTGTGCCTGCTTTATTGATTTAGTAACACCACTTAAGCCGTCTTGCATCACTTCTTAAATGCCACTTAAGTCGCCATTTAAATCGACTTTTGTATGAAGATTTTAGTTAAAAAGAAAGTGGTGCAAGTCGGCCTTATTGCAGTTGGTACGTACGGTCGGCCACAATCTCAGATACCCCATGGAAGCTCTTATCACGCGCGGAATAAGGGCGCCAATCGAACAAAAAGGGATATCTGAGACTATGGCCGACTGTACAACATCTTATTGCAGTACGTACTTGTATCAAAAACCATAAATAAAAAACCCGTCTTCGAACCCTACGAACCCAAACAAGTAAAACAAAACACAATGTCGTCAGAGAAAGAAGCCATATGGGCACAGGATGGGGCTATCTGTGTAATTAGCTGTATCCTGCAACCGACCAGCAGGTGCCGAGTTATGGTTCAAATATACGGCCTTTTAATACTTCGCTTTATGGCTATTAAACCTTTGAGACATTGCACCGTCATCAGAGAGTTCGGAGACAAGCGGCAGAAGCTGTTTTGGCCGGAGTCTGGCCACTGCTATTATACCTAACTACAGGGTGCACTTTAAGTTGATAGCGGAACTTTAAGCAGGCCATCTACTGATCAATACAAGCAACTTGTACTAGGTGGCGAAAAAAATGGAGCGAAAAAAATATCAACTGTTCCATACAAAAGGTCGACTCAGTACTGCGCCAAATGTATGAAACAGCTGATATTTTATTCGCTCCTATTTTTTCGCCACCTAGTACAAGTTGTTTTTATTGATCAGTAGAAAGCCTTCTTAAAGTTCCGCTATCGACTTAGAGTGCACCCTGTAGTCTATCAAGCGCCTTACATACTCACCTATATCAATTTTTTGGCCATATTTGATATTTGGCCAACAGTAAATGCCAAGGATGCAGCGTTTAGCGTTTTAGCAATAAGTAGTTTCAAGTTTTATCCATATTTGAAGCTCGCGGTTTCGTGTTTTTATCCTTATTTTCACAAGGACATGAATTGGACCTACCTTACGTGGCAAATTGCTAACTAAAAGGATGTGTTTGTGTTCATGTTAATTATTATTATGAGTCTTTATAAAAATGAGTGTGTCAAATCGTCACTTAGCATTAATTACTTAACCCTAATATCAAGTGATCGCATCATGCACCGTGACTTTAGCTAAAATGTCAATAACTTTAAAAAATAACCTTTTGTCCATCAAAATGTTATTGACACGTGAATATGGATTTTTTGTGTGCCAATACGAATAGATTTAAACTTATAAAATCTACATACAATGTTCCAAGTGTCCCTAATGAAGTTTTATTGACCTTTGTTGCTGCAGTGTGGTTTCAGACCACATCCTTACAGAATGATAACTTCAATATTGATTAACAAGGTGATAACTTCCATATTGTTTTACATATTATAAAATACGAGTAATAATAATAAATTTATATCCCGATACTCCGTTTTGTATGTAATATTCTTCATTTCTTCGTTATGTTTCTTCTGTGTTTTGTTATAGTATGTCCCGGAGTTTAGTGTGCCTCTTGGCAAAGGCCTCCTCTAACGATTTCCACTGTTTTCACACGATAAATGGAGCAAAATCGTGACGTAGTGGGACCCTAGAGACGGAAAACGAAAAAGAGGTCGACAACGCAAAACGAACTTAAAGCACGAAGAACTTAAATTAACAGTAGGCTGTAACTGGAGAAGAATTGCTAGAGATAGAGAAATTTAGAAAACAGTTTTACACATTAGATACATACAATTAAACTAGCAGGTAAAAGTAAACGTTTTACACAAAATGTAAGTGAATTCCACCATCGTCTCCGTTATTTACTAAAACGTCAAGTGGAGTAGGTACGAGTACCAAAGTGTATCACATTTGGTACTAGACAAATATTGACGATATTTTATCATATCTAGTTCACTTATTTTCACACCTGTTCCACTTTCCCTCTATTTGACAGACTTTTCCTTCTATCTAGGTTCACAGTGCCTTTGTTCGGTTGTTTGAGTCACTTAGCACTTTGGGCTTGGTAATAAATAACCTTTGAGGGAGGAACGAATTTTTTCGTCGATTTTCTTTTATATTTCTATAAAGCCACTTATGTTATCTACCAAAGATGCGTTGCAATTTAGCTAGAGTCTAGATGGGAGTATCATATTATATGATTAGTGGTTTCAATATCGAAGAATGGCCCGTTTTCAACTGACAGGTTAAAAGCTGAATTCAATGCCCTTGGTAGATGGCGCTCATAGGCTTGGCCATACAAGAACCGGGATGTGGCTGTCAAATTTCGCTTACACAGATTAATAATATCTTCAGAAAAAGTGAAATTTGACAGCTGTGAAAACGGCTCATTGTACCGTAATTTACTTGCCATACAATGTCACTCCATCCATTCAGTCATTCAGTGTAAGCAGGTAGGTAAAAGTGGTCGTAAGATGCGCCATGATTCGTCTAGATTCTAGAATGTAGATGTAGGTACGTCAACGGTAAATGCCTATGATTGTTCTATTGACCTTGAGTTTTTATGATGACTAATGATAATAAAATGATAAAATCCGCCGAGATGTCGTAAGAGATTCCCGGTAAACGTGTTGTTTTATGTATGACGCATCATCATTTTCAAGCATTAATCTATTTGGGCTCTACGTCATGGGTTTAATGTCCTGTAAGGATGCTAATAACAAAATTAGATCTGACAAAATAATTAGTTAGTAGGTAGGTATGAACTGCTGTGTAAAGTAAGCAGAACCGGGGATATATTTTTTATTTCATTTGCCGCAAAGTGCCGCGCAAAGGAAAAAACTTCGACATAGATAAAAAATCTATAAAAACGATTGACACCAAAATCAACGCAATCTGATTATATTTAGGGTAGCAAAACGATCGTTTGTATGGGAGTGAGCGTGGTAAACACTTGCAATAAAAGTAGAGACCAAATAAATACAGGGAAATTCCTGAAACACGTCAACTTTAAAATGTGATTTCCAACAACTTTTGTTCTACGACTTTTCGAAAAGCGATTTACTTGGTAAAAAGTAAATAATCCTTAAGTTCATTTTGAGAAGAACTGAGGCACCAACTCTACAGGGTGCACTCTAAGTCGATAGCGGAACTTTAAGTAGGCTGTCTACTGATCACTACAAACAACTTTTACCAGGTGGCGAAAAAAATGGAGCGAAAAAAATATCTGCTGTTCCATACAAAAGGTCGACTCAGTACTGCGCCAAATGTATGAAACAGCTGATATTTTTTTCGCTCCATTTTTTTCGCCACCCAGTACAAGTTCTTTGTAGTGATCTGTAGACAGCCTACTTAAAGTTCCGCTTTCGACTTAGAGTGCACCCTGTAGAATCCGCCCACGGTTTGCAGTTCTCCCCACATATCAATTAGCAGCAAGCACGTTTGCAGATAACTAAGTAATTTAGGGAGCGTGCGAGTCAATTCCCAGCGGGTTCATTGCGGGTAGTTGGATATCGACAAAATAAATCTTAGTTAGAGCCCTCGCACACGGCGACTTTATTTAGCGATGCTGTCGCGCGTTCGTATCGATACAGTCGCGATGTGGTGGCTAGCTGTGTGACGTCGCCCACCGTAACCACGATTCAGTCGCGAATCGCGATGCAAGCGCGATACCGCCTTGCTTATAGCGAATTCGCGACACAAACGCGATTCACGCGCCACCCCTTCTCCCTTCTCTCCCCGATGTCGTGCAACATGGTCGCGCGCTGTGGTCGCGCGTTTGCATCGATACAACATGTCGCGATGCTGTAGCGTGTTGGCATCGCTTCTGTAGCGCGTTGCAATTGAAAATTCACGAAACGCGCGGCCGCATCGCTACAAAAAGTCGCCGTGGGCGAGGGCTCTTAGATCGGTAGATAGAGGTTGTAGCGGCGTAGTGCGATAGTCTCTGGCTGGACCCTTGGGACTTGGGCCCGTTAGCCATTTTTATTGATACCTTACCGATTGTTATTTGTGTATATCTTTCCCCAATCGTCGATTATGCCGACCTGTAGGGTTAATCAAAGTGTTTCATGAACGTTGGTGAATATATCCTAAAAATCTATTTATACTTTTCAGGCGAACTAAATACGATCATCATTATCATAGTGCTATAGAAAAGTTGAAAAAAAAATTGCTATGCTCTACTGAACAATTACATAAAGGCCTTTGCATCTACGTAATGAGATGATTTATGCAGTGTCTAGTGGTACCTTCACTCACACCAAATGGTTGAAGAGACCACTCGGATGTGCAGTGCCTGGGACATTGTTTTAGATGGAGTAGGCTTACCGAACTAGTGCAGAAATTGATTAACTTTTCAAGTAAACAATCGTTACATTTTTAAGACATTTTTTGTAGCACTTCCAGAGTAAGGTTGCTATTCTGACTGACCATTATGTATTCTGTTGATGTAAATAGTGTATTAATAGTCACTAGCTTCAGCTTGACATTAGTCAAGGTCCCAAGTCGGTGATTTTGTTTTCTGAGATCACCTACTTGAGCTCGAGCTTGAGCTGACGACTATTAATGCCACCCTATAAGTAAAGTAAGTATAAGGTGGGTAGAGTATTCTAAGAAGTAGTTGTAGCCAGGTAAAGCTGAACTATTATTTACTTCTTTTGTTTCAAATCCATGATGGTATATACCGAGTACCGACAAAGACTTCCGAATGCCCTCTCAATGCGTAGGTACCGTTATCAACGTATCAAGGACACCGATCGGCAAAACGTGACTGAGGTAGTCATAGTGCATACTTATTATTAATCTGATTGTTAAGAGGAAACGCGGGTAGCCGCTGCTCCATACAAAAAGGGTGACCAGTTTCCTCCCTGGATAATTATTTTAGAAAAAAATATGTTTATGCCATTCAATCTATATGTAACACACGACAGCACGTCAGACTGTAAATTTTTGTTGTAAAGTCGCCCGTAACGCAAGCGAGTAAAGTGCTACCGTGTAAGGGGTCGACGTGCTGTCGTGTGTACCTCTGCCGTGTCCCTGTTTTCCTTTTTTTCTTATTTCAATTATTTAAATAAATTTAATTAAAATAATACAATAATAATAAAAAAAAGGAAAACATTGGGACGTGGCAGAGGTACATATAGATTGAATGGCATAAACACATTTTTTTCTATTATCCAGGGAGGAAAAAGGTCTCCCTTTTGTATTTTTTGTATGGAGCAGCGGCTACCCGCGTTTCGTCTTAAGTAACTGGTAATCTGGTAACCTACTGTAGATACAGATATACCTAATTGATTTGAAATTCATTGTTTTTGTGTGACTAGGAACCGGTTTACTATGTGATTATTCAAAATGTAATGGACAATTAATTATGTTCAAACTTGACCGATATTTTTTAGTGCTAAAAGTACATAAGCACTTAGGTACCTACCTACTTAATTTCGAATTAAAATATTCGGAAAATCACGCAAATATTTTAATTAAACAAAACAAATCAAAGTTTTACATAGACACAGTCTTGAATCGGTTCGGTCTATCTAATTTATGTTATGTGTGACGCACATGTCGTAAAAGCCGGTTTGTATTTCAATCAACATAAATTACCCTAGCTGTCTACTTCACGCACTTTGAATTCTGAAAGACTATTGCACTTCTATTGCCAGACAATCTTTGCGAAATATGTAAGATTCAAGAAAACAAAAATTAGATTTTGTAGAATAATATGGATAGATAAAAGTACTTAATTATGTTTTCGTCAACAAAGCACTGAAAACTCTACAAAATGAATTACATATTTTGTTTCTATTAAATTACTTCGCCACTAAACTAAAACACCGGATAAAAATAACAATCTAGGTAAAATGGATAACATAAAAGTAAAATATAATTTGTCAGAATGTCCAGTGATCTGAGGTGAAGTTACGCAATGATATCAGGCCGGTAAGGGACAGACTCATGCGCATACATTATTTTGTGTTATATAAACTGGTCAATGTCACCGCAGTTGCATCTTAAGACATGTAAATGTATGGATTGATTAAATGCATCGATTTTCGTTTTGTTATAGAGGCGAGAGGAGACCGGTGGCATTTTGTGTTCTTTTTTTTTCTTAAATATTTATGGAAGCAATCATATTTGTGTAAAGGTCACTTAATTAAATGTTTAGTTTAAGGCGCGGTGCATAGTGAATTAGCCCGCGATAGGTCTCACCTAATTCTAAGGTTTGATATGTGAACATTTTCAATTTGTTTAGTGTATTTGATACAGGAATCAATTTTGTGCATTTTTATTTGCGCGCGGGTGATTCACTATGCACATAGCGTAGATCATATAAGCATCGGTGCTACCCAATCTTTTTGATTTCTGGGATAAGGGAGACTTAGCACTTTCTTTTCATGTCAACAACCTGCAATGGTCGCTGCATAAATAAATACATTTTAATACAACAGCAAAAACGCATGTATTTTAAAATCAATTGCACAGAACCTCTATAATTAACTACTAATAATTTTACCGGTGTATATTATTAAAACTGATGAAATCAATCAAACCTTCAGTCACTAATCAACAAGTAAAAAATATTCATGCCAAGGAAAATTAACATAGTGTTTTTAACAATACAACTCAACAAAAAGATTTTTTGGTGAGCGATACGATAATACTAATCGTACGGCGAGGTAGATCAATGGAATATGGACTTGAAGTAACTAAACTTGTGTAAACTGACCTGAATAGAATCCCTAGACATCATAACCAAGAACCGACCTTTGTTAGGTGTTATCCTTGATCAGAAAACTTAATTAATCCACCTCAGTTCCTAACTTAGGCGCGAATACCGATGTTGTGGAACCTTATCACAGTTAAAGGCTCCCCTACACAGGCGCGTTTTAGCAGTCGATAATATCGCATGCGTTATTGCGATATTTGTTATGAGTACATTTTGTAATAGGAACGTCCTATTTGCATTGCGGCGTTATTATCGCAGCAGTGTGTTACTCCATGGCCATCATAATACAAAATGTACTGAATACAGTTATCGCAATAACGCATTGACCGATAAAAATGCACCTGTGTGGAGGAGCCTTCATTTTGTCTCTACGCTGACAAGGTTCCATCCCACTGTAATCGTGCACGGACTTCACCTGAAATATTTAAGGCGCATCACGCACACTAAATATTTGCTGTGAAATCGCAAAATGTAATGACACCACATTGTGTGATCTTGCGTGACTGGTTTACTTATTTCAGATTGGCTTAGTTAAATTGTGTATTGTTTTGCTATTATGTTCAATGTTTATAGTATGAAAACGTCAGTCAAATTTTGTCTGCTAATTTCTTTCAAATATTTTAACAAGATTTCAGTGTTTTAATAGTATGGTCTTCATAGGTTACCTACATACAACTTTAAATAAGTCACCACTTCCGATGTTGCTGAAATGTCAGCTCTAAAAAGCATTGTACTCACCAATCCTTGTATCCTAGGGAACATTTTTACTCTCCCTTTGATCGTCAACGAAAAAATCACAGCACAATTACAGTGTAGTTAAAAACAAATAATAAATCAGTTTCTCAATAAAACAAACACCAATATTTCGTCAAACATTGACACACCCACTTCACAGATTCACATTATACTATTTAATTTTATGACAACAAAACCGGTGTGCCACAGGGTAAACGATTGGTCCGATACTTCTTCCAAAGTGTCAATTTGTTCGAACTATACGCTGATAGAGAGCTGTCTCAACAGGCGTGCGCGCGCGTCGGCATTGCAATCGCGTGTGGTAAAACTCAGACTCGTCTCGTGTGGAAATGAGTCAAAGAGGCTATGATTCACACAAGGTTGCGGAAAAGGGGCGACTGTCCCCCTTTTGTAAAAGCTTTATCATGACAATGACAAAAATTCAACTTACTTTCGGGTTTTTTTTTGTTACTTGGGAGTCATTGTTTTATTACTTTTTCGCAGAACTAGGGGTGATTTGTAAATGAGAAATGAGTATTATAATTGGCATAAAACATTTAATTTTCCTGGCTTCTCAGGTAGTTCAGGGGCTTAATTTTTTATTTTAAATACATCTTTTAGCTAAAAGGGCTTAATTTTTTATTTCAAATACATGTTTTGGCTATAGTTTCTTGCTATAAAAGTTGTATGGATTATACCGGTTGATCAGCAGGTAACCTTGAAAGTTTACTCCACTATTATGCTAACGTAGACCCTTACACGCGTGCACTCTATTCAGTTACGTTACGGGCGACTTTGCAACGAAAGTGTAAGTGCTGTTGACTTTACAATAACAACAACCGCGCAAACAGACGACAAATCTCAAACAAAAGTAAAATGTCTTCGGATATCGCTAACAGAACCTTAAACCTCAAGATTTTGTAAATAGTTTGAAGTTTGTTTATTTGCAGTGGAATCCTTTCACATTTTAAATGAACTTTAAATATTTTATAATGATCGCCTCGTAAAGTCGAGAAAAGGAATTATCGTAGAAATGCAGATGCACAGAACAGTTGCATTTCCCGATGGAGGTTTTCCTTGATAGGTTTCATATTTATTTTAAATTTATTGTGTATCGCGTAACAGGTTATTTACCAGTGGTAAGTATTTTAAATTAATTATTATTTAAGTGAATTAGACGACACTCAGTTCGGGCACTACAGGGTGGATTTTTGAGACGGGGCAGTAAGGGCAGGCATATCTTAACCGTTATAGTTACAGGAAAACGTTCCTTGGAGACTTTCCATAACTTTTAGAAATATTATGAACTGCATTCACAAATTTTGGAAAAAATACACGATCAGCGAAAAAAAAGCTAAAATATAATTAAAAAAAATATATATATATCGATTCTCTTTCATGTAGGGATCAAAAGACTCTAACGAGCCAACTTTTTTTTTTGCTGCAGTCGAATAACGAGAACCAATTTAATTTTGTAGAGTAGTAGGTCTGCATAATACTTATTGTGTCATTGTTGAAGACTGCATTAGAACCAAGTAATTGTGATTCACAAAAGTTTCCTAATGAGCCACCTACCTACCGCGTTACTAGGAACCATTTTCTTTTGTCTAGCTAGGCTAGATGGTCGTTAACATTGTTTTTTTTTTCGTGCTAATTTGGAGATGGCTTTGTTTGTTTGTTTGTCTATGCAAGCTTATTTTTCTGTGCGAACAATTTATTATTTTACATTTTGGTCTATTTACCAGAACTCCGTTCATTTTTAAATTTAAAAATTTTCAAACACAGAAATGTTGGACGATATCACTCACATGACTAATTTTACGACACGGACGACGGCAGAATAATTCTCAGGAATCTCATATTCGACACATTTCGAAGGAAAAATCTCATGTCATGTTTGGAGTATTTACAATTTACTAAACTAAACAAAGCTTGGCCTTCGCATATTTGAATTATCTGCTAGTTAGGCAGTCGAATCTACAATAGCTGAAAAGTCAATCAGCTGGCGTGGAATGAAAGCCATAATAATATCTACTTGCAACACTACCACTCGTTTCATCTACATTGAGCGAGAAATACTATAGAAGCCTATCGAGCCATAAACCTTGATGATTTTTTTAATGTGTTTTTACGAATTACCTTCCGGAAAATCTAAAGATGTTCGTAAAAACACATTTAAAAAATCATAACTTCTAAACTACGATAAATCGCTGAACATACATGGGGTATTTTTGAATAGCCCTAGGCGCGAGGAATCTAAAAAAAAAATCTTGACGTGCTTATTTGGACCACCCTGTGCAGCACCTTTGATCTGTTCTCACCGAAACGGTCAGTCAGCGGCGGTCTCATGAAGCAAATCTGAGAACTCTGACCGCGGAACGCTAGGGCAGTGTGTCCGGCGCCTTATATTGCCTTGCTCGTCACCGTGTCTTTCAACATTGTTTAAGAGTTAATAACTCCAAGCATGATAAAACGAACGTTTACAAAGCTATAATTATAAAATTAATATTGTTTATACGGAGTTCCTTTATTTATCCAAGGTGGTTACAGGCTCATTGTGCCGAGAACAATGTTATCACGTCATTATCTTTATGCTTGCTTATCTTCCTCGTTAAATGTAGAGCACTGGCAACTGGGGCTAGTTGATGCCTGATAAGATATTCCGTCTAATTTTATTATCGAGCATAATCGATGGATAGATTTTATTATCGAGCATAATCGATGGATAGATAAAGATCAATAGGTAGCGCCAAGCCTCCAAAATAGCATAAACATTATCCATCGAACTGCTAGGGGAGCACAATGTCACGATATAAGTTTTATCCCATTATCGGCTATCGCCATCTTGCTTTATTTCACCGCGTGAAGCGAGATGCCGCTACTCGATAGTGGGATAAATCTTTTATCTTGAAGTTGTGCTCCCCTAGCTGGAACAAGTTATTTAATTAGGTATAGACGACGATCGAATGACGATGTTCAGGGGGTCTACCGGCTAAGACGAAGCCGATCACCATTGGCGAAAGTTCGATTTTTGAAAAATGTACGGCGACCCAGTTCATTTTACTGCCACCCAGTAAATTTTTCATAAATCGAACTTCGATTTTTGACAATGGTAATCGGTTTCGTATTAGCCGGTAGACCCCCTGGGTCGGTATTGTCGCCTGGATGCTTGAATCGAGAGCACAAAATCGGTCAAGTGAAAAGCTTTTTAAAGCTTTACCAGCTATGTATGGCCTGCGACTTCGTCCGCGCAGACTTGTATTTTGTTGGAATCGTGTTTCTGCTATTTTGGGCGGAGACAAATTCAACAAATCTAAGGTCATAATAATCAGTGTCGCCATTCTTGAGTTACAAATGGTGTAACTAAAGATTGTGAATTGTGATGAATGAGGAATACTTATATTGTTTTAAATTTTCATTAGGCATAGGCAAATAGCCTTCCTTAATCTGGAAAAGATAACAAATATGGATTATAAGGTTATCTCGAAAGTGATAATAACTTCTTAGTGCGAATATTTTATAAATTCCAAGTAGAACGAAAATGCGCATCAAATAAACAATGTTTTGATTATTTATCATTTGATATTGAAGTTGCAAAATCATCCAGATTAGAACATCATTCGAAGCGATAATAAAACAAGTTCATATTCCACGCAATATCCTTTGTTGTAAATCGCATTACAGGAAAAACCTTGCACTAGAAAATGTATAGGTATGAAACTACTTACTACTGCAGTTTTTACCGCGTGACGTGAAGACAGCTGTATCAACTACGTACACACGACAGCACGTCGACCCTTACACGCTAGCACTCTACTCGGTTACGTTACGGGCGACTACAACAAAAGTGTACACTCTGACGTGCTGTGGTGTGTACATTATTAAACTAGAGTGGTACACACGACAGCACGTCAGAGTGTAGCTACACTTTTGTTGTGTAAAATCGCCCGTAACGTAACCGAGTAGAGTGTTAGCGTGTTTGTAAGCGTTTACGTGCCGTCGTGTGTACTATTCTAGGGGTCACCAGTGATTTAACATTATTATTATGCCATAGTTAAGTATTTCAACACGATACAAAGTAGGTAAACTCATCAGAATCAATATACTCAGTATTTCCCCACACTTAATATCATCTAATGAGGCGTAGGATTGATCAATTGTGTTCTTCATCGCAGCACTGCCATTAGCCAAATTCACAGGAAAAACCGAAGTAGTTCATTCTAACAACAACGCCATATGATCCAGTTCGTTCTACGTATAAAGTCTGCTCCGATGATGACACCATATTGACTTTATAAAACGAGGGATTGATCAACTAACGATTACACTGCGTTTCACAAGAGAAGAAAACAATTTTAGGCGTAAGTTTTAGTGCTTTGTTTGGGTAAGGTTAGATTAATAAGTATAACTTAGGGTGGCATTAATAGTCGTCATCTCAAGCTCAAGCTCAAGTAGGTGATCTCAGAAAACAAATCAATCGAGCTTGAATAGCTGTCAGCATAAAAATAGCTTAAGCTTGACATTGACATTAGCCAAGGTCTCAAGTCGGCTAATGTCAATTTCAAGCTCAAGCTCGTGTCTATTAATATGCTGACAGCTACTCAAGCTCGATTGATTTTGTTTTCTGAGATCACCTACTTGAGCTTGAGCTTGAGCTAACAAATATTATTGCCACCCTTATTGTCTCTGAAAAAGCCAATCCCAAGCAAAGCAATGGGTCCATGGATGCGGATGGCTAGGGACCGTGAGAAGTGGCGCGAAGGGAAAAAGGCCTAGATATACCCAACAGTAGGCAGATATGGGCTCATGATGAAGCAAAGCAATGAACTTCCAGCATGCTTCTCTTGTGAAACAAGGGATATTCCGCGATATGGCCTACTAGAAATTCGGCCGGTTGTTTCATTGTAGATGTAGAGACGCGACATCAGTCACGTATGGCTGGTTTAGAAGACGATTTTTTATGCACTTAGTTGTAGTAGATATTATGTAGGCATGTTTTTTTAATGTAGTTGGATCTACCACAGTATACGATGCACATAGCCGTATTATACAGGGCAATTTTTAAATAGCTTCATTCCAAAAATACGTCAAATGTTCAATGTAATTTCCAACAAAGTTACAAACATAAAAAAAAAATACAATACTGTTTAGTGTTCTATTTACAATACTATTAATACATAAATTAGGATTTTACTTATTATATTGAAGGTTCAATAACTTACCTTTTTTCCAATAACTTACCTACCTAGGCAAACAGTGCTTTCACTCTGACCTACGAATTCAAGACCTTTTTCTACATGGTGGGATGAAATTCATGCCGGCAAAATTGCGTAACATAATTTCCACTTTTTAAAAGGAATAAGGTTGAAAATTGGAGCAAAACATACATAGTTTTCAATAAACTCCAATTTAGTCAAAGCTGAAATAAATATCTTTCAAAAAGATTATTGCAAAGGCACAAGATTGTGTTTTACGGCTCTTAATTTTGCGCCAGGCGTTCGCTACCCGAATTACCCGTTATTATATAATCGACGCCGAAGTTAGGAAGGCGGTAAAGTTGTTTTTATTAATTAAGTTACCTACTTAACCCTTTGGGGATTTTGATCAAATTATTGTTACTCAATTAACATCAGTTTCAACGCTTTTTGGTTAAGCACATAAAACGTGTCTAAATTGGCTTTTCTAGAGTAGGTAGTGTCTGTCTACCAAAGATTATCTGATAGATAACCTAACTGCTGAGTACAGTTCAATAAGCTTCGTTTTATAGAGGGCCTTGTCATCAGGTAAATGTTGACACTACGCATAAAGTTGGATTAATGGCTTCAGTTGTTTACATTTCTTGTTATAGCTTCTCCAAATATTTGATAAGTTAGGTACCTACCTAATAAATACCTAGGTGAGTATTTTGCTAGTTGAATAGACTACTGAGGAGCGGGTGATCATGCTCCTCACTATAAAGGGACCAGGGAAGCAGATGTTATGCTTGGGGACCGGCATGGTTGGAAGTTGTATGTGCTCAGCTGCGTTAGATATTTTGCTGGCGCAATGCAGGACTGTCTGTTACCCGATGCGGGAGTGGATACCACGTCTAAAACTAAGGCCTTTGCATCTACGTAATGAGATGATTTATGCAGCGTTCAGTGGCACCTTCACTCACACAAACTAGATGGGTGAAGTGAAGATACCACTCGGCGCTGCAGTGCCTGGAACATTGTTTAAATGGAGTAGGCTTCCCCAGCACCTATACCATCCTGACAGCTTAGCCGGCCTAGCCCACAGGAAAGACTAGTCAATAAGTGTGGAGACAACTAAGCCACGGGTTTCCTCACGATGCGGATGCCACATCTATAAAACTGTAATTTAAAGGTCGTAGACGCCTGCTGCTGGTAGTGAATAGCCCGCGCGCAAAGAAATTTTTTTATTTTTTATTTGAAAGCAGGTTTTTATAACGAGTGTTCTGAGAATATGTTTCTACAAAATCGGTTCAGCCATTTATGAGGTATGCTAATTTGAAGCTCAAATATCGGGTTTTTTTTTTAATTAGTTAGTAATTAGTTACACTTAATAGCTATGCATATTTTTCTTTTATGGGAGATCTAAAAAGATGCTACAAATCTGCCACCCTAGGCTTCAGCCTACTCAGCCTATTGGTAAATCCACCACTGGGTACAATGACCAAACGTACCGTCTCCTTGCTCCAGGTGAAGCGGTCCATAATGCTCAAGATGGCAGACGCGTGCACCTCCAGCTCCAAGCAGACTCGCTTCCACGAGATGCACGTGCAGCGACACAACAACGTCAGCATCCTCTACGCCGACATCGTCAACTTCACTCCGCTGTCGGAGAGACTCAGCGCGCCCGACCTGGTCAAGACGCTCAACGAGCTGTTTGGACGGTTCGATCAGCTTGCTCAGGTGAGGAACTTGAAGACACCGTCACAGAGGATGCTTAGACCGTCCCACGTCGCTCAACTACAGGGTGCACTCTAAGTCATAGCGAAACTTTAAGTAGGCTGTCTACTGATCAATACAAACAACTTTTACTAGGTGGCGAAAAAAATGGAGTGAAAAAAATATCAGCTGCTTGATACATTTGGCGCAGTACTGAGTCGACCTTTTGTATGGAACAGCTGATATTTTATTCGCTCCATTTTCTTCGCCACCTAGTACAAGTTGTTTGTATGGATCGGTAGACAGCTTACTTAAAGTTTCGCTATTGACTTAGAGTGCACCCTGTAGTTGAGCGACGTGGGACGGTCTCAGCATCCTTAGAGTGCACCCTGTAGATAGAGAGAGACGAGCTCCGGCGTACCTAAGGATCACGAAGTCTAACAATGAGGTAGGTCAGTAAAGGGGAAGTGAATGAATGAGGGAATGTCATAAATACCATTATGTCACTGTCATAAATACCATTATGTCACTGTCATAGCAACGATTTAAATTATAATGTATCCACAAATCTTTAAGCAAATTAAATTGATACTAGTGGTTCGCCCCGAACTATGAACTCGCGACCCCATATCTCAGCAACCCCTCGACCGATTTGGCTCATGTTCGAACTTAAAAATTCTCTTGGCCTCATTTACCTGCCTCCCAAATTTCATGACGATCCGACTAAATTTACTCAAGTTATCGTCGAACGAACATTCATACATACATACATACATACATACATACATACATACAAACGCCGGATTGTTCCAGTAGACTCGGAGAACTTCGCTCGCTTCGCTCGCTCGTTCAATAAGTAAGACACGCTTTAGAAAGCCAAGCTTTAATCTGCTCAAAGATTTGTGGATACATTAGACATTTTAAATCTTTGTTATGACAGTCGGTGAGATAATGGTATTTATGACAGAACTACTACCTGGTCTACTCAAATAAAACACCCCGGGCTACATCCGACCCAAAGGTCCCCAAGACGCTAGCAGCGTTTCCACGCTGAACCGCCAGGAAGATCCTCTGCATCAGATATGCCCCGGGCCTGGAGCGGTAGTGAAGCCCACATTTCAGTCATAAATTTTCTCGACACGAGCTCTAGAAACTGAATTTTCTGCGTCCACTAAAGTATTTATCAAGTGTGCATGTGCAAGGTAGGTAGCGACTTCGTCTTTGTCCGTGAAACTTTGTCTCTAGTTATCTCTGACAATTGTATCCATTGCACAGTGCTCATGGAAACTTCAGAAATTGTTAATTCAGTAAATGGCCTTCCATTGATTGCTGGAACTCATTGTGGAGAGAACTAGTTAAGTTTAAGTTCCATTCCAACTGAACATCGAACTGCAGTCATGGTGTACGAGCTTAGTTTTGCTGTGCAAGCTTATATAGCTGGGTTTGGTTTGTGTAAGCGGTACCTAGAGATAAGAATGGAAATGTCTGAATTTCAGCGGGAAATTTAGTTTTTAAAGAGGATAACTAATGCAGAACTTTTTAAATCGTTAGCTACAAGGTCCCACTAAAATAATGTCCAATGCCCATTGCGCATACATTTCAAAAGAAAAGGCATTTACCCAGCTAGTGGGATATTACACTTAAATAGGCGACTTCTTACTTTTTTATGACAATCAACACATATCTTTAAAACGCTACCGTCGGCAAAACGATAGGTATTTGTACTAACTAGGTAATTTTGTGATTTGTACCTTAAAATAGAAGGTATATTATAAGTAGCCAGATAAAGATGTCGGTGTATAATAGGTAATATCTTTACTCAGTCCTTCAGACTTAAGGCTGGAAGATAGTAGTGTGGCGGGAAATTCAAAATTTTCACAGTTTTTTACATTTTGTAGCTAAACTGAGCTATTTTTGTTCAGCGATTTTTCGTTCGCGAGCATAAAACCGTATTCTTTTCATTATTGTAAACAACAGAACAACAATAATTCAGCCGATTCTATGTTCTTGTCTACGACAAGTTTTTTGGGCAGTACCACTGCTTCGTAGACCAGAACACATAATCGGCTGAATTATTGTTGTTCTGTGGTTTACAATAATGAAAAGAATACGGTTTTATTCTCGCGAACGAAAAATCACTGAACAAAAATAGTTCAGTTTAGCTACAAAATGTAAAAGTCTGTGAAAATTTTGAATTTCCCGCCACCTTGCTATCGTCTACCCTTAACGTCTTTACATCCTAGCTCGGAATTTGTTAAGAAACTTTCAGTGCAGTCGCACGACCACTACAAAACGGGAAATTTAAATCCAACAAGTATTTGGACTGCCCTCCGGGTCAGCGGGATGCGACTAAAATCTAACACTATTTCGTTCTGTTGACTTTACACAGATTGAATTCTTAGATGGACCTTTTCAGCTGCTCAAAGGAAAAGTCTCTGACGGAATAAAATGCACGACATTTGAAAATATATCACTTGAATGTTACATTTTCGCGGGTGTGGATAAGTATCTACTTCAATGTGGTGTTGGTGAATGAATATGTATTGTTTGATACATTAAAAAATTTCAGGTCTAAAACTGATATACTCGTATTTCAAAATACATTGATTACTTTATTCCACTCTCAGAATAATCATGCATGCCTATTTTTTGTCATAGCATCAAGTGCAAAGAGTGTAAAGGATTAACTAACGCGCTGCATCATAATAATTATGAGCGCCATATAGAATACGACATTTCTCTACCACTCTTTTGATCTTAGAGCGGAAGAGACATAAGTCACGAGTTATGAGCGCTGACCTTGAATAGCCAATTTAGACGCGCAGAAGTCATTTTGTATGGCAGACAGAAGGCGATTGTATGCGCAGATAACCCCCACTACTTTCGTCGAGCAATTTTAATTTCGCAGTTGTCAGATTAAGTTTTTGGTTATGTATGACAAACCAATGGGAAACCCTTTACATATTTTTAAACTCTTCAAAATAGTTTGCAAATACAGAACACTAACCTTCCTAACTTATTCCATCTAACTCGAGGCTTCAGATTAAATCTAGCTGAGCCCTATACATACACGTGGGAAATAACGAGCTTTACTTGAAATCGATAAGTACTGTCAGCACAAATCCTCAGTAACTCTTTATTTGGATGGTATAATATTTTTATACAAGAATACATGAAAAATTGTTGAACAGTCTTTTACTAAGCAACCTAAATATTCTAAAACCATGAAAGTAAGCCGCGAGAATAAACTTGTAGTAGTAGATACCTATACTTACACAAATTATTATTATTGAACGAGCGAGCGAAGCGAGCGAAGTTCTCCGAGTCTACTGGAACAATCCGGCGTTTGTATGTATGTATGTATGTATGTATGTATGTATGTATGTATGTATGTTTGTATGTTTGTATGTTTGTATGTATGAATGTTCGTTCGACGATAACTTGAGTAATTTTTGTCGGATCGTCATGAAATTTGGTAGGCAGGTAAATGAAATTAAAAGAATTTTTAAGTTCGAACATGAGCCAAATCGGTCGAGGGGTTGCCGAGATATGGGGTTGTTAAGTTTATATGGGATGAGAGAGGGCGCCACTGCTGCCTCTCAGTAACAATAAAATAGTGCTAAAAAGTGATTTTAAAAGTGATAAAAACGTAAACATAATCAGTAAACAGTGAAAGCAGTGATAAAAACTAACAAAAGTGAACTATAAATACAAATTCTGTTTGGAAACAATATTGTGGATATCGGACGTAAAACTCAGTGGAAACAATAAAAATAAACTTTTACGGGTCGCGAAATAATTCGTAACAAAAACTCTATTTTAATCCAATAAATCCAAAAATTTTGCTAATTGCTAAGGTCCAAAGTACACCAGATTAGAAAATACAAAACAGCGCCATCTATTAAAAAAAAATTGTTATTCTACTTCCTAACAGAGGGCGTGACAAAACATTTTTTATCAGAGCCATCTAGTGTTCAAAATTATAAACCAAAAAGTCTTTATGCTCAACAATAGAGGTCGCTTTACTTCAAAACTACAAGAGAGTCCTATACAAAACTTAAAATGGAAGAAATACTAGATAAACTACAAAAAATCCAAAATGATCTAGAGGCACAAAAACTTGAAATAAGAAAAAGCGGCGAACAAGTTACAGAAAACATTCAAAGAATGTTTGGCGAAAAACTAAAAATGCTAGAAGAAAAATCTGAAAATCTTGAAAAAACGAGTGGAAAATCAAGAGCAAAGACTGTAGGGGTTGGTCCAATTCTGTACCTCCCGGGAACCACACGGGGGTTATTATTATAATTAGGTTTATATGGGGTCGCGAGTTCATAGTTCGGGGCGAACCACTAGTTATATAATTTTGTAAAATTAAGTAAGTAGAGTTTTTATCATATTGAACCTCAACTAGAAAAAATGTGAGCTCTTGCGTTTGCCAACTGTACAAAATTGCGAGACAGTAAGAGTTGATTGGAAAGCATCCGTGTGGAAACCCTCAACCAATGGCCCGTTATGAATGTAAAATAATGCATTTATAATGACATCCCTATGTGGGACAATCAAGTCACTTCTCATTGCAAAGGCGTATTCAATCTGAGCCATTAATTTAACACTGAGCTAGTGTATGTATTCTCTTAGATTAAACGCAATCCCGTTTTTAAATGTTAAAAAAAGAATAAGAACTTTTTTGGAGTAAATAAAACTGTTCAACTGTGCGGATTTTTTACAGAATAGGCCCTCAGATTGTATAAAACAGAGCTTTTAAAAGATTGTTCTATTTAGTGAACGGTTTAACTGTACTTATGTCGGTGTAGCCGACTATTTTCGGTTCTCATTCGGAGAGCTTGTGGAGTTGCAGTTGATGGGTGGGCAGCGGGATTTTCTTTGTAATTTTAGATCGTGGGTTTGAATTGATAACAATAAGGTACTAGCCAGCTTTGCTACAAATTTAAAAAGTCTTTGTGAGTTTAAAAAAATACTATCTTAGGTCAAAATTGTATTCTTATTTCTAAAATATTTCCATGCAAAGAAAGACTGTTTTTTGTTATCTATATGCATTTTAGTGTCTGTGTGTCGGTTTCGTCGCGATATTTGATTTGGTTTTCATTTCTACCGAAGTTTTTAGTTAACTTTCAGCGTACCTGTAATTCATTTTACAAACAAAGGGCCAACCGGCACCGGGGAATTTCCAGAACTTTCCTTGTCTCATGTGCTACCACATTGTCCTGCCTCGAGAGGGCGTCATGCACTGCACTCGTCTATATCCACCGATCACGGGATTTGTTTGTTTCCACGAATCCTTGCGTCGGTGGAGAAAACTCGGCGGGATCCGTGGATATGTTACCGGCCAAACCCGATTTCAGGATAATCTAGTTTCGCCCAGGCCGAACCAGTCTAACCTGAGCTCGTATGGACAAACTGGGATAGCCTAGGCCAAACTAGTCTAGCCGAAGCTTGTATAAACAAGCCGGTATTGCTTAGGCCAATTTAGCCTAGGCCCATCCAGTCTAGCCCTATGCTCGTATGAAGAAACCAGTTTAGCCTAGGCCAGCCGAATATAGAATGTCTTGTTATACAGCCGAATATAGAAGTCGGTTAAAAATAGGTACACTGTGCAATACCTACTGTGCATGTTTCCCAACTAGATGAATTAGTAAAATAAAGAGATTATCTTATTTTGCAATCGATAAGCCCACATTACAAGTGACTTTAGAACTTGAACCAATTTGGTTTAACCTTTTGCTTGAAGGGTGCATTGTAATTGAATTGGTACACTGAAGGTAGTTATGAAAGTTGTGTGTTTGTGTTCTGTATGTTTGTTTGTTTGTCTGTACAAATCGCAGTTGGGTAGACAAATTCAGCTGCTCTCGGTTCTAAATGTAATTATCTTGTTTGTGGGTAGCTGTGGCTATGGTGTTTTGGAGCTGCATGCATGTTGTTTTGAGATTGTAGTTCAAAATCGATAAAAATATGAATAGAGGGCCAATTAAAACCTGCTCTCTTGAATGTACAAATTAATCCCACCAAAAAACAAAATCTGAAAAAGATGCCAACTTGGCTACAAAATGATGGCTTCGCCCCTAAAATAGTTGACACCATAATGTAAGTTCGAAATCTGGTGCTAAGTTCGAAAGTTATAGGAATTCACACCTAAATTAAATTGCTATTAAGTATATTCATTGACTTAAAAACATTAACTTGAGACATGGACATTGGACAGACTAGACGAGAAATTTTAAGATTCTACCTGGCAGCAAAGAATATTGTGATTCTAATTCTAGAGGATTAAATTTAGTTCTCTGGTTGTTGGAGAAAAAACGAGGAAACCCCGGTTTTGTCCTTCTGCTGGGACGCCATCGACACCCCATTGCGTTACAGGCTAAGGCCCCAGTTTACTACAGAAGCTCTACCACGAGTTGCGTCCGGCTTCTGCGCGTAAGTCTCAACCAAATCGCTGGTCCCTATTAAGAAAGTCGGAACTACGTTTTTGTCATTTTTTACTTTTTTGCATCAGTATGTTAAAAATTCGAAGAGCTATAGGCACAACATTTTATTTTTGTGATAACTCGTAATATGAAGGAAATACCAGTAAAAAAAAAGTCAGTTGTAGCAATAATGTCCGTGCAAAAATGGCGGTAGTTACGTACCGCTTTTGTTAACCGGAGGTTGAGCGCACGGGCGTAGTCGTATGTACCATTACTGACAATTTTACTGGGGAATGCGCCAGCGCATAAATATTGGCAAAAGTGCTATTGGTTTTTTGTATTTTTGTGAAAAACGTATGAAATTACAATGTTACAATATTCCAATCTGAGACGGATAAAATAGTTGGTTCAGGTAGTTACAACATTATTATCTGAAACTTGATTTTTACTTTTGTTGGATATGCCACTAACGACATTGTTAAGTTATCACAAGTTAGGATGATTTGTTGCATCTGACTCAACCGACATTGTTTCATGTGATTGGTTAGGTTATCAATGCAGGATATGTCACTACCCACATTTTTTATTAACATTTAGGTACATTATTTCGCAGAATATGAATTAGTGTTAGGCGAAAATTTTAAATTATTAGTAGGTTACATTAAAATGTATGAGTTATTTATTTTGATTTTGCGTAGGTATGGCACATTATGCAGCGAATATCAAAGAACAAAGGGAAGGCCATTGATCCAATCTGTCACTTCCGCATGGGCCTCGTAGATCTTTTGGATCCCTCCTTCTATTGACCACTGCGGGCAATGGTCCGTGATATGGGACATGCTCTGCATCTCCCCGCAAGAGCAGTGCGGGTCCGTCCCAAATTTCCATCTGTACATCAGCTCAGCACATCAGCTACCCTGCGAAGTTCGGCACCTATTTATTTGAGTCCAGTATTTTCGATAGATGCCTGGGATTCGTACATTACGATCGGACACAAGAGCTCTATTTGTCACATCAGAGTCATTCCACCTTTCTGACCATCTTTCCTTGAGAGTTTTGTCAGCTTCTAGGGCTTCTGACGCCATCAGTCCAAATGATCTACGTGATTTGAGGCGCAGATCGCTTCTTGTGTGTTCCAGTTCTTGGTGTATTGGAAGCTGCGGCATTTGACTGATCTTGTCATACTCCTTTCGAACGCATAGCTCCCTTCTGAGGTCTGGAGGTAGGACGTGGCAAAGGACCGGAAGCCAAATAGTTGGTGTCGGCTGTACGGTGCCAGACATAGTCCTCATAGCACAGAGTTAAGCTCCAGATCGATTAGATTAGTATAGTGGCTGCTTGCCCACACTGGTGCACAGTATTCGGCTGCACTGAAGGCTAGAGCCAGCGTTGACGTGCGCAGTGTATTCGCATTGCTGCCCCATGAAGTTGCTGCTAGCTTCCGGATGAGGTTACATCTGGCAGAAACTTTCTTTTTACCTTTTCAAGGTGAGCTTTAAAGGCAAGAGTCCTATCAAGCGTGACTCCCAGGTATACTGGATTTGGGTCGTGTTTTACAGGCTCTTGCAGAAAACCAGATTCGCTTTCTCATTCGGCTTGTTTGTTGTTGAGAAGGAAACAGCACCTAGTTGTTTTCCGCGGGTTAGGTCTCAGAGCCCAGTTTGCGAAGTAGTGTTGCAGCTAAGCAATGTCCTCTTGTACGACGGTAGAGGCTTCATTTATCGTCGGGGCTTGTGCTGTTACTGCAATACCATCAGCATAAATAAATCGGCGCCCAGTCACCTCCGTTATGTTGCTTAGATAGATATTGAACAACGTGGGGGCTAGGACCGAGCCATGTGGGACATCGTTGTTTAGGGTCTTAAGGTGGCTCAACTTTCCGTCCATGCTCAGTTGAAATAGTCGGTTTGAGAGGATAGCGTCAAACAACTTCAAAAGCTGAGTTGAGGTCTACAAACACCGCTACAGTTTTCTGCTTTCTCTGGAAACCCGCTTCTATGTGTGATGTCAGTGCGACAACCTGATTGCTACAGCTTCGATTTGGGCGGAATCCTGCTTGGTCGACGGGAAGATGTAGTTCGACTTTTGGTGTAATGCGTGCGAGTAGGATTCTCTCGTACAGCTTGTAGGTGGTACTCATACAAAGGAGCGAAAAGGGTCTATAGCTAGATGGATCGTCTAGTTTCTTATCTGGTTTTAGCATTGCAACCACTTTTGCCGATTTCCACTATTTGGGGAGTTTGCATTTAGCGGTTATATCTGAGAAGAAGTCTGCTAACCACTTTTGTGCTAGGGGCCCTAGGTGCTTCAGAAATTCTGGTAGGATCTTGTCGATACCCTTTTTTTTTTTTTGCATCTCTTATGTCTCTGAAAACTTCAGGGATTCTGATGGGCTCTACGATTTCAGATTTAAGATTGCAGTTGTCCAGAAGATGGCCAAACTCCATTTTGACTTTATTTTAGATATCTTTTCGGATGTAGAGAGAGCTGTTAGGTAGCTCACACCTAATTCTTGTGTTTTATATGAGTACTTTTTGATTCGTTTAGTGTATCTGATACAGGAATCGATTTTTTACACTTTTCTTTGCGCGCGGGCTATTCACTATGCAGATGCGACCTAGCAATTTTTTTACAATTTCAATTAAAAATGTAGTATATGCCACATCCTACTTAAAATGTAATGAGTAACCCAAACAAAAATGTCGCATGTAGCACATCCGACAATTTTGTTCTATTTTTGTCCGAGTAATATTGTCACTAATAGCTTTTCTCAAAAACTACAAAATATTATAACATAAATTAATACGTAAAAATTGACGAAGAACTATCCAAGTAACATGCAGTGAAAATTTCAGAGTAATAACTTGTTACTTAGGTTTTATCTTTAAAATTAACTTCAAACTGCTCTCCTGTAAAGTTGTCATTTTGTAGTTCCGACTTTCTTAATAGGGACCAGCGAAATAGTCCTGACTGTCACACTAACGTGCAGTAAATAAAAGCATCTAGATATTTCCTGACAGGCCACTTTGCCGAGCGTTTGCGAACGATAGTGCTCTCCGAAGTACACACAAACGTAGTATCCCACTCCGCAGCTTTGTCGATATGAGAAACATGGGTTGAATGGTCACTTCAGCCATCGAGTGTGAGTGAAGGTGCCACTGAATGATGTCATCATCTTATTACTTCGATGCACTTGCCTTAGAAATGTTTCCCTCTCCGTGCCGTTTTTAGGACTGATAAGTAAGAATTTTAGACGCATTCGTTGTAGACAAAAAACAAAACTATGTCGATTTTAGGGATACTGCCCGGCGTATCCAAAATATTGGACGGTGGTAGTCTTTAGGTACAACAAACGCATCTAATTCCAGAATCTACCTTGTCCAGCAAGCGTAGCATAATGCTCAGTTAGGCAGTACGTACATAAGGGGGTTATAATTTTTTGCATCTCACTCTTTTGTTTGACGTAGAGCGGGATAGCTAGAGTTATAAACCCATGGATGGATGGCTCGCCCATGCCTTATGCTACGCGAGCGGGCAAAAGTAGACAAGTGTCAAAAGGAAGAAAATACCTACTCTTGCTACTCTATGCTACGTCCTACTCTACAGCGCTAAAGAGGCACTTTTAATTTTATTTTCATTGACATCGTCTATTGTTCGATTAATTACTGCTGATGCACTTTTAGCACTCTCCTATAGATGAAGCTTTATTGCTGTAGCAGCAGTCGGGACACTTTGGTTGGCTTTATTTTACGCTGATAACATGACATTCTAGTTCAATTAATACCAAGGCTAGGTTCTGAATATACAGGGTGATTTTTAAATAGCTTTATTACTACAGGGTGCACTCTTAGTCGATAGCGGAACTTTAAGTAGAAGAAAAAAATATCAGCTGTTTCATACAAAACGACTGTACTGCGCCAAATGTATGAAACAGGTGATATTTTTTTCGCCTCCTATTACAAGTTGTTTGTATTGATCTGTAGACATCCTACTTAAAGTTTCGCTATCGACTTAGAGTGCACCCTGTAGAACATTTCAATTTCTAAGTGTGATTTGCATAAGTTGTTGTTCTACTACTTTTCGAATAGCGATTCTTTTTATTTATCGAATGTTTATTTTTCTTTAAAAGTTTGAATTTGTAACATTTCAGCGCTGCCTGCGCGACGCGTTTACGTACCCCTCCACTTTCTACCACCTTTCCAGCCTCTCCTGCTCCTTTTTGATACTCCGCGTTGAAAATAAAAACAAATTTTTCGAATAAAATACGCTTTCAGCAAAGTCGTTGAGCAAAAGTTGTTGATAATCACATTTAGAAGTTGATGTGTTTTAAAATTTTAAATAGGCATAAAGCTATTTAAAAATTGCCCTTTAAATATGCTTGTAAGTGACAGTATCAGTAAATGTAGTGAACACTGTATATGTATGAGTTTTTTTATTTCTAATGAATAAGTTTTTCTGTAGGTAGGAATTTCTGTACGTAGTTAGGTAGGAGGTTTCTGTAGGGAGAAAAGAAAAAGCTACTTTTTTCGTATTCAAGTGATTTTGACCTCATCGAAAAACTTTTCCTTTACTAAAGGCCCAGCATACCTAATTTTAATCTTCAAGTCTCTCAGCATCGACTAGATAGAAGGATTAAAAAAGTACAAAAGAGAGCTTGCTTTAAGTGGGTAAATGTGGAGACTCTACGACTGATACAAATTTTCTTTTCAGGAGAACCAATGCATGCGGATCAAGATCCTAGGTGACTGCTACTACTGTGTGTCGGGTCTGCCGGTGTCCCGACCCAACCACGCTTACAACTGCGTCAACATGGGCTTGCAGATGATCGACGCTATACGGTTAGTGTCTCTACACCAGTTGTTCCCAACCTGGGGGTAATTACCCCTGTAAGGGTAAAAGTGCTTTCTTGCGGGGGTAATTACGCAAAGTAGTACTCCTACCGCGAGTGACAGCGCAAGGTGTCCGCCTTTATTGAGATTCTTTAAGATTGAAGTACCTAGATGAATTTTCGGGCGCGCTAAGCGCGTCTATTTGACGAACAACTATACGAAAATAAAGAAAAAACTTTAGAATAGGTACAGAGCAATAGAAACCAGCCTTCAAATCAAGCAATCATAATCACTTAAACTTTCGTAAGCACTGCACATTTTGTATTTCGTAAACGGTTAAACTTACTTTTATTATGTCGGTGTAGCCGACTAGTTGCCAAGAGAAAGTAGCCAAAACACTCAAACGAACGACACCGTGAGTTTCGCCTGTGTGACCATACCCGACCTGTTTCGCGACGAAGGACATATTAATCCTGCTGTGAGAGGGCGGGCGGACGCGCCCCCGCTGCCGCCCCCGCCCCTTCACCCGCACCGGAACTGTCAGCGCGCGCGCGGCGCCTAGTGACACGCAGTCTGAGACTGGCCACGGCGTCGCGAGGGCCGTCTCAGCTCCATGATTAAGGTCTCCGAATGAGAACCGAAACTAGTCGGCTACACCGACATAATAAAAGTAAGTTTAACCGTTTACGAAATACAAAATCATAATCACATTATAGCAAAAAAAATGTTGCCCTAAAATGTAAGAAAATAATTAACTACTATTGTTTAATGGGATAACATTTTGAAGGCGGTAAGATCAGTTTTCCTTGGAGGTCAAAGGGGTGGCCGGACTGAAAAGGTTAGGAACCACTGCTCTACACGGATTCCCATTAACTACACAAAACCTCATAAAAACTAAGTGGGCAGGACATCTGGCAAAACGTACTAATGGCAGATGGACAAAGTCCATTACGGAATGGTGACCCCGAGAGGGGAAGAGATCGGTTGGCAGACCACCAACCAGATGGTCCGACGACATAGCCCAAGTAGCCGAAAAACAGTGGTTGCTCCTGGCACAGGATCGTGAGAGGTGGCGTGAGCATGAAGAGGCCTTTACTCAGCAGTGGGTGCTAACAAGCTGATAATGATGATTATGGTGAAAAAGTGAAAAAAATTGTGTCGCCACGCTGCTATCGTTGGAACTTAATGTTACTTGCTTAATGCAAATATTTCACGTCGGATTCATTTCGCGTCGCGAAAGAAGTCGCGGTGCGCATCATAGACGGGCTAGTGAGAGAAGATGCAAATGCCTAGGACCCGGTTTCTGAATTGAGAATTTTACTAAGCAAATACTTACGTATCGCTCTGTCGCGTTCTTTTGTGAAAAATCTGCAGAGACAAAACAATACTTATCTATTACTAAGTGAATTGATAAATATCAGAAAATTATCCGATATTAAAAATATTAATAAAAAAATAAAAAATAAATTTAAACATTTATAATAAGTTGAAAAAATTCACTCGGGAACAACTTCAACTTCAACTTATTATAAATGTTTAAATTATTCCCTAGCACGGGTTAGTGCTTTAGAAAAAACAAAGAGTGGTAAAAAATAAATTATTGAACAAAAACATTATAAAAGTTATTGATATTTTTTATTAATTATCAATTTATTATCTTACCTATTTGCTTAGTGAATTTCTCAATTCAGAAACCGGGCCTAAGTATATTTTGGTAGGTTCGTCCGCGAGGCGACGGGCTTCAACGTGGACATGCGCATCGGCATCCACACCGGCAACGTGCTCTGCGGCGTGCTCGGCCTGCGCAAGTGGCAGTTCGACGTGTGGAGCGATGACGTCACACTCGCCAACCACATGGAGTCCGGAGGGATCGCTGGGTGAGTGCTGTCAGGCCCGGATCTACGGGGGGGGGGGGGGCAAACCGGGGCACCCGCCCCAGTTTCAAGGGGCGCCAAAATCAGCCCCTGACCTAGAGGCGGCTAAGTCAAAGAGCGGCAAATTCAAGCCATAATTATTTTAGGGTTAATCTGTAATTTTGACGCGCGCCTTTTTTACTTGGGCCAATATTGATAAGTGTGGTTTTGAACTTTCAAACAGTGATAGTACTGGTCAATAGTCAGACAGGGAAACTTGATCTGAAAAGGGGATTTGTAGCGGATTTAGGGTAGGAGCTAAGGGACTCAAATCTTATTATGTTTTGCTTTTATTTAAGAAGAAAAGATTTTAGAATTTTAGGTTACCCCCCCTCGGATATCCTAGATCCGGGGCTGAGTGCTGTAATTACAAATATATTATGTACTCTAATAATATAAGTATAACTTCTTCGTCTTTTGGTGCCATCTCCTATTATTACGGCCACTTCGGCCCGTGATGTTGTGGCTCGAAGGAGTTGTATGTGGCTTGTGTTAAACCTTGCTTTGTAAGATTGTGGAGCCATGAGCTGGGTTAGCATAAGGTTGGGTTAGAGCGTATCCGTGGGTTTATAATTCTACGTCGAACTAAAGAGTGGGATGAGTATAGTTATAACCCCCTTATGTACTGCCTAACCCAGCCCTATGCTACGCTTGCAGGAAAAGCTGAAGAGGTGTTAAATAGTGAAGGGGCACGAAAGCAGGCAGCGCCGAATTGGTACAAATGCAAACCTTTAAAGACTGAGAAACGTTCATTAAAATTTAATTAAAAGTATCGAACTTTTCGAAAAGTCGTAGAACAAAAGTTGTTTGGAAATCACATTTAAAAGTTGACGGGTTTCAGGAACAAAGCTATTTAAAAATTACCCTGTGGAGGTGAAATAAATGCTTTTACCTGTATAATAAAGTTGGTTCAAAAACTAAAATGTCCTGCGTCGCATCGATAAAAGCTTTTAACGTTAAACTAGTTAGGTGCATTTCTGTATAATGGAATAAAATTACAAACATTTATACAAATTAACAATGTTTTATAGGTGCCTAGAATATTATTATGGTTAGGAGGGTATTATATCGATCTACATTAGAAGTGAACACAAATATGTAGAGAATAAATGCTAAGCTATTATTTCGTATATTGTTTATTCTTGTCGGATTTGAAATTCTTTGTAATGTTGGGTTTGCATGTAGTAACTATGAGTAAGTAGCTAACATTTATACATACTTCTAAGTTCTAAGTACTCTAAGTATGGCGTTGGGTGACACTTCTTTATGGGGTTCGTTAAAGAGAACAGCTTTCTGAAACTTTTGTGTTTTTAAGGGTTCCGAATCTCAAAAGCGAAAACGGAACCATTAGACTCTAACTCTAATGATTAGAGGATCAATCGTGCGCGTGCGACTGTCTGTCTGTCCACAGACCCAAAAGTAAGAATTGTCTCATTAAACCACCTTTGCGGAACCCTCTCCACGCGAGTTTAACTGACTTATTAATTAATTACTAAATTAGTTAGTCCATTTCTTGTCATTACATAATCGTGAGCTTATTGTAAGTAACAATGAACAATTAAACGATTTTTTCATAGTAGCGTGAACATAAATCAGTTGGCATCAAGCGCATTGTGATACATATCAATGAAATCCTGGTTTTCACTCACATGTCTCATACAGTTGGCATTGTCATTCTTGATAGTACACACCGGTACCTTACCATTATATTTATAAGTATTGTACTGAACTCCGTACGATTTCAACTCAATTAGCAGTTCTTTTAAACAACCACATTGCCATGGATTGTCATTGAAATAGAACTTGGTCAGCTTCGCACCAGAATTCCGTAGTTCTAACACGAAATTTGGTTCCAAAAATGAGAATTTATTGTGAGAAAGATTCAAAATTTTTAGAGCTGTTCCCCTGTAAGCGTTTAGTGGAATGTATCCCAGTTTATTGTAAGATAAATCGATTATACCTAAGTTAGGAATATTCTTAAATAGATTGTCCGGGATCGTCTGTAAGTTATTGTATCTCAAAAGTACTTTTTTAAGCTTTTTTAATGGCTTAAAAACATCTGCGTTGATACTGCTTATAGAATTAGAAGTAAAATCTAATATTTCTAAATTATCCAAATTGATTAATGTTGTGGCATCATTCAAGTTATTTAATTGGTTTGTAGATAAAATGAGGTGCCTCAACGTATGTAAGTTTGGTTTTCTGAGAAAACTAGGGATGTTCTGTTTCAGGAAGCACCTATCCAAATTCAACATTTCTAAAGATTGGAATGAGTGGAGAAAAATATCTTTAGAGTCCGACATAACGTTTCTAGAGAAATCTAAAAATCGTATGTTTTTGCTTTGGTCAAAAATATATGGATCCAAGTTGCTTCCTTGTATAAGATTATTAGACAAGTCGACGTGTTTTAATTTCCTCAAAGGATCGAAAGCCCCTAAAACGATGTTTTTAATTTTATTGCTCCTTAAATCAAGCACTTCCAAATTTGGGTTTTGATCAAAAATACCCAACTCCAAATTAGAAATCAGATTAAGCGACAGATTTAAATAAGTTACTTGTTGCAAACCATCCAAAACACCCAATGGCAAAGTCTGAATCTTATTGATGGAGAGGTCGATGTACTGTAGAGAGGGTAAGTTCTCGAACGATTCCAGTCTGACTTCTTTAATCCTGCATTCTCGCAGGGTTATACCGGTAGTTCTATTATTGTCTGACACAAGGCGTCTTCGTAATGCATAGTCTTCTGAGCCAGCTGTACACACTACGTCTTTCTGCTGAGGTCCTAGAGCCTTGCACTTTGGTTTTGATTCCACTTGACTGATTAGAGCACAAAGGAAACCAATCCAGATTACTCTCCGCAACATGTTTATTCTTGCACGGTGTAACACAAAAACTTAGTTTTCCATTTTGGTTCCTTTTAAGGCTGTAATATTCGTTACTGTGGTGCACAATTTTACTGTAAAACAAAATGAAATCCATTTAATTTCATTGGCACTAAAATAAAAATTACTTATATTCACTACCAGTTGGGTAGGTACTGCAACATAAACTTAAGTAACTTGTTTATATCTTAGAAGGAACCACAATTAATATATTGCACTCACATACCTATTTATTTCACCAAAGTCACAATACTTTTGACACTTTATCATTGTTTTTGCGATAAACAGTGACCTCCCCAGCCTCGTACACACAAGCGATTCAACCGACCAACTGTAGCTGTATGTGCCACCCAGTTCTTCATAACGAGTTGTGTGTGTAGGGAACGAGTTGTGTAGGGATTTTCCCAGATTATAAACTGTTGTGTTTCAAGTATTCAACGCACACTCCCAGTGCTTGTAACATGTAGGTACCGTTTTACTTTCGACTACCTTTGACGTCAGAATACGTGCCTACTCCAACGGTCTTGACATTGAAAGAAACACAAACTTGGATGCCCAAAAGTTAGGGGACATAGACGAAATTAAGAGTAGGGCTTCTACATTGAAAGAAACACAAACTTGTATGCCTAAGTTAGGAGATAGAGACGAAAATATGGAGAGTAGGGCCTCTACATTGAAAAAAAAAAAACACAAACTTGGATGCCTAAAAGTTAGGGGATAGAGACGAAATGGAGAGTGGCTTCTCCGATAAATGGAGGTTCGCAACGCCAATCTCTCCATACTCACTTTAATAAATAACCTTTGTTGGCAACGTTTAAATAGCTTTATTTCTTAATCACGTCAACTTTAAAATGTGATTTCCGACAACTTTTGTTTTACGACTTTTCGAGTAGCTCGATACTTTTTATTTATTGAACATTTCTTTTTCTTTAAAGCGCTGAAAGGATACAAAAGCCTCCACTCTCTACCACCTTTCAAGCCTCTCCTGCCCCTCTACCCTTGACGCATTCTTTTCAATAAGGCAGAATTTACAAAATTCAATATTTCACGAATTAAGACTCATTTTATATTGTTATTGTACAAAATAAAACATAAAACATTACGAAGTATATAAAATCAAAGGATGAGTATGCGATGTATAATACAAATTCAAACTTTGTAAATATGAACGCAATGGCGTAAAAGGTAACCCCCCCGTTTCCACATGTGACGCAGCGGCGCAAATAAAAAAAAAACAAAATTTGGGGTTTTAGGAATAAAGATATTAAAAAATTACCCTGTATACCTTTGAGAGAAGCCTAACACTCAATCTCACCTCTGCTAACAAAATTTTATGCACTCAAGACGCTAGGTAGTCTTGGTCAAATCGATAGAGTTTCCAGCACAGTGTTAACTTTTGGAAACACTACCCTAATCTGCTTTTTTAAACTTACATGGTTTTCAGACATACCTAATTATTGTAAGAAAACGGGATTCTTACCACGATATTTTTTTTTGGAGTTCAAGAGTTTGGAGATCAGCAACGGTGCCGAAATATCGGGGACTCCGAACAAAATAAATCGTGGTAAGAATCTCGTTTTCTTACAAGAATTACTACCCTAGTCGCTTACATTTCAGGCGGGTGCACATAACAAAGGCGACGCTGCTTCAACTGGGCGATAGATTTGAAGTGGAACCAGGAGATGGGATATCCAGAGAAGGCTACTTGGCTGACCATAAAGTGGAAACTTATCTGATTATACCACCGAAGGTAAGAATGTAGAGATTTTTTTGCTCGTTTTTGCTCGATGGTATTGATAACGACAATAAGTAGACGCTTGAAATATTCTGTAAATATTTAGTAAAATACCACTTTAAAAATAAAGCATTGTAACACGGAACACGGTCAAAGAAACCAACATCTTAAACTGGAACGCATTCATGGCAGCGTGTCTAGACGCGGACCCTCACGCACACCACCACAGCCGACGGCCTTTATAAGCAAGATCTCGAGCTCTGAAATTTATTCCACCGCGGCGATCCGCGAAAGGAACACCTCTCCTGCCTACCTACCCTCACTCCCTGGGCTCCTGCCGTGGCCATCCACGTGGAGTCCGCCCTTCACCAGTCCACTGCCGCGGCTACCCGTGTGTGGTTCTGGTCTCCTGTCTCCTGCCGTGGTTATCCACGTGGAGCCGCCCTTCCTCAGACTCCGGCCGTGGCCATCCACGTGGAGCATCCCACCTTCTCCAGCCTGTGGAGTCGCCCCCAGTCACGTCACCTGTTGTAACTCATTTGCAATAATAAAAGTCTCATCTCCGTGCATCACAAGTGAAGTTTTCCTTTACTACAGCATTAAATTAAAATAAAACAAATATTTAAGGGGGGCATACAACAGACATAATTTTTTTGCCGTTTTCATAGATAATGGTACGGAACCCTTCGTGCGCGAGTCCGACTCGCTGGCTGGTATTTTCTTGTAAGTATAGTATACGTATGCGAATTAGGTACACATCTTATATTTACGTTAGGTACGTGCATCGAACATACATGTAAAGGTAGATTTGATTTTGACTGTGCATTGACAAAGTTACGTCGCCAAGTGACGATCAATGACCATCGTAACCAATGAGATTTTCGACGGTTATTTAACACATTTAGGGTGGTATTAATAGTCGTCACTCGTCTGAGATCACCTACTCGAGCTCGAACTCAAGTAAGTGAACTCAGAATAATCAAATGCTAATTTCAAGCCTTGGTTAATGTCAAACTTGAATAGCTGTCAGCATATTAATAGACACTATCTTGAGATTAACATTGACATTAGCCAAAGCTTGACATTAGCATTTGACTTTTCTGTGATCACCTACTTGAGTTCGATCTTGAGTTCGATTTTGAATAATATTTTATTACGCAATGGTCGTGTAACGCACAGAAGTTATATTGCGCAAGCGTAGGTATAAGTTTATTTAATTAAAATAATATTAAAATTAAATAATAGCAACAATGTTAATTAATTAATCTTGAAGTGCCGATGTTTAGAATACATTGCGGGTTGCAATTTTAACGTCATTTTTTGTAAGAATTATTCATATTTTGATATGGCTTCTTGAGGAGATATGTTAAGAACTAGATACTGAATACATTTCTGCAAAAAAAAAAGCTTTGAAAAGTCCGACTTTGAACCTTATTATCTCGGAAACCTTTGATTTCCCAGGCATAGTTCCTTGAGAAAAAATGTTCATAATGATGAGGACAATACTTGGTTTCCCGCTTTGTTGGCGGTCTTTTAACACCCTGTATAACGGGCCACAGACAAAACAACCGCTGTGAAAAAAATCCTCTGTAACGATTGGAGTATCGTTTTACACATAGAGTGGCATCTATTCGATCCAAGGCGCGACAGGCGCTCTAATTCCGCCGTCCATAGGTATGATTTGTTGACAGTCACATTCGATCACCAATCTCTGGTTCCCAGCGCAATCATGTGAAGTGATATCCAATACGACAGACGTGTATTGCCAATTTCTTATGAAAGCTAAACTTACAACCCTACATCTATACATGTAAAATACTAGTGGTTCACCCCGAACTATGAACTCGCGACCCCATATCTCAGCAAACCCTCGACCGATTTTTGGCTCATGTTTGAACTTCTTTGCCTCATTTACCTGCTTACCTAAATTCATGACGATCCGACTAAATTTACTCAAGTTATCGTCGAACGAACATTCATACTACGTACATACAAACATACATAGGTACATACAAACATACATACAATATACATACACATACAAACGCCGGACTCTGAGAACTTCGCTCGCTTCACTCGCTCGTTCAATAAAGGTCCTGCCGTACCTACTGAGGTCATTATTGATCCTATTAATGCAACTAATGTGATTAGCCCCTAGCTATTTTGAAGCTATAAATATTTCAGGAATTTTAATGCTACAATGTTTTAATTGTAAGTTTAAAATACTATTAGATTACGAATAAACAACTCCATCATCATGTTTTCATCTTACAGAATCTTTAAACATTATTTAAACATTAGGAACCTACATACTGTCGGGCACACGCTAGGATTCACTTTTTGCCCTTATGTCGCGCACGCCTTTTTGTCCTTCAGTACCTATTACAGTAAAAAGTAGAGCGAAGCTTGATTTTTTCGAATCCTTATGTACACACGACAGCACGTCGACCCTTACACGCTAGCACTCTACTCGGTTACGTTACGGGCGAGTTTACAACAAAAGTGTACAGTCTCACGTGCTGTCGTGTGTACATAATTGATTTAATGAACTTCACCGATCTTGACTCTACATAATCGACTGTAGACTGCAATCAGAATTTCAGTGTTTTTCTCATACCAAAATAGGTAGGTTGGTTTGTTGGATTACCGAGAAGTTTCAAAACTGTATTTTGAGAAGACAGTCAAACAAGGGCTGTCACAGCTCAGATTTCCTTTTCTTTTGTCTCAGTATCTCATTCTCTACAGGGTGCACTCTAAGTCGATAGCGGGACTTTAAGTAGGCTTTCTACTGATCAATACAAATAACTTGTACTAGGTGGCGAAAAAAATGGACCGACAAAAATATCAGCTGTTTCATACATTTGGCGCAGTACTGAGTCGACCTTTTGTATGGAACAGCTGATATTTTTTACGCCTCATTTTTTTCGCCACCTAGTACAAGTTGTTTGTATTGATCAGTAGATAGCCTACTTAAAGTTCCGCTATCGACTTAGAGTGCACCCTGTAGACTAGAAACAACCTCTAAACATTCCTAACAAGCCAGTGCAATTAAGCCGACTCGATCCCTAAAAGCGGCTTTGATCTCAATATTATTGTATTACTTAGGTACCTACCTACTATTACCATAACCGAGTTATCTTGCCTTGGGAATTCACGGCATTCCTGTGCCCTATTATCGACTTTAGTCGAAAGCAGGTACGTGCCAAAATAAGGGCTTTCTAAAAAGCATCCAGGCACAAAGATACCGAACAGATGGCCATGCTTTAGGACCGCTGGAGGATGCACTGAAAGACTGCACTAGATGAAAGCGTATCTATAGATAGACAAGGCAATAGCCGCCGTCGCGTCTGTGTGTCACTCATGACAATATGACTATTTATTAGCAGTGCCTTCGAACGATTCTGTGCGTTCCCGGCAGATGAGTTTTTATGAGGGGCAATAACAATGTGGAAAGTTGTACGTACAACCTGGTAATAAACTTGTAATAAACGATCACGCATAGACGCGCTGAAAGACATGTGAAGATTTTTTTTTTTTTTTTATTTATTTTATTTAAAAACTTACTTATTCTATCATTACAGGTGACCCTATTGCGAGAGATAAGCACACACTTACTTAACCTAATAAAATAACACTTGGCTATGTCTATATATACAATTAAGTGTTATTTACATTAAAAAATAATAATAATACAGGACATACTTATTAACATTACCTACAGGTAATTTAATTATTATTGTTGTAGCAAAGCACAAAAAGAGTTGATTTTGTGAATTCATTCAGAGAGCAGCAAAATATATCGGTAGTCTGTGATACACTATTGACTGTGTGCAGTGCGCGCGTGAGTGGCGCCTCCATCAACAGGTTGGTGGTCGCGGATGGTGTATAAAGCAGCTCCGGTCTACGGCGGCGCCACACGTAGTTGTCTGGCACGCACAGGTTGAGCGTCTGCAGCACCGCGGGGTTGCAAACTATGCCACGCAGAAGCTTTACTATGTAACTAGCTAGAGATAACTCCCGCCTTACTCCAATATGTATGTGTATGACGCACGGATGCGTTGAAATTTGAAAGCCACCTAGCGTACGTCGGTAGGTAATCGTATGAGGTAGTGGCCACCCCTAGTGTCAGAGGTTTTAGGCCGCCCAAAGGGCCTCTGACATGGCTTAAAGATTGTTATTAATCAACAACAACCGCGACCAACGGTTTAACGTGCCCTATTATATTTTAATACCATCTTAGAATCGTAAACCATGTTTCTTGCAAATAAATTCTTATAAATTAGCATACGTGTGGTCTGTATACTATGACGCATTAACGCGTCAAGGGCAGCAAATGTGTTATAGCTATTGCAGATTTTTTTTTCAAGAAGTCAGAGGTTTATCTCCAGAGTTAATTCCAGAAAAGCACCCCAGAGGCTGCTGAGATAAGGCAGTGAATTTACCAGATAGGGATCTGCGCCAGGTTTGTTATTTGCGGTAAAGGCTACGCCCCGGCCTTGTTTGGTTGGTTGGAAAAGGTGTCGGAATTAGCGGCTTCCAGCTTAAGGATATCAGTTTATTGTTCTGGGCCACCCGACCTTTGGGGTTTAGGGTACCTACCTATCTTATTCAAACCGATAGATACGGTACTAGGTAGTAGGTACATAAAATATACAACAGCTCGTTGACGCTTACACGCTAGTACTTTACTCGGTTACGTTACGGGTGACTTTACAACAAAAGTGTACACTCTGACGTGCTGTCGTGTGCGCTTATAGTCTGTGTACTTTTGGGTTTCGGCTCAGAGCTACATGGTATAATTTTGTATTTTCAAGCACGGGTTAGTGCTTTAGAAAAAAACAAAAAGTATTTATTGTTATGTTAGGTTAAGGTTCCCTGTATACTAATGTTAGGGTGAGTATTAAAAAAAAATAGAAGTTAAAAACTAAAACCCGACTACTAAAAGGCTAGTAGTAGTCGGGTTTTAGTTTTTAACTTCTATTTTTTTTTTTGAGCTTTTTAGTAAGTCATTTTGGACGATCACCAAGAATAGAACCAAGAAGGGCAAAAAAAACACATTTTTGATTTTTTTGTTCTATTTGTTATGTTGACGCTACATGTGTCTTACATTTTTGAAAAGGTCTTTTAAAGCCCTTTCATTTGATTCCCATGACGATGGTATCCGATAATTTTTATTTTTAGGTCCACCACTTTAGGGCGCAGCACAGCCGCCATCTTGATTTTTTTCAAAATTAAACTATCCTATGTTACCTGGGTGATTAAGACAAATCCAACGACACCTCATTTGTTGAAATCGGCCGAGTAGTTTAGGCTCTGCGAGGGAACAGATGAACACACAAACATACATACATACATACATACATACATACATACATACATACATACATACATACATACATACATACATACATACATACATACATACGCTGCTAAAATCATAACCCTCCTTTTTGCTTCGCGTAGTCGGGTAAAAATATACGTACGTCAGAACACTTTTGTTGTAAAGTCGCCCCTAACGTATCCGAGTACAGTGCTAGCGTGTAGGCGTAGACGTGCTGTCGTGTGTGTAAGTCGGCCACACGCTAGGATACCCCTTTTTGTTCGATTGGCGCCCTTGTGCCGCGCGCGGTAAGAGCTGCCATGGGGTATCTGTGACTGTGGCCGACCATACCTACCTACTTTTGTCACAATGTTTCTTTATTTTCCTTGCAGAGACCACCAGGCATCTCCGAGAACGGCCGCCTCTCCGTCTGCACGGTAGACCGCAAAGCTAGCATCGTGAGCTCCATATGTATGGACGCTTCACCGACGACACACAAGGACAGCATCTCGCCCGCTCCCTCGCAGCACAGCTTCGGCGCCTCAGAGCAGGATAGCATGAATACCAATAGGGTATTCAGGTCTGAGTCCATCAGGACCGCGGCTGGAGGTGACCGGTCTAAGAGTAGCATCTCTCCCGCTCACTCGCAGCATATCTTCGGAGCCTCAGAGCAGGAGGGCACGAACATTATGAATACCAAGGTGCTGAGGACTGAATCTGTGCGGACTAATGCTGGAGGTAAGTTAAAGATAATCGACAGTTAACAATCTTTTAACCTCTACTATAAGTAGTTGCACGTCCTACATGTTGTAGAAATATTTAAGGAGGATCAAAATCTTCATTGGTAGAGTTAAAAAAGTTTCGGTAGCGTAACGAAATGGTAACTAGTTTACCAAATAAGGTACCTAACTAGTAACGAAATAAGGTACCTACCCATAGTTCGATAATTTTCCAAGGAAATAACTTTTAAAGTTGATTTCAAGTACTTGTGGTTCGCCCAGAACTATGAACTCGCGACCCTATATCTCAGCAACTCCTCAACCGATTTGGCTCATGTTCGAACTTAAAAAATCTCTTTACTTCATTTACCTGGCTACCAAATTTCATGACGATCCGACTAAATTTAGTCAAGTTACTTATCGTCGAACGAACATTCATACATATACACATACAAACATACATACATACATTCATACATACAAACATACATCAAACATACAAACGCCGGATTGTTCCAATAGACTCGGAGAACTTCGCTCGCTTCAATAAAGAAAGCCCTTCCGAGCCAGTGAGATAAAAAAGTGTGGTAGGAAAAAGAAAAAAAAATGTCTAAAAGTTATTGAGAGTTATTTAGATTGTAGATTGTAGAGTCAAGTGAGTGTAGTTCCCGCTTTTCAGCGATTAAAAAACAACCGGCATATTATTTGGCTTGCCTCTTCCTTCATCATTGTTATCCTCTTGTCATAAGCTTATGACCTCAGTCTTTGCACGTCCTGAGCAGCCCCCCTTGACGCATTTTTCCAATGCGGCCGCATTATGGCGCAATTTACGAATATTTATATTTTACAAATTATGACCATTTTGTGTTTTTATTGAATAAAACAGCCTAACCTTTGAATAAACATTACAAAGTATTTAAAATCAATGCGATCAATCAATCAATGCGAATTCAAAGAGCAATTAATTTTAAAAGTTTTTCAATTTGATCGCGCAATAGCGTCAAGGGTAACCCCCCAGGAATAAGGACGGGCGTGACACAAAAGATCCCACTTGGTCGAAGTGTCCCAGCCTGGCCCCATATTAATAAGATAATATTATTATATCTTCTTGTCGGTGCAGCATTCTCCATGTACTTCGATCACAGGCTAGTTCCTTGTCAAAACCAAAGGTATCATATTATTCCAAGCCATCTTTCTTCCATTCCAGAACTAAGTCGCCGCGCGTCAGTTCGAGTCGACGGAGCCAAGACTGTAGCCTTCGAGATAGGCGGGGAAGCCATGCTGAACGGGTCAGCCGGCGGGGGCAAGCCCAAGAGTCGGAGCGGGTCCATCATCGGTGCAATCAGCCCCATCATGGGTACAGGTACAAGCCTTTACATCCACTCCAGCGTCCGACCTATGCAGCGAATCGGTCGCTGCATACTGGTTATGCCTGAGAACTTTCGATGGACTCTTTCTTGCCCTCTTGCCTAGCCCCTAATTAGCGTTTCAGCTTAGAAACGAAACAGTCTTTTTCATCATAAAAACAGGACAACAGCCTCTAATACTGGTGTTACTCTAAGTCCTAGTTTAGTATAGGTACTTAAGCACTTTTCTTCGTGCTAATATTGGCATCCGGCTGGTACCTATCTATTTTAGAGAAAGACATGCTCTAAGGCCATTTTCAATCTCCAAAGAAGCAAGCAGAGGAAACATTATTTTTGCAAAGATAGAGAAGAGAGAGCTCACAAACTCTACAACAAACCTTAAAGATCCATCTTTCTTGCAGCTATGCCAGGAGTTCCTTCAAGATCTCGACCATCAAGTAAGATGACCAAGTACGTGGAATGCTGGGGAGCGGATAAGCCGTTTGCAAACATCACTGACTCTACACTTGCGAAAAACATTGGCATTTCTGTAAGTATGAAAGAGTTATTTTTGAACGAAACCGTATCATCTTAAATTTCTGAACGCAACATCTAAATCAAAACACGTGAAACAAAATGTCACTTTGACAAGTTTGACAGATCTTTCTCTGTTGTGTTTTGTTTTGTTTACAAATAAAAAGTTTGCTAGAAAAAGAAGCCTCTTAACTTGTTCCTTGATCAAAATGTGCAATAAAATTATTGGAAAAATGTTAATTACAGAGTTTGGTAATGATCGAGCAGAACCTCCTTCCTCAACGGACAACATTTTGCGATTGCAGGTTAGAAAAAGTTTTCGACTCTATTTTGTTTTCACACCTTCTATTTTCAAATTATTTTTCAAGACGACGCGCTCATTTAAGATCTTCAGATGTTTTTCTTTTCAAATCATCTTACATTTTTTCACACGCGTTAGCAAACAAAATCAGTGAGAAAAGATTCCTAAAATAGCGTTTAATTTGGAAAGATACACCGAGGGCCAATAGTTATCTGGGTACCTTCACACATAAGAATAAGTATAACCAAAATCACAAAAATGGTGTTTAGACATGACCACGAAAAAGAAATGGACTCTCTAAATATAGCCCGCTAAAAATCAGACAAGTATAATCCGTGCGGAATCAGAATTGGATAATACCTTTTGGAATTGAATCAAAAATGACAGTTCTCGAGTAGCGTCAGTAAAAAAAAAATTTGTTTTACGTTCTATCATAGGGTTATGAAATTGGAAATACACCAAAATGTTTAATGTTTGTAATCTAAAAGGATTCAATGTTATTGCATTAATTGAATAAAACGTGCTAAAACTCGAGCAGACACCCGCGCGCACAGAAAACACAAGCAAGTTTCGACGCGAGTTTGCCATAGACAACTAGAGTTTGCCGAAATGCTGACGCTACAGGACCGCGAGCTTCTCAGTTCCAAAAGGTATTATCCCATTCTGATCCCGCACGGATTATACATCCTCAACTCACACTAGATGGGTGAAGGGACCACTTGGACACTGTTTTAAAAAGCCCATTGAAGCATGTAGAAATTAAGGTTCAACTTGACTCAGCGACCAAAGAATTTGTTACATTTCTAATCGGGGCCTATTTCACGTTAGGCACATTCATCATGACAATGTACAGTAGAATCAGAAATTAATATAAACTATCTCTTTCCAGCAACAACACCAATACAGAAGGTATGAACCGAGTGACCCTGTGGTTCAAAAACCCGACCCAAGAACATCAGTACCGCAGCCAGGCTGACCACCAGTTCAAATACAATGTGGCTTGTGCCGCCGGACTTTTCATGCTTATGGCGTTTATGCAGCTCTTAATTATACCCAAGTAAGTATAACAATTTCATACCGTCATCTATACATTAATTTTTTTTTTTGTATAAAACTCTCATAGGTTTTCATTCACACCAATATTCTTACTTTCTTTTTATCAATCCCCGACCAAAAAAGAGGGGTGTTATAGGTTTGACCGCTATGTCTGTCTGTGAGGGTGTCTGTGGGTCTGTTTATGGCACCGTAGATCTTAAATGTGTGAACCGATTTGGATGCAGTTTTTTAAATTTGAAAGCAGGTTTTCTACCTAGATTCTGATTCTGATTAAAAATCGGTTCAGTCGTTAATGAGATATGCTTATTTGAAGCTAAAATGTCAAGGGTATTTTAAATTTAGTAGATGTATTGACTTAATTATGTATAAGCTTCGATCAGTGTGTATAAGGCATTATACCCGCAACGCGAAAGTTGCCAATCCGCATTGAGCATTGCATGGTGATTAAGCTTGAGCTCTCTGTATGAGAGAAGGCCTTTGCCCAGCTAGTGGGAAAAGTACAATCGTACACACGACAGCACGTCGACCCTTACACGGTAGCACTCTACTCGGTTACGTTACGGGCGATTTTACAAACAAAAGTGTGCAGTCTGACGTGCTGTCGTGTGTACAAGCTACATTGAATTGCGATTTAGTAGTTACAACATTGGTTTTACAAACATTCTACATTTTATGTTCGCAGGAGCATAGTCCTGTACGCATCGTTCGGGCCAACCTTCGTGACGCTGCTCGTGTTTGTGTACCTGTCTTGGTGTGACGGGCACTTCAGCCGAGGCTTGCACCCGTTGTCTGATGTGCCCGTGCTCGACGGCATATATGACAACTGCACGAGGCCTGGGCAGGTGAGTAAAAAATTTTCAAACATTTATAATAAGTTGAAACAATTCACTTAGGACAGGACTAGATAAGATAAAGATAAGTAAAGATAAAAGGTAAAAGATAGGACAGGACTTGAACCCGCAACCTCTCGCATATGTACCGTGCAGGCGCTTTCACTTTTTGTTTTAAGCCGCGTTTTCACAATCTTATAAAACTAAAACAAACAAAAAGTGAAATAATTTAGATAGCTTATAAGAAGGCATATCCAGCTAGTGGGTCATGTGAACTCATGTACACTTGTACAGGCTACATCAGACTTTTTTTTTTAACAAGGTGTTGTTTTATAAAGTGACACCCGAACCCGACATAGGGGTCATTATTTACACAATACTGAAATGAATAATTTTTAATTTGATGTTTCAGGTAGTTGCCAATGGACGCTACATCAGACTGACAATGTTCCTGGTGTCAGTTTTACTGATTGCAGCCTGTGCGGTCATAACTCTGGTAAGCTATGATCCCAATTTTTTAAAGAGAGACAATTTCATCCCTCCACACGCTTAGTAAGGAATCCGTGCCGCCGCCAAGTCGAGCAATGCAGAGGCACCCCTTACCATACTTTTCTCGAAGCAACTAGCGTCATCATTTTTGACTCCCCTGTATCTTCGTTGTAACTAAAGCTAGAAATCTTAAATATACCTACAGTCTTTATATTTTAGAAGCCTACTCCATCTAAAACAATGTTTCAGGTACTGCAGCGCCGAGTGGTCTCTTCACCCATCTAGTGTGAGTGAAGGTGCCACTGGACGCTGTATAAATCATCTCATTACGTAGATGCAAAAAGGCCTTAGTTTTTTTATATATTAGAAATAAATATTTTGAATATTGATAGAGTCACTAAATGTTGGTAGGTCACTAAATGCTAATTAGGAAACAATGAATGACAAAGTAGTTGAAAAGGTGTTTCTACACTAACTGGAACAAATAGGTGCTTCAACACTAAGTAAAATAACTGACTTGGCTTTACATGACATCTCACAACTTGGTATGGTGTAAGCGAGACTTGGGTTTTTGTTCCTTTTACGTTTTTGATCGTATATGGTTTTGTTTGTAACTGAAAGTTATTGTTATTGTTTCTCTCAGTTTCAGGCGGATATAATCGCCAATGACGAGGCGTTGCCAATAGCCACGTACACGTTCAACAACATAACGGCTACCTACAGATTCTTTCCTGACATGGAGGCGGCACCTGTAAGTTTTAAAATAAACTATCTATCTAACTGTCTTTATAAAGTTCCCCCTCCCGCTCGATTATCATACACATGTGTAAGTTCAAGTAATGACACGACTCGCTCGGAAAACGTACACAATCATTTGTACGTTTGGCGGGAAAGTTTTCGCGCGCTTTTGGTTTCTGCCGGATATTACGTCAGGCATAAACTATGGAGCGTGATCGTGTATAGAGGAATCACAGAGCATGAAATTACCTATCAATTGAAACCAAACACTAGTCACACATAAAGAATCCAAAACCATTTACAAGTCAGTAAACAAATATTAAAATATCCAAAGTTTAGAGCAAAGTTAAATTCCCAGTTGGGGGAACATTGCCGGCAATGTTTCCAGCGATTGGCAATGTTCCCGGGAACGGCACATCAACAGTCCTGTGACACTGAAAGGGGTAGCTTAACTCATCAATACAAGCAACTTTTACTATGGAGCCAAGTGTGAAATCTGAAAACAGAAAATATCAGCTCTAAAGCAACACCTTTCAGTGCCAAAGGACCTTTCTAAAACACCATGTATATTCTTCCAGATCTACCTCTACAGCTCAGTTCTGACCCTGGCGTCCATATCGGTGTTCCTGCGAGTGGACTTCATCCTCAAACTGCTGCTGATGACGTCGGGGCTGATCTTCCACATAGCGCTGTTCAGCTCGGCCCGGCTCTTCCAGCATTACCAGCAGAGCTATAGCTTGGAACAGTACGTATATACAGGGTGTTGTTCCTGCGAGTGGACTTCATCCTCAAACTGCTGCTGATGACGTCGGGGCTGGTCTTCCAAATAGTGCTGTTCAGCTCGGCCCGGCTCTTCCGGCATTACCAGCAGAGCTATAGCTTGGAACAGTACGTATATACAGGGTGTTGTTCCTGCGAGTGGACTTCATCCTCAAACTGCTGCTGATGACGTCGGGGCTGGTCTTCCAAATAGTGCTGTTCAGCTCGGCCCGGCTCTTCCGGCATTACCAGCAGAGCTATAGCTTGGAACAGTACGTATATACAGGGTGTTGTTCCTGCGAGTGGACTTCATCCTCAAACTGCTGCTGATGACGTCGGGGCTGATCTTCCACATAGCGCTGTTCAGCTCGGCCCGGCTCTTCCAGCATTACCAGCAGAGCTATAGCTTGGAACAGTACGTGTATACAGCTCAGTTCTGACCCTGGCGTCTAAAACTAAAATTACAAAAACATTAAGGCGCGGTGCATAGTGAATTAGCCCACGCGCAAAATGAAATAGTTTATTGGTTAAACAAAGGTTACAGGTGAATGTTCTGGCTCCCAAACTAGGATTCCCTGTGCTGTGGGAAGCGAGGCTACTTCTTATGTTTGTGTTTTGTGTTCACTATTTACTGTTCACAAAACTTAAAAAAGAAAAATGCACAAATCTGATTCCTGTATCAAATACACTAAACAAATCGAAAATGTTCACATATCAAACACTAGAATTAGGTGAGTCCTACTCCTATTTAACCGGGCCAGTTTAATCGATATTTTGACTGAAAAAAAGTGCGCCGCCTATTTTTTTCAGTCAAAATATCTTCAAAACTGTTATGAATGTCAACACGAAACTGGCTGTTCTAGATAGTTCTCACCTAATTCTAGTGTTTGATATGTGAACATTTTCGATTTGCTTAGTGTATTTGATACAGGAATCGATTTTGTACATTTTTCTTTGCGCGCGGGCTATTCACTATGCACGGCGCATTAATAAACGCGCGTTTCGCGCTCTCTTCTCCCCAGGTTTTCAATGCTTCCATACGCAGCCAAGGCGGGCCTGGCGCTGGCTTTCCTGGCGCTTCTGCTGCACATACTGGACAGGCAGATCGAGTTCACATCGCGCACAGACTTTCTGTGGAAGGACAAGCTCAAGTTTGAGCAGGAGGAGGTCGAGACCATGCGCGGGATTAATAAGGTCTGTGCTTCTATTAAGGCCCATATCTAGGCACAACTAGCGCAGGCAATGGAAACAAAATCATCTCTTCTTTTTGGATGCGTTTTTTGTCAATTAGGTTATCAGCGCGTGGCCACTTTTCTTGATGGTGGTAAATTTTCGCGTATTTTCTTAACTAACTTGAAAACGATATATTTTAAAACTATTAAAAATACCTTTGTGATGCGTAGAATGAGACCTTTCATTTGACACGTCAATTAATACATTGATTGCATTGTGCACAACCTTAATTTTTATTTTCTGATTTGCCCTTCCAAAGTGGCCTAATTCCCTAATTAAAAATAATTGATTTACGTTACACGTCCTTTTTTGGGTCACCGACCTGTATCAGTTCAGTAGTTTTGGAGCAAATTGGGTGTGACGCAGACGGACAGATAGACAGACACACGAGTGATCTTATAATGATTCCGTTTTTTTCCTTTTGAGGTACGGAACCCTAAAAAGAAATAAAAAAAGTGGTTGGAATTGAAGGAATCGAATAACCAATTCCTTCGAAGTAGTTACTTTGGAGGAATTGGTAATTGGACTTGCCAATACCAAGATTTTTCGGTCCTGCCTGAGCCACCCCTTATAATTTTTTTTTATTTACTTACAGATTCTACTTGAAAACATTCTGCCAGCTCACGTCGCTCAGCATTTCTTGACTTCAGTTGCATCTGAGGTTAGTAGTGACTGGAAGAGCGATTCTAACTCAATCGTTCAGCTAAATCTGTGGTTTCTATGGAAACCACAGATTAATAGACTGGTTTTGACAGTTATTCTAACTTTATTTGATGCTTGGAAAAGTCCTCAATATCTAAATTATAAATCACAATCGCTAATAGAACGAATGAATCTAAACGCCATTCAAATGAAATAATAATGAATGAACGATTTTGCTATTTTCTTCACTTAATATCCTTCAAAATCGAGTCGCAATCCCTAAATGACAGTTTGTGTCAAATAAATGCAGTGTGAAGTTCGTCAGCACCCTTGAAGCGTCAAATTGAAAGGGATTGTGATTCGCAATAGATTCAAAAGTTAGAAAACTACCCCCCGTAATTTTGTTAGCTTACTGTTTTTTCCGTGCATTGCTCAGTTGCTCAATTTCATCAGAGAAATTATTACTTAATTTTGGTGGCACTTTTTATTTATGCTTTTGTTGTTTTTACTGTATACCTACAGTTATGTAGTGTTATGTTATGTAGTTACGTAACTGTACTGCAGTAAAAACATAATTTTCTCTGAAAACCCACAGATAAAATATAGGTAATAATTTGTCTGATGAAATTTACCCAAATATTTCTCTAATAACGAAAGATCTACTTGTCCTATTTCAGGAGGACCTCTACCACGAGCGGTACTCGTGCATAGCCGTCATGTTCGCGTCGATACCCAACTACAAGGAGTTCTATGACGAGACCGACGTCAACAAGCAAGGGCTCGAGTGTCTCAGGCTGCTCAACGAGATCATTTGCGATTTTGACAAGGTGGGTGACGCAAATAGTCATTTATTTGACGATTTTGACAAGGTGAGTGACGCAAATCATTTGTGATTTTCACAAGGTGAGCGACGCAGATCATTTGCGATTTTGACAAGGTGAGTGACGCAAATAATTTGTGATTTTGACAAGGTGAGCGACGCAGATCATTTGCGATTTTGACAAGGTGAATGACGCAAATAGTCGTTCATTTGACAAGGTGAGTGACGCAAATAGTCGTTAATTTGACAAGGTGAGTGACGCAAATAGTCGTTAATTTGACAAGGTGAGTGACGCAAATAGTCGTTCATTTGACAATGTGAGTGACGCAAATAGTCGTTCATTTGACAAGGTGAGTGACGCAAATAGTCATTAATTTTGACAAGGTGAGTGACGTAAATAGTCATTCAGTTGTTTCCCTTTTTTTTTGTAATCGAACATTCGACTTTCGATTTAGCTTGTACATATCACGGGCGGTACTCGTGCATAGCCGTCATGTTCGCGTCGATACCCAACTACAAGGAGTTCTACGACGAGACCGACGTTAACAAGCAAGGGCTCGAGTGTCTCAGGCTGCTCAACGAGATCATTTGCGATTTTGACAAGGTGAGTGACGCAAATAGTCGTTCATTTGACGTTAGTCCATTTGACGATTTTGACCAGGTGAGTGACGCAAATAGACGTTCATTTGACAAGGTGAGTGACGCAAATAGTCGTTCATTAGACAAGGTGAGTGACGCAAATAGTCGTTCATTTGACAAGGTGAGTGACGCAAATAGTCGTTCATTTGACAAGGTGAGTGACGCAAATAGTCGTTCATTTGACAAGGTGAGTGACGCAAATAGTCGTTCATTTGATAAGGTGAGTGACGCAAATAGTCATTAATTTGTTTTACAATGTGTTAATGATCGATCACAACTGAAAACGATTTAGCTAGCCCAATATCGATAAAAATAAGGTCGTGTTAAGTAATTATGTAAGTATATGAGTAAATGAGTAAGTGAGCAAGTGGGCAAGTGAGCAAGTGGGCAAGTGAGCAAGTGGGCAAGTGAGCAAGTGGGCAAGTGAGCAAGTGGGCAAGTGAGCAAGTGGGCAAGTGAGCAAGTGGGCAAGTGAGCGAGTAAACGAATAAGCGAGTGAGCGAGCGAGCGAGTAAGTGAGTCAGGAAGTGAGTGAGTAAGTAAGCGAGCAAGTAATTAAGTTACGTGTTATTAACACGAACATGTGCATACTCGATGGCTCTGTTGGAAGAGCGCTGGCACTGTCTGACAAAGGGATTGGATTCAGTTCCCGGATCGAACAAAAATATTGAATCCTACTGAGGAACCTTTGTAAGATGTTTAAGGCTTGCCCCGCACATAAAAAGCATTAAATAGACTCTACTTTCCATTACCATAGTCAAACCCCTCAATCCATTTCAGTAGTTGTGAATGCTTTTTATTTTATTTCAGCTATTGTTGAAGCCGAAGTTCAGCTCCATTGAAAAAATCAAGACCATAGGAAGTACCTACATGATTGCTTCAGGACTGAGACCAGGGAAGGAGGAGCAAATTGTAAGTACAAATTCAAGATAAAAAAAGCATACAATATTTTGTTATAGACGGTCTCAGATGTTTTGGGGGGGTTGAGCCCCTTAGCCCCCCCCCCCCCTAAATCCGCTAGTGGATGTTTTATCTCACGAAAGCGGGTGAGCCATAGATGAGAGCGGAGTTATTTTGCCATAAGGTCCTCCAGTGAGCAGGTGTAAAGTTTAAGTGGAAAAATAATACTTTTTAATACAGTTGCTCAAAAAGTGGCGTATTGCAGGGACGTATAGCGTTCGGGATGTGGGCTATTGCACACGCGTGCTTTTTTTTTACCTTTCCCGCACTAGTGCGTTCTCTTTCCCAACTGTCAAAATAATGTCTATTAAAAAGTAAAACCAACCATGAAGTTTTTACAAAAAAAGTTTTTATGATTCATGCAAATACGTATATTTCTAAAAAGAAGCTACTAATTTGTTTCAATATCAGATTTAATGATTTGATTGAATGAGTTTGGTTAGGTTTCATTTCATTTCATCTCATTAAATTTCATTTTCATTTCATATCAATAAAAAACTTCTACTGAAGACTTGGCTGTATGGGCATAGTTGCCTTTGCCTACCAGAATGGGTGAAGAAAAAAAAAACTCTGCTTATATTCTACGGTTGGCGCCATTTTGATTTTTCAGAAATTTTCTTCGCGAGTTTAGTTGTTTGTTGCACAAAATGAGTAATTTCGACCTTAGTTTTTTTAAATGAACACCACCGGAACTCAGTATAATTGCACAAAATGCTTCGGAGAACATTTTACCGGAAAAGTCAAAAATGTCAAGTTAGTTGAGTTTATTGTGTTTTTATTATTTTATTAAATTGCTTCATTTTTTCGCAACTGTATTAAAAATAGTCGTTCAGTACACGTGCGGAACCGTCATTGCAACTTGTTCCGACTGTCAACCCTCGCCTTCGGCTGCGCCTCGGCTCGGGTAGCCATTTGTCGGAACTCGTTGCAATGACAGCCTTTCCACACTTGTAATGAAATATACTATTTATTTCTTCAATTCCAGGATGCAACCAGGAAAGAGGAGCACACGGTATCGATATTGGTGGAATTCGCTATCGGTCTGATGGCGATTCTTGATCAGATCAATCGGGAGTCCTTCCAGAGGTTCAAACTTAGGATAGGTTGGTATTATTTACCTTAGAGCCTTATCACTCTAGCGAATGAGCCGTTTTCACGGCTGTCAAATTTCTCTTTTTCGTGCGAGCGAAGCGGGCGAAGTTCTCAGAGTCTACTGGAACAATCCGGCGTTTGTATGTTTGTATGTATGTATGTATGTTTGTATGAATGTTCATTCAACGATAACTTGAGTAAAAGTCGGATCATCATGAAATTTGGTAGCGGTAAATGACGCAAAGATAATTTTTAAGTTCGAACATGAGCCAAGTCGGGCGAGGGGTTGCTGAGATATGGGGTCGCGAGTACATAATTGTAGTTCGGGACGAACCATTAGTAACTAATTAGTTTTTGTACGTTTTTTTCAGGCTTGAGCCACGGTCCAGTGATAGCGGGGGTGGTCGGCGCCCAAAAGCCTCAGTACGATATTTGGGGCAACATTGTCAATGTCGCGTCCCGAATGGACTCCACCGGCGTTATGGGTCGAATGCAAGTCACCGAGGACACAGCTAAGTGAGTGTTGCTGTAATATCCTCTTGTTCTTCTTAGGCCCGTAAGACCAATCACAGTTTAAACCAAAAAGTTTAAACCTTATCTGTCAATAAATTTTCATACAAAATGCGAGGTTTAATCTAGGGTCTGAGTTTAAACTATGATTGATCTTACGGCACTAGGGTTTAAACTAGCCTTTTTAGTTTAAACTGTGATTGATCTTACGGGCCTTAGGGTGGCATTAACAGTCGTCATCTCAAGCTCGAGCTAAAATAGGTGAACTCAGAAAATAAAATCACCGACTTGAGACCTTGGCTTAGTTCGATGTCGAGCTCAAGCTATTGATACGCTGACAGCTACTCAAGCTTTATATTAGCCAAGGCTTGACATTACCATTTTTGTTTTCTGAGATCACCTACTTGAGCTCGAGCTTGAGCTGACGACTATTAATATCACCCTTAGGGTGCCTCTCCGACTCAGCGATGGTTGGCGGTCGCTCTTTCGTCTCTCGCGATCCCAGTCCACTCCCGTAGATTTCTTAGACAGAATTTTCTCCTTCGGCTGTAATATCAGTCACAGTTTAAACTAAAAGGCTAGATTAAACCTCACATTTGGGGCAACACAGTCAATGCCAAAGTCAGGATGCTGTGTATGTCAGAGTGTCGAATTTTTTTATGATTCGGTACTAAAAATAAATCGTGGTAGGCATCCCGCTTTCCTAATGTAGAATTCGTAACCCTGTTTAGTTTGTAGAGACCTGTATTTGAACGAGCGAGCGAAGCGACAGAAGTTCTCCGAATCTGTAGGTTTGTATGTATGTAGGTATGTATGAATGTTCCTTCGACGATAACGTGAGTATCGTTGATCGGATCGTCATGAAATTTAGTAGGCGGGTATAAAAAATATTTTTAACACTAAACTTAGACTGTCGTAAGCACTGCATGTATTCTAAATCTAACAAAATAATCCAACAAAAATCTTCAACAATAATATTTAAGTTCGAACATGAGCCAAATCGGTCGAGGGGTTGCTGAATTACGAGGTCGCGAGTGCACAGTTCTCGGACCACTATTTATTGTCTCCGTTCGTTTCCAGAGTTCTGATGAGCGCCGGCTACACGTGCGAGTGCCGCGGTCCCACCTACGTGAAGGGTAAGGGCACTCTCATCACTTACTTCGTCAAAACGCCCAACGCACCTGGCGGGAATTAGAGTATTTAGACGTACCTATAACCTCCGTCAATAAAGAAACGATATAGGAGGGAGGGGGGGGGGGGGGGGGGGGGGCTAAGGGGCTCAAGATTCCTCCAAAAGCATCTGAGACCCTCTATCAAAATAAATTTTGTATACTTGTTTATCTTGAAAACAAACGCTCATTGGGTTCAAGCCAAAATATTGGGTTCAAGCCCCCCCCAAACCAAAATCCTGGATCCGCCACTGAAACGATATATGTATAAATGGCGGACACTCTCGCCCCCTCTCGCTTTAATAATATCTCCGTCTATACTCACACGTAGCGATAGCAAAGTCATTTTAGGCAGTCTTGATTAGTCACCTACGCTGGGCTAATAAACACCCCGAAATACCTTTGCCTCAGTGTTGTTTTAATTTGTGACGAGTTATTTCATTTGTTTTGTTCTCGTTAAGTATTGTTATTGGTTGAAGTTTGTATTATTTATAACTATTCAATACTTTTGATCAAATTTTCATCAAGATTGTTGTTTGTCCACAAACCCGATGTAAAACAATTACATAAACAATAAAGAGAGCATCATAAAACAATGTTTCCGAAATCGTATTTTCGCGACCTCTTTTTCCGACCTTACCATAGGTACACGCCGCAATTTTCATATCGTTTCTTTATTGACGCGGCTTATATCATAGAAGGGTGCATGCGTAGAGGGTAGGAAGCTGAACTAAGTAATTAATTTTCCGGCGTTCAGATTTTTTCGGAGATAACTGATATCGTCACGCTTCGTAGCGCAATCTTGATTTTACTACGTAAAACTGGATGGCGATAACGCCATAAAATAAAACGCGGTTGCTATTTTATAAAGTCAACGCAGGACGGAACCGCGTTTTTGAGTCATGATCTGTGGCCAAAGGGGGTGTTCCGATGCTACAGGGAATCGAGACAGAAAAATAAATCCTGTAGGCTAATATTTTGTCTACTGCTTTATTATAATTAAGTATTGTTTAGATTAAGGTATTTATAAATAAGGGCCTAAAAAAATATGCCTGAAATAAATAAACAATTATTATTATTAATGCGTTGCACTGCCGGCACTGAATCGCGATGTCCCAAAAATCTGATCATTGGTTACTAGAAATGCGAATGTTTGTGTCGGAGAGGAAAATAAATTGAACTACAAATAATGCAATCTACTCTACGCGAATGTTAGTTGGCAAATTCACTATCTTTGTAATATTTGTTTATAGTCAGTTTATTGTACGAAAATAGGAAAAATTGTCACTGCCTTTCCTACCCTGTATGCACGCGGTAGTTTATTGGTAGTTTATTGAATATAGCCAAATATAGATCGTAAGTCAGAGTTGTGGGATAGTATGCGACTACAGCAGTAAATGAGCCGTTTTTACGGCTGTCGAATTTAACTTTTTCTGAAGATATTATTAATCGGTGAAATTTGACAGCCACAGACACATCCCGGTTCTTGTATCACCAAGCATAAGAGCGCCACCTACCAAGGGCTTTGAATTCAAGCTTTTAACTGTCCTCCTCTCTATTCAATAGCACGACGTAGCATAAGACGTCGCGTTTTGTGGAATATGTAGGTATAAGCCATATCAGTAAAGAAAACATCTCGAAAACTTCTTTTGTCTCTTTTTGTCTTTTGTCTCAATTGGCTCTTTTGACTACAAAACTTGTCTCTCTTTGATTGTATTAATAAGAGCGAGAAGGTGAGTGTTTTTTTTTTAATGACACGGGTTATAGTTGTAAATTAAAGTAGGTATAAGTAAAAAGTAAAAAATAAGGTGTTCGTTGGACAATATTGTTGGTTTATATTTATTTAATAAAATGGAAGTTCTTTGTAAGTGTATGATGAAACAACGGTTCTTTCCAAAATATAATACAGGGTGTTAAAAGACCGCCAACAGATCCGAAAGCCACGCATACTAGACACCAAAACAAAGTACTTTTTCGATAACTTATTGCTGGGAAATGATTTTTTTTAGGTTATAATTTTGAAAAATATTTTATCACACAATGGACGTGTAACGCACAGAAGTCATATTGCGCAAGCGTAGGTATCAGTTTATGTTACTTAAGCTTGAAGTGCCGATGTTTAGAATACATTGCGGGTTGCAATTTTAACGTCGTTTTTTGCAAGAAATATTCATAATTTTGATATGGCTTCTTGAGAATGTATGTTAAGAACTAGATACTGAATGCATTTCTGAAAAAAAAAAGTTTTGAAAAGTCCGACTTTGAACCTCATTATCTCGGAAACCGTTTATTTCCCAGGCATAGTTCCTTGGGCAAAAATGTTCTTTATGTTGAGGACAATACGTGGTTTCCCGCTTTGTTGGCGGTCTTTTAACACCCTGTATAGTTTATTAAGGAAATTATAATAAAATAATTATCTACCTTTTATTTTTGTTACTTAGGTACTCTTATAGCATCCAAATCATATTTTTATGAAATTAATCTTTTAATAAATATTTAACAGTTGTAAGTTCAACTAAATCGTTCTTAGAGATTTAAATTGTAAGTACCTACATGAAAATTGTCTATAAATCCCAAATTCTTATAAAATATTATTGTTTTAAGTTAAAAAGTAAAAGACAATCAATATTGTATTAATATAATAGAATGTGTAATAAAATTAACGTTATTTAGGTCACACTGAATGTCTGTGATTGTTGTGAGATTTCTAGCTTTACGTGAATGTTATAATACCTAAGAAACATTTTAGTTTTGGGTTAAACTGTTTTACTATTGTAGGCAAAGATATTGATATAGAAAAAATATATAAGAATGCTACTAACAACATTACCATATCGATGAATGACAGATGAACCAAACCTAACGAAATAATAAAAAAAATATCTTAAAAATAATAAAAAAATAGAAATCGTTGTGATCGATTTGATCGGCGCAAAAAAAAATGTATAAAGATTTGGCGTTGATAGTAAACGTACCCAAACTTCATCGTCTTCAACAAAAACCTTTGCTGCAAAATCTTGGGCTTGAGAAAGTGTATGTGTGATCAATAGCTTATTTAATAATATTTTGCATTTAAATAGTAAAATGATTAAATAATTAAGATGAATGCTTACTGTGTAGGTTCACGAAAATCGTTTACGACTGTAACGATCTCAAAAACCCCAAAATCTAAAGACCTGAAAATAAAAATATAAAAAAAACAATTCGTTTGTACTGTAAGCGAAAAAATCTGGATTTGTTTGTGATTTGTTTGGATTTGAAACAATTTAAGGCCTAGAAAGTAAGTTCGTAATGCTTGTTCTTGTTAATACTCGTTAATGTTATGGTGCTAAAGTTGTTAGGTTTTATTTTGTATAGTTTATATTTTAAGGTATAAATAATTTGACGCATATCCCACCTTTTTGTTAGGATTATTCTAGTATCTGCGCTTGCGGGATGGACGAAATAGTAGCGAAATGTTTCTCCTCACGCATATTGGGGTTTGAATATAAGTTTGCGAGCGAAGTGGTAATTAAGTACTTAGGTAAGTACATAAATAAATAATTACACAACTATGCCAATGTTTATAGTTTTTCTTGGATTCTACAGAGGATCATTTTGACATAAGCATTAAGCATTGTTTAGGATTTTAATAAATTATTGTTTGATAAGCTTTCGACTTTGATTGCATAATCTTATCTAATTATAACAATTATAATGACATTCACACTTCATATTATATGTGTGAAATTAATGTCATTGTTTTTGTAAAAATAACTGAATGAAACTTACGGATAAAAAAAAATGCTTATTAAGTATGTGATCCCATCTTTAGGGTTCCGTATCTCAAAAGGGTAAAATGGAAACATTATAATATGAACGCTCTTGCGTCTGTCTGTCCGTATGTCACAGCCAATTTGCTCCTAAACTACTGGACCGATTGATTTGAAATTTGGTACACATGTGTAAATCAGTGACCCAAACAAGGACGTGAAATTTAAATCTATAAATTTTAAACATGGGAACCAATTTTGGGGAGTAAATTGGAAAAAAATAAAAAAAGTTTTGCAAACTCTATCATGTGACATATCAAATGAAAGGGCCCGTGTGAGAATCTTAAATACAGGGTGTTAAAAGACCGCCAACAAAGCGGGAAACCACGGATTGTCCTCATCATAATGAACATTATTGCCCAAGGAACTATACCTAAGAAATCAACGCAGTTTCAGAGATAATGAGGCTCAAAGTCGGACTTTTCAATAAGTACTTTTTTTTTGCAGAAATGTATTCAGCATCTAGTTCTTAACATACCTTCTCAAGAAGCCATTAAAACTTATGAATATTTCTTACAAAAAACGACGTTAAAATTGCAACCCGCAATGTATTCTAAACATCGGCACTTCAAGCTTTAGTAACATTAACTTAAACCAACGCTTGCGCAATATGACTTCTGTGCGTTACACGTCCATTGCGTGATAAAATATTTTTCAAAATGATAACCTAAAAAACCAAAATCATTTACCAGCAATAATTTATCGAAAAAGTACTTTGGTTTGCTGTCTGGTATGCTTGGCTTTCGGGTCTGTTGGCGGTCTTTTAACACCCTGTATATATTTTTATAATTTTAAGATAAACATTTTTGAAGTTATTGAAGAAAATAGGCGCAAATTTGCCAGTCCCCCCCCCTCCCCTTATCTCCGAAACTACTGGGCCTTTGCAAAAAAAAACATAATATTGGTCTTTACTTCTATAGGTAAAGAGAGAAATATTACAAGAAGACCTTTGAAGTCCATAGTGTATAAAATAACAGGAAAATATGAATGTTATAGCATTAGTTCCACTCAGCCAACAGATGGCGCTCCACAGTCCTACATCGCGGATCGCGGTATGGTTTGGACTTTCGACTAATGTATCTTAGCTAGCTATTAACGTAGGTATACACGACAGCACGTCGACCTTTACACGCTAGCACTCTTCTCGGTTGCGTTACGGGCGACTTTACAACAAAAGTGTACAGTCTGATGTGCTGTCGTGTGTACCTGATATTTGATACCTAAAATTTGATACGTGTGACTATACTACGGAACCCTCTCAACGCGAGTTAAACTCGCACTTGTCCGGTTTTTTTTTTATTGGGTAGGTGAACAATCACCATCTTTTGCTCACAAAACGGGCTAATTTTAAATTTTATTATTTGATATTTCACAAAATTCTTGGGATTAATTACACTTTTAAATTTAGTCGACGCATTTTATAACAAACAGTATTGCGATTTCACGCCGCCCATTTCAGATCACAAAATAATAATTGTGACGCATCCAACGACCACAAAATAAGTACACTCGCAAGGGCAACTTTATCCAGAACATTTCTGGCAAATAAATATTTCTAAAAGGTTAAAAAAATCGCTCGGGCGGGACAGGACTTGAACCCGCAACCACTAGCATACCGTGGGGCGTGCAGGCGCTCTACCAATTGAGCTACCGAGTCAAGTCGATGCGAATTCCCAGTTACTTGACGCGGTAGCTCAATTATTGGAAAATAATATACAATGTTGTTGTTGCTGTCTCTCGTGTGCACAAATACTGAGCGAAAGGGACAACCTGAAGAAAATCAACAAAATCGAGGTTTAGTATTTACTCAATTTACTATCTCAAAACTGGTCCGATTAAAAAAAAAATCACCACCCTTATCACAAGAAACTACTTGTTGTTCAATAGGGTTACCAGACGTCTAGACGTCTAGCTAGAAACGCATTTTTTGAAATTTTCGGTAAGTGCTAATTTATCGAAAAAAACTAAACAGTCTGACATGCCGGGGCAGGTTATGTCGCAGCATAGGTAACCCATATTTTAGCTCCAAAACTAGGTAGGACCTTGAAACCCAAAACTAGGTAGGTACTTCTGCTTGTATTCCTGCGTGCAGAGATTCTTCGAGTGAATTTTGAACACGGATAAGCGCGAGATTAATTGGTAATTGCAGGTTGGGGCCGGCGCGCTCTGGGCCCACCTACGCACGGTGTGTGCTTTGATTTATTTTGTTTGGTCCGCCTTTAGTGTTATATGGAGTATTATTGCTGCAACACTGTTGTGGGCTCACTAAAATAAGGTGCACGTTCACCGTTACCAAAAGCACACAGAGCTAAAGTGGCCTAAACAACTTTTAGGAACGCAAAGAAGGTAAGTAAAGTTAACTCATTTTGTTATAAGAAGTACCTCAGTTGTGTACCTTCATATTTTTTTGTGTTACGTATGTAGCCAGCGATTTTTTCAGTTCGCTGTATGTAGCATAATTTTGCGCCACTAATCTTTATTGCCCGCATGATATAATCAGGCGTTTCATGCATCATATTCTGTTCTGAATTCTGAAGGAACTAAAAGTCACTATCCGAGTACCTCTCCTCAAACTTTACCTACTCTTTTTGTATTTTCTAAAGCATCCGTGTCACGAGCGTATTTTTTAACCTTTTAAAAGTTTTCCTACCTACTCTACCAATACTGAAAAGGTTATTGTAGTAATTAGTAGCATTAGTAAGTACTCTACCGAGCTACTATGCCTTTTAGTTTACCCTTGTAAAGAGCTTGTTATAGAGCTAAAGTAAAATCTCTTGCATCAAAAGGACTGAAACACTTAACTGTAGACATGTATAGGTAATGCTAGTAATATTAAAAAAGACATATTACACAATGGTGTCATGAAATATTACCCATTACACGAGAGAATAAAGCATAACACATAGCATTTCATTACTTTAGATGACACGGATGATCCCTAGCACGGGTTAGTGCTTTAGAAAAAACAAAAAGTAGATGACATGAAGCATGACACATGGCATTTCAGCACACTGTACGTACTGCAATGAAAGTGTGCTGAAATACCATGATGTATGTCATGTTTCATGTCTGCAATGAAAGTGTGCTGAAATACCATGATGTCATGTTTCATGTCTGCAATGAAGAAATACCATGATGTCATGTTTCATGTCATCTGGTGTAATGAAATGAATAACTGTACTGCAATGAAAGTGTGCTGGAATATGACGTGTCTTATTTCATTTCATGACGTGTCATGTTTCATGGCATGTCATGTTTAATGACTTGTCATGTTTAATGACTTGTCATGTTTCATTTCATGACGTGTGCTGAATTGAATTGTTATGTGTCATGGTTGGTGCCATGATATAAGGTAATATCACGCGGTATGAAATGTCATGAAATATATCATGACTTCGAAGTGCACTGTTTAGCGCATGTCTACTAAACTGCATCATCTTCTATCGAATCTAGTTCCGCCCAGAACCTACGCGCGCTCTGACACGTCAAAATATAGATTAATTACGAGCCAAGTCTGCTTTACTTGGGAACGTCTGGATTGATTTTAATTATACACTCTACTGTTATTAATTAGTGCAGGTTGACGCTAATTATTGGTTTAAAACTTTCAACTAGCCTCGCGGAGTTGGAGTTGTGAATTTGTGGAGAAAATTAGTACGTTATTGTTCTTCCGTGATATTTTTTTTTTCATTGAGTCTCGATGCTTGTTTCTCCCTGCTGGGCAAAGGCCTTCTTCACCTAAGAACATACTTTTCTGACATAGGATATCTCAAACCACTCAGGTTACTCACCCACCCACTCTTCTCTTCAATATCAACAACTTATCTACTTAAATTTTAGGAGTAACGCTGAAATGAAAATAAGCCAATTACTAAAAGGTTACTGCATTAAAAGTATGAAATAACTGTCCCCTAATCAAAGTACCTTGAAATTGATGTGTTTATCGAACCTCTCAAGTATGCTAAAGGACCTTTCCGGAAAACTTTCATAAAAGAAATATCTTTCCACTACTGGCCACGGTATAGGTACCTAGATGCTGTTCACTGAAACATTACGTCTACTACAGGGTGCAAGCAATTGAATTCGTTAAGGCTGTCTATTATTCACTACAAACAACGTGTAGGTACTAGGTAGCAAAAAAATATCAGCTGTTCCATATAATTATTTGATGCAGTAGGTACTGAGTCTACCTTATGTATGGAACAGCTAATAATATGTTTTTTGTTCCATTATTTTTGCCACCTAAGTAGATACAAGTTGTTCTACCTAATCACTAGACGGCCTTCTTAAAGTTCCGCTATGGAATTCTATTGCACCCTGTAGTAACTAAGGTCAACATTCTCACGCCTAAATGCTCTCTACATTTCCAATCCTATAACAACTTAATAGATTCCAGTTGCAATATTTCATCTGTGACGGTCAAAGATGAAATATTTAACACAAGTATCTATTGGGTTTGTTCTGACCAGCACATAATAATTGAACTTATTCGGTAGATTTTTAATCATCTGCTGTCACGTTGTGATAACCGCGCCGCAGAGCGACTAGCCGCTGTCTACAACCAGTTTGCTCGGCTCGGCTTGACTCGGGTCCAATCGGTTATTTTCGGGGCATTGAATACGGCCGCGTCACGAGCGGACGGACGACACTCCAGCGCCGAGCGCCCTTGCGATCGATCGCCCGAGTGCCTCTGACTCTCATTACAAATTAAATGCTGGCCCGTGATTCCACTGTGCTGTATTTCATAAAACTATAGTGTATTGGTGAACCCCTTATTTGGGTAAGTCGTATATTTGTTACTTATCACTAGCCATAAGATGTATCATTGCTTTTGCTGGGTGCCGTGCGCAGATCGTCATGTCATGGTGATTACGTAAGGTGATTAATGGTTGCGTAAATGTATTTAGTGTTTAGTTATCGGTATTACATAATCCTAGCAATTAAGTATCATGTAATTTCATCTCATTGTAGTTGTATTGAGCTTAATTACATTATCTAATTTTAATTAGAGCCTGACTGCTTGTCGATATACCTTGACTGCCACATCATTGATCACTAGTTAGAAACATTTAATTATCATGCTTCATACGCACTTCTACTCTGCCTCGCTTACGCTTGGTAAACCTGTGGCAATCAAGGTGTGGCTTGTGAACAAATTGTGATCGCCCATCTTGGCCAATTCCAGGGTTTTACGTTACGGGTTCGACCCATCTACTGCTGTGAGCACGCTCCGCCTACCGCTGTGCTATCATCAGCTGCGAGTGGTCACCACATAACCTACAGTATACGGGTGCTGTCAACTACTACGGGTCATCCCGCTCCTCTACGTGCATCGGCTCTGGCTCCCGCTCCTCGGCGGAACTACAAAGCTCAGGAGAGTGTTGTGCGGTACCCATTCTGATAATTTACCTCAGTGCAATTAGAATTGACCGGACAGACAAAGAACCCCTACCTGAGATCTATTCTACCTATAATACAGACTTTATTAGCTTAGATAAGGTGTAGTTACTAAGTTTAATAATAGCTATTATTATATCGGAAGGTTAATAGAACTAACTACTACCTTAAATTAACCTAAATTACTTAATCTAAACCTTATTCTAGAAAGTACTAAAAGTTACTAAGTTTTATAATTGATATTATTATATCAGAAGATTGTTAGAACTAACTACTACCTTAAATTAACCTAAATTACTTAATCTAAACCTTATTCTAGAAAGTACTAAAAGTTACTAAGTTTTATAATTGATATTATTATATCAGAAGTTTGATAGAACTAACTACTACCTTAAACCAACCTAAATTACTTATTCTAAACCTTATTCTGGAAAGTACTAAAAGTCACTAAGTTTCATAATTGATATTATTATATCAGAAGATTGATAGCACTAACTACTGCCTTAAATCAACCTAAATTACTTAGTCTAAACCTTATTCTAAAAAAGTACTAAAAGTTACTAAGTTTAAATTATATGAAATAAATATATAGATTATTAAATATTACGTTTTATTACACAACCCGGGTATAGAACGTAACATTGGCGCCCAAACTCGTGGTTCTTAAGGTCAATTCTAGTTGTAACGAGCGTAGTAGTCTGGTTAGCGATCATTGGTGTTGGTCTGGTGCTGGGTTCTGTTTTTTTTTTGTTTTTGTATTTTATTTTTCTTTGTGTAAGGAACGATTGTGCTACTCAATCACTTTACTTATATTTAAAAAAAAAACAGATAAACTACCCACATATCAGTTTTTATTTTGTTGCACTCTAAACATTTTGCTTCTTCTATGCTATAAATACTTCTTTAAAGCACGATCGTTACTTCTTATAAAATTGTAACACAACGGTCACAAATTAATGTATGTAGCATCAATTTGTTCTTTTATCATCAACTTGTATATTGATATGATTAACCCAATCAACTAACCCGAATGACGGGCCAGCACAAACTACATTAACTAGTCTACACTACCTAGTCCTTGCGGTACCTTAACTCAAAATGGCATATAACATAAACTTTTTATCGTTGCAAAAAACAGAACTTGCATATGAAGTTGCGGTAAGGGGCGAAACACCTGCAGATACTGTAGAAGAACTGCGTAAACAAATAGTACGGCAAAGCAAGTGTCTCGCTTCAGAAGAAATTTTAGAATCGCACCTGGAACCAAAACAAGATTTGGAAGGTACTCGCGAATCCTTGTTGAAATCTAAAAATAACCTACAGTTACTAAAAACACAATTTGAAAGAAACCTTTTCCTACGAACAGAAAATTTGTTGAATCACATTTACCACAGATTTTCTCGAATCAGCCCAACAGCTGCAGACGACTTTAAATTGATGACAGATTTAAAGTCACATTATAAGAAAATTTATCAAGAGCTCAACGCCTTGTCTCCCCTTATAGATCCGAAACCTACACGATCGACTACAGAGGCAACGGTGGTTACCTCACCTACAAATGTAACGGTCTCTTGTGACAGAGGCATTACTGCAGATTTGTCAAAAATAAAATTTGACGGGAATACGTGCGTTCGTGCGTTTATACAACGGTTTGACGAGTTTGTGCAAGCACGCGGCATCAGCAGTGATAAGGTCCTGTCTTTCGCTACAGAAATATTTACGGACAATGCTCTGCATTGGTACCGCAGTATCCGTGATTCTGTAAAATCATGGGATGATGTGGTAGTGCTACTTAAACAAGATTTCGACCAGTTTGACTACGACTACCGCCTACTTACAGAGATTAGAGCTCGTACTCAGGGTGAAAACGAAAATATTTCTATTTATCTTTCCATAATGCACGGAATGTTTTCACGCTTGACAAGGCTCGTCTCGGAAGACGAAAAACTTGAAATATTACTCCATAACATACGACCATGTTATGCAAGTACCTTATCTGCTTCTGCCGGAGTAAATACTATAGCTACTCTACGGAATTTGTGCCGTAACTACGAGAACTTCCAATCCAGATCATTGCAGTTTCAGGAACCACCAAGAGTCACAGCTGAGACCCTTGCTCCAGAATTTGCGTATCACCGTTCTAATAACAATAAAAACAACAGTTATAACAGATATAATTCAAATTCACAACAAAATCACAATAACAACAAACACAAGTCTACATATACAAACGTTGAGACACAACCAAACAGAACATACTACAACTATAACACAAACAAAGCTAACCTACCAGTGAATGCTGTTGACAAATCAAAAAGCCCCAAAAGGCTTCCCTATTGTCCACGGTGCCGTACCAATGACCATTCCCTCAAAAACTGCAATGAGCCTAAATCCATTGTGTGCTTTAAATGTGGCAAGAAGGATGTTACATACCCGGACTGTCCTGATTGTGAAAAGCCTGCAAACTACCAATATAAAGAGGATCAAAAAAACTAGCTAGTTTGGATTGCAGCAAATGTAATTTTGATAAATTGGAATGGGATAACTGGCTATTATTCATCAACCAATATTTCCAAACTTACAAAGTTGCTACAATCCTACATTCAACGCCAATTAATGATCCCCGTCCCTATGTAAAGGTTAATGTGCACAATTCAGAAGCACTACAATTTTTTGGTTTACTGGATTCCGGGTCTGTAGTGAGCATTCTAGGCAAAGATTCTCACAAGTCCTTACTAAAACAAGGATTCCCAGTAACCGAAGATGTCATTACCGTCACTACTGCTGGTGGGCATAAAATACAATCTTTAGGCTATATGCTCCTGCCTATAGTCTATGACAATAAATGCGAGTTAATTAAAACTCACATCATACCAGAAATTGATACTCCTTTACTACTTGGAATTGATTTCTGGTCTCAATTCAAACTTTTACCCAATAATTTGGCATCTATCGTCTACTTAACTAAAGACGACCCTAGTATTTTGAAAATAACTTCAGAAGCTGTCGACACCCTCCTAAATTCGTACGACAATCTTGACAATGCACAAAAGCTTCACGCCGACAATCTAGTCAAACAATTTGAGGATATTTCATTTGAATACAAAGGACTTGGTAGAACACCTCTAATAAAACATCACATTGACACAGGAAATGCAGAACCAATTAGACAACGATATTATAGAATGTCACCGGTAAAACAACGCATTATTACAGAACAAGTCGACGAAATGCTTTCCCTTGATGTTGTAGAGTATTGTGAAAGTCCTTGGTCTTCACCAGTCTTAGTTGTCGGTAAGAAGGATGGGAAACCCCGTTTTTGTCTTGATAGCAGAAAACTAAATTCTGTTACAAAAAAAGACGCATATAACCTACCATATGTGTCAGAAATACTAGATAACCTCAGGGAATCTCGATACATGTCTAGCATCGATTTATCTAAAGCCTTCTGGCAAATCCCCATACATGAGTCAGACCAAGAGAAGACTGCTTTTTTTGTTCCCGGACGTGGTTCCCTAAAATTTAAAGTTACCGCTTTCGGTTTGTCAAACGCCCCTGCAACACAACAACGTCTGGTTGACTTGCTATTCGGGCCAGAATTTGAGTTGAAGGTGTTCTGCTACTTAGACGACATAATTATAATCAGCAAGACGTTCGAAGAGCACCTGACACTTCTAAATCGGGTACTTGAAAAACTTAGGCTAGCTAACCTTACTATAAACCTAACCAAGTGCAAGTTTTTCCGTAGCAAACTGAGGTATCTTGGTTACGTAGTAGATGAGCAGGGCCTCCGTACCGATCCAGAAAAAGTAGAGGCCATACTAAACTTCCCTACTCCGACTACTAAAAAGGAGGTAAAACGTTTCCTCGGTACGGCGTCTTGGTACAGACGCTTTATACCAAATTTTAGTACTATTGCTGGGCCACTAAACAAGTTGACATCTACAAAAAAGAAGTCACCTCCATTTTCGTGGTCACAAGAAGCTGAGGAATCTTTCATTCAATTAAAGTCACTTCTAGTTAAAGCGCCTGTACTTACCTGTCCTATTTACACTCTACCCTTTGAGGTGCATACCGATGCAAGTGATTTTGGTGTTGGTGGGATGCTATGCCAAACCATTGACGGTGTGGAACACCCAGTAGCATATATGAGTCGCTCCCTCTCAGGCGCTGAACGCAATTACAGCGTTACAGAAAGAGAAGCACTTGCAGTCTTGACTGCCTTAGAACACTGGCGCTGTTATTTAGAAAACGGGCAAACTTTCACTGTTTTCACGGACCATGCTGCTTTGAAATGGTTTTTTTCGCTTACCAATCCATCAGGCCGTCTTGCTCGCTGGGGCATACGGCTGGCCTCCTTTGACTTCATCATTAAACACCGCTCAGGCAAAGACAACGTCATTCCGGATGCTTTGTCACGAGCTACGCATGTGTCAGCTATTTTAGCGGACACTAATGCCCCTGTATCTCGTCCTAACACTACTGATAATTGGTACCTAAATATCTATCAAGGATGCCAAAATAACCCTACTAATTTCGCAAACTACCGAATTGAAAATAATGTTCTATATCGGTACATGAAGAGCAGTAGCGAACTTACCTCAGAGTTCAGCTGGAAGGAGGTTGTCCCACATGAACTCAGAGATGAAGTAATCGCAAAGAATCATGCCGAGCCAATAGCAGCGCATTTCGGTATATATAAAACGTACAAACGAATGCTGCTTCGGTACTTTTGGCCTAAAATGTACGGTGATGTGGTGAAACACATATCAAACTGTGACGTCTGTTTAGCCTACAAGCAACCTACGCATGGGACACTGGGTAAAATGGGAAGACCTAAAGTTTGCTCACGTCCTTTTCAGTCGCTGTCCATTGACTTTGTGGGTCCCCTACCTTGTAGCAGAAAGCAAAATAGCTATATATTGGTCATAACTTGTTGCTTCTCGAAATACTGTCTTATGTTCCCCTTACGCAACGCTAACGCTACTGCTGTTTGCAAAATACTAGAGGACAACGTATTTCTAGTACACGGTGTCCCACAAACCCTTTTTATGGATAATGGTTCGCAGTTTATTAGTCGCGAACTAAATTCACTACTAACAAAATACAAGGTGCCTGATATTAAATTTACACCGAAGTACACACCCCAGGTAAATACCGTGGAAAGGTATAACAAGACCATCATCACGGCTATTTCTACATTCATTAATGATGATCATAGAACCTGGGATGTAAATATGCCCAAAATACAGTTTGCGATAAATAATTCAGTAAATGAAGTTACTGGCTATACTCCATCATTTCTCGTCCATGGGCGCGAACTAGTTCCTTGTGGTTCGCACTACACTGAAAACGATATCCCGAATGATTTAATATTCTTGCCACGGGATGTTTATGCAGAAAATTTAGGACATTTAGGGAGTATTTTTAATAACGTGCAGGCTGCATTGTGGTATAGCCACCAAAAATCTGCCCAGCGGTACAACCTTCGAAGGAAGCAAGCAGAATTTGGTGTTGGTGATATCGTGTGGAAAAGATGTTTTTTCCAAAGTGATAAGGGGACGTACTTTGCAAAAAAGTTAGCCCCAAAATTTGAAAAATGTCGGGTGAAAGAGAAAAAGTCTCCTCTCGTGTATATACTTGAAGATATGTCAGGTCGTGATTTAGGAGCATGGCACATTAAAGACATGAAATTAAAACTATACACTTAATTTTTATCAAGCAGCGTCTTCTGCTCATCATGGCATTAGACGCTTTGCTTATGCTGCCACTGTACATAGATCGTTTTTGTTTTTTGTTATAATGCTATAATATCAGTATCGGATTTTTCCTAGGTAAAATCCTTATCTAGGAAGGGGGATACTGTCACGTTGTGATAACCGCGCCGCAGAGCGACTAGCCGCTGTCTACAACCAGTTTGCTCGGCTCGGCTTGACTCGGGTCCAATCGGTTATTTTCGGGGCATTGAATACGGCCGCGTCACGAGCGGACGGACGACACTCCAGCGCCGAGCGCCCTTGCGATCGATCGCCCGAGTGCCTCTGACTCTCATTACAAATTAAATGCTGGCCCGTGATTCCACTGTGCTGTATTTCATAAAACTATAGTGTATTGGTGAACCCCTTATTTGGGTAAGTCGTATATTTGTTACTTATCACTAGCCATAAGATGTATCATTGCTTTTGCTGGGTGCCGTGCGCAGATCGTCATGTCATGGTGATTACGTAAGGTGATTAATGGTTGCGTAAATGTATTTAGTGTTTAGTTATCGGTATTACATAATCCTAGCAATTAAGTATCATGTAATTTCATCTCATTGTAGTTGTATTGAGCTTAATTACATTATCTAATTTTAATTAGAGCCTGACTGCTTGTCGATATACCTTGACTGCCACATCATTGATCACTAGTTAGAAACATTTAATTATCATGCTTCATACGCACTTCTACTCTGCCTCGCTTACGCTTGGTAAACCTGTGGCAATCAAGGTGTGGCTTGTGAACAAATTGTGATCGCCCATCTTGGCCAATTCCAGGGTTTTACGTTACGGGTTCGACCCATCTACTGCTGTGAGCACGCTCCGCCTACCGCTGGGCTATCATCAGCTGCGAGTGGTCACCACATAACCTACAGTATACGGGTGCTGTCAACTACTACGGGTCATCCCGCTCCTCTACGTGCATCGGCTCTGGCTCCCGCTCCTCGGCGGAACTACAAAGCTCAGGAGAGTGTTGTGCGGTACCCATTCTGATAATTTACCTCAGTGCAATTAGAATTGACCGGACAGACAAAGAACCCCTACCTGAGATCTATTCTACCTATAATACAGACTTTATTAGCTTAGATAAGGTGTAGTTACTAAGTTTAATAATAGCTATTATTATATCGGAAGGTTAATAGAACTAACTACTACCTTAAATTAACCTAAATTACTTAATCTAAACCTTATTCTAGAAAGTACTAAAAGTTACTAAGTTTTATAATTGATATTATTATATCAGAAGATTGTTAGAACTAACTACTACCTTAAATTAACCTAAATTACTTAATCTAAACCTTATTCTAGAAAGTACTAAAAGTTACTAAGTTTTATAATTGATATTATTATATCAGAAGTTTGATAGAACTAACTACTACCTTAAACCAACCTAAATTACTTATTCTAAACCTTATTCTGGAAAGTACTAAAAGTCACTAAGTTTCATAATTGATATTATTATATCAGAAGATTGATAGCACTAACTACTGCCTTAAATCAACCTAAATTACTTAGTCTAAACCTTATTCTAAAAAAGTACTAAAAGTTACTAAGTTTAAATTATATGAAATAAATATATAGATTATTAAATATTACGTTTTATTACACAACCCGGGTATAGAACGTAACACTGCCTTGCGGAGAGGGGCGACTATTAGGTTGCATTATCTGAGAATAATCATTAACTGTGAAGAAATTCGCGGGTTAGTTGGCTCCACTCGTATTGACTTATCTTTCCTGCGGGCTAGGCCGATAGGTGCTGGGCAAGCCTAGTTCATTTAAAACAACGTCCCAGGCACTTCAGTGCCGAGTGGTCTATTCATCTAGTGGGAGTTAAGTTGCCACTAGATGCTCTGTATAAATCAGCTCATTACCTACGTAGATGCAAAGGCCTTAGTTTGTCATCTTGGTTTTGTTTTGTTTTGTTTTTTATTTGAAAGGGGGTTTTCTAGCAACTTTTCTTAGCCTTTTCTTGTTTTATCAATATCGGTTCAGTCGTTTATGAACTATGATAATTTGAAGCTAAGTATAAAGTCGTAGGTATTTTAAATTTTGTTTTTATTTAGTCGTTAGAAACCCGCGGCTCAGTTGGCTCCACACGTATTGACCTGTCTTTCCTGTGGGCTTGGTCGACTAAGCTGTCAGGATGGTATAGGTGCTGGGCAAGCCTACTCCATCTAAAACAATGTCCCAGGCACTGCAGCGCCGAGTGGTCTCTTCACCCATCTAGTGTGAGTGAAGGTGCCACTGGACGCTGTATAAATCATCTCATTACGTAGATGCAAAAGACCTTAGTTTTAGACCTTTGGGTACTGCTTTGCTCCGGCCTTCTCCGCTTTGGTGAATGAGCCGTTTTCACGGCTTTAAATTTCGCTTGTCTGAAGATTAGTCTAGTATTATTAATCTGTGGTGTAAGCGAAATTTGACAACCACTTCCCGGTGCTCGTATGGCCAAGCCTATGAGCGCCATTTACCCAGGGCTTTGAATTCAGCTTTTAACTGTCAGTTGAAAACGGGCCATTCCGGGCGTAAAAGTGGGTTTACAAAATGAGTTCTAACTAGAATAATCCTGTTTGGGCCGTGGCCGGGGCGACTGTGGCCGGAAATCGTTATTATAACAATGCTCGGTAAAATATTACACTGCACTTATTCGGTTAAGATGAATCGTCTCATATTAGTTAGCATAATGTTGGCAAAGACTAATCATTTGAAGGATTATTCGGATTTTAGTAGAAAGGTACAGGAAAGACGGTCAGAATATCTATTTACTTTTGGTTAGGTAGGTACATAATTTGTCTTTGGACAAATATATTATTATCTCCTTTAAAACTTCAATAAGGAACGTAGTAGGTAGGTACGAGTACATACGTATTAGTTTTATAGCGTTTTATGTTATTTCCTTGGGTTTTTTTTTACCTCAGTAGGTATGTGATTTTTACAAGTAGGTACCTAGAAAGTATGTACCTATATTTTTTCTTAAATGAAACTTACTCACCTTGGAATTTTCGTATACCTAGTTTGTCCTGCAGAAAGATCCTTTTATCGGCAGTTAAAGTCGTTTCCTACGCCAATTTTTTTTGGTTTCGTCCATTTTCAGAAGTTTAAAAAGTCGCATCTACTAGCTTGCCTACTCTACTCCAGCACACAAATAGTCCTGGACAATAGATAGCCGACTCTGTAGGTACCTTCGGCTGGGATAATCCAAGATTAATGTTGCCACCCTCGGGGCCCGCTACCGGTGTTACAACTATTGATGTTCCGTTCCCGGGAACATTGCCGGAAACTTTGCCGATTGGGGATTTACGCGAACTTTGCTCTGAACTTTATGTATTTAGTTTTGTATTCTCTCTACACCAAATAATAAGTTACTAAACACATAATTCATACGAATTTGATTGGTAGTACCTATTTTAGATGGATTTTTTGATCAAATACCGATTCCATGCATTCTCCATTTATGGTAAAAATGCAAGGAAAAGACACATTACATATCATATTACGTATTAATCACGTGACTAACGAACGCTACACTCTATGAATTAGAATAAAAAAAAATAAAAATACTGGGAATTTATGGAAACAATGGGAAACTTTCGGTAACTTTCCGGGAATATATCCAGTGGAAATATTGCCGGGGGTGGCAATGTTTCCCAGCGTACAACACTAGTTACAACTGATGCTTTATGACTTAATAACCGCTTTATTATTACTAGCTCGCCTTAGATGTGGGGCTAGTCCAGTTTGTGCGTGTGGCTCGGGGTTTTGATTGGCTCTATCTAAGCGACGGCTTTACGACTACCGCCGGTTTTTGAATTGAGAATTGCATGATGTAATTACGTTCCATTTTTGATGACACTGACACTTTGGCTTATGTATTTCTTTAGTCACACTCTAACCCTTCATTCTACATTCAAATACATACCCAAAACCATGCCCATACGTACCGTATCTTTCTCATTATACCTTTGTTTGTATTATCCCCTTGACGACCAAAACTTTTCTCTAGAGATAAAGATAAAATATTCTTTATTGTACACCAATATAAAAACAGATAAAGAAAAAACCTACTAAAAAAGTTGCAATTGGCGGCCTTATTGCTAATAGCAATTTCTTCCAGGCAACCACCGATGGAATAAAGTGCTAGGGAATTCGGAACCCAAAGTTTTTTGTTCGAAAGTCCGTTATTGGCTTATTCAAAACTTTTGGCTATACTACTACTAAAACTATTATAAGAAACTAATTTCAATATTTTTTATTTTGGTTCAGTAGTTTGGATTTTACAACGTTTCAAAGATACAGTTTTATGACATCACGCGACGGTCTGCATTCTGTTGGCGGTCATAGGAACAAAACATTTTAGCGCATAAAAACAAAACCACTGGACCAAAATAAAAAATATTTAGGTAAATGTTTCTCATTATTGTCTAAAGATAAGATTGAGCCAATAACGGACTTTCGAACAAAAAACTTTGGGTTCCGAATTGAGAGATAATCTCTTATTAAATGTAGCCTTTAGTTTTTTTTTATGAAGTCGGATACTAAGCATTCTGCAGGAATACCTTGCATGCATTAACCACGCAAAAAAAAATGTTCAATTGACCAAATAAGTCAACGTGAAAGTACCTACTTAAAATTGCCTACCTATTAAGTAGGTACCTGTTGGGTAAATCGAAAACGCAATTCCAAAAAGTCTCATTATGACGCCAGCATAAATTCAATTGCAAATCGATTACTCAGAAAAACGTGGTCTTATGGTAACAATAAAATTATAGGTGCCGGAACCACAAGTGTACCGAGATACAAGTAAAGAGGTGTCATAATCGGTTGGCGGTCTGTGAGGTCTTGGGTTCGAGTTCGTCAAAGAAACTTAAAAACTACAGTACCTAAAGATCATTACAGCAATCATGTACAGTCGGCCACACGCTAGGATACCCATTTTTGTTCGATTGGCGTCCTTATGCCGCGCGCGTTAACGGTTACCATGGGGTATCCTAGACTGTGGCTGACCATCTCCCTCTGCCCTGGGTTACAAAGTATTTTTTAATCCAAATGAAAAAAAAAATACGAAAATAGCATGGCGGATAGTCCAAAATTTCACAGTTTTCTTTAATTTTTTTGCTACACGGAGATATTTTTGTTTCGTTTAATAAAATAGAACTATTTTTATTATTCGAAACAACAGAACAACAATATTATAACTAAGCTGATTTGTTAAAATACACTACATAAACAATAATACATTATCTACATTTAAAAATATTATAAATACGTACAAGGATAGATCTTGATGATAAACTAAACTGATAATAATAATATTTCTAAACATACTCGTATTTTGGAGATTAAAAAAAAAAATGAAAAAAAAAGTTCACACATAGTTTTTTGACCAACTCATAGAGATAGAGTGTTTTATTCTCTATATTCTTTTGACGATATTAAAGATCAATTTACGAATTATATCCAAGGCCAAATACAGCTTCGGAGATAACTGGGAAACGTCCACAATCCACATGTCAAGTGGACTTATTTGTACAGATCATAGTATACCTACCTGGCTATGCTTACATTTCCAATAATGTAGCGGCTGCTCTATTTCAACCATACAAGGTACCTTCGTACGCCAAGAAAGTGGTTTAATTGAACTGTAACATACAATTAATACGTCGTAAATCATATAAAGACAGGTAATCGAATGATTAACAGTCCATTTAAGTGTCAAATTGATCTGATTTAAACGATTCAGTGAAACAATTTCTTTGTGCGAAATGTAGGTACGCACTGAACGTAATGGTTTCCGAGGAATCTTGAGTCTTATTCTATTAAGTTGTAGCATGCATTTTATTTTTAGGGTTCCGTACCTTAAAAGGCAAAACGGAACCATTATAGGATCACTCATGTGTCTGTCCGTCTGTCCGTCTGTTACACTCACACCCAATTTGCTCCGAAACTAGGTTCTGAACCGATTGAGTTGAGATTTGGTACACATACGTAAGTCGGTGACCGAAATACGGACGTCTAACTTAAATAGAGGAATTTTAATTATGGAGGTCATATTATAAAAACATCGAGATAAACCTGAACTGATTCAATCACTTTCAATGTGTAAATGAGGCTTCAAGACGAAATATCTGACATGCTTGCTGAATTACAGACTTAAATAGTATAGTGTCTTGACTTCAATCTTATCACAGTACAGTAGAGATTAAAATAGCGTGTCCGAATGTATATTTTACTTGGCAGAGCGTAAACCGTCATTAAGGGTAGACGATAGCAACGTGGCGGGAAATTCAAAATTTTTACAGTTTTTTACATTTTGTAGCTAAACTGAGCTATTTTTGTTCAGCGATTTTTCGTTCGCGGCAATAAAACAGTATTATTTTCATTATTGTAAACAACAGAACTATAAAAATTCAGCCGATTGTGTGTTCTGGTCTACGAAGCAGTGGCACTGCCCAAAAAACTTGTCGTAGACCAGAACACATAATCGGCTGAATTATTATTGTTCTGTTGTTTACAATAATGAAAAGAATACTGTTTTATTGCCGCGAACGAAAAATCGCTGAACAAAAATAGCTCAGTTTAGCTACAAAATGTAAAAAACTGTGAACATTTTGAATTTCCCGCCACGTTGCTATCGTTTACCCTTAAGAAAGAACAAAACTCTTTTTTCAACGAGAAGGAATGAAAAAAGTATTCTTAATTAAAAGTGGGAGACCCTGAAAAATGTTCCGTTTTAATTATAACAGTTTGTTGGTTAAATACCCCTTTGAGCAGATGGAGTGTTGCCTTAAGTGCTAGTTAGAATAATATAGAGATAAACTTCACAAATGTCTACGGCGACTTCATAAAAACTTATTTAATAACTTCCTCCTTTCCATTGAAAGAGAGTCTGGGAGTAAATTAGAAAATATATAAAAAAAAGTTTATTGTATGTCAGTACGGAACCCTTAGTCCGCGAGCCCGACTCGCACTTGGCCGGTTCTTTATGCCATACAAAGGTGACAAGTTTTTTTAGCACCAAAAATGGATTAAGGTGAGGTATACGATTCGAGGTTAGCCATCGATAGGGAATTTCGCACGATAGATCATCATAAACTCTTGTTGGAACGAAACTCTTGTTGGAAAATTCTGCGGGAAGATGCCCAACAGTGAGCGACATTCATGGGCTGGATGGATAGATAATTAGACAGGCATTTTCCTAATAAGTCAGTGTAAAGGCGGGACCACACAGGCGCGTTTTTATCGGTCGCATGAAACTATCGCATGCGTTATTGTGATATATATATGTTATCAGTACATTTTGTATCTGGAACGTCCTACTTCCATTACGGCGTTAATATCGCAGCAGTGTGTAACTCCATGGATGGCCATGGCTATCCTAATACAACATGTACTGAAAACAGATCTTACATTAACGCATCGACCGATAAAAACGCGCCTGTGTGGGGGATTTTCTCCATGGCCATCGTAATACAAAATGTATTAAAAATAGATATCGGACTAACGCATCGACCGATCAAAACGCGCCTGTGTGGTGTGGGGGGAGCCTTTATGTTAGGAAACTAACTGAAGAGTTCTTTACTCTGCGGGAACCCTCCAGTATGAATTAAAAGTAAAGTCGTCCCAGTTGTAATAAGGCACTAGTTTCGCGCCCGTAAAGGCGTCAATTTGCCAATGATAAATGTTTATATTGTCGGAACAATATATTTGGTAGCGGAGGTACGCCCCGCCGATGTTATTCAAGCTTTTGACATTTGCATTGTGTGATAATGGGCCTGGAAAAGGCCAAACAGCAGCCTTGCAAATTTTAGTAAGTATTAAGTCAGGCTATTCACGCACGGTTATTTTGTTACTTGATTCTGCAGAACATCACGAATCTACTCGTAAGTTGAATACCATTGGTATATTATTCGAACGTCCATGATTCAACTACAGATTTCTTACGGGTGTGTGAAACACTGTTACCTCATCCAATACACGAAAGATCTATGTATTCGTCGATAACGCATTTGCTCGATGACATCCTTGCACATTCTTATTCTCGTCTCCTAGGTCGCCAAAGTTGAAAAGGATGAAACTATACAAGCACTTACCTATTAAAAGGCTATTCCTACTAAACATTCAACATCATACCTAAGTAAGAACGTAACTTAATAAAGTCATATTACCTAAATACCGGGATTTCAAGCTAAGAAGACCATAGCTTGACAGTCAATCGTTTTACCGTGCCACACGATAGGTGTTTACTCCTTTTGTTTATCATTAATATTTTGAAGCTGAATTACAAACAAACTCTACATTAAATAGATAGATAGATAGAGAACTCTTTATTGCACAACAGAAAGAATATTACAGATAACTTTTACAACAATATTTAGTACAAATGGCGGCCTTATAGCTAAAAGCTATCTCTTCCAGACAACCTTGGGATGGACAGGACTGGATGCGGAAATAAAGTAGCAAGTAGATGCACAATAAGACATTACTGGGTTATTGCAAACTAAAGCGTATCTTCAATTTGATAACCATCCAATTAGCCTGACAGCAACTAATTGTAAGCCAAAAGACGTCATTACACAACTAAACTGCGGTATAAAGCACAAAAAGCGCCACAAATTGTTCTTACAAAGTTATTGCCAGTGTGGCTTTCTTGCCCTTAAAATGAGATCGGTTATTATGTACAGGCGGTTTCGCCTTAAGTGAATTTATTTGCTTATTCAGTCATAAAGTAGGCTGTCCCTTTTCTTATTTCGTTGTCTAAAATATTGCGTACAGATTTGGAAGTGTAGCGTCACAGATTCAAGAACCACTGGATGGTGAGTAGTAGTTATTTATTATTAACTAGCTTTTGCCCGCGACTTTGTCCGCGTAGACTACAGAAAAAGGATACGTGTTTTACTTTGCTCCTAAGTTTAAAAGCGTGATAATATTTAGCCTATGTGTTGGTATCTAAGCTGTCTTCATTCAAAATTTCAGCCAAATCCGTCCAGCCGTTTCAGCGTGAAAGCGTAACAAACACACTCACTCACAAACTTTCGCATTAGTGAGATTGATTCTACCAAATTTTATTATTTTGTTGTAGTTTATAATGTAAGGTAAGATAAATCGATGTTTACTCACAATAAAACATTTAGTTTCTGAATGAGAGCCGTTTTTAGCACAAATTTACAAAGCATTTCATAGATGGCGCCTGCAGGCTCGGCCATAGAAGAACCGGCATAAGGCTGCCAAATATTGCTTAGCACAGATACATTTTGACAGCCGTATTCCGGTTCTTCTATGGCCACGCCTGAAGGCGCCATCTATGAAATGCTTTGTGAATTTGTGCTGAAAACTAGGGTGGAGCGCACTTGTATAGAGGTTTTTTTTTGTGGAATATTGAAGTGGCCGATGTTTTAAAAGATTCTCTGACACTAACATAACCCTCTCGTACATTATCATTTATACGAAATATTATTAGAAGTACTGCCGCATAGCATGCAAAGTTTTCGAAATGTGCGAAAAAATTGGTACACTTTCTTGACATTTAAATGGCTTAGAATAAATTATTTTTCGTAAAAATGCTTTTATCTATACTTATAATAAAACTCTAGCGAAGTCAATTCTGTACATTGAATATTTTTAGAAAAAAACTAGCAGGGGTTACTAAGTAAATTATACTGAATCCAAAAATGCAAAAAAAAACTGTTTATGTCTGTCTGTCTGTCTGTCTGTCTGTCTGTATGAACACGATAAACGCGAACACCGCTGAATAGTTTTCAACCAAACTTAACATGGTCGTAACTCACGTTTCTGGGAGTAACTTAGGCTATCCGATGTTTAGAATACATTGCGGGTTGCAATTTTAACTTCGTTTTTTGTAAGAAATATTCATAATTTGGAAATGGCTTCTTGAGAAGGTATGTTAAGAACGTGATACTGAACATATTTCTGCAAAAAAAAAATTAAAAGTCCGTCTTTGAACCACATTCTCTCGAAAACCTACATAGCGGGTTGCAATTTTAACTTGATTTTTTGTAAGAAATATCCATAATTTTGATATGGCTTCTTGAGAAGGTATGTTAAGAACGTTATACTGAACATATTTCTGAAAAAAAAAAATTAAGTCTGACTTTATTATCTCGGAAACCGTTGATTTCCCAGGCATAGTTCCTTGGGCAAAAATGTTCGTTATGATGAGGACTATACGTATACGTACGTATACGTGGTCTCCCGCTTTGTTGGCGGTCTTTTATTTATTTATTTTAACACTCTGTATAATAGCACGCTACGACTTTTGGCATTTGGGGCGCATATTGTAAATGAAAAATCGGCATTTGTTTTTATTTTATTTTGGCGGAAAATGTTAGTTCTACAAGCGTAGCATAAGGCCGGGTTAGAGCGTATCTATGGGTTTAAAATAATATATATCTCACTCTTTTGTTTGATGTAGAGCGGGATGGACAGAGCCATAGATACGCTCTAACCCAGCCTTATGATGCTTGCTGGAGGGAATTGTGAGTGGTTTTCGGTGGAGGTCGGACAAAGTTTATCGATGTTAGAAATGTAGTACTGTTACGTCGCGGTCGAAATGTTCTGGATTTGAACGCACGCGAGGTTGAAATTTTGTTTGTGCCTTTTTTTAAATATTTGCAATACTGAGCCCAACTTGATATTAAAAAAATATATTGTGTTTGCCGTAGAGCGGGATAGACAGAGTTATTTGCGGTAGATACGCTCTAACCCAACCTTATACTTTGCTTGCTGGCTTAGCATGAGAATGGGTAAGACCTTATCTATGGGCTTATAACTTTATCTATCCCACTCTACGTCGAGGGAGATACATAATAAACCCCCATACTTCCCAGGCAATTCTTATGCTAAGCTTCCTGGTATCTTACACGGGCGATACCTAATCTAAACAAAACATATTTTATCATACATTTATTGTTTAGATTAGGGCACACACACACACAGACAGACACACAGGCAGGCACACCCTCATAAACACATAAACAGACACACACACAAAGCTATCAAACTTATGACACCCCTCTTTGTTGGTCGGGGGTTAAAAAAACCTTCCTTTTGAGTTTTCTCCACAGTCTATTTTAAATTAAATGTCACATGTGTAAAAACGCATACGAAGTCGCGGGCACAGCTAGTTTACTTATAAACAAGTACCACTATGATATAATTGCAAAAAAGGTACACTGTGTGACCTGTGGTGTCATATTTTTGATCCACTAATCGCGCATTGTTTTACCGGATAAGGTAACATTGGCCGAACGTTTCGTCGGGAGTCGGGGGTCAGAGGCGAGAGGGGAAATGCGGGGGTTGTTTGCGTCGCATCAATGTCCGTGCACTTAGTCAATTTCCAAAATTTTTTGGACCTTTTGTACATTTACCAAAAACCCATTTCTTCAGGATTTTGAAATTTTCAAGGGCCATGCGGCAGTACTTCCGGTCAAAACTCGTGTTTGCTGTCCTGGAATATTCTGAACGTATCAGTACGGAGCACCGTTTCCGCACTCCGCCGTATCGAAAATGTAAAAATAAAAAAATCGCTCCACCCTACTGAAAACGGCTCATTGAGATAGATAATGAAAGAGAGAGATAGAGAATGAGAGAGTGAGAGAGAGCGCAGTTGGTCGGTGATTCCAAACACTGAGATCCTTATACGCAGGTTTTTGGAGATGTTACTTCATTGTTACAAGTAGATGTTTTTCGCTCTTTACTCTAACCTTTGTTATTACTAATGAAGCATAAAATTAATTCAAGTGCAAGTGTAAATTCCGTAAAAATAAAATTGGTTAAATCACTTTATGTACCGCTGTTTTAAATTCCTGTTAATAACTGGAACTACTTAGTACATGGTTTTGCATTCTATGACCTACTGGTAGGTCAGCAAGTTTCTGGAGGACATCTGACATAATTTGTTGCATTATATTTGTTGTATTATGTTGTGGGCCTGAAGTATTTTTATTGATTTTAAAAACTTTCCTAAAATCTAACCCTTCATAATAGGACAAAAAATCTATCTCTTTGTGAGCCTGTCACTTTTATTCGAGTTGTAGTGACACAGAACGGGCCCGCGGCTTGCAGTAATTAGCGATAAAAGTAGAAAAACCGGACTAGGGAAAAAAATAATTTCAATCGGTTTTCTTTTATTTTTGTTGATTATGACAAAAAACAGTGCAGAAAGGCTTTATTTCGTCTGTCAGAGAAAAAACAAACAAAACAAAAAAAAACAAGTTTTTTTAATTTTCTTTTCATTGTGAACTTGAAAACTAAAAATTAAAACTGCATGAGTTGTCCAGGTAGGTATATATTATAGTAATAATACCAAGTATAAAAATAGTTATTTGTTATGCAAGAATGCAAAATTATTGTTTGCGGCGAGTGCTTGTATTGAATACCGAGCTAGCGTAGGTTTCTAAAATTGAGCCACGAGCGTAGCGTGTGGTTCAAAAAAAGAAACCTGAGCGTAGCGAGGTATTCAGAAGCTCGAGACGCAAATAACATTGCATTCGTGCGAAACACAAAACTTTTCATCTGACAAAAGCGAGGAAATGATTTTGTTAGCCATGCGTGACGTGACAAACAATAGACATAGGTAGGTTGGTACCTACCATAGAGGTTAGTGAAATGAGTTTCCTTCTTTTTTGCTGCTTCACAAAGAAGTATCTGGCGTTGCCTAGCAACGGGTTGTTGATTACAAATCGTGTCTTCTTGAAGTGTCATAAAATCAACAACCCGTTGCTAGGCAATGCTACAAGTTGAAGGAGTTCCTTATATTTTTTTTATTAGGGCGTCGAGTTCAAATTTCGAAGCGCACAAAAATACAAAGCGGTTTAAAAAAGGATCTTCTACGATCGCATGTTTAAATTAACAGCGTACTTTCCGAGCATGGGAGATGAAATAGTTATTTGTTATGCAAGAATGCAAAATTATTGTTTGCGGCGAGTGCTTGTATTCAGAAGCACGAGACGCAAATAATATTGCATTCGTGCGAAACACAAAACTTTTCATCTCACAGAAGCGAGGAAATCATTTTGTTAGCCAAGCGGGACAAACAAAGTAGACAACTACTTACAGGCAAAACAGGTGAGTCAAATAAGTTCCTTTTAAAAGCATAATTTAGGTACTGTGGTTACGGCTGCCGCACTAAAGTTTTCAGCTTCGTTGGTATTAAAACCATTCGTTTTATTAATAATTTGCTGAAGTATATTTATCCAGATTCCAGACACAAAAATAATGAAAATTAAAAGAATGTTTTCTTTTCCGGGTGCATTCTGAACTTTTACCTTATAAATTAAAAAATTCTAGAGATAAAAAATAAATTCAATTATATCGTTTGAAAAAATGTATTTAACAAACCAACCCATAATTATCTATTTTTTAAAACAGAAGCGGAGCATTTTTTTAATTTACTGTTATTAAAAATAAATATATTGTACAAAATATTAAAAAGACTGTAAGAAGAAACCGCGTTTCTGAATGTTCTATTCCGTGACTTTAGATGTCTATGCCTCATTTGCATTCACAGTTTTGTATAGAAAATGGGCACTGTCGTGGAGAGTCGCGTCTAAACGAGGCTCTTCTTTCTGAAGCTTTTATGAAATTATATGGCATCTAGTGAAACGGCCAGTGGTTTTTCTTTTTCTACATCATGGGGCGTGCAGAACAAGGGCGTTTAAATTTCGAAGCAGACAAAAATGCAGATTGGTTAAATTCGGGTTTTACACGGTTGTAAGTTGCTAGTAACAGCAAACTTTCCGAGCATGGGAGATGAAATAGTTATTTGTTATGCAAGAATGCAAAATTATTGTTTGCGGCGAGTGCTTGTATTGAAAACCGAGCTAGCGAAGGTTTCTAAAATTGAGCCACGAGCGTAGCGAGTGGTTCAAAAAAAGAAACCTGAGCGTAGCGAGGTATTCAGAAGCACGAAACGCAAATAATATTGCATTCGTGCGAAACACAAAACTTTTCATCTCACAGAAGCGAGGAAATGATTTTGTTAGCCAAGCGGGAAAAACTCTATAGACAACTACTTACAGGCAAAACAGGTGAGTCAAATAAGTTCCTTTTAAAAGCAAATTTTACTGTAGTTACGGCTGCCGCACTAAAGTTTTGAGCTTCGTTGGTATTAAAACCATTCGATTTATTAATAATTTCCTGAAGTTTATTTATCCAGACACAAAAATAATGTAAATAAAAGAATGTTTTTTTTTCCGGGTACATTCTGAACTTTTACCATATAAAATAAAAATTTGTAGGAGATAAAAAATTAAATTAGTAATATCGTTTGAAAAAATGTATTTAACAAACCAAAACATAATTATCTATTTGATAAAACAGAAGCGAAGCATTTTTATTTATTTACTGGTATTAAAAATAAATATAGTGTACAAAATATTGAAAAGACTATAAGAAGAAACCGCGTTTCTGAATGTTCTATTCCGTGACTTTACCTTTTTAAAAGATCCTTATGTCTCATTTACATTCACAGTTTTGTATAGAGAATGGGTACGAACAATCACTTTCGCTGAAGTACGCGTTTAAACGAACTATGAATGAGGATCTTTTTTCGGTCGGGATCTGGCATCTACTTAAACGGCCAGTGTTTTTTTCTTTTTCAACACCATAGGGCGCGGGGAAGACTTTCCCGGCGTCGCGTTCAAATTTCGAAGCGCACTAAAATGCAGATAGTTTAAATCCGGCCTTTACACGATCGTAAGTTACTAGTAACAGCAAACTTTCCGAGCATGGGAAATGAAAAATATATTCCTTATCCACTGGCATTACGCTCCATGTCGGCTCTCCTGATCTCGTTTCGGGCGCGTCGAACGGCACGGATAATGCGGCATACAGATCGCGATCATACGAGTATTTACGACCTCCAGCCATTGCGCCCGTTTAAATAAAAAGCCTGACAGTCTCAGCTGCAGTCATTGAAGGTTTCGATTTTTGTGCCAAATTAAGGGTGGCATTAACAGTCGTCGACTCAAGATCGAACTAAAGTAGGTGATCTCAGAAAAGTCTAATGCTAATGTCAAGCCTTGGCTAACGTCAATGTCAATCTCAAGACAGTGTCTATTATATCTAAATATATTACTTACTTCCTATTAATATGCTTACAGCAACTCAAGTTTGACATTAGCCAAGGCTTGACATTAGCATTTGACTTTTCTGAGTTAACCTACTTGAGTTCGATCTTGAGTCGATGACCAAGCTCAAGTAGGTGATCTCAGATGACTATTAACACCACCCTTGATGTTTATTAGAGATGGCTATTTATATGTGAAATAACTGCCGAGTTATAATTGCTCCCTAACCATGGTGGGTCGGTCTTCCGGGCGAATGTCCAGTTGGACCCGGAAGACCGATTCACACGTGGAAGAGATCCGTTCTCTCTGAGACGAAAGAGAAGGGAGCAACTTGGCCAGAGCTACACTCAGAGATAAATGGAAATCCCTTGTGTCAGCCCCGGAGGAGTAAAGGGATCAAAGAAGAAGAACCATGGTGAGCTGCTCAACCCAGGGTAACCAGCTCCAGGCAATCACATTATTTTATATTTATACGATCAAAACACCTACGAACCAAAACTGTTTTGATGATTGTATTTATTTAACTTATGCGACATTTTTTTATTTGTTTACTGACTTCCAGAAATTTGGTCCCTTCCCGACGACGTTGCGACGATTACAATACGTTTGAAGAATCACGAATCCGGCTGCATCCGCTCCATCGTTTTCAGAAGAAGTTGGTGCTTCTGTTTTTCTGATAGCTTTTCATGAGGGCAGAGAGGGTATAAATTAACGTGGTTCCGCTTCAAGGAAAACGGAAGGTACAGTCGACAGCACATTGACCCTCACGCGTAAACTCTATTCAGTTACGTTACGGGCGACGTTACAACGAAAATGTAAAGTTTTACATGCTGTTGACTGTACTCCATAATCAACCTTCTATACAATCTGCTACCGTCGATCCAAGACCGATAGTTTCTAGAGTCGGTTTCGTCATGTCATGTTGCTTAGATATATTTTTTTTACAATAAAACGAAATACAAAATTACAAATAAGTTCTTTATTTTCGACACTATAAATTAAACTTGATAGCTGTTTTTTATAACGTCAGAAATACGCTCTGCTATCATAATAATAGGAGCATTAGTGTTGCCACTAGTCAGTTCAGGCAAGACACTTCCATCTGCAACGCGTAAGCGTTCAATATGGTACACCTTCAAATCCTTGTCAACTACTCTACCCATACCGCATGTACCAACAGGATGATACGCAGTTGAACTCATTTGCAACAAGTAACATGTCAAATATTCATCGCTCAGAAATGTATGCTTTTCGCATTCAGGCAAATCTATCTTGACAACAGTCGAATTGACCGATCTATAATAATCTGTTTGAGTTAAACGAAGAAATTTTTTAGCATATTGAAGAAGTATGGCAATGTCTGCCGGATCCTGCAAGAAATTTAGTCGTATTACTGGATCATCATTTACGCCCACTCCTCTAATGGTCACGTTGCCTCTAGATCTTGGGTGAAGTAATGTCAGACCGTAATTCAATATGTCTGATTTTGAATTAGCATCGGTTATCGATTTCACAACTCTATCGTTATAGCCATAATATTTTTCTAAAAAAGTATTGAATTTTGGAGTATTTTTATTAAAAGGACCGATATCAACTTGTACTTCTGGCTGTGGCCCATCTGAACTAAGGAAGGCTAGTAATAGTTGGTATATTGGATTGAACTCTGTAGAACTTATGCTCTCCCCAGTTAAGAAAAAGGATACAACTACGTGGTCTGTCAAGTTGGAACCGACGGGAAGAACAGCCTTCACCTTCACACCCAAGTCTTCAACATCTTGCTTCGGTCCTATACCAGATGCCATAAGCAATTTGGGGCTATTGATTGTACCGCAAGAAACAATTATTTCTTTATTGGCGAAAAAAACTTTTGCATTTTGCTCGCCGTTTGTTATGGCTAGTACTCCTTCAGCAATGTTTTCTTTATTGATGAGTATTTTCGTAGCATATGTATTTTTAAGAACACTTAAATTCTTTCTGCAAGCTGTGGGAGCTAAAAAAGCTACAGCAGTACTTGACCTTAAATTCGGTTGTATAGTTTGAGTGTAAAAAGTTCTAGATGCGCCTAATTGTTTCGGGCCATTATAATCTTGTAGGGTAACTATCCCGATTTCAGACAGTGACTGTAGTACTTTATTCGCTTTATGTTCTATGCTTGGATCATATCTATTTTGGCTAACAGCCATTGGTCCAGTAGTATTGTGGTAGCGAGCTTCAATCGGATCTGTTAATAGCCCTAAGATGTCTTCAAAACCTTCGCTTTTTAAGAAATAAGGGAACACGGTGTTAAAGTCCCAACCGTTGAATCCTTGTTTTGCCCATTCGTCGTAGTCTGCTGGATTGCCCCTGAAATGAATTGACATTATTTTTATTTTTGTATATGTAGGTATGTTAATATAAACAAAACAAAGAGAGGCAGATGCACGGACTTATTAAATGTTCTTCGTCTAAAATGTGAAGAGCTTTTTTTTAAAAATACGAAAGTGACAAGTCATAATCCTATAAATCTATTGTCCACAATTTAATGATTGTTTCCCATATTAGTGGTTTCACATATGTCTTTATCGAAATCGGTTCAGCTATTTATGAGATTTGAAGCTAAAACAACGGGGGTATTTTTTTTTGTACCTCTAGATATATTATCTGTTTCCTATATTGTTCCGAAATAATTAATACTGTTTCTTACCTCACATATACATCTGCGTTGAGGCTAGAACATCCGCCGGTCATTTTCCCTCTCACCATTTGTATAACTCCAGGGTCTTTTTGTGCTTGACATGAATTATCATCTCTCGTGGTTGAGTAGTTATAATCATATTGACTCTGGTATAGTGTAATCCCGAGCAGTGGAGTCTGAAAAATAAACCGATGTGAATAAACACAGCCATTGAGTGAGTGATATAAGTAGTTAGGCCCGTTATATCTGTCAATGTATGTATGTAGATTTTTTAATCTCTATCTATCGATAGGAAAATAATTTATTAAACGAAATTAAATATACAAAACTAAACTAATAACTTAACTACTAAACTAAACTATACTATCTATCTAAATATAATATCCTTAGTTTTAATCTTATATTTTGCGATTGAGATTAGTGCAGTCTGAAGTTGTGGAGCCTGAAATAGGTAATAAGTAGGTATAATAAATTGAAAAGCACATTGCAGTATTCGCTAAAAATTCGCTGAGTGAAGCTTCCATTCTCCCAACTGACAAAAAAATTGCTTTCAATATTAACTAGGTATTTTCTAGCAAACTTTTTTGTCTGTTGACAACGGGGGTGGATTTTTAGCCGAGAGGTCACGAGAACAATAAATTAGCGAACAAAGGCGGAAAATCGAGGTACTCACGAGTGGTCACTTCATCCATCTAGTGTGAGTGAAGGTGCCAAAAATAATTTCTTAGTTGAACGAGCGAGTGAAGCGAGAGAAGTTCTCCGAGTCTACTTGAACCATCCGTCGTTTGTATGTATGTAGGTATGTATGTATGTTTGTACGTATGAATGTTCGTTCGACGATAACTTGAGTAAATTTCGAATCGTTATGAAATTTGGTAGGCGAGGAAAAGATAATTTTTAAGTTCGAACATGAGCCAAATCGGTCGAGGGGTGCTGAGATATGGGGTCGCGAGTTCATAGTTCGGGGCGAAGCACTAGTTAGTTATAGTTAGAGAGCTGGTGACCAATCGAGATATTTTTTCGTACAAGGCTAGGAGTTGGTAGGCTGTTAGAGTAGACTTCGCTGAGTCTGGGAAAAAAATTTTTTTGGCACGGTCGCGGTTGAAAGTTTAAATGTATGGGTTCAGTATATTTTTTTTTTGTCGTACAAGGCTAGAAACTTCTAGGTTAGTTGTTGAGACTCCGTTGAACAAGAAAATATTTGTTTTTTTGGCCGAGCGTGGTTGAAAGTTTGATTTTTATAACCCAAAAATTCACACTTTTTAGGTTATAAAAAACAATTTTTCTACCGCGTTTGGCTAGTAATAAATAGTGATTTCGTGATCAGCGGAGACTAAAAAGGCAGCCTAAAAACTCCCAGCCTTGTAGACAAAAAAGAAATGACTCAACCCATACATTTAAACTTTCAAAGTCGAAAAAATCTAACTTTCAACCGCGACCGGACCAAAAAAATATTTTTCCCAGACTCAGCGAAGTCTACTCTATCAGCCTACTAACTCCCAGCCTTGTACGAAAAAATATCTCGATTGGTCACCAGCTCTCCAACTATTAGTTAGTTAGGTACTTACGAGACTCGCCGCCGGTGCATCAGGGCCCGCTTCTATCAGAAGCACATTCCATTGCTCGACCTCTGACAGTCTGTTTGCGATCACAGCACCTGCCGATCCTGCGCCCACCACGATGAAATCGAACCTAGCTCCATCTTGAATTAATTAACAATAAGTTTAGAGAGCGGTGGTGGTCTAGTGGGTAGAACAGTGGACTCTGAAGCGAAAGGTCCTCGGTTCGATTCCCGGTGCGGGCATGTATCTATGACTTTGTTTAATTTCAAAGTTACGTACATTTGTGAATTTGTAGTAGCAATACCACTCACTGACGTTGAAGGAAAACATCGTAAGGAAACCTGAGCGTATGAGGCATTATATCCTCAACGCAAAAATCGCCAACCCGCATTGAGCACGCGTGGTGATTAAGCTCGAACTCTCTCTCTGAGAGAAGGCCTTTGCCCAGCTAGTGGGACATGTACAATTGTACAGGCTACATCTTACTCTTACTAAGTTATATTATAGTTTTCTTAAAATAATCATAGCCCAAGTAGCCTGGAAACAGTGGTTGCGTCTGGCACAGGATCGCGAGAGGTGGCGTGAACATGAAGAGGCCTTTACTCAGGAGTGGGCGTTAACAGACTGATGATGAAAGTTTTCTTCGGTTTACATGAGCACTCGTAAGTGTGTAATACTGGCCAGCAAATAAACTTTCCTTCATTTTTTTTTTCAGTAGGTAACTTTAGATTCTTTTCAGTAGATACCTACTTACCTATATTGATATTTTTCTAAAGAATAAGTTGCCTCTTGGTGTAAATGAAGTTAAGTAACTTAACTGGAGTAGATCTTTGTCTCAGATAAGTTAAGATTACCCCTATATTATTGTCAGATTAATCCTTTAGAGTCCAAAAAGTCAACTTCCCAAAAGGACCACTTCCCAAAACGTCCACTTTGAAAAACTTTAAGACTCATCCATCCACTTCCCAAAAGCTCAAACGTTTTTCCCAAAACGTCAATTTCGATTCCCATAACGTCAACTCATATAAGTATTGTTCGATACATCTCTCATGTAGGGTAGAATATATATTTTTTGTCGTCGGTACTTTATAATTTTGCTACGCGTTCGTGTGAGAGGATCGCAATTCGGTTCGGTCGAGTTTGTTTTATTTAAATGGATATTTTCGGAGCTACAGAGCTAAATTCGGGTTATTAGTGCATATCTAGGCATTAAGTTTATGTACTGTTATTGTGTGGTGTGAAAATCTTCAAAGAAAAGGAAACTGAAGAAAAATTCAAGGGGCCCCTTCGCCGTGGAAACTTCACCGTGTACCTAAGGTCAGACTTTATTCCTATTTATCTATTTATTATATATATTTAAAACATTTGGTAGCAGAGCGTGGTTAGGACCTATTTTGTTTCATATTAGGAAGTTACGATCTTAGGTAATTAGCGCGTGAAAAGTTAGGTTAGGCAGCCATTCGTCGTGGCGTGGTTACTTCGGAACTCGGTCGGATAATAGTCTTGGATACATTTTTCCTACATTACATTTCATGCATTCGGTTTTTTAATTCGGTCGGTTTAGCTTACGCGAGGGTCCCTAGTTTGGTAGGTATTTAATTATTGTAAATTAATTACACATTTTCAGTTTTCTTTACGAAGGCATATTCGATTTTGTTTGTTTATTATTCGGAATAAACTAAATTATTTGGTTCGGTTAATAAGTTACTTTGTTTAGTTACAGTTACTTACGGCAGGTAGGTACATTAGGTATAGTTACCTTTCAGTGTTTTTACATTATGTTTGTGCCGTTATTGACGGCCCGCTTTGGTGGATTTGTAGTTGTAAAATATACGTACGGTAAGGTGCATAAGGTGCTATTTTGTTTTGGTGATTTTTGTTCGGTGATTTATTTGTTCGGGTCGAATTTGCGTAGGTACCTAACTAGAAGTTATAAAACCATACGGTCTTTTCATTAAATAACTACCTGTAGGAATTTGATCGGGAACCTTTCACTTTGTTTACATACATTACTACTTGTCCAGATACGGTTGTACAATGGCCCTAAGAGGATCTTTCGCGGTTTTCAAAGTTAAATTGCAGTGGCTCATCGATAGCGCTGACTTGGTTGATCGGCCTGAGCATGTAAATCGTGTGGCCGTGCGGTTGTTAACAGCAAATAGCGAATTGTTGTCGTTAGAAGATTCTTATCAACGGATAATTGAATACGCGGACTCGGAAAATCCTTTGGAAAAACAAATTGTGGAAGCGGCACGAAAAGAGTATGTTAGGGCCTTAGAAGCTTTTGACAAATTAATGATAGCTAAATTAAAGCAAGATGCTACTCGTGAGCCATCGGAATCACGGTCGGACGCTCATCGCTTTGACTCGGACGCATTGGTATCGAGACTACCTACACTTCAATTACCTATTTTTACGGGTGACATGGAACAATGGGTCGGGTTTAATAATTTATTCGATAGTTTGGTCGATTGTCGGATGGACTTATCCCCTTCACAGAAGTTAGCCTATTTAATGTCGTGTATTTCAGGCGAAGCTCGGGGCCTGATACAACATATCAAAATATCGGATGCCGGTTATAAGACGGCTCGGGATCTCCTGATAAGGAGATATCAAAACACTCGGCATTTGGCGGACGTTCATGTAACTCAAATAATGAATCTTCCAAATATTTCTGCGAATTTATACGGATTGCGCGCGCAATTTTTGAATCCCTTGTTGATGGCAACCAACTCATTGGAACGTCTTGGGTTTCCTGTCGCGGATTGGTCATTTTTGCTGTTGCATATTGCACTTAATAAGTTGCCTGCATCAATTAAATCTCGGTTTGAACAAAAATACGGAACGGAAACGGATGTGATACCAACCTTTTTGGAGTTGATCGAATTCTTAGAGACAGAATGTAGGTTATTTGAATGTGCAAAAAGGGAAAATAATATTTCGCACAATAATAATCGTGAGGACACTCGCGGTCCACGACGCCCTCAGCATTATGCGGCCGCGCAGGTCACGTGCTGCCCTTACTGCGGTGATTCATCACATTCGGCGGTGAATAGATGCTCGCGTTTTAAGGCACTTACGCCCTTTGGTCGCAAGGACTTTGTAACTCGGAAGCGCCTATGCTATTTTTGTTTGTCGGGTCATAATTATCGAGACTGTCAACAAACACCTCAATGCGATGGCTGCGGTAGTCGGAAGCACCATCCATTACTTTGTTTCAATCGGGCAGGCACTACACAGCCTCGTGTAAACGGCAATGACAGGCGGTCACCTCCGCGCACGGACGGGCGCGCGGAATATTATGGACGCGGCAACGGGAATCGAACCCAGGCACCTCGATCGCCGGCTCGCCCGGCTCGGACTCCAAGCCCAGATCGTCGTCGTGGGAATGACGAGGGGCATCGGCGCGCTCCTAATGCAGGCGGTTACGGACAGCGCACTCAACGTGTCGACGATGGTCGTCGGGACCAGCAACGGTGTGATCGTGACGCACCGCAGCGATCTTATAACGATCAACAATAGGATGCGGCTCCTACCCACTCATCGGATTCACTAGCTCAGCAAAAAACTATTTTACTCCCTACGGCTATTATAAGAGTGCACGGTAATAACTTGGAATGATTTCGTAGAAGTTCGGGCATTATTAGATGCGGGATCCCAAGGCTCTCTTATAACTTTAGATTTGGCTAACAAATTAGGATTAATGTTGGAACCTACGGATGAGCGAGTGAAAGGGGTGGGGGGAATTGAACTCGGTAATATTTTCGGTCGGTCTTGCATTTCATTTTCACCTTCGGGAAAGCGTTTTCCGGTTATATCTACTCCGGTCACGTGTTTACGGAATCTTATCGGTAATCAGCCAACCTTTGATATAAATAGATCGGTTTTAAATTTAAGTGAAGGGCTTTCTTTGGCTGACCCTGAGTTTCATGTGTCGAAACCAGTAGAAATAATACTCGGCTCGGATATTTACGGTTCATTAGTCGGTGGTGATAAAATACTTTTAGGTACGGATGGTTTAACGGCATATAACTCCATATTCGGTTACGTCCTATTAGGACCTATCAATGAAGGTTTTTATTTAAATTCGGAGCTATCGGAAGATATTTTTGCTATCTCTATTTCGGATGCCTTGCAAAGGTTTTGGGCGGTAGAGGAACCTCCTGAGGTTTTCTCTGTAAAACCTGTTGATGAGGAGTGTGAAAAGCTTTACAAGCAAAATACACATCGGCTTGAGGACGGTCGGTTTTCTACTCGGCTTTTATTTCTTTCTTCTCGACCAATCTTGGGCGAGTCACGGTATAGAGCTGAAAAGCAGTTTCGGTCATTAGAACAACGTTTAATGAAAAATTCGGATTTACGGGAACAATACATTGGTTTTATGAGGGAATATGAGGAGTCGGGGCACATGTCGGTTTCAAATTTTGACTATAGATCGGGTGAAGAACATTATCATATTCCACATCATGCGGTTTTTAAATATTCGGGTGACATTGCAAAAATTCGGGTTGTGTTTAATGGGAGCTGTGTCACGTCCACGGGAATTTCACTAAACCAGTGCCTTCACACTGGTCCTAAACTACAACGGGACATATCGGACATTTTATTAAATTTTCGGAGACATAAAATTATTTTTATTTGCGACGTTAGGCAAATGTTTCGGCAAACACTTATTGATGAATCGGATCGGAAGTATCAGCTGATTCTGTGGCGGGAGTCCCCTGATCAGCCCATACTCACTTACGAATTAAACACAAATACTTACGGGTTACGATGCAGCCCATACATAGCTAATCGGACTATCTTGGAACTTGCCGAGCGGGAGCGTGAGCGCTACCCGCGCGCGGCGGCGGTTTTGCAATCGGACGTTTACGTCGATGACGTCATCACTGGCTCGGACTCGGAAGCTGACGCTATAAGCCTTCAGCTAGAATTAACCAAGCTTATGCTTTCGGGTGGTTATGAACTTCGGAAATGGATCTCAAATTGTTCGGCTCTCTTACAAGGTTTACCTGACGATCACAAACAGCTACCCTTGTTATTTCAAGATCCTGAAAACCCCCTTTCGGTTGCGGTTCTCGGTGTTTTATATGATCCAACTCGCGATATTTTCTCTTATAAACTGGATCTTACCAATTCGGATTCACATACTAAACGGTCGGTGTTATCGGTTGTAGCTCGGATATTCGACCCCAAGGGTTGGATTTGCCCAATAGTATATTGGATTAAATGCTTATTGCAGCGGTTTTGGCTAAATAAACTTGGATGGGACGATCCCTTACCTTCGGATTTATTGCGTGAATGGCAAAATTATCGGGCGGATTTAATTAATATTAGGAAATTGGCTATTCCTCGTTGCATCATGAGTAAACCTGCAAGGAGTTATTCACTGCATGGCTTCTGTGACGCGTCGGTATTAGGTTATGCGGCAGTAATTTACTTGCGGTCAAGTAATTTGGACGGTACGGTTTCGGTACACTTGCTGTTAGCTAAGAGCAAGGTCGCCCCTCTCAGAACGCGACCCACCATTCCTCAATTGGAATTGTGTGGAGCCGTGCTCCTTGTTAAGCTCCTCAATCATGCGTGTCTTTGTCTTCAAAGATCCATTGAATTTGAGGAGGTATTCGGATGGACCGACAGTATGATTTCTCTGGCATGGATTAATTCGTTACCTCATACTCTTCAAGTATACGAGGCTAATCGGGTTTCTCAAATTCAAAATTCTGCGGTTTCTATCACTTGGCGACATGTACCTGGCAGTATGAACCCGGCAGATTGCGCTTCTCGTGGCTGCTCGGCTTCAACTTTACTCTCTCATCCGTTGTGGTGGGAGCCTGCTTGGCTCATTCAACCTGAGTCTACCTGGCCCTCTCGTGCGGTGGAGAGGCCTTCGGAACTGCCTGGCATTCGGTGTTGTGCGGTTACAACAGCAGATTCTGTGTCGGATTTTCAGTGGATTATAGATCGGTGTAGCTCACTTGATAAATTAATCACATATACGGGTTGGATTCGGAGATTTATTTATAACTTTCGGAATAAAACTAATCGGAATAACAAAGAATATTTAACGGTCGGAGAAAGAAGAGAAGCTTTACATTGTTGGGTCGGTTTAATACAAAATAAATATTTCGGTTCGGAGATTGAAGCTCTACGTAACGGAGAGCAGATAAGAGGTAATTTAAAACGTCTAAGTCCGTTCGTAGACTCACGTGGACTGTTGCGGGTTGGTGGTCGGCTCCAACATGCGGAAATCGGATTTGAAGCCAAACATCCGTTACTATTACCAAAATCGGGACATTTTATAACACTTTTAATTTCGGATCTACATATAAAAAATTGTCATGCGGGACCAAATGCTCTTACGGCCATTTTACAACGGAACTTTTGGGTACTTTCAGCTAGGAGAGCTGTTAGGAGTGTCACGTTTAAGTGCATTCCATGCTACAAATTGAAAGGTCTTACGACTCAACCACTGATGGGTAATTTGCCTCAGGATCGAGTTACTGCGGCTAGGCCTTTTCAAGGAATCGGAACGGACTTTGCGGGACCTTTTCAGGTCAAAACTCATAAATTGCGGAACCCAAAGATCACCAAAGCGTATTTATGCGTTTTCGTGTGTCTGGCCACAAAATCGGTACACTTAGAGTTAGTTTCGGAGTTAACAACGGAAGCTTTTATTGCTGCTCTATCTCGGTTAGTATCCCGTCGCGGACTGCCCTTTCTTATTCAGTCGGATTGTGGCACTAATTATAAGGGTGCTGATAATTATTTGAAGGAAGTTTATCGGTTTTTGGAACAAAATCAAAATTATATCGGTCATAATATGTCGCAGCGTGGCATAACTTGGATATTTGACCCTCCAGCTTGTCCGTCATGGGGCGGTCTGTTTGAGGCTGCGGTGAAGTCGGCGAAAACTCATTTAAAACGCTGTATCGGGGAAACCAAACTAACGTTTGAGGAACTTAGCACAGTTTTCTGTAAAATTGAGGCCGTACTCAACTCTAGACCCTTGTGTCCCATATCTTCGAGCACTGATGACCTGGAGGTATTGACCCCTGGTCATTTCATTATCGGTCAGCCCTTAAATGCTTTACCAGAATATCAATTTCAAGATGTGAAGATGCATAGACTTAGTCGGTTTCAGCTGTTACAGCAAATTTCTCAAAGCTTTTGGCATCGGTGGCATTTGGAGTATCTTCACACCTTGCAACAGCGGGTCAAGTGGACGGATTCCACCTCTCCTCCTAAGGAGGGTGATTTAGTTTTATTGAAAGAGGATAATGTACCTCCTCTACATTGGAGTCGGGGTCGGATTATTAAACTCTACCCAGGTTCGGATGGTGTGGTCAGACTAGCGGATGTTCGGGTTGCACAGGGTACAACACTCAAGCGGGCTGTTGGTAGGCTTTCTCGGTTGCCTATTGACTAACTTTTTTATATTTTAGTCGGTTTTTTTTATTTTATTTTTATTTATCTTTCTCTTCGGCGGGGAGAATGTTCGATACATCTCTCATGTAGGGTAGAATATATATTTTTTGTCGTCGGTACTTTATAATTTTGCTACGCGTTCGTGTGAGAGGATCGCAATTCGGTTCGGTCGAGTTTGTTTTATTTAAATGGATATTTTCGGAGCTACAGAGCTAAATTCGGGTTATTAGTGCATATCTAGGCATTAAGTTTATGTACTGTTATTGTGTGGTGTGAAAATCTTCAAAGAAAAGGAAACTGAAGAAAAATTCAAGGGGCCCCTTCGCCGTGGAAACTTCACCGTGTACCTAAGGTCAGACTTTATTCCTATTTATCTATTTATTATATATATTTAAAACAAGTATTATTATATCAGATTAGTCGTTATTTATATCTTCGGCGCGCTATTTTCTTGCAGCTTGGTGCACTTGAGTTTTAAGCGGTATTATGGACGATGGACCGTCAGCGATACGCTAAAATACCCCTTGTCTGTTCAATTTGCGCACCTAATCTGCTTGCGTAGCATGAGACGGTGTTAGAGAGTATCTATGATGGGAGTATCTATGGGTCCATCCCGCTCTACGTCAAACGAAAGAGTGAGATACATATAGTTTTAAACCCATAGATACTCTCTAACACCGTCTCATGCTACGCGAGCTGCACTTAATAAGAGCTACCACAAGATAGGGTGTCTCTGACCCGGCGACCAATTAGTTTAGTTTATAATTCCTAATTATTTTTAAAGGATGACTTTTTAAAGATACTTGCCCTCAATTTGTGCATTTGGAGACCAAATGATTGAGCGGATATATGGAACTAAGATTAAATTAACAATTGAAAAAATTAAAATCACTTTTTCCATTTTCCGTTACCAACAAAAATTGCGACTGAAGGCTTAAGTAGTACTAAACCGTCTTTTATATCATTATGTTAATTATGTAAATACCTACTTAAAGCGTAAAAATAGAGTAACATCTGTAGAAGGCGCTGTGCAAAGTAAATTAGCTCACGCGCAATGTAAAATGTACAAAATCGATTCCTATATCAAATACACTAAAATTAATCGAAAAATTACTCCTAGAGAACCTTAGAATAAAGGTGAAAGACACAGCATTTTTCATCTTGATATCCATAACAGCTTGCAAGATAATAGTTATTAAAATTGTAAAAAATTGCGCCGCCTATTTGTTTTTCAAGGAAATTATCTTCACGTAGGTCGAAATAAAAATAATAGTTCATTACTGCCGCGGTCTGTACTGTACCTAATGGTTGCGTTGCTGGCGCAGCTCGAGCCCCCATATTATGTAAAATAATCACTTAATCACCGTAAATATTCCCGTTTTAAATGTAAAAAATAAATATCGTTAATTTTCCGTGTTACAACACAGCCGGTCAGCAATTCAGACCTTGATAGACAAGCTGGAGTGAAGAGCGAGGTCTTTATAGCGAGCACAGCAAGGGCTGCAATGATGACCAAGCTTGACTCCTGTCTAAAGGAATATTATATTCTATTGATTCGAAAATTATACAAAAATGGGTTATATGAATATTTGGAATGACAGGATGTTTTTAGTCTAAAAAATATACAATTATTCATGGTAGTCCCACTAGGTGAAAGCAGGCCTGGTCTAATAAAAAGAGATACCTAATCAAACGCAAAATGCAAGCATAAAAAGTTGCCTAGGCATAAAAAATATAATCCATTATTTAAAGCTGTCGACTGAAATTCCTGCGCGTGCGACAAACTCCCTACAATAGTCATGGGCATGCGTGCGCGCCATCGCTGCTGCAACCTGACAAACGGGCCATTGACGCATAGCAGAGATGCGCTATCGTTGCGCCTAGATTTATTACTAGCCCTAGAAATTCTTCTGTCATAAACGAAGTCAAAGTTAAGCCATAATTGAATAATTATGACCCTTCAAAGTTAACAGTCATAATGGGGATTTTTCCTTGTGTCAGATGTTGTTTTAATGAGAATCCTAGACGGCGCTGTCATCTATACTTATAATAAAACTCTAGCGAAGTCAATTCTGTACATTGAATATTTTTAGAAAAAAACTAGCAGGGGTCACTAAGTAAACTATACTGAATTCAAAAAAGCAAAAAAAACGGTTTATGTCTTTCTGTCTGTCTGTCTGTCTGTCTGTCTGTCTGTCTGTCTGTCTGTCTGTATGAACACGATAAACGCGAACACCGCTGAATAGTTTTCAACCAAACTTAACATGGTCGTAACTCACGTTTCTGGGAGTAACTTAGGCTATCCGATGTTTTGAATACATTGCGGGTTGCAATTTTAACTTCGTTTTTTGTAAGAAATATTCATAATTTTGATATGGCTTCTTGAGAAGGTATGTTAAGAAGGTGATACTGAACATATTTCTGCAAAAAAAAAAAAGTCCGACTTTGAACCACATTCTTTCGAAAACCTACATTGCGGGTTGCAATTTTGAACTTGATTTTTTGTGAGAAATATCCATAATTTTGATATGGCTTCTTAAGAAGGTATATTAAGAACGTGATACTGAACACATTTCTGAAAAAAAAAAGTCTGACTTTATTATCTCGGAAACCGTTGATTTCCCAGGCATAGTTCCTTGGGCAAAAATGTTCGTTATGATGAGGACTATACGTATACGTGGTCTCCCGCTTTGTTGGCGGTCTTTTAACACTCTACGACTTTTGGCATTTGGGGCGCATATTGTAAATGAAAAATCGGCATTTGTTTTTATTTTATTTTGGCGGAAAATGTTAGTTCTACAAGCGTAGCATAAGGCCGGGTTAGAGCGTATCTATGGGTTTTAAACAATAGGTATCTCACTCTTTTGTTTGACGTAGAGCGGAATGGATAGAGCCATAGATACGCACTAACCCAGCCTTATGATGCTGTGAGTGGTTTTCGGTGGAGGTCGGACAAAGTTCATCGATGTTAGAAATGTAGTACTGTTGCGTCGCGGTCGAAATCTTCTGGGTTTGAACCCACGCGAGGTTGAAATTTTTTTTTGTGCCTTTTTTTAAATATTTACTCTACTGAGCCCAACTTGATATTAAAAAAATATTTTTTGGTTGCCGTAGAGCGGGATAGACAGAGTTATTTGCGGTAGATACGCTCTAACCCAACCTTATGCTTTGCTTGCTGGCTTAGCATGAGAATGGGTAAGACCTTATCTATGGGCTTATAACTTTATCTATCCCACTCTACGTCGAGGGAGATACATATAAACCCCCATACTTCCCAGACAATTCTTATGCTAAGCTTCCTGGTATCTTACACGGGCGATACCTAATCTAAACAAAAAATATTTAATCATAAATGTATTGTTTAGATTAGGGCACACACACACAGACAGACACACAGAGAGGTACACCCTCATAAACACATAAATAGACACACACACAAAGCTATCAAACTTATGACACCCCTCTTTGTTGGTCGGGGGTTAAAAAAAACCTTCCTTTTGAGTTTTCCTCCACAGTCGAATTTAAATTAAATGTCAAATGTGTAAAAACGCATACGAAGTCGCGGGCACAACTAGTAGTTGGAATAAACGTCAAAAATGATCACAGATTACCCACCCAAAAATAACGCCAGATAAGACAGATGCTCGCGGCGGGTGGCGTATTTAATTTGCTAGCGGTGGAAAATAATCTCCCGAACACAAATAATAATCGAAAATTGCTATGAAACCTTCTCTCTACGAAATTTTAATGCACATGAAAATAGGTACCAGTATTATTGTGTCGAAAATCCACAATTTATATTGTCACTAGGTTCATGGTAAATTTTGAAATAAGAGTAGTATGTGGACCGACTTTGACATTTATTCCAGCGAGACCTCATCTGTGTATGGTGAGATGGATAACGCCATCTAGCGATAGTAATAAAACTAATAAAAAAACTGGAAAAATTCCCCATTAGAAAAGAGCGTTGGCCAGTTATCTGAAATTAAAAAAACGCAACTGTTGAAAGAAAAATCACCAATCGGCATTGAGCACGCGTGGTCATTAAGCTCGAACACTGTCTCTGAGAAAAGGCCTTTGCCCAGCTAGTGGGACATACGTACAGGCTACATCTTACTTTTTAGAATACAATTAAGTATAGCTTTTCGAAGTCTCTCTCCTTGTTTCGCAATAAGTGACATGTCTATCGGAATGATGATTATTTCGTCTGCATGCGACACTGTACGAATAAGGAGAATTAAACGAACAAGTTACTCCAAAAAGTAATCTGGAATAATTATTAACTGCCTTAATGCGATAAAGAAAATTAAATTCCAATAAAAAATCGTAACACCCTCACTTAACAGGCAACAAAACGCGTCGATTTAACGATCTGTTGAAGCAATTAGTGCGATATAAAAACCACGTGTATTTTAAATTCGCACGAAAGTGTCGCCGATAAAAAACCTTTTACATAAAAGTCACTCGCCATTTCAAACTTGGATTTACGGGTTCAGTTAAACTTTCGTTTTTCCAAAAACGGACTTAATATCCTACTTTTTTCAACGTTTTGTTCCGTTTTGTTAATAAAAATATTCCATTCCAATCGTTTATAGGGTCGTTCTGATTTCTTTCGCAAGATAGAAGCCTCGAATTGCTGTTTTAATATAAGCTCATCAATTTTAATGAGATGGACCCGATCTGTGCTCAGTTGAAGCACTTTATACTCACACAAGTGTACATTATTTTGTGAACGGGTTCATTGGATGAAAATTTATTGTTTAATTTTACTCTACACAACATTGGTATTTTCATGAATAAGTGTTTATTTAATGTAACTGTGTGTATTTTTTCTTTAGGTATTACCTGAAAAACGATTTTTTTTTGGTCTAGAAGATGGTAACAAAAAACATCAATAGGAAACTCCTTCGTAAAAAAATACGAGCGCTGTTGGATACCACAAGTACACGCGACAGCACGTCGACCTTTGCACGCTAGCACTCTACTCTGTTGCGTTATGGGCGACTTTACAACCAAAATTTACAGTCTGACGTGCTGTCGGGTGTACCTAAATGAAATATTTGTTCAAACAGGAGACTCACACGGGCCACTTTAAATTCTAATTCATGTGGGATCATTCCTGGAGCGATCGTCATCTGAATTGTGATTCCTATCGCTTGATCGATGTGATAGCGATGGGCACCTGCCCCGTTTGTCATCTCGTCATTTGTCGTCGGCAAGTCAAAATGTCCGGCCTTTATGTCGACGTTCATGTAATGTATTCTCTAGCTCTCGAGAATTTGAGTATAATACGCCTAGCAGTGTATTGGCAAAATCGCTGGCATACTCAGTGCGTCCTAGGTTCTATCCGCAGAAAATAATAAGTAAGTAAGTACTTAGGTAACTCTTTATTGTACAATAGAAATAATATCGATATTAAGAACAGGGCCTCCTAAGACGACATCGAGAACAGAGCGAAGTGGAGAGAAAAATTAGGAAGGAGGACCCACCACAATGTGAGACGTAGGCCTGGTTTCTGAAATGAGAAATTTACTAAGCAAATTAAGTATCGTCCTGTCACGCTCTTTTGTGAGAAATCTGCAGAGACAGGACGATACTTACGTATTTGCTTAGTGTATTTCTCAATTCAGAAATCGGCAGTAAAGCTTGGAAGAGAGGGAGTGAAATAGGTACTTTATTTCTTATCCAGTGCAAATCCTCTACACTACACCATGTTCTAAACTCATTTCATTTTTTAATATTTGTGTAGGGTATGATCTTTGCATGTTTATGAGTACTTCTAAGTAGTGTCTATTTTGTCATCAATTAGAATATTCATAATTGCACCGACTACCCGTCTCTCATCTCTTTAGCAATCTCTCCGTCTGTGTCAGTGGTTGCCTGGAAGAGATTGCTGTTAGCAATAAGGTCGCCAATTTGCACCATTAATGTATTAACACTGTATGTCCTTAAAATGTTTTCAAGTACAATAAAGAATATTCTATTCTATTTATGTTTAGGTGTAAGTGGTTTCGGCTGCAGTGATGGAGAGCCACCAGCGAATCTAGCATGCTCTGCACATCCAGGTTAAGGTAGAGCAACGGAATGACGAGAGGACTGTATTAACAGTTTTGTTAAGTACCCTACTCCAGCTGTAATATCATACTAGTGATGTCTACATTAGTATAATGGTTATTAGTTTTCTACCATGCTAAGTTTACCATGTTAGATAATATAAGATAATCATTTATTAAATTTCCATTAAACATATATAGGGTGATAAACTAAGTTAAAGAGATTTAAATTCAAAACTAGGTAGTCGTTAGGTGTCATGGCAATGAAAAAGGTTCTGAACTGAGCGTGTGCGACAGGTATTGCACAGCAACGACCTGTAGCGCTGATTTTCAGTCAGCATCTAAAAAGTTTGCTGCGTTAACTCTACCCGTGCCTCTACCCCGATTGCCTTGCTCTAATTTAGGGTGGCATTAATAGTCGTCATCTCAAGCTCGAGCTCAAGTAGGTGATCTCAGAAAACAAAAATGCTAATGTAAAGCCTTGGCTAATGCCAAGCTTGAGTAGCTGTCAGCATATTAATAGACACTAGCTTGAGCTTGACATTGACATTAGCCAAGGTCTCAAGTCGGTGATTTTGTTTTCTGAGTTCACCTACTTGAGCTCGAGCTTAAGATGACGATTATTAATGCCACCCTTAGTCCATCAAAGTAGACGTCCATGCAGGGTAGCTCTTCAAACAATTTAGAACCTTCAGTGAAGGAACTGGTCATTGATTGTATTAATAATGTTGACGCGGTTAGTGCTCTTCATGATTTTTTTTGGTTTTCCCTGTGTTATCTACAATCGGCCCTTCTGGCCATAATTAGATGAGTTCATTGTCGGGATATACAACGTGTTACAAAACATCCTAACTCTTTTTACAGTAGTGGTCAACGGGATGTCAAATCTGTAAAAAAAAGTTGAAAAAAAACAATTTTTATTTTATAACCTCAAAATTGAAAAAAAATCATAACTTTTTTGTTTTTGGTATTAGCTCAAATTTTAAAATATGTTTGTGTGTGTAGGTGCATTTACATGGCTTTGAGTTGTTAAAACATTGTGAAAGTTAATGAAAACAATATTTAAAAAAATATTTTTCTGCCGCCAAAGCGTCTACATTTTATTAATTAAAAAATCAACGGAATGTCATAGAGCAAAAAAAAAAATTTAGGTTGTGATCCCTATCACCGGGTGCTATTACCCTGTAAAAAGAGTTAGGTACTTTTGTAACACCTTGTATTATTGTCAGAGGATTTTTCATTGATCATCTTCTGTTCTTCTCTACATCTACATGTTGATGATGGTAATGATAGCCTTTTATCCCTTATCAGGGATATAGCTCTATATAGCTATTATAATTTTAATAGCTTCCACCCCATAAAACGCTTGATCAATTAATCATAAGGTGAGGCGTGGTCCCTTAAATTGCAATTTAAAAGAAATCCGCAAACAATGTTAATGGCTTTATAAACGTGAAGGCGTAGGCAATTTTGCTTTTCGCGTAACCCAATGTTTATTTTTTAATCGAAGGCTTCATCTTGATTGTTCTTATAAGTGTGACTTGGCAGGAGTTCACAGAGGAACTCTCAGTAAATATGAATTTATTTCCAAAGACTTATTTTGTAAATGTATTATACAAAATATTACCAAAAATTCAGTTCCTATTATATGTTCTCTTATTGTCAGAAACTCGATTGCCCCAAAGTACTAGTTTGTTCATGATGCTATCGAGTTTTTATCGCATCTGTATCATTATAATTTAAGACTATTTAAATAAACTACATACCTTTGTATAAAGTATTAAAATTAACAACGTCATAAATCCAATTATAATACGATATGATTGTTAATATTAATAACTGGCATAAAAAAATATTTATCTCAAGTTTTGGTCCAGTAATGACAGTTAAGGCCTGATAAAATTATACAAAATTGTATGAAAATTGGTTTAACAGAATGACACGATGTTGAAGTGGTTTATGCAACGTAAGGCCTACTTGAGCGTTGGTGGCCTAGAGGTAGAATAATGGACTCGGAAGCAAGAGACCTAGGTTCGATTCCCGGTGCGGGCCTATGACTTTGATTAATTTCAAAGTTACGTACATTTGTGAATTTGTAGTAGCGATACCACTCGCTAACTATGAAGGAATACATCGTGAGGAAACCTGAGCGTATGACGCATACCCTCAATGTGAAGATCGCCAATCCCCATTGAGCACGGACACGGTCTCTGAGAGAAGGCCTTTGCCTAGCTAGTGGGACATTGTACAATTGTACAGATGCATCTTACTTTTAGGGCCTACTTGAAAGATGTTCTTGTACCTAATTCTATAATTTTAAATGAACTGGCAGTCTAATATTTGCAGAGGTTTGTGGGATCATTTCCCTGACATCCTAAGTACACTCTACATTAGCAAAGGTGTATGACACTTACTAGGGAACAAGGGAAAAATAAGTTCTAGTTTCAATTTCCGTTCTCGCTTAGGTACTCGTTACAAGATAAAAAGTTACTTTTAAGTTAACTGCCATACGTCATTATATAACGGTCGGTCGCTCCCGAAAATATAACGAGCTCAGAAGATATTGGCCTCATAACATTATATATGTACCTGGGTCGATGATGAATGACCGTACATTTTAGGAGTCCGCAGCAAAAATGTGTGCTGATTTCTCCTCGTGAAATGCACGTATATTTATCAGAATGAAGGAGATCATTTTGATAATGATGGTATCGTTTAAAAGATTAAGTTGTATTTTACAATGGCATTTCTGTGGCAGAGGAAAACATTTATTTTGCTTTAAAGCGAGTTTATGTGAACAATTCCATGTACACTTTAAAATATTTATAATATTTGCTTATCCACAAAACAGCATTTTTGAGTAGGTTTTTCTTTTTAGTTGAAGATTAAGCAGATTTTACTTATTAAATATGATTTTGAAGAAATGATAAATAAGTAAGGCCACTATCGTAGGTCTGACTACCGAGAAAGGTACTGTAAGTATTTGAATTTATATTTCTCTTTGAGCCAGTCATAAACAACCTTAGTACCTACCTACCTACAACGCGCCAGGCAATTCAAAGCATGCAAACAAGAAATAACACTCCTTTGGACAGTCGGGTAAAAAAAAACTTTAATATACTTTCAGACCTACACAGAGATAAAGCAAGCAATATTTTCACCCTTTCCATGAACCATTTCACACAAAACCACTTCGAACCCAGTTCCGCGAGAAAATCAATTTGCCTCCAGCAAAAACGGCGCAAATTGAATCAAGTGAAGCGAGCATCATCACGCGTGATGATGTGATGCCCGATACAGTTCGAGGTGAGTAGCGAGCAAAATTCATCTTGTGATGTCTTTGAGGCAATCAATCATGCTGCCCATAGAGTTAAGAAGATTTCGATTGAAAAAGCATACACGAAAAAGCTGAATAAAATAAATAATGCAAATTCAACGAAATTTCAGTAAAAACCGACTTCACTGGTGAACAAGTATACCGTTATTAAGCTATTGCACTGATTTTAAGTTATTTTTTGCTGTCCGTTGAGGAGTTCCGTTCTCCATCTTCGAAGTTTTTCATCAGATCTTAATTTTTTTTATGGGAAGTAGGGTATTTGCTTCCATTGTATACTTCCCAACCCATTCAAACAAGAAAACGGTTCACGCAGAAAAAAGTTGTGAGGTAACACACATTTAAAAAAAAACGGGTTGAAATGAGTACCACCTCCTTTTAAAGTCGGTTAAAAAACTACTTACAAGTAAAAATATAATCAACATTATCGGTGCAAGAACAAACGAGACTCATAAATTATTATTTGGTTCGATATTATTTATATCTTTAAAATAATCAGTTCAGTTAAATGTTGTGAACTCTATGGTTGATAATATTGTCCATTGAAGGACATAATGGAGGACGTCACACAATAATGTGTCCAAAGTATTTTAAATAATAGATACTTCTAAGCAGATCACCATGTTAAACAATATTCACCGTTCATGTAAATATACCTAGTTCAATGTAAATAGTTTATTTATGGCATATTGAATAAAAAAAATTGTCTTTGACTTTGATTAGGGTGGCATTAATAGTCGTCATTTCAAGCTCGAGCTCAAGTAGGTATACTCAGAAAACAAAATCACCGACTTGAGACCTTGGCTAATGTCAATGTCAAGCTCAAGCTATAAGGGTGGTATTCTAGATCGCTACTTAAACTCAGTTTAAACAGAGTTCAGACGGTCGATAAAGCAGTGCATGTTTTGATATGAAGGGAGGGACATTCAAATCAAAACATGCACTGTTTTATCGACAGTCGACACTACTAAACTCTACTTAAACTGAGTTTAAACAGAGTTCAAGGAGCTTTCTAGTTTGAACTGAGTTTAAACAGAGTTTAAGTAGCATACTAGTTTGAACTGAGTTTAAGTAGCGTTCTAGAATACCACCCTAAGTGTCTATTAATATGCTGACGGTAGGCTACTCAAGCTTGACATTAGCATTTTTGTTTTCTGATATCACCTACTTGAGGTCGAGCTTGAGCTGACGACTATGCCACCCTTAGTTTATTAATCATCGCTCTGCTACAAAATTCAATGAACATTCTGTTGCACTGGCTCATTATTAAGTAACATTCATTTGCCACTGAATGTCTTTACTTCTTTACCGATTGCTGCGCTTGAACGGTTTTGTATAGATCTCTCATCTTCGTCTCGGACTGAATCAAAGTCAGGAACTCAACGGTGCTTCAATCGCTAGAGAAAATATTAGATAGGTGTTGATTTGATTATAGGCAGAAAAGTTGAAACGTGGAAAAACATGTTTGAATTACGAATTTAAAATTTCGCTACAAAATTTATTTCGACTTTTAAAATGCACAAAATCGATTCGTGTATTACATTAAAAAAATCGAAAATGTTCACATATCAAACCCTAGAATTAGTTGAGACCTATCTAACACAGCCAGTTTCATGTATATATGTGAACATTTTCGATTTTTTTAGTTTATTTGATACAGGAATCGATTTTGTGCATTTTCTTTGCGCGCGGGCTAATTCACTATGCCCAGCGCCTTAATAAAACAAAATAATAAAATAAAATAAAAGAAAGTTCACATCTCCCGTTGATGTCTTTTGTATAGCACAAGCTCAAGCATGCTTGCATTATTATGCAATGCGTTGCTATTTGCTAAGCATTTGAAACGATATATTCGGTGCACCACACCTTATATCACCTTATTAGCGCGATTTGTGATGATCCCTGATTTTTCCTGCTTCCATTTACCCTTGACAATCAAATTGAAAAAGTTTTAAAATTATTTCTCTTTGAATCGCATATTAATGCTTTGATTTTAAATACTTTGTAATGTTGCGATATAATTGAAAAAGTTTTAAAATTAAGTTCTCTTTGAATTCGCATAGTAATGCTTTGATTTTAAATACTGTGTAATGTTTATTCAAAGGTAAGTCTGTTTTATTCAATAAAAACACAAAATGCGTTTTAAATTGTATAATATAAAACTTTGTAAATTGCGCCATATTGCGGCAGTATTGAAAAAATGCGTCAAGGGTAGTGGGGCTGTTAGAGGCACAAACTTGATGTAGGAAGATTCGAAATTATCCAAACGCGGTGTCGACTCTTGCGCCATTTGCTCGTCGACCGGAAGTGTCAAAGTACCATGCCGGGCCGCCCGTCAGTGTGGCAAACTTGCATCCGGTCTTGTCTATGCGCATTGGGAAGTGCATTAAGGTGGGAAGATAGCAACGTGTCAAAAAATTCAAAAATTTTACAGTTTTTTACATTGTGTAGCTAAATTGAGCTATTTTTGTTCAGCGATTTTTCGTTCGCGGCAATAACATAGTATTCTTTTCTTAAATGTAAAAATTTTGAATTTCCCGCCACGTTGATATCGTCCAACCTTAATCGGTGTTCGTCGATACATCGACGATCACTACGTAGTAGAACTTAACTTGGGTAGGCAGGAGTGAGTTTAATTATTTCATAGCAAGATCCTTATATAATTTAGTCCCTCTTTACGCCATAGTGCATTCCATCACATTTTATTTACACCTCCCGCTCAGATAATGGTCAATTAAATGATACTTTTTTAATTTGTGGGAAATGCCTTAGAGTGTCGTTAGTTTTTTTGCAAAGCATTTTCTCGTAGAGATCCACATTTCTCTGTGCGTTCTTTTGGATGTGGCAACTCGGGACCAAATAAGATAATATCAATTCAATATTAATTCAATTCAAATCATTTATTTCAGACGTAAATATGTCCATAGTGTTAGTAACATGTTGATATTTTAGTGATGGTGGGGTTAGATGGTATTCGTCCGGAACTACTTAAGGAGCTGACGTCCGCGGGAGCAGGGGACAATGGTGCGGTGCTTTTGAACTCTTTGTGTAGCCTGGCAAATTTTATGCTCAAGGGTCTGGTTAATAGGGAAGTTTGTCCTTATTTATATGGCGCTTCCCTATGTGCATTAACCAAAAAGGATGGAGGTATTAGTCCCATCGCAGTGGGCAATGTCCTTCGTCGTTTAGTGGCAAAGCTCGGTTGCGGCGCTGTCAGGGACGTTGTGGCATCGCGCCTGCAACCTCGGCAATTGGGATTCGGCGTTCCTTTAGGCTGTGAAGCTGCAATTCACGCCACTAGAGCGTTTGCCATTTCGAGGAGCAGCTCGGATGATATCATCGTTAAAGTGGACATTAAGAACGCCTTTAATTCTGTCGAACGAGATATCATCTTGAGCAAAGTCAGAGATTATGTTCCTTCGCTCTACCCTTTTCTCCACCAGTGTTATTCGAGGCCATGTAACTTATTTTATGGTGATAACCTGGTGGAGTCACAGGTGGGAGCGCAACAAGGAGATCCCTTGGGTCCCCTCCTTTTCAGTCTCGCTATCCATGATGTGATTGCCTCATTGCGCTCACCTCTAAACGTTTGGTACCTTGATGATGGCACTATGGGGGGTAGCCCTGAGATAGTTATGGACGACATTAGTACCCTGGTTCAGGCTTTTGGTTCTATTGGACTAACGTTGAACACTCAGAAGTGCGAATTGTTTCCGTGCTCGGGGCAGCTTTCACAAGACATCCTTTCGCAGGTAGACGTTTTGGTTCCGGGGGTGAAGTTGTTAGACAAGGCGGGTTTTTCACTTCTGGGTGCGCCAATTTTTCCGGAGGGGGTTCCAGGTGTCGTGCTTTCGAAGATGCAGGTTTTAGCTGCGACCAAGCCGCACCTTAAACAGCTTTCTGCACATGTCGCTCTGACAATTTTACGAAGTTGCCTATCAATTCCAAGGCTGACGTATACTTTGCGCACTTCACCAGTCTGGTTGTTCAAGGAGGAGTCGGGTTTGTACGACAACACTCTCAAAGAGTTGCTGGAGTGTGTGCTAAACGTGGAAATGTCTGCTTTTCAGTGGTCGCAGGCAGCGCTGCCCATAAGGCATGGTGGCCTGGGCATACGTCGTCTGCAGGATACGGAGCTGCCGGCTTTCTTGGCCTCCTCACGGGGGGTGTTGGACCTTGTCACTCGAATTTTACATATCAATGGTGACGGGTTTTCCATCCCTTTTGCTGAGGGGCTTTGGGGTTGTGGCAGGCTCTTTGTCCGGCTAGTGATGTGCCGGAGCAGCCACAAAGGCAGCGCGCGTGGGACGAGGAGATGTGTCGGGTGGCCTTGGACGGGATGTTGGAGCAGTGTTCAGGTGTTGAGTTGGCGCGTTTGAAGGCTGTTTCTGAACCAGACTCGGGGCTTTGGCTTCACGCTCTACCTTCGCCACAGCTGGGGACTCTCATGGACGACAATAGGTTACGTGTGGCGGTGGTTCTTCGTCTGGGTTGTGGTATATGCCAACCGCATCGTTGTATTTGTGGTGCAGAGGTGGATTCTGGATTCTCGTTGGGGCGTCACGGTCTCCATTGCGTTCGAAGCGCAGGTAGGATCTCACGGCATCACTCGATCAATGACATCGTCCGGAGGGCTCACATTTCGGCTGATATCCCTGCGGTTCTCGAGCCGCCAGGGTTAATCAGAAGTGATGGGAAGCGTCCGGACGGTCTCACTTTGATCCCGTGGGAGAAGGGTCGGAGTTTGCTGTGGGATGCTACATGTGTTTGCACCTTCGCACCATCGCACGTGGGTTCTACCTCCGTAACCCCTGGGGCGGCCGCAGAAGCAGCTGCGAGGCTTAAATGCCTAAAATACAGCCAGTTAATGAGCTGTTATTATTTTGTGCCCCTGGCTTTGGAGACTTCAGGGGTTTGGGGTTCGCAGGGGAGAGCCTTTATTAAGGAGGTAGGGCGTCGCCTGAGGAACCGCGGATATGACAACCGCTCTGGGGCATATTTGATGCAGAGGATCTCCCTCGCTGTGCAGCGGGGAAATGCTGCCAGCGTGATGGGGACCTTTGGGTCGGATATGTCTCGGAGCGGTTTGATAAGTTGATTTCTTTATTTTTATTATTATTTTATATTATGATTTCTTTTTTATTTTTATTTTAGCATTTTGACATTTTATATTGACCTTTTGTATTAATTGTGTGTGTGTATGTGTTCTGTTTTGACATTTCTGTAACTTTTAATTTTTCTAATAAATATTTTTTTTTTTTAGTGTTAGTAAAGTACTTTTCGAATATCTGGTAAAAAAAAGTAACAGGTTGATAGTACAATTTGTATATTTTTATTATTTAATTACAAGTCTCTTATAACACGGCTGATTGACATACTAAGCGCCATTCTAAAGGGCAAACAATTCAATCATTATCATCAATCGATCATTGATATATCAGTAGCGACTAACTGATATTCTGACTGAAAAACGTGATAGGAACTTTAGCTGCAAAACCGTGCGTGCATTTTGCACCGCTATCTTATCCGTTTTTTTTAAATGTAGGCTCCATGATGACCCACTGCTGTGCAAAGGCCTCCCCTTTTTTCTTCCTTTCCTCTCTATCCTCGGCCACCTTTTCCACCCCGGTAAAAAGGTTGTGAGGTCGTCCCGCCATCGCCAAAGTGTCGTCTAACTAAGGACTGTACTAGCTCATTAATTTCACCATCTTTTTGTCCTGGCTCAAATAAAAATTATAAGCAAACTTTAAATTTCTTAACTCCTGGCTCTTTCATATATTTCTCGTGGGGCCTTTTAGCATTTTTTGCCGCGGGATTCTTTTGTAAAATGTCGGTTCCAAGGTGTGTGCAGTAAGAAATTTCCTTAAGACTAATACGGGGGGATTTATCATCGTAATTATGTTGCATTCAACAGGTAGAGGTGTTAAAAATGGGGCAGACTCAGCTTTACCTGGGTTCTGTTAAGGCGTAGTTGAGTAAACATACAATAAAATTCACACGTAGAGATAATTCATAACATACTTACTTACTACACGTACTACACTTTAAGTGATGCCCATATTTATGATACAATTTTTAATACCTCTAAATAAAAAAAAGTTCAAATAAACAATCAAAAACTTGATAATGCTTTAAGAAAGTTCATGACTTTTTCAACCCTTTACACTTTCTAAATCGGAAGTAATTTTACATTTTGCGCGCATTCCGCCCTTACTAACCAGAGCTTAATGGGCCTACCACACGAACAAGCTTCACCACAGTTTTGCCTGCGGAAACCAGGTTGTGCTCCTCGTGTAGTTGGTAAGACGGTAGCATGCGCCAGAGTGTGGATGCACAGTGTTCAGCGTACAAGCTGGCTTGCTCAAGCAAAACTGTGGTGAAGCTTGTGCATGTGGTAGGGGCCCATAAGCCTGCTTGTCCACCGCACCGACACGACACGACGCGATAATCCATGTATAATCCGTGCGGGATCAGAATGGGATAATACCTTTTGGAACTGAGACACTCGCGGTCCTGTAGCGTCAGCATTTCGGCAAAGTCTAGTTGTCTATGGCAAACTCGCGTCGAAACTTGCTTGTGTTTTCTGTGCGCGTGGGTGTCTGCTCGAGTTTTATCACGTTTTATTCAATTAATGCAATAACATTGAATCGTTTTAGATTACAACCATTGAACATTTTTGTGTATTTCAAATTTCATAACCCTATGATAGAACGTAGAACTAACATTTTTTTTACTGACGCTACTCGAGAACTGTCATTTTCGATTCAGTTCCAAAAGGTATTATCCCATTCTGATTCCGCACGGATTATATTACCGCTACATCGGCGCCGACAAAATATCGTGTCGACAAAGTGGTTAAGCAGCGCTCAATTAATGCCAAAAGCACGGTGCCCAAATGAGATATCAATGATTGATGGCAGATAGGTACTATTAAATAAATAATGTGGAGCACCTTTTATCTTCGTTCACTTATTGAAAGGAGATCACATTACTATAGGTGCTGTAAGGAGATCAAATCAGACGGAACAGAACCATTATTAAATGAGTTAAAAACAGTGATCCAGCGGTTTTTGGATAACAATTACTTTTATTTTTTATTGTAGTACAAAGTATTAAAAGTACATACCTACCTACAGTTTCTTTGCCGAAAAAAAAGTATGTTTATCTGTGCATGCCAATAAATCGGTGTAACTGTTTTATTATTTTTGTAGTTAACTATTCAATCATGAGTGAAGAACGTGAACGTATAGGTACGTAACAAAAAATTGAGTTGCGGGTACATCACACGCAAACGGTACGTTTTCGGAGGTTTGAAAACTAATATTTTATCTGCGTGTTTTACCTATGTATTATTAATTTATTCTGTATGGCAAAAGACTTATCTGTGAGTACTGTGTTAGGTGGATAAAATTCTTGCTGCGCCACTTCTTAATAATAGTTTACCTAGGTACCATAGCAAAAAAAAACCGTGATTTTAATTTTATTATACCAGGCAAAGCGGGTTGTAAAGTTAGTATGTTTCATTCAAAATAAGATCAATAATTAAATTTTCTTAAGCGGTCTTAAGTAGCGGTTACTATCAAATAATAGCCAGCAAGTGATGAAAAGAAACTACCGATATAATTATTCCATTTGGTAGAAGTAGTGAGTTGACGGGTGCCACAGGGGCACCATTGTAGGGGCACCACAATGGTGGCACCATTGCGTAGGCTAAGAACCACAGGGGCCTTAGCCTACGCAATGGTGCCAAAATGGGCTCCCGGTTGACGGCTCTAATTACGATTTATTAATGCTACAAAAATACCGTACTACAAAAATATTAAAAGGACCGACTCCTCTTAATGTTTTTGTAGCACAGCAAACAATATTCTGATTCTAATTCTAGAGGATTAGTTCGCTGGTTTCAGGAGAAAAACGAGGAAATCCCTGTTTTGTCCTTCTACTGGGACGCCATCGATACGCCATTGCTTTACCGTCAACTTGGAGCACATTTTGGCAGCATTGCGTTGCAGACTCAAGCCCCTGTACACATCCTTTTGGCACTTCTTCATTCATTGTGCTGAGTATAACTGCGAGGTAAGTAAAGTATCCCGACACAGGTTTTTTCAACGTCTTATTCTCGCACACGACACTCGGTTGGCCCGTTTTGTTTATCAAAACCTACATCGGTACCTCGGTAAGTGCCTATTTGATCGCATTGCACCTATAATTCCCACGTTAAGCGTTATTGCTGATACGTTAACATTTATAGCACTTAATTTGGGCGAGTTATACACGATTCGGTGGTAGCATGATAATAAAGGTGTAAGGGAACATCCTTTCAGTGTTTAGTGCGTGGTGTAAGTTATAAAAGGTTATTGAACGAGCGAGCGAAGCGAGCGAAGTTCTCCGAGTCTACTGGAACAATCCGGCGCTTGTATGTATGTATGTTTGTATGTTTGTATGTTTGTATGTATGAGTGTTCGTTCAACGATAACTTGAGTAAATTTAGTCGGATCGTTATGAAATTTGGTAGGCAGGTAAACGAAATTAAAATATTTTTTAAGTTCGAAAATGAGCCAAATCGGTCGAGGGGTTGCCGAGATATGGGGTTGTATAGTTTATATGCAAAGCGCGCGCGCGCCTGCGCGAATGGCGTAAGCAAAGTTACACATCTGTAACTGGGGTCGCGAGTTCATAGTTTGGAGCAAACCACTAGTGTATTTCGTAAACGGTTAAACTTACTTGTATTATGTCGGTGTAGCCGACTAGTTTTGGTTCCCATTCGGAGACCTTAATCATGGAGCTGAGACGGCTCTCGCGACGCTGTGGCCAGTCTCCGGAGACATACAAAATGTGCAGTGCTTATGAAAGTTTAAGTATAAAAGGTTAGCGCAAATGCAGGCATAAATCGCGTTATTTAAAGAGAACGCTACCGGGCAAGCTGCGCATTAGGTGATTTATCGGTCTATATAGCTAGTATAGCTAGTAGCTATAGCTAGTATAATAGCTAGTAGCAATATAGCTAGTTCAAAAAAGAAACAATAGGCCTAGTGCTTTCTAGTGCGCGAGTGTACCGATGCGCAAACACACCCTCTTCACTTTTTTCTAGAGTTATTTTTACAAGACGCGACCTGTACTTTATACTTTTTATCAACCGTCTTCAAAAATGAGGAGGTACTCAATTCGACCCGTACCTATGTTTTTTTATGGGTGTTACCTCAGAACTTATTTCTAGGTGAACCGATTATATTTTATATTTTTATTTAGCCTGTATCATGTCCCACTGCAGGGCAAAGGCCTCCCCCCTCTCAACCCAGATTTGTCGGTCCTGAGCCACCTCCGACCACTCCGGCAAACCGATTTTGATGATCCTTTTTTGATTTTAAACGGTAAATATTCCCAAGTGGTCCCATAAAAAGTGGTAAAGATCTGATGAAGAACTTCGGAGATGGAGAACGGCACTCAACTCCCCAAAAATCCGCTGCCGCTTATGACTAGGGGCGTTTACCAAAAATAGGGTATAAAATTTTATGTCCGCCAACGAAAACCAATCGGTGAGGTACCCATCGGAACTGTTATTGCTTAATTTTGACATTATCATATCGTTTTATACGGTACGGCATAATCAGCGCCTTTCCACGTATTTTATCGAATATAGATCAAGTACTCTCTTACTTCACTTAGGGTGGCATTAATAGTCATCTGAGATCACTTACTTGAGCTCGATCTCAAGTAGGTGAACTCGAAAAAGTCAAATGCTAATGTCAAGCCTTGGCTAATGTCAAACTTGAGTAGCTGTCAGCATATTAATACACACTATCTTGAGATTGACATTGACGTTAGCCAAGGCTTGACATTAGCATTTGACTTTTCTGGGATGAGCTACTTAAGTTCGAGCTTGAGATGACAACTATTAATGCCACCCTTAATTTTATTCGTGTTGAAACTGTAATCCCGTAAAACATACCAGAAATGGGCGAGGAACATAATTATGCCGTTTAAAACAACAGACCAGTTTTAAAAGGACGCCTGTCCCTATTAAAAAATGTATTCTAAAAAATGCCTATCCCTATTAAAAAAGCTATTGCAGTTGAAAACGGCTGTCCCTATTAAAAACTGCCTAACTGCACACCAAAAAAAAAAAATTCATAAATTCAAAAAAATTGCTATTTTCTGTCCTCCTCATCCATCTCGATAATCCGCTGTCTAACCAGCTCTAGGTAAATAAAGAGAGTGATAAAAAACGCTTTATTGCGGTAACATGCACAATAGTCAAATTACTTTAGTCTATAGAAAAAGATTTCTGTATTTAAAGGTAAGGTGAAAATAAAAGTAAAGTAAAAAAGTCTCTAATTCCACCAAAAAAATATAAACGTTTCAAAGTGCAAGTAAAAAAATACTTAAATAATATAACTTTTAGGCTTTTAGGTTGTTGTTTACAATAAGGAAAATAATACTATGTTATTGCCGCGAACGAAAAATCGCTGAAAAAAAATAGCTCCGTTTATCTACAAAATGTAAGAAACTGTGAAAATTTGAATTTCCCGCCTTAAACTTATTTTATTTAATGTTTTTAAAGTTGGGTAAAGAATAGTAACCCTATGACAGATTTTTGATCACAGCCAACCACTGCGCACTTGAATCGAGTGCGTTATAAATCGATTCGCAAGAAAAGACCTCCAATTTTATGAAGCCGTCACTCGTACTAAATCAACATCGAGCTATAACCGTACATTATTTTATCTGGTGCCTCCGAGGCAGTAGTAAATATGAAAATTCATACAATAATTTGTGAATTTAATGTATGTAGTTATGCCAAAATAAAAGATGGTTAGTTTGGCATACATTTAAAGCGGCAGTTGTTTAATGTACTTTTTTAGGAAATGAAAAAATACAAAATGCATGTTTGTTAATCAGTTCGGCATTAAAAACTGAGCAGTAAAGTAAATAAAAGTGGGTCGTTGAATTATTGAAATGGGCGGTTAGATAAATTATTGACTGGTAAACTGAATGGGCAGTTACGTGTAGGCAGTGAATTGGTTTGTAAGAAATGTTTGTTGAGAGCTCTAAAATCATTACAATGAATCTCTTGTATATTTCAGCGTGTCATGTAATAAAGGAAAAAAAAAACATGGTGGTTGTATTTTTAAAAATGTCCGTGCATTATTTGCGAAAGCAATAATATATCAATCGATTTTGTCTCATAAATCGATCCGAATCGAATCGGACCGCCAAAATCGAATCGAATTGAATCGAACTTGGGCGCCTTGATTGTGAAATGTTATTGTCCGTACAAAAATAATTTTCACCATTCACTTTCCCTTCGATTTTTAATCGAAACACATAAATATGTAATGATGTAATTGAATTCCTTCTTTATGTTGCTATTTATTTTGAATTATTTGGAACTGATGACTTAAACAACGTCTATTTGTCATTTTAAGTGTTGCTGTAAGATACGCTAAAGAATAATAAATACCTACTTGACACGTTACATGTGGTCGACTATTCATCATCATCCTCATCTTCATCATCAGCCCACCTCTGCCCACTGTTGGGCATAGGCCTTTTTTCCCTCGCACCACGTCTTACGGTCCCTAGCTATAAATGTATGCTTATCCTGTAAAAAAAACCGCATAGTTGCCATTTCTAGTCCTCAAAATCGGTTCATTCGCGGGAAAATATAAAAAAAAATATTGTTTATTTCGATAAGAACAATTTTCCCGCAAATGAACAAATAAACCGCAAACAAACGGTTAGCAACTGTACGGATTTTTTTTAATGCAGAATTTGGACACTTTGGTGTGCACTTTACGTAGATTTGTTACCGGCGACAACGTCATATGAGGCTTTTTCAGTGATTGGACTAAGTACGCAGACTTGACCTTTACTATAAAAATGTAGGCATTTGCATCTACGTAATGAGATCATTTAAACAGCGTTGTCCGAAAGTAGCGGTTTTCCAAATATGAGGATGCTGGCTTTGGAAACGTGTGGGTTGGTAAGTTGTCACGAGGTTTTTCATGATGTAGGTATTTGTCGTCAAGGTAAAGTCGCTTGTACACGATTCAAGGGTGACGCTCATTATTCCCTTGCAGCTACTTTCCTTTGTACCTACTCCTGATATTATGCCATTCACCTCGAACTAGTGTCCGACAAGCGTCCAGTGGCATCTTCACTTACACTAGATGGGTGTAGTGACCACTCGGAAGCTGCACTGCCAGGGACATTGTTTTGATGGTGTAGTCTTACCCAGCACCTATACCTACCATCCTGACAGCTAAGTAAGACAAGCCCACGGAAAAGACAATTCAATACGCCGGAGCCAAAAGTTGCGGGTTTCCTCAAAGATGTTTTCTTTCACCGTAAGTGGGATTGCTACTACGAATTCACAAAATTCAATGTTCATACTCGGGAGAGGACTTGAACCCGCAACCACTTGCATGCCGTGCAGGCGCTCTACCAATTGAGCTACCGAGCCAAGTAAAGCCGCGTTTTCACAGTCAAAGTAAATAAAACTAAATGAGCCATCGAAGAAAATGGACGCTTCTGATTGCTCGGCTTAACTGTCGATGATGATTTTATAAAAATAAAAATATTTATAATGTGCCCTAGCATGGGTTAGAAAAACAGAAAGTAATGAATTACTTGAGCTTGTAATAAAAAACCCAAATCAGAAAAAAGGAAAAGGGGAAAAAACAGAAAAAAGGACGAAACCTTTTTTTTTCGTGCAACTGAACCTATCGAAACAGACTTGAGGTAGACCAGTGACTCTTGCGTTTCATTCTTGTCCCTTGCCAGTTGTCAGGGCAACACCTTTAGACATCATAATCTTCGGAGCTTTGTCGTGACGTCACGCGGCACTGATCTATCGTGGGACTTGCGATAGTCAACGACGACGGGGAGTGGCTGACTGTTGTGGATGAGACAATCAGAAGCAGCTATTTTATTTAGCTTCCGCTCGGAATGCGTACACAGGTGTACGTTCAACACAGGTGTACTTATGCAAAAATCCTGAGCGGAAGAGGTCCTGACCGCTAAGGATCAATGAAAGTAACGTGGCGTAAAATGCACATTTTTTACAGTATTTTTTTTGTATTTTTAATGCAATAACCCTTGCTGGCGACCATTATAAAGATTAATGCATTTGGCGGTGTAGATATGTGCAACCTATCACACCAGATGGCGCTCCATCGTCCGAAAGACGAAAAAGGTCCTAAAATTCGCATCGACAGTAAAGTTACTTGGCTCGGTAGCTCAATTGGTAGAGCGCCTGCACGATGTGTTTTACCTCACGTGAATAAAATAGAATCTATTGTTTTCATTATTCAAAACAAATTGAGATGATTGAGATTTGTTCAAACTTCTAGTTTTTTGGGCAGTACCACCCGCTTTGTCGACCAGAATCTTCGATCAAGGATAAAACCAGAATATACAAATCAGCTTAATTATTGCGGTTCTGTTGTTAACAATAATGAAAAGAAAAGTGAAACAAAAATCGCTGAACAAAAATATCTCAGTTTAACAAAAAAATTATGAAAAACTATCTGTCAACACAAAATATAACTAGTGGTTCGCCCCGAACTTCGAACTCGCGACCCCATATCTCAGCAAACCCTCGACCGATTTGGCTCATGTTCGAACTTAAAAATTATCTTTACCTCCTTTACCCGCCTACCAAATTTCATGGAGATCCGACTAAATTTACTCAAGTTATCGTCGAACGAACATTCATACATACATACAAACGCCGGATTGTTCCAGTAGACTCGGAGAACTTCGCTCGCTCGTTCAAAAATAAAAAAAACGATCTCATCTTCTGTCATATCCATAGGCCATACGACACCGAGCTTAGTGCCCGACAATCATACATAACAGGGTGAACGATATCTTTCGATTCCGCCGATGTTGCCTAAACTGGTGCAATTGTTCACGAGTATCCTACTTCTCACGGAGTAATGCCACCGAGTTGGCTACAGGGAGATTTAGGATGTGGCATCTAAGGGTGGCATTAATAGTCGTCTGAGATCACCTACTTGAAATCGATTTCAAGTAGGTGAACTCAGAAAAGTCAAATGCTAATGTCAAACTTGAGTAGCTGTCAGCATATTAACTAGTGGTTCGCCCCGAACTTTGAACTCGCGACCCCATATCTCAGCAACCCTTCGACCGATTTGGCTCATGTTCGAACTTAAAAATTCTCTTTACCTTATTTACCTGCCTACCAAATTTCGTGACGATCCGACTAAATTTATTCAAGTTATCGTCGAACGAACATTCATACATACATACATACAAACGCCTGATTGTTCCAGTAGACTCGGAGAACTTCGCTCGCTTCGCTCGCTCGTTCAATAAACACTATTCTACTTATTCGTGTGAGAATGTCAAAATTATTATAAGGCACGCAGCCAGTGCTTCACGAGTCTCGACCGCTATGGCTTTGGGTGTCGCTTTCAGCAGCTCTTCGGTGGCGCACGTGAATGGAGAGTCTGGGCACTGTGGGAGACTGATTAATCGACACTATCTTGGGATTGACATGGACATTAGCCGAGGCTTGATATTAGCATTTGACTTTTCTGAGATCACCTACTTGAGTTCGAGCTTTAGATCACGACTATTATTGCCACCCTTAAAGCCGATTTTGCGTTTGAAGGGTAAGGCTCATCCGAGAATGAATCCTATAAAACTGGCGTCGTTTGATCTCCAGTATGCTGTAAACGAATAGTTGACTTATTTTTTTGAGATTCTAGTGCTACTCGCAAAATAATATTCATTTCAACAGAAGACCCTCTAAAGTCTAAAGTTTAGTTAACGGACCTATGTAACACACCGAATGCCATTTCTTCTTTTGTATCTTAATTCCCAATCAAACATTTTCTAACATTCATGTTGTGCTGTAGCAGATCTGTTTTAAATTGCACAAAGGTTAAAGTCTAGAGCGTGATCCAACCTGTGTACCTTATCTATGAGTCGTCTAGAGTCTAGCCAGACTGCAACGGAAGTGTTTGTTTTGTAAAATAGTGTTAGAGTTTAATTTTTAGGTTTCCGTGCCCAGAAGTTGCCAAGGGACCCTATCATTCTGCCTACTCTGTCCGTCTGTCTGCCTGTCCTACCTACAGGGATGTTTGAAGCCGTAATAGGTAGCCAGTTTAATTTATACAGAATAGTATGTGTTACTACGGCGGTTTAACTAACAAAATAGAATAAACAATAAGCGGTCCCGTTATATAATATTATACAGGCGTAAAATTTTGGCTTCTTGGGATTTAGAACTCGTTTATTTTATCTCTCTTAGAGACGGCCTTTGCCCAGCTAGTGGGTCATGTAGAATTGTACAGCCTACATCTTACTTTTTTATTTTATCGGCGAAACCGAAAATTTTTACGTTCGAAAGAAAGTTCGTTCGTTTTTAGGCACTTTGCCACTTTCTTCTTTTATGTTTGGTTGGTTTTATTAACACTACAACGATGTTACTAATTAATATGCCTAACTAAATTTTTTAAAACAAGTCGCAAGCTTCCACCTTACCAACTACAAAAACATCATCGATGTTATGCTTCTATCAAGAATAATAATAATTATGATAACAATTGAAGTTGTACATCAATTAAAAATTGTGATATTTATGACAAATAATACACACTTCAACAGTAGGTAATAATGATTTAATATTCATAATACTTACATTATACCGTTATGGTTTTCTGAGGTTAAGCAAGGTACATTCGTATAGTATTATTTAAACTTAGGTACAATTTATTTACTGAATAATAGGGAAGTGTAGGTATACTGTAAAAGCTTCATATTCTTCTGAATACCTGACTAATTTGGAATTCGCCTGGAAGTTGAATTAACTCAGGTGTGCTGGCTGTTTGTATCCTTTTATTTGTTATATAAACATTTTACATTCAGGCTGCATCTTCTTTTTTCAATAATAATATACCTAATGCTTCTTTAACAGAAAGATTGTCATAATTTAATTGATTAAAAATCAAGTAACAATCGTGCTTGACATACTTAACGATGAGTAGGTATTGAAATGCAATAAAAATGGTGTATTACTAAAAAAAATATAACTCAGTTACCTAGAAAAAAAAATGGATGGTGGGGTTTTAAAAAGTTGTAACAATTAGGTATCATACATTTATGAATGTTGCATTATTTATATTATTAAGTCAGGTTTGTCGTATGAACATAATACTTATCCAGTAAGAGGGCAGGCTGTAGTAGTTGTAGTAGTGCCTGAAACAAAAAGAAAAAAAAAACATCGCTTTTATGACTATCTTTTTACGAGAAATTTTTAAATGTTCATGCTATTAACTTTAATTCGCGATATTCACACATTAAAAGGGGTATGATTTTAATAATCACCAATAAAATCTGACAAAGGCTATGTGACACGAAGAGCTTTATTGCTGGCGTCTTTGGAGGAAGATTCTTACCGCATTGTAAGAGACTTGGCCTTCCGGAAACCGGAGGAAACGGAGTTCAATAAGAGAATGGTTTTGTTGGATAACTTCTCCTCGAAGAAAAGCAGTTTTGCCGTAAGGTATAATTTGTACAAGGCAGAATAAAGAGTGGGGGAAGATTTGGCTGAGTGGGCAGCGCGTGTGAGTAATTTGGCTATGTACTGCGGCTTTAAGACGAAGCTTGATACGGTACTGGGGGTTAGTTTATTCTTAGTTTGGAGAATAACAAAGAAAAGGAAAGACATGACATTGAGGACGACGACACCCTCTCGTTCAACAAAGCCGAAAAGAAGTGGAGATGGCGAAAAGCATCAGATTCAGTCTTCCCGCAGCGATTCTGCGGGGGCACGGCCTATACCAGTCTTCGCCATGCAAGCAGCTGACGGAAGCGTCGTGGACGCCGCTGGTTTGTTTTAAGCTATGGTGAAGGAATCTCTCGTTCAGTAAAGCCACGGATCTGGCGAAAAGCATTCGAAGTGCATGTCAAGGAGTTGAGTCTACGCGCTGCGATACAGCGGTGGCGCGGCCTCAACCAGTCTTTGCCATACAAGCGGCTGCTGGTAGCTTCGCGGACGCGGCTACCATCTAGATGTGTTTACTTTGCACGAAAAACAATAAATACCTCGTCGCCGTAGATGCTCATTCTAAGTGGGTAGAGTGTTGGTGTATTGTATGCCATCAATAGACAGTGGTGCGGTTATAACTAAGCTAGGAGAATTTTATTGTTTAGTAGATGTGGTTTGGTGAGGACGTTGGTAATCGATAATGCGTAAAATTTTTGTTCGAATGAATTGAAGAATTCTGCTTAGCAAATGGAATTAAACAGCGCTCCGTACCACCCTGCTTCAAATGGGCAGTTCGACGCGCAATAATAATGCAGTGTAGGTACAGATGTATAAAGACTTGTTAATTTGATAATGGTTTAATAGAGATATTATATTCATATTCATGCATATTCGTATTCATGTAGATATGGGGCGCCTATGCTAAGCCAGCAGCAGCTTTATGACGCACACTGAAATGATTGCGATCATTTAGATCTCGCATCTTGTGAGAGCTTTAATTTTATTATTAACCCCCGACCAAAAAAGAGGGGTATTATAAGTTTGACCGCTATGTGTGTGTCTGTCTGTCTTTGTTTGTGTGTCTCTCTGTGGCACCGTAGTAGCTCGTAAATGGATGAACTGATTTAAATGCGGTTTTATTTAATTTTAAAGCAGGTTTTCTAGCGAGTGATCTTAGATTATGTTTTATCAAAATCGGTTCAGCAGTTTATGAGATAAATGCTAATTTGAAGCTAAAATGTCGGGAGTATTTCACATTTTTAATTTATTAGCCTAGACGTAACGCTTGCAAAAAAATACAATGGAGAGGTGGGTAATTCATTATAGTAAACTCAAAAAAGTTATCGTATCACAGAATTGACTTACTGTTATCGCCTTGGTTGCTGTTTTGCTGCTGTTGTTGTTGTTGTTGACCACCGTTGCTGCCATCTTGCTGCTGCTGCTGTTGTTGTTGTTGGCTCCCGTTACTGTTGGTTTGATTTTGTTGTGGTTGCGGTTGGCTGCTGTTGCTGTTGTTATTGCCATTGTTACTGTTGGTTTGCTGTTGTTCTTGTCCAGTATTGTTGCTGCCGTTTTGCTGCGGTTGACTTACTAGGCCACAGTCTGTGCTGTTGTTGCTGCTGCTTTGTTGTTGGCTGCTGCTGTCGCTGCTACTGCTATTGCTGCTGCTTTGTTGTTGGCTGCTGCTGTTGCTGCTGCTTTGTTGTTGGCTGCTGCTGTCGCTGCTGCTTTGTTGTTGGGTGCTTTGTTGCCCACTGCTTTGCTGTTGTTGTTGTTGGCTGCTGTTGTCGCTGCTGCTTTGTTGTTGGGTGCTTTGTTGCCCACTGCTTTGCTGTTGTTGTTGTTGGCTGCTGCTGTCGCTGCTGCTTTGTTGTTGGGTGCTTTGTTGCCCACTGCTTTGCTGTTGTTGTTGTTGGCTGCTGCTGTCGCTGCTGCTTTGTTGTTGGGTGCTTTGTTGCCCACTGCTTTGCTGTTGTTGTTGTTGGCTGCTGCTGTCGCTGCTGCTTTGTTGTTGGGTGCTTTGTTGCCCACTGCTTTGCTGTTCTTGTTGTTGGCTGCTGCTGTCGCTGCTACTGCTATTGCTGCTGCTTTGTTGTTGGCTGCTGCTGTTGCTGCTGCTTTGTTGTTGGCTGCTGCTGTCGCTGCTGCTTTGTTGTTGGGTGCTTTGTTGCCCACTGCTTTGCTGTTGTTGTTGTTGGCTGCTGCTGTCGCTGCTGCTTTGTTGTTGGGTGCTTTGTTGCCCACTGCTTTGCTGTTGTTGTTGTTGGCTGCTGCTGTCGCTGCTGCTTTGTTGTTGGGTGCTTTGTTGCCCACTGCTTTGCTGTTGTTGTTGTTGGCTGCTGCTGTCGCTGCTGCTTTGTTGTTGGGTGCTTTGTTGCCCACTGCTTTGCTGTTGTTGTTGTTGGCTGCTGCTGTCGCTGCTACTGCTATTGCTGCTGCTTTGTTGTTGGCTGCTGCTGTTGCTGCTGCTTTGTTGTTGGCTGCTGCTGTCGCTGCTGCTTTGTTGTTGGGTGCTTTGTTGCCCACTGCTTTGCTGTTGTTGTTGTTGGCTGCTGCTGTCGCTGCTGCTTTGTTGTTGGGTGCTTTGTTGCCCACTACTTTGCTGTTGTTGTTGTTGGCTGCTGCTGTCGCTGCTGCTTTGTTGTTGGGTGCTTTGTTGCCCACTGCTTTGCTGTTGTTGTTGTTGGCTGCTGCTGTCACTGCTGCTTTGTTGTTGGGTGCTTTGTTGCCCACTGCTTTGCTGTTGTTGTTGTTGGCTGCTGCTGTCGCTGCTGCTTTGTTGTTGGGTGCTTTGTTGCCCACTGCTTTGCTGTTGTTGTTGTTGGCTGCTGCTGTCGCTGCTGCTTTGTTGTTGGGTGCTTTGTTGCCCACTGCTTTGCTGTTGTTGTTGTTGGCTACCGTTACTGTTGGTTTGCTGTTGTTGTTGCTGTTCAATGCTGTTGTTGTTGTTATTGCTATTGCTGTTGTTGGATTTCTGCTGTTGTTGTTGTAAGTTACCATTGCTGTTGTTTTGTTGCTGTTGTTGATTTTGTTGTTGGCTGCTTCCACTATTGTTATCACCAGAATTAATTGTTGTGGTATATGTGCAAGTTTTAGTTACTGAGCCATCAGAATTAGTCACTGAAAAAAAAAACAGGGAATTGTTTTATCACAATCATCTATTCCAAAACACCTAGTTTGTTCCCCGCAAACATGGACTAAAATTGCTTTTTAATCCCGGAGGGACTAAAAGTGATTTTAATTTGGAATGTGGATATTGTAAGTGAAGGTTCGAATGACTAAAAGTTCACAGACAAAATTGAAAAAGATCAATCATGAACAATGTATGGACAAGAAACTGGCAGTATAATTATAGCCTTTTGTTTCCCAAAAAGCGTATGTACATGTTAAAACATTACATTAGATTAGATTCCATTCAATAAATTAAATTCAATTAAATTAAAACAAATTAAATAAAAGATTAAAATTAAATTGAGTGCATAAAAACAAATTTAACTTTTAAAGTACAGTCTTAAGTACAGTCAGCTGATGCATTGTTATCTTTTTGTGCCTTTAGCTTTAGAGACCATGGGAGTTTGGGGGGAAGCAGGGAGAGTTTTTATTAGGGAAATCGGTCGGCGCTTGAGGAACCGGGGCTTCGACTTCCGTTCCGGGGTGTACCTGGCGCAGAGGATTTCCATGGCGGTGCAGCGTGGGAATGCCGCTAGCGTCATGGGAACCTTTGTGTCGGGTGTGTCACGGGGCGGAATTTTTGATTAATGTAATTTTTTTTTAAGTGTGTTTTATTTAATTTTTTATGATTTTTAGTGTACCCGTTTTTATTATGTATTTGTTACCCAACTTTTTGACGAAGCTTTGTGTGTATTTTAGTATTTTAGAATTTAATATTGCATGTACTTAATAATGTTTTGACAAATAAATATTCACTTTTAAATTTAATTTTAAATTTAACTTAGAAACCTAATTTTTAAGTTTAAATATTATTTGTTTGGGACACCCATCGTATCGTCGGGTGTAGGCCTCCTCCATATTATTCCATGTAGGTAGGTTTATTTTGTGCGAGCCGGGTCCAGCATACACGTAGCCTGCGTGTTGCTTTAGGTCGTCGCGCCAGCGGCGGCGCGGGCGCGCGTGCGGTCGGCGCACGTTTCTATCGCTCCAGCAACCGTCCGCCCTGCGCGCTACATGTCCCGCCCAACTTCATTTCAGGCCCGCGTTTCATAAAACTGACTACGCAATCTATATCGAATTATTTTTTTTTATTTTTTTTATGTAGCCTGTATTGTGTCCCACTGCTGGGCAAAGGCCTCCCCTTGTGTCCTCCACACTTTTCTATCTGGGGCCACCTCTTGCCACCCCGGTAAAAAGGTTTCGAGATCGTTCCGCCATCGAATTGTCATAATAAAATATTTATGTCGGTTATATGAAACGTGCACAGGTGACATAACAAATCTCAACTGCGTCGATTAATTTCGTTTTGTCTCGTATGTACTGGCTTCTTATTCTGTCTCTTAGTTTCAAGAACTACATACCTACTTCTTTCGGTGGATCTCTGGAAGACTTGAACCTTCTTGACAATTTCTTTAGAAACTGGCAGCATGAAAATGTAAACGCCGCACTATGGGCGGATGGTGGAAAAAAGTCCATTTTGAGTGATGTAACTAATCACCGATTCAAGTAGTAAATCAATTAATAGACATCTTTAGGAACATACTTCTATGATTTTTTTTTAGATTGTATATTGGTTTTAGGCTTACTTTTAGTGAGACCATTATGTTTCAACATATTTTGTTGAAAAAAATGCGCTGTATATCGACGTAAATTAGACAATGTGCATTAAGTACACATGATTTTCTTTCTATGGTAGTTTAAAATATGTAAAGTGGAGTACATAAAAGTGTAATAATATTTTGGAAACTAATGCTCAATTATTATTAGGTATTTTTTTTTTACAACGCTTCTTTTTTCTTTGCTTTCTGCTCTTCTTTGGATCATAAGTATCTTGCGGCAAGCTGCGCAGGTTAGTGATGTATATCTTATTATTCTAGGAACACTTGCCATCATTATGATGCAAATTTCAGCTACGGCTAGCTGCGCTTTTTGTTTTTATGCCTGTTTAAGTTGCGCGAGGAAAAAATCTACGAAAATTCAATTACTTCTTATATGCGGTATAAAATACCCTTATTTTTAAGTGTAAAGATTTATAATAGTATTATGAAACCTAATTTATTGAATAATAATGATTACTGAATTGTCAAGTCATAAAACATATTTTTTTATTTGTTTGATGCATTATTAATAATTTTCTTATAATGTCAAAGTCAAAGTTCTAAGTCAGTTGACTTGTAGTATTACTCAAAAATCTATATTAAGCAATGATAATACGATATTAATGACTTCTCACTCGACTAAGCAATTAATTCCACGCTCCCATACAAGCCGCTACACTGTGCGCCGCGCGAACCAAATAAAAAAAAAGTTTGTGAAAAAATGGAAACGTCAAAAATGCATTCCGTCTTCGTTCGTAATAATTATTGTTTATTCGTTTACTGAAATTCGGATTTTACCTACGTCTTTCATAAAATAAAAGTGTTTCTTCCTCAAGTAGTGAGAATGAAAGTTTTATAATATTAACTCCAATAACTTTGGCGGTCTTTTAACACCCTAAGTCAAGTTACCTGTTTCATCCTACCTACACCATCTGATACCGACGCAGGTCTGAAGGGGTTATGTAAAATAAAAATTACTATATTTACCGACTGTACAGCTCTCAGTAGTGGATTGATTGGTATTACTCCCGCCATTGTTTCCGTTGTTATTTTGACGCTGTTGTTGCTGTTGACTTTGGTTGGAGCTACCATTATTTCCGCTGTTATTTTGACTCTGTTGTTGCTGTTGACTTTGGTTGGAGCTTCCATTATTTCCTTTGAAAAAATTAATACATATTAGCTAAGCAAAGGCAAATTATTATTAACCACTGCAGATTGGGCATTTTCGCGTTTGACAGTTTTATTTCCCAGACGCTTAGGTTTCCTCACGATGTTTTCCTTCACGATTAGTACAATTAGTAGTGGTATTGCTACTACACATTTACAAAATTAACGTAAAGGTATTATTTATAAATTGGTTGAGAGCCCAATCAATTTTGTTGTGAAAAACATATTTATAGTTATATTTTATTGAAGGGTAAGTAGGTATAACTTAATTCACTTGCTGTCTATATCGAACATTTAATTAAATCTGACATCGGCCTACATCGTTGCTCATGCTCTTTATGTCTGAGTCACAAAAAACGGATTTTGTTTTAAGTAGGTATTTTTTTTGAAGAATCACATGAATATCATTATTAAGCTACCTACAAAGTAACTTTTTAATATTCCCGACTCGGAAATTGGCATGTTTCCATTTCGATCAAGTCATGTTTCCATCAAGTGAAAAACTTGAAAAAATGTCCATTGAGTAATTCCTCAGTATGAGTACCTACACTACTTGCCTCTTGTGTTATTTTTCCAGAAAAATTTTCTGGGTATGGCACTCATATGAGCCTTTATGCTCATAATTTCGTTTGCTCAAACGTTAAAGTTTTGAAAAATCATATAGTATAATTTATTCTAAAATGAACATTTTGGAAAAGTGTTCAAAGCAATTAATCCTTTAGTTTTGTACCTACTCGGGTTACTATTTTGAAAAATACATAATTTGTTAGAAGCATTTTGCTGTCCTAAAAGAGAAACAAAATCCTTTTTTTCGGAACAGGCTGAAACCTTGCATCTCTAGGAGTATCTAAAAATTTATAAAAAAAAACACGATTGAAATTCAAGCTATTTCTTATTTAGAATCCTCATTAAGTTGGCAAGTTTTTCTAATATATTATGTATTTTTGTAGAACATTAAATTATAGAATGTTCAACCTGTCAATTTACAAACTATCAGAAAGTATGATTTAAAAGTATTAATTTCACAGAATTTGCGAAGCAACTGACGATTTATTTATTTCTAAACAGCAGACTAATAAGCCAAATTCACAAAAAAAATACTTGGTTCGCATAGTTTTTTTGTAATAGACATTATGGTACAGCAAGGTTAACACAAAAATCACGCTAAGTATATATTTTTTATCTTAATACGCAAGCCGAAGGCATGGGGAGTTTTGACACCATGATGACAGTTCAAAAATCTGCCTGTTATTCCAAAACTTCTCTTCTTTGGCCAAATTATCTAATATTCCTAGGCTATTTAGGGGTGTTACCTACCTGATACTGCGGTTACTGGCACTTGGTCAGCTGGCACCTCTGTAAAAAAAAAAAAGTTTTATATATAAAATATATTTCACTTAAAATTACTAACACTCTCATGCCAGTTTCTGTGAAGTGGTGAGAAGAGGCAATCATACATTTTACAGTACATTTAAAAAAATAATGTAAATTTTAAAATAATTAAAGTTAATATAATATAAACAATAATAATACACCGTGGAATTTTAGTGGTTTTAAAGCCGAAGGTATTTAGTTGCACTCGTGATTCTGAGCCGAATTCCAAAATTTTACTTCAAAACGAGCGAAAAAAAAAAACACTTTCCAATACAAACGGCTATCGCCAATCGACACCATTTGTATGGAGAAGTGAATATGTTTTCGCGCGTTTTGGAATAAAATTTTGTAATTTGGCTCAGAATCACCAGTGCAACAAAATACCTTCGGCTTTAAAACCACTAAAATTCCACGGTGTATAATTCATGTGTTTGCATGGTTGTTGAATTCATACGTATTGCGATTATTTGCTATTTCTACAGAATATGTACACTAATATAATAAAGAGGAAAAGTTTGGTGATAAGTATGTATGTAGGGGGAAATCGCCAAAACTACTACTACGATTTTTTTTTTAATCTTTCATTAATGGTAAGCTACGTTATTGCTTAGTGCTATCGTATAGGCTATTGTGATAACAGGAAAAAAACTTTGCGCGAACGAAGCCGGGGGCAAAAGCTAGTGTATAATAATAAAAAAACATACAGCAAGTCTTATTTTAAGTACAACACTTTTTAAACAGTTAGGCCTTATTAAATACAGGGTGGCAGGGTAGGTGACGTTCACAACAAAAAAATATACATGGCCTAAAAGGACCACGCACGTATGATGGAATATCAAACCGGTATGGAATCTCTCCAACAACAAATAATCTCATTAAATACCGCATCGGTTGAAAAATAAATAGATTATTTCAAAACTGGAATCTGAGAATATCACGCTGCGAGGGACAATCAGCAAGCTAGAGAACTCGGTGGAAGAGCAAAGTATGGCTATTATTAGCAATGACGTTGAAATAACAGGGATAGAAGAAAATAGCACAGAGCATATTTTCAAGGTAGCGACGGTTAAACAAGGTCTGAACGTGGATGAGCGCGATATAAATTTTATCAGGAGAGTTGGCACCCACAGAAATGATGCACGAACTCCAAGACCTGTAGTAGTAAGTTTTACACGTCGCAAAGAGTCAAAGAGTCAGATGCTCCGTCTGTAAAGAGTCAGATACTCCGTGCGGCAAGAACCCGCCGAGGACTTACCAGTAACGATCTCGAGGTTTTGGGTAAAATTTCCACCGTCTACTTCAACGAACGCCTAACTAAAAAGAAAAGGCAGCTATTCGCAGAAGCTCAAAAACTCGCAAAGGCCAACGATTTTAGTTTTTGCTGGACCAGAAATGGTAACATTCTTGTAAGAAAAAAGGAATCGGCGAAAGCAGAGCCCATCACGTGCGGGGATGACCTAGCGCGTGTTTTTGGCACGGTTCGTGGGATTTCGACTAACAAGTAAGAGCATGAAGAAGTCGGAGGCACATTATTTGGCGATACTCATATTATCATTGCATGTTGTTAATATTTCAATTCATAAAATAGATATATATATATATATATAAGGCAATTTCACACAATGTTATCACAGCTCACACACTGGCAACAATCATTCAAAAGCAAAATTACTCATTTGGCACACAATATTGTAAAATCCTAAATAATCAAATTAATTGCATAAATGGTTAAAAAGACAAGGCACTGTTTAAAACTAGGTCTACTTCATATAAGGTCCATGAATACTGGTCAAGACAAACTTCTGTACAGTATGGAAACATATAAACCAGATTTGCTGGCACTTAATGAAACATGGCTCAAAGAGGGACAAGAAGCAGTCCACAAAGTACCGGGCTATTTACTAAAACAGAATCATCGCTCTAGCGGGCATAAAGGTGGCGGAGTGGGGTTCTTTATAAGGCGCGGACTACGCACACGCATCCTTGAACATTCTGTATCCACGCTCGAACAAATGTGGCTGGAGCTGAGGCTGCCCGGGGCGGGACGTCTGGTCACAGGTACAGCGTACAGGCCGGATGCCTCAAGGGCTACTCGGGCCCCAGCAAGCGATGCTATGGACGCTATTGCGGAATCGATAAGCGGCTTTGCCTATAGCGACCATCTATTTTTATTGACGGATCTAAATGTCGACCTCCTCAAACTAAATATAACTCCTGCACCGGAGACGATAAAAATTTGTCACCATTTGAACCTCACACAACTCGTTTAGGAACCCACGAGGGTAACTAAAACAACTTCTACATTGATTGACTTAATAATTACAGACTCTCCTGAGTTATGTAAAAATATATATGTCCACCACAATCCCGATGGCAGTGATCACGCGCTTGTGTTGGCGACTCTACATATCGACAAACCACCAGAACTTCCTCAATTTATATCTACACGATGTCTTGGCCAGATAGACGATGAAGTGTTTTCCAGCAATTTGAGTAATATACCTTGGCATAAGGTTCTGTAGTTGAATGATGTTGATTCCATGTTAATCTTGTTTGACGAATTATTTACGCGACTTTTTGATAAGCATGCACCAGTTAAAAAATACGCATAAAGCCAAATCTAAGACCCTGGGTGACAGACGTCATCAAAATTATGATGAAACATAGGGTTAGTGAAAGGAATAAAGCTCACTCAACAAAACGTCCAACAAAAATTCAATATTATAAAACTTTAAAAAATTACGTCACTAGTTCAATTGATAGAGAGAAACGAGCCTATTTTACCCACTACATACCTAAATAACAACACAAAAAATCCCAAATCAATGTGGCTGCATCTAAAACGACTATCACTAACAGGTAAAGATACGCAACCTGTTATTTTGCCAGCAAAACTAAAAAACCCTAACGATATTAATGACTCATTTTTAAACATCCCAGGCAAATCAACCGTAGATAACGCCTTATTAGACTCTTTTAAGAAAACAAAATTCACTGAAAAGCAATTACATCTAGAAACATGTACTCAGGAGCAGGTACACACCATTCTTATGACCATAGGTACCAACGCATCTGGCCTCGACGGAATATGATTCGTAGAACTCTTCCGATCACCGTAACAGCAATAAAATTATTAACCAGTCAATTATCTCCAAAGTATTCTCAAATAAATGGAAGTTAGCTAAGGTTAAACCGCTACCAAAGAGCACTAGTGTAAACGACTACAAAGATCTCCGCCCGATAAGTATCCTTCCAGTACTATCAAAAGTTCTGGAGAGAATTGTACATAGACGTGAGCTGTCTATGTACAATTATTCTCTCCAGAACTTAGAGGGCACGTAGAGAGCGAAAACATTATCCCTCCAGTGCAGTCGGGATTCCGCGGGGGCCATGGGACTGAGACTGCCCTAGCTCACGTCACATATGAGATAATCAAGGCTTCTGATGACCGCAGTGGCAGTATTCTGGTACTTTTAGACTTTTCGCGCGCATTCGACTGCATAAGCCAAAAATTACTAGTGGAAAAGCTGTCTTATTATGGCTTATCCGAACCGGCGTGCTAATGGTTTAGCTCATTTCTTGAAAATAGAATGCAGTGTGTAGAGATGGACGGCGATGATGGTAACGTATTAAAATCAGAGCTCAAACCCATCACGCGCGGTTGCCCCCAAGGATCTATCCTCAGTCCATTGCTGTTTGTTATCTATATGGCTGACCCTGTATACAAGATTAGCCATTGTCAAGTACACTTCTACGCCGACGATACACAGCTGTACTACTCTTTTAAGCCCTGCGAAACGGAAACTGCAGTGGGCAAAATCAACGAGGACCTTAAGGTTATAGAGGACTGGGCTACGGAAAATTGTCTAGTACTCAGCCCGCTGAAATCGAAGTATATGGTAATGGACACTAAATACCAGTGTGGGAAGATAATTGAGCGTAATCCAAAAATCACAATCGCAGGCAATAACATAGAAAGAGTGAATAAGGCGCGCAATCTGGGACTACTGATGGATGCGAAGCTGCAATTTGTCGAGCACATAGATGCGAAAATAAGGAATGAGTTTTACAGGCTAAAGGTGATTTATAATATCAGACCGTATCTTACAGAAAAAATGCGTATCCTACTAACAGAAACGTTGGTTCTTTCCCTGCTCAATTTTGGTGACGTCATATACGGCCCGAGGATACTTGCAAAGACGGAAAGTGCTATTCAGAGGGTCCAGAATGCTTGTGCAAGGTTTTGTTTTAATATCCCAAAGCGGGCCCACGTTACACCATTTCTGAATGAAAGAGGTATTCTTAAGATGGGTGCGCGACGACAACTGCATCTGGCCAACCTCGTACATACGGTGGTTCATAGGAAGATAGCTCTCTATCTATATACCAAGTTCGTGTGGGCCAATGAGACACCCGAAACTATCGGAGACAAAAATGTAACCTAATGATCGTCCCAAAACGCAATACGCAGAACTATAGAGGTAGTTTCAAGTCCAAGACCAAGATCTGGAATGATTTGCCCCCCCCTTAAGAGAGTTTATGACAATCTTTATATTTAAAACAAAACTTAAAAAGGTTCTTTTTGAAACACTAAACCTGTTTAACCTAAATTCCGAATAATGAAGGTGGAACACTGAAATGGACTTAGGACCAATTTTAATCTACAAACCTACCTTTATTTTATTTTTTTAACTATAAAGTGATTTTTAATTTAATTTATTTGAACATGCTTTATAATAATTGGAATTAATTTATTTAGAATAATAAAAATGTATATAAGATTTTTAGTAGGTCTTAGGTCTAGGGTTAGTAGAAAAGTTTTAATTTTTATAGGTAATGTGATGATCTTGGAATTATTTACACTGTTGTTTTACTGTATGAAGTGAAGCAAAAAAATTTTTACATTACCACGATTTTTATGAATTTAACTAACATTTAATTTGAATTTTATTTAATGAATTAGATTTTATCTTGCGGAATGAACTAAGTACATAAATTAATTTATTTTATTTTATCCCACTCAGCTGCACTGCACCGCATGTTTTATTATTATGTGTTAGATGATTATTATTTTGTTAAACTGTATTTGTATTTTGATTTTATGATTGAATATAGATTATAAGTTTAGTAGACTATATTCCCATTACCATGTTTATTGAGTTATTGTAACTAATGAGTTTGCCAAAATGAGAAACCTGCCAAAATAGGAAATAATAAGTTAATATAATTCTAAGTTGCCTCTTCTCTTCACTATATCAATAATTAATACTTTTACTCGTATATGTAGCTAAAGCGAAGCACACCCAACTCTACTATTTAAGCACTTCATGTATCAAGGGTGTACTGAAAATCAGCGCTGTGTCGATCTCGTACACACAGCACATGCTGAGCATATTCTTTTTTATTTCAATGTAATTATGTTATTGATCGTAATTTTAGAAACACTGTAATTTTTTTGAGATAAATAAATGTATTCACTATCACTATCACTATCACCACTTTTTTTATACACTTTTTTATATTTTTATACACTACTTGGCAACCTGATAAACCACAGAAGTTTTTGAAACTACAGTTCGTTTCAAGAAAGAATTCCCTTGGGTTAAGCAAAAAAAGTACCTATTACATTGTAATAGGCGTTTTGTCAAGGGAACTCTTTCGTGAAACGCACTCTAGTTTGAAAATACGGTTGGCTCGGTCGGCCACACGCTAGGATACCCCTTTTTGTTCGATTGGCGCCCTTATGCTGCGCGCGGTAAGAGCTGCCATGGGGTATCTGTGACTGTGAGCCGACCGTACATCCATTTTGTATTATTAAGCAACTTTTAAAATTTTTCTTCGTCCACTTCGGATCTAAAATTTTCACATTCGACTTTTATTTCGGTAACTTCGAAGGATGTTGTGAAAATGATTATTTTATGTATGAAAGAGACATTCAAGATGATCATGTCACAGAGGAAAAAAGTTAAAAAAGAAATACTGGAAAAAAGTTATGACTAGACGAGAGGTATCTTTAGACGTTCCGGAAGGAAATTCTTCACAACACAAAAAAATCATAACTTCCAAACTATGAAAAATCGTGGAACCTACATGGGTTATAAAGGCAGAGAATCTAAAAAAAAAATTGAACTTCCTTATTTGGACCACTCCGTATAATAAATATTATACCTTGCAATACGGGACACTGCAAATAATTCTAATATTAATATACAGGGTGTTAAAAGACCGCCAACAAAGCGGGAAACTACGTATTGTCCTCATCATAGGGAACATTTTTGCCCAAGGAACTATGCCTGGGAAATCAACGGTTTCCGAGATAATGAGGTTCAAAGTCGGACTTTTCAAAACTTTTTTTTTGCACAAATGTATTCAGTATCTAGTTCTTAACATACCCTCTTAAGAAGCCATATCAAAATTATGAATATTTCTTACAAAAAACGACTTTAAAATTGCAACCAGCAATGTATTCTGAACATCGGCACTTCAAGCTTAAGTAACATAAACTGATAACTACGCTTGCGCAATATGACTTCTGTGCGTTACACGTCCATTGCGTGATAAAATATTTTTCAAAATTATAACCTAAAAAACCAAAATCATTTCCCAGCAATAATTTATCGAAAAAGTACTTTGTTTTGGTGTCTAGTATGCGTGGCTTTCGGGTCTGTTGGCGGTCTTTTAACACCCTGTATACTTAACTGGTGTAAACAAAATGCTTGTTCATTTTTCATTTTCATGTAGTTATTACAAACCTACTCTTTAAACAGTTTTAATCATTTATGAATAAGATGTTTACCTGTTACGTCGCAGCTTGTTACTTTTTTGCCTGATTTGTATGTTGCTGCAAATTGAATATTTTATCATTAGTCCTGTTGTTTCAAAGTAAGAAAAGTTATGTCGTGGTTTGATAAACGTTATTAAATAAATATTTACCAGTAGTACATTTCTTTAACCAAACAGTTCCACTGCTGGAATTGCTGTTAGAACCTGAAATTTATAAAATTATTTAATTACACATTATAGTTTTATGCCAGTATCTGAGAGGTTTAGAGCTACATACTTTGAGTCTGTTGTTGATGTTGACTTTGGCTGGAGCTGTCATTGTTTCCGTTGTTATTTTGACTCTGTTGTTGCTGTTCACTTTGGCTGGAGCTGCTTGTTGTTGTTGTTGATGTTGAGCTGCCATTGTTATTTTGACTCTGTTCTTGCGTTTGAGTTTGGTTGGTGCTACCATTGTTTCCGTTGTTATTTTGACTCTGTTGTTGCTGTTCACTTTGGCTGGAGCTGCTTGTTGTTGTTGTTGATGTTGAGCTGCCATTGTTATTTTGACTCTGTTCTTGCGTTTGAGTTTGGTTGGTGCTACCATTGTTTCCGTTGTTATTTTGACCCTGTTGTTGCTGTTCACTTTGGCTGGAGCTGCTTGTTGTTGTTGTTGATGTTGAGCTGCCATTGTTATTTTGACTCTGTTCTTGCGTTTGAGTTTGGTTGGTGCTACCATTGTTTCCGTTGTTATTTTGACTCTGTTGTTGCTGTTCACTTTGGCTGGAGCTGCTTGTTGTTGTTGTTGATGTTGAGCTGCCATTGTTATTTTGACTCTGTTGTTGCTGTTGAATTTGCGTAGAGCTGCCAGTGGTTTGAACCTGCAGTTGTTGTTGACTTTGATCGGAGCTGCTGGTCGTAGTTTGAGCTTGTTGTTGCTGTTGAACTTGAATAGCGCTGCCAGTGGTTCCGCTGGTAGTTTGAATCTGTTGTTGATATTGGTTATTGCTGCCATTGTTGCCATTATTAGTTTGACTTTGTTGTTGTTGTTGAGTTTGCGAAGTGCCTCCATTGGTTCCTCCGGTTGTTTGAGCCTGTTGTTGTTGTTGATATTGGTTATTGCTGCCATTGTTGCCATTATTAGTTTGACTTTGTTGTTGTTGTTGAGTTTGCGAAGTGCCTCCATTGGTTCCTCCGGTTGTTTGAGCCTGTTGTTGTTGTTGATATAGGTTATTGCTGCCATTGTTGCCATTATTAGTTTGACTTTGTTGTTGTTGTTGAGTTTGCGAAGTGCCTCCATTGATTCCTCCGGTTGTTTGAGCCTGTTGTTGTTGTTGATTTTGGTTTGAGTTGCCATTGGTTCCTTTCAACAATGACATAAGACATAACTTTAGTACCTTTGAATATATGAACGCAGAACAGTCTTGTTAAAAATAAAATGTAGATAAACATAAGAAGAAAGGGCGTTTTATTTGGTAATGTTACTACACTATTAAATTATTATACAGGGCAAAAGTTGTTGGAAATCGCATTTAGAAGTTGACGTGTTTCAGGAACTAAGCTATATTAAAGTTACCCTGTATAGTATGAAACGGTGAAAATACTGCTCCGCGAGAGCAGGATATTGGTTTATACTTGGTTACCAATAATTTGCTAATGAAGTAAAGAAGAATATATAAAAGTTCGATGCTAGTACAACTAGTTAAAATCATCATCATCGTCATCATCATCAGCCCACCTTTGCCCACTGTTGGGTATAGGCCTTTTTCCCCTCGCGACATTTTTCACGGTCCCTAGTCATCCACATTCATGGACCCTCTGCCGCAATGACGATGTCGTCCGACCATCGGGCTGCTGGTCTTCGCACTGATCGAAGTCCAGTTCTCGGCCTCCACTCTGTCATTGCCCTTGTCCACCGGCCATCTTCTAAAAACTTTAATTTTAGAAAACGTAAAAAATTTGGTACCTGTCAATTGTGCCTGATTTTGTGATTGTGAACCAATATAACTGTTGCTTCCTGAAAAATAATTGATGTTTAAATAGGTAAATTGTATAAAATATATAACTGAAACATTTAAGGACGCGACCCTATCAATACGGCAACCAAGTAAGAAGCTAGCCAGTAGGCCAAATGTGATTCTCACTAAATATTTTATATCCCACTGGCTCAGAAAAGCTTGGAAAAAGTTCTCCGAGTCTACTGAAACAATCCGGCGTTTGTATGTATGTATATATGTTTGTAAGAATGTATGAATGCATGTAAGTTTGTATGTTTGTATGTATGAATGTTCGTTCGACGATAACTTGAGTAAAATGTAGTCGGATCGTTATGAAATTTGGTAGGTGGGTAAACTAAATCAAAATAATGTATTTTTTTTTTCTATTAAAAACATGGGCAAGTAATTAATTACAGTAATTAATATTTCAGAAACACGGGAAACGTCTATAGACCTTATGGCATGTTATTTTGATACACCTGGTTTCTCCGTGTATCAGAATAATATGACATAAACAGACGAATAACACCTGAATTAAATTAGATTTACATAAATTTTAGCGTTAGTACGTAAGTAGACACTCGACGAATAACACTCGTACTAACACTAAAAATGATGATACTATCAATGTGAGCAAGAAAGAAAAATGCACAAAATCGATTCCTGTATCAAATACACTAAAAAAATCGAAAAATTTCACATATCAAACCCTAGAATTAGGTGAGAGCTATCTAAAACAGCCAGTTTTGTGTTGATATCCTAACAGATTGCAAGATATTTTGTTTGAAAAAAAGTGCACCGCCTATTTTTTTTTCATCCTAAATATCTTCAAAACGTTTATGAATCTCAACACAAAACTGGCTGTGTTAGATACTCACCTAATTCTAGGGTTTGATATGTGAACATTTTCGATTTTTTTAGTGTATTTGAACAGGAATCGATTTCGTGAATTTTTCTTTGCGTGCGGGCTAATTCACTATGCACGGCGCTCGCAGTTTTGGGTTTATAGAACGCAATACCAGTATTTTTGAACGAGCGAGCGAAGCGAGCGAAGTTCTCCGAGTCTACTGGAACAATCCGGCGCGGCGTTAGGCTTATTATTTTGTTTTTGATGAAAACTATGGCGTCTCATGCGTAGTTGGATGTTTGTTAGATCTCATACTTGCAGAATGTCAGATAAATGAGCATTTACTTATGATAGTACCCTATATCATACTCCATTATTTTGTTGAGAATTGTGTTTCAGATGAAAAGTTACTTAGTAATCTTTTTTGTTAGGTAGGTGTTTTACAAAACCTTTTATTGTAATGTAGTTTTTTTTCAGATGAGGAATGAAAGTATAATTTATGTTTGTGTCAAAATTCCAACAAACTCCGAAGTCATTAATTTTTTTGGGTCCAAAACTTTCTCGTAATAAACCGTACAAAAAGAAGAGTGACTTTTAATCTTCTTAAAAAAAATAAGCTCACCCTTCCGTCTGTGATGGTCTGTGGGATCTTAAGTATACATAATTATTATTATATGTATTTTCATAATATTGTCTGTTTAAGTGCTTGTACGGTTCTTGTTTTATTTTTATTAATTTTTATTTTTGTTTTGTCTATCGAGACTATGGTCCTTGAATCTCGTGACCTCACCTTAAAGGCTCTGGCAGAATACCAGAGTTGTGATGGTTTCCTCACAACATTATGCTGAGTCTAGAGACCGCTTTATCACCATAACACACAGCGTCACACGACACGTCTTTTTTAAATTGATAAAAACTGTGTATTTTTGTTATAAGTGGTGTTTTTTAAGAAAGTATAACTTATGCCTTAAATAATAATAACTATTTTTAAAAAGTATGTTTTATGCTCTGTGTCTAAATTTGTGTTAATTTACTGTATTGTTGTGTTTCGATTGTGTGTTTTGGCTGATAAATCACATTATTCTATTCTATTCTATACAACGTGTTACAAAACATCCTAACTCTTTTTACAGGGTGTAAACTAGTCAACAGGTTGTCAAATCTGTAAAAAAAGGTTGAAAAAAGTAAATTTCATTTTATAACCTCAAAATTGAGAAAAAAATTCATAACTCTTTTGTTTTTGGTATTAGCTCAAATTTTTTAATATGTTTGTGTGTGTGGGTGCATTTACATAGCTTTGAGTTGTTAAAACATTGTGAAAGTCAATGAAAACAATATTGAAAAAATACTTTTCTCCCGCCACAGCGTTCACATTTTATTAATTTAAAAATCAACGGAACGTCATAGAGCAAAAAAAATATTAAGGTTGTGACCCCTATCACCGGGAGCTATTACCCTGTAAAAAGAGTAAGGTACTTTTGTAACACCTTTTATAGCCAAGAAGCTTACAGCAAACTGCGCGGATAACCAGAATAAAAACTGATTTATGTGAATGGGTTTTGAAATATTGACGCAAAATGATATCTTACCAGAATTTCCGTAAGTGAATGGATGCGTGTTTATGATTTGAAGAAGTTCTGGAGGGAGATAGGGGTGCGTGTACAGTCCGTTCTCATTAGGAGACACAACTTGCGACTCTGCATCAAAAACATTTCATTTAGTAGGTACACGTACTTACTTACGAGTATATGGAGAAATATGGTTCCGTAACCAGAGGGCAAAACTATTAATCTAACTGAGCTTAGTTACATTAATAGTTTTGCTATCTGTCCTACCTATCTACAGGGTAATTTTTAAATAGATTTATTCTGGAAACACCTCAATTTCTAAATGCGGTTTCCAACCAATTTTGTTTTACGAATAATTACGAATTTGGTGAAAGCGAAATTGTATTTTTCCAAAATTAAGGCAACATTTGCGGCGCTTAGTAACAAATAGAAGGTGGCAAAGAGTGGAGAGGAATGGTAATAAATTGCAAAGTTTTAAAGAATAAGAAATGTTCAAGAGATAAAAAGTATCGAATAAAAGTTTTTGGAAACCACATTTAGAAGTTGATGTGTTTCAGAAATAAAGCTATTATAATTACCCTGCTATTAAAGTTATTTGTATTGACGGATTAAGCAACGCTTTTCAGTGTCTCAAGACCTTTCTGAAATACCTACTCAAATATTAGGTATACGGAGATTCATGGCTTGCTTGGCATTTGACTCTGTTTCACTTATAATTTTGTGAGATAAGAATGAGCCGTTTTCAGGGCGCCAAATTTCGCTTTTTCTGAAGATATTACTAATCTGTGTAAGCGAAATTTGACAGCTACATCCCGGTTCTTGTATGGCCAAGCCTATGAGCGCCATCTACCAAGAGCTTTGAATTCAGCTTTTAACTGTCAGTTGAAAACGGGCCATTGCTTCGAAATTATGACTTCACTTTTGTCAATGCTTGTGACAAAAATTAAACCGTAGATAAAGTGTAGGTTGAGACAGGCCAGTGAAGAATATTTTTAAAACAACTTACGGGAACTTGCTTGTGAGAATACTGATGGACTACCGCTTGATCCTCCTGTAAAAACGGTTACCTATTTGTAATCAAATCAGCATTGGTAATCTTGCTTTTTTGGATATACAGGGTGTCTCAAAAAATAGTGTCAAGCGGAAGTCCAGAGATAGAGCACCCCTAGGGTACCCGAATCACCCTTTTTGTATGTTCAGCGAGTTTTTGACGTTGAGAATTTAAGAGGCTTTTAAGGTTTTTTTTGGAAAAAATTACCTAATCTCTAATTTTTAAATCGAGTCCACGGAATGACAGTTGCTACAAAGGCTTTATCTGTCAGTGACATACTAGCAACTGTCATTCCGTGGACTCGAATTAAAAATTAGAGTTTAGCATTGGTTTTTTTTTTTTTTTCTTTTTAAATATTTATTTTTACTGAGGTCTTAGTTATATAACTAGCCTTTTACAAAAAAATTATGATACGCTTTAAACTTGTACAAGATACCGCAATTTTGATCCAAAGGTCAAATAATGCCGTTTTAGAGAAAACATCATCATCGTCGTATAAGTTAGTATAAAAGAAAAAAAGTATTAAAAAAAATATTTAAAATTCAACACAAAAAAAAGTTGAAAAATAAAAACCAATGCTAGGTAATTCTTCTCAAAAAAAACTAAAGCCTCATAACCTTCTAAACGTCAAAAATTGCTTAACATACATGGGGGTGATTCGGGTACCCCTAGGGGTTCTCTATCTCTGGACTTCCACTTGACACTATTTTTTGGGACACCCTGGTCTGTTTGGCCGTAAGAAATTAAATTTTTCTTACCACGGATATTGTTTATGATAATCTCCCTTGGTCCTTGGCTGCTAGTAGTCACGATGCTTTCTGAAGAAAAGATAATAGAACTTAAATATTATTTTATAATTTGTTCTTTTGCGGTTATTTTGTGTCTGTTATAATATTCACCCTATGGTACACTATCTGACTTAGAGATAAAGACTCTGTATGACCGTACCTCATACGATTATCTACCTAGAAATACATAAAAAAATTAACTTACGTTGGCTTTGTTGTTCGTTTTGTCCAAATGCAGGTATCCCAACGTATTGTTCTGCAAGATGTTTTAAAATTTACAATTTTTACTTGTAGATATAATGTCTGGTTCTAGCTTAGTTTAATTTTAGTTTTAGTTTTCATATTTATTGTTTTCATATAATTTTATTAGGATCTAAAAAAATGGTGTAATAATTGATTTAAAAAAATGTGTTGAATAAAAATATTTCGTATTTGTTAAATCTTTATAGCGCTTGAATTATTTTAAAGTTATAATAAGGACCTAACATATACAGGGGGTGTATGATCTCTGGAATAACGCTTGAAGCCTTCTAGAAACACCTTGTACAGTGATATCCTATCGATTTTGTAGAAACTACTTTATGAGCTATAAATTGCTTAAACTCACGTTGGGTTTGCTGTTGGTTTTGTATGACTGCAGGACCTCCTTGTAAGACTGCAGGACTTCCTTGTAAGACTGCAGGACTTCCTTGTAACACTGCAGGAATTTCTTGTATAACTGCAGGACTTCTGAAGACTTGCCCTGGAAGAAGCCCGGGAGACAAAATTGTGAATCGAGATTAAAACATACCTATCAGAGAGATTTTTTCAAAGTTTTTTGATTAATCAAATGCTCCTCTATCAACTAAAAAAGTACACCTCCATGGGAAAATTAATAATTAGGTACTACTTTAATATTATAAAGTTTGTAAGTGTGGATGGATGGATGGATGTTTGTTACTCTTTCACGCTGAAACGGCTGAACGGCTGTGGATGAAATTTGGAAAACAGATAGCTTAGACTTCATTATAACACATAGGCTACGTATTATCAGGCTTTTACACTTAGGAGCAAAGTAAAGCATTTATCCTTTTTTCTGTATTCCACGCGGACGAAGTCGCGGGCAAAAGCTAGTTCACACATAATTTTGGTTCGAAGCGGGTCGTACCGCCGCTCCAGTCTGTCCGTGACCACGGCCGCTGCAACGGCGAAATAAAATACTATACAGGATGTTAAAAGACCACCAACAAAGCGGGAAACCACATATTGTCCTCATCATAAGGAACATTTTTGCCCAAGGAGGCTATGCCTAGGAAATCAACGGTTTCCGAGATATTGAGGTTTAAAGTCGGACTTTTCAAAACTTTTTTTTGCAGATATCTATTCAGTATCTAGTTCTTAACATACCTTCTTAAGAAGCCATATCAAAATTATGAATATTTCTTACAAAAAACGACGTTAAAATTACAGAAAAGATTACTTCAAGCTAAAGTAACATAAACTTATACCTACGCTTGCGCAATATGACTTCTGTGCGTTACACGTCCATTGCGTGATAAAATATTTTTCAAAATTATAACCTAAAAAACCTAAATCATTTCCCAGCAATAATTTATCGAAAAAGTACTTTGTTTCGGTGTCTAGTATGTGTGACTTTCGGGTTTGTTGGTGGTCTTTTAACATCCTGTATATAAAGGCTCATCCAGTCCAGTGGCACCTTCACGCACACTGGATGGATTAAGAGACCACTCGACGCTGCAGTGCCTGGGACGTTGTTTTAGATGAAGTAGGCTTGCCCAGCACCCATACCATCCTGAAAGCTTAGTCGGCCTAGCCCACAGGAAAGTGCGGAGCCAACTAAGCCGCGGGTTTCCTCACGCTGTTTTCCCTTCACAGTTAGCGAGTGGTATTGCTACTAGAAATTCACAAATGCACGGATTTAAAGGCTCATCACTACGGAGCCCCAGAAACAGCAATCCAAACTTGACATTTGATTTAGCTTATGATGAGTGTAGGTTTATCTTAACCCTTTGCGATGAGACTTTAAGCCGTTTGCATATCATAGAATAAAATAAAAATAGAAAACTCTTTATTGTACACGAAAATAAATTTACAAAGTCATCAAGAACATAATATTACATAATTAGGAATGGGGATATCCTAAGCAAATTGAATAATATAACGATTGATACTCTTTTTGTAAAGTACCCAAAAATAAAAGCAGTTCAGGGGTCTACCGGCAAAGACGAAGCCGATTACCATTGGCGAAAGTCGAAGTTCAATTTTTGAAAAATGTACTGCCACCCAGTTAATTTTTCATAAATCGAACTTCGACCCCTGTAGAGAACGCCATTTTGAAAGTAACGGCTCATGAAAAGTTTTGAAAGTTACACAATCATGAAAGTAGAAACTCTAAAAACTACAAACCTTGTTGTTGGTGTTGTTGTTGCAGCTGGTTCACATTATTATACTGATGGACATTGTTGAATCCTGTAAAGGTATTTTTTTTTTCAATAAATTATTATTAATCATAACTATCCGCAGTTTTTGCGAGCCTATCCTAGGTACTAACCTATAGGGTGTTATTTACTTATAAAAAAACTGATACCCGACAATTTCAAACTGATTTTAAACCATGCATAGTACGAGTGCAACTGATTGCAGATAAATAAAAAAATAATATCTCACCAAACTCATTAAAGTTATTTGCGCCGTTTACAAATTGACCTTGATTGAAGTTGTTATGCCCTGAAACAGACATTGTATTTTATACATCGGAAACAAAAAAGAATCACTTAAGGGTGGACGATAGCAGCGTGGAGGGAAATTCAAAATTTTCACAGTTTTTTACATTTTGTAGCTAAACTGAGCTATTTTTGTTCAGCTATTTTTCGTTTGCGGCAGTAACATAGAATGTTTTCATTATTGTAAACAACAGAACAACAATAATTCAGCCGATTTTGCGTTCTGGTCTACGAAGCAGTGGCACTGCCCAAAAAACTTGTTGATGACCAGAACACATAATCGGCTGAATTAATTGTTGTTCTGTTGTTTTCAATAATGAAAAGAATACTATGTTATTGCCGCTAACGAAAAATCGCTGAACAAAAATAGCTCAGTTTAGCTACAAAATGTAAAAAACTGTGAAAATTTTGAATTTCCCGCCACGTTACTATCGTCCCACCTTAAAATAGGTTCCTTTGCTAACCACTAGGGTTGCCGAAAGCGTTAGTCGAACCCTTAAAGAGACAAGATAAAAGCTAAGGTATTATTATTACTTTATTGTACACACAAACAGAATAGAGAACAATTAGTAAGAAAATACAATGCACAAAGGCTAGCTTATTCCTGTAAGAAATTTCTTTTATCAAACCTTGGGGGCTCGGAACAGTTGTGAAAAGCGTGTGATACGTGAAAACACTGAAAAGCTAATAATAGGCTCGAGGAAGAAAAGTGACAGAGTCAATAATATGAAAATGCTAAAAAACAGGCCGTAATATAGTAATAATATATAAGGTCCGTAACACCACAGTGTTGCAGAGAATGAGGAAGAAAGTAGAGATCCTGAAGACCATCCAAAAGAGGAAGCTAGAGTACTTCGGCCACATAATTAGAAATAATAACAACAAATACAGCCAAATAACAACAAATTCAACTGATCATACAAGGCAAGGTACCAGGCAAAAGGAGACCTGGTAGACCCAGGATATCATGGTTCCAAAATCTGCGTGAATGGTTCGGGCAGAGCACCGGCTCATTGTTTCGTTTGGCGGCTTCGAAGGACGAGATAGCCAAACTGATCGCCAACCTCCGATAGGAGACGGCACGCAAAGAAGAAGAATAGTTAACAAAGAATAAGCTTTTGATACAACTCAGGGTACCTCAAAATCTGTGACAACGGACAAGTATTTGGCTATACGATACACGCAATATACAGTACTTACAAAATAATTTTGGATACACATAGGACGTCATAAGTCCCTGACGCAAAAAGAGCATCTGTGTATTTGTGTGTCTTTGGCACCGTAGCTCCAATAGGGGTAATGATTTTTATTTTTGATGTCTTGATGAGGAGTGTTTTTAATTAGATTTCATCAAAATTGGTTCATCCTTTAGTGAAATATTCTAATTTTAATTTAAAAGATCAGGACTTTTAAATAAAAAAAAATGTTATAAATTAAATCTACAAACAAACACCTACGTACCGTTTTGAAGACCATTTTGGAAGTTATTGTGCTGGAACTGATTTTGTTCTTGGTATTGTTGTGACCCGTGAACAAAACCTGTTTTGAAAAGTAAAAACTAATTTAAGTAACAAAAAAAAAAAGTGACGTAAAGACATGCATGGTATTTTTTTACACTGGGGATATTTTTTTAAACTTTTTCGTACTATATGTCTTGTGAACGAAAATACATAAAAAAACTTAGCCATTTTTTTTGTAATTGCCGTTTAGTGGGATCATAGGAAAAAAGCAGCACAAAATCATGTTTAAGTCATCAAAGTTAGTATACGTACATAATATACCTGTATAAAATCTTTAACGAAAATATTTACCATTATGTCCTTGAATCTGTTGCTGTCCCAAATATTGTCCGTTCTGGTTTTGAATCTGCTGTTGCCCCTGACTTTGGCCTAGGAACTGGTGCGGTCCTAACCCGCCAATCGGGAAAATAGGGGCCGGTTCTGTTGAATCAAATTCAACGTGTTACAAAAGGACCAACTCTTTTTACATGGTGAAATCAATCCATTGTTATTTTTTAAAAAAGTTTTTTCTTTTACTTAAAAGGAAGTTCTAATCAAATTGTAATATATAATAAATTTTGGTAACAAAATAAAGCTTTTAGAATTTTGAATTTTGTGTCTTTTTGGGATTACTTCAAATTCAAACACAGAATTGCATGCGTAGATAGTTTTAAGTTGATAAAACACCGTGAAAAGCAATGAAAAAAATATTTAAAAAATACTTTTCTTCCGTCACACACAGCGCTTACATTTAATGTATTTAAAAATCAACGGAAAGTATTAGAGCAAAACAGCGGTGTGATCTCTTTCACCAGTTGCTTTTATCCTGTAAAAAGTTGGGAGTTTTTGTTACACGTTGATACTGAAGTTTAACTACATTTTTTACAATCAAACGTATTGTCCTCCTAAGCACTTAAAAAAAACACTTACCACTGGACAGAGGGCCTTGGAACTGATGCTGTCCCTGATATAGTCCGTTCTGGTGTTGGATCTGTTGCTGTCCCTGACTTTGTTGGAGCCCGCCAATTGGGTAATAAGCGCCTGGTTCTGTTAAAATAAACGCATCAAAGTACCATAAAAATTAAGCCTTTGCATCTATGTAATACAACCAGTTTGATTAAGTATTTTTTTGTTTTTTTTTAATATTTTTTTTTTAAATATTAACAAAATATAGTTTCTTTACACCCTTTAACCGCATGGTTTCCTCATTCCTTCCTCCTTAACGTCTTAGATAAACTTAGCTTATTTAAAATTAACAATAAATCCGTGGTTCCTAAAGAAAGGTTACCCTGTGTTATTTTTGGGTTTAGTCCAAATTCAAGCACATGATTGTGTGCGTAGGTGTTATGTAGACTATTGTAGACACCTTGAAAAGCGATGAAAACAATATTTTAAAAATACTTTTACACGCCTTAGCAAAACAAAAAAAAATTGGGATGTGATCCCTTTCTGCACTGGTTGTTTTGACTCTGTAAGCAGCTGTTAAGAGTTTTTTTAACACGTTGTATACTGAAGTCATCTTAAATTATAGAAATTATGTCCTCTGAAGCACTTAAAACACTTACCACCTTGGAACTGATGCTGTCCCTGATATTGTCCGTTCTGGTTTTGAATCTGTTGTTGTCCTTGTGTTTGTTGGAGCCCGCCAATTGGGTTTTCTGTTAAAACAAACGCATCATAGCTCATATTATCATGTTTTTTGTAGGAAGCTTAATATTATAATTTATATTCATTGTATGTGTGTGTTGTGGTGCTTTAATAAATGTTGCTTATCTTTGCTTTCTTTCTTTCTAAAATTTTCTGAAATTTATTCATGCAAAAAAAACTCACACAAATAAACAAAAAATCACAAAATGTATCGTCAACTTACAACTAAATTAATAAAATTAAAAATATGTCAAAAAATAAGTAAAAAAATTATTAAAAAAGACCACCCCGGGACACATCTGACGCAAAAGTACCCATAACGCTTGCGGCGTTACCACGCTGCACAGCAAGGGCAATCCTATGCCCCCGAGCGTTTGTCAAAACCCTGACTCCTCAAGCGACGCCCTATTTCCCAGACAAAATCCCTGCCCTCCGCGCCCCAAACACCAGTCGTTTCGAGAGCCAGGGGAACATCTTACATTTATTACATTTATTTATTTTTCTTTCTTACATTTATTACTTTAAGAAGTAAGTTCTTGTAAGTACAGAAACTTGAAAAAAATCAACTTACGGATATAATTTTTTTATATTATTATTTTTTGTTTGTTTTGTTACTTTGAATTGAACCCTTGAATTAAATTCTTTATAAAGATGACATAACAATAAAATAAAATACCTATGACGTGTACATAGATACGATATGATAAAATAAAAATACTATGTTACATTTATGGACCTCCAGGTGCACGTTTCATATAACTGACATAAATATTTTATTATGACAATTCGATATAGATTGCGTAGTCGATTTGACATGAGGTTACAAAAAAGGTTTGTTTACAAACCGACCTATCAATGAACATCGAATTGTCATAATAAAATATTTATGTCAGTTAAATGAAACGCGGGCCAGGTCAATTTCTGTCATATTTTGAAATTATTGAACCTGCAAACTAAAAGTCAAGAGGTTAAGAGACTTACGGCTCTGGCCTTGGAACTGCTCCTGTTCCTGATATAGTCCGTTCTGGCCTTGAATGTTCTTTTGTCCCTGAATTTGTTCAAATCCGGGGCCTGATAAAAAAAACAAAAATCATAATTTGTGACATCGTAAGTAATAAATAAAAGGCACAATGAACTTTATCCTCGAACGTTTTATTTATTGTAAATTGCAATTATTATTGTTGTCGCCAACTTATAAAAGACAAAATCATTATTTAAAAAAAAACATACGGATAGACAAAAGCCAAAAATTAACAGAATGTAAATGCTTCCTTGCTTTAAAATGTATTTATTTATAACTTTAAACAAAAATGTTTATGTCATAATAAGTACTACAGATGGTCGCTTCAACAATACCCAACTCAAGGGGTTAACAATACAAAAAATACTTAAAGTCTAATTCTTCATTCAAGATAGTACACTGACGTTTACGGTGTGACCAGTCTCTGGTGAAAATTAAATAGTGTGGTGACAAAAAGTTTGACATGAATCGAATAGCGTAATCGATATAATCGATTTATAGGCCGATTGATGAAAAACTTATTATACAGGGTGTTAAAAGACCGCCAACAGACCCAAAAGCCACGCATACTAGACACCGAAACAAAGTACTTTTTCGATAAATTATTGCTGGGAAATGATTTTGGTTTTTTAGGTTATAATTTTGAAACATATTTTATCACGCAATGGACGTGTAACGGATAGGAGTCATATTGGGCAAGCGTAGGTATCAGTTTATGTTACTTAAGCTTGAAGTGCCGATGTTTAGAATACATTGCGGGTTGCAATTTTAACGTCGTTTTTTGTAAGAAATATTCGTAATTTTGATATGGCTTCTTGAGAAGGTATGTTAAGAACTAGATACTGTATGCATTTCTGCAAAAAAAAAGTTTTGAAAAGTCCGACTTTGAACCTCATTATCTCGGAAACCGTTGATTTCCCAGGCATAGTTCCTTGGGCAAAAATGTTCCTTATGATGAGGACAATACGTGGTTTCCCACTTTGTTGGCGGTCTTTTAACACCCTGTATGAAATTAACTAAAAACTTATTAATTAGTTATGAGAAAGTGTGTTTTGGTCCACTTTTTTGAGGAGTGTTAAATGCGTTAAAAAATGTGTTTTTTAAATGATCTATGGAAATATTGCGTTCCGAACGTTTTTTTTCCGTCCGGAATTCCTGACGCACTGGCTACCATGCGGAATTTCGTATTTCGCTTTTTTTTTGTGACTGAGCTGAATCGCACAACGAGTGGAATGCATCACTATTACAATAAACATTATTTTGCAAAGTGACAGTTAGCATCTGTCAGTTTACTATCCTGAATAAAGAATTAGACTTTAGTAGGTATACAGTCAGACGTTCCTTTTTGATTACAGAACTCTTAACTTACCGAACCCGCCAACGCCAGCTGGTATATTAGGGGCCGATTCTGTTAGATAAACAAATGCATAATTTATTGCTGTATAGTAGGTACGGTCGGCCTCAATCTAGGATACCCTATGGTTGCTCTCATCGCGCGCGGCATAAGGGCGCCAATCGAACAAAAAGGGGTATCTTAGCGTGTTACTGACTGTACTTGTATCTACGTTATGTACATTAGGAACGTTCAAGGTGCTACGATTTCCATACTATGATTTTTTTCATTCATGGGCAAATGACCCGTATGCATAAAATTATTCTTTATTAATTGCTGTATTATATTAAAATTAATTGTACAATTATGTTATATTTGTACATGAACGGAAAAATACACTTTTATGGAAATCATAGCTCCTTAATTGCAATCAAATCAAATCACACATGAAGTTTATTTGATTGCAATATTTTTGCAGCAAGTTTAAAACTTTAGAGTAAACCAATAAATGTTTTCACTGATAAGAGTAAATTTAAATCCTTGATAAAAAATGTTAAAAAATGTAAAACTGTGGAGTGAAGTCACATTTCAGTGTCAAATACACTTTGGCTCTTACTTTGGCAAAATAAAAATAAAAATGTTCTAACCACGTAGTAATTGTATTGTATTGTCAAAATCCTTCCAAATTAAGGTAATTAAGAAACTAATTTATTCTATAACTAAATCATTTTTGTATTTTTGTTTTATATTAAGCTGTAAAAAGTATTTTAATTAGGTATTAAGTTTTAAATTTTTAAATGTAAATTAATTAATGTAAGATCGCATGCTGTGGCGGCCTTAACAATCTAGGCACTTACCCCTAAGTATACATTTAATTTAATTTTACAATTGTATTGGTGTACTAGATACTGGTCGTCCTAAATAAACAAAATAAAATAAATTGGCTCTTTGCACAGGGCAAAAAACAATATTACTATTTTTTTATGCTGCGCGCGGGCCCTTTACTCCAGCAGTTCATGTCAGTTTTGATTACGGAATAGTAGGCTGAGCACGAAGCGATAATTTACTCGGAAAAGATAATTTTTCTTCTTCGATGGCAGACCGATATTTTAATCTAATTTAAGACGCCGTACGTCTCTCAACTAGCGCCGCCAATGGAAAAAAATCATATCTTTTTTTTTGATGCGTTTTTAGCAAAAAACGCTCCTGCGATTTTTAACTATTTTTAGGACCTAAAGTTTGGATTCCAGGATTGGATTTCCTACGAATTTCGCCAAAAGTGGCCACTTTTGGCGAGAATCGATTGCATTCTTAAGTTCTAGGATCTGGAATCCAAACCTTAGGTCCTAAAAATAGTTAAGCCTCGCGTTGAGAAATAGCAGGAGCGTTTTTTGCTAAAAACGCATCCAAAAAAAGATATGATTTTTTTTTTCATTGGCGGCGCTAGTTGTGACACGTATATGGTTTCAGCCCAGTAATCTGTAACGATAACTGCGTAGTCATTATAGTCCGTTTCCAGGGTAGGCGGAAAAGCGATCATTAACCTTTGAGCGGATCACAGAAATAAACAAAATTTTTTATGCCAAAGGTTTTTTGAATTTTTGATAAGTTTACTACGAACTGGCACATTAATGAGCGATGAGGTTTAGTAATTATTAAACAATTATGTTAAGGTGAAACGACACCAAAGTGGCGCAAAAAAAAAACAGGTTGGTATGAGTATACATTAAGTATATTAAACAGGGATGTCACGTTCATCAGTGTCAGTTTCACAATCGTTTTCTGTGCGATTGTACACACTTGCGCAGAAATCCCCACCAGTTTCGTCGAGTGCTCATAACTCGTGACGCTACCTGTAGCACGTTGAAACAGGTTTTTTATCTCTGACTGACCCGAACTCTCACCCCACCCCGTACCTAAAAACACGCTTCGATATCCAAATGATACAGAAATGTAAGGAGAGTGACGGAGTGCGACACGAATCGTTATATTTTTACGGTAACATAGTACTTCGTATCAATGATCGCTTTTCCGCCTGCCCTGGAAACGGACTATAGCCGCCATTAGGTCCTCCAGTGTGCAGGGGTCAGAGCACGTAGGACATGATGAGAGGTGGATCATTGTTTGCGGGGTACCCGAACAGTTCAAATTACTGCCATCCGAGGATCCCCACCTGGCCATAATTTGCCTTGCTTCGGCCTAGATCCTCAGGCGGTTTAGACTTCCAGGGGCCTTAGCCTTCCAGGGGCCTTAGCCTGCAACGCAATGGTGCCATAATTGGCTCCCAGTTGACAGCTTCAATAACTATTGATTAATAATGCTGTCGGTCCTTTAATGTTGTTGTAGTACAGCAAAGAATATTCTGATTCTAATTCTTTCTAATTAGTTCTCTGGTTGTAGGAGAAAAACGAGGAAACGCCGGTTTTGTCTTTCTGCTGGGACGCCATCGACACGCGATTTCGTTACAGGCTAAGGCCCCAGATCACCCATGGCGACTTATGTCCAGGCGGGAGACCTGAAGAAGACCTCAGAAGGCGGCAGAAAAGGATAGTTGGTTTGGCATAAAAAAGCTAATTATTTCTTAATAATACAAAAATACAACACTTACGGACACATTTTAGAAGGGCTAAAGCAGCAAAAAGAGCACACAAACGTTTCTGAAAACTCATCTTGAAATCCAAGTTTCCCCTGGCCGCCCAAGATGGCTATGAAACCTCACCGCGAACTCGGTCATACTTATAAAATTTTGGTCGGCACACCTGAGCAGACTCAAAATAACAAATTCGCCTGAAAGACAATACATCGTGTGACGTTAAAGTAAAACAAACAGATATAATTGGGCACGGGAAAAGTATTGTTCTGTCTAAGGAAAAACTATCGAATACTTTATTTCATTAAACTCTTTTATTTGTTTATAAGGCTTATTTAATTTATTGTACTTATTAACTCCTAGGCACCCAAGGTCCCGAGAATAAAGTGTGAACAATGACGAAGAGATACAATTATCTGTCTCTAGCGCGGGTCAAAGGTTTTTTTACTCATCCAGTTTGTAAACTACACTTTTAACGTATTGAATAGGAAGTTGTTTATATTAACTTTTTACAATTTTGCCAACATTTCGACACGGGCAAACACAGGGACATTGTTTTCGCCAGTGGTGGTCGCGGCGTGTTACAGGCATGGAAATACTTAGGTGGACTTGCGTCAGTCGGGGTAGCCAACTAACTTTGAGTCAATTTGACATTTCCATACGATTATTGACGTTAACTGAGAATTAACTGGCTAACCCTCGTTGACACAAGTGGATATAAGTCTGCTTTTCTGAAAAACCCTGGTGTTTCAGAAATGCCCTGTGACAATGAAAAGGGTCACACTTAAGAATCCCCTGTAGGACCGTGGGAACTCGGCGATGGCCAAGCGCGTGAAACCCTGTTTTCTATAGCTGTTACACCCAGAGCGAGACGGGGCGCGGGAAAAGTGAGAGGCAATGCGCCTGTATGAGTCTACGTGTGTTCGTGTCCTTTCGCGAGTATGTAGTTGTAGTTTTAATGTAATATAGTCCGTTTCCAGGGCAGGCGGAAAAGCGATCATTAACCTTTGAGCGAATCACAGATTTAAACAACATTTTTTATGCCAAAGGTTTTTTTAATTTTTTACAAGTTTACTACGAACTGGCACATTAATGAGCGATGAGGTATAGTAATTATTAAACAATTATGTTAAGGTGAAACGACACCAAAGTGGCGGGATAAAAAACAACCTATACATTAAGTATATTAAACAGGGATGTCAGGTTCATCAGTGTCAGTTTCACAATCGTTTTCTGATGATGAGGATGTGCGATTGTACACACTTGCGCAGAAATCCCCACCAGTTTCGTCGAGCGCTCATAACTCGTGACGCTACCTGTAGCACGTTGAAACAGGTTTTTTATCTCTGACTGACCGGAACTCTCACCCCACCCCGTACCTAAAAACACGCTTCGATATCCAAACGATACAGAAATGTAAGGAGAGTGACGGAGTGCGACACGAATCGTTATATTTTTACGGTAACATAGTACTTCGTATCAATGATCGCTTTTCCGCCTGCCCTGGAAACGGACTATAGATCTATTTACCCAATTTTTTTCGTAGTTTCGCTGCCATTTCTACATTTTATTAGCTATTTAAAAACCTTTTTTTTTTCTGACAAGTACTATACATTATTGATGTTTCCAAGGTAGTGAGACTACAAAAGGCAGTGTAATAATGTAAGTAAATAACAGTTGAAAGTAACCCCTTTTTCGGCGCGAAAAACGCATCGCTCTAATTTCTTTCAGGCAATTTTTTTTATTATAAAAACTATTTGCAAACCTCCGTATTGGTTATCTACTGATATAAACCAAGTTTCAGCAAAATCCAGCCTGTAGTTCAGAAATTAAACCGGAACTACGTTTGTATGGGAAAATCATGCTCCTCTTATTAACTCACCAATACTATGGGGCCAAGTGCGAAAGCTCAAAGAAAAAGCTCCTCCATTCCAAAAGTTACTACTTACCAAAAGTGACTTGTACCTATCGGTGAGTTAAATGACCCTTTTCTGTATCACAGGATATATACCTATATTTTATTATTATTACTTTTTTATTTTATTTTACTTTATTAGGGAAACAAAAGGTACACTTTCTAAATTATTAGAACACAAACATATTACAGACACCAGTGAAGTTTTCACTTAAAAATAATACTGACACAGAGGCATAGCAAATAAAATGGCTTATATTAATTAACATAACATAGGAATTTTTTATTGCTTCAGAACATGGCATAAGGTTGGTTTATATTTAGGTTAACGATAAACGGTTAACTTTTTCTATGTGTTGTTCTCTTTCATCTTTTAGTCAGCTTCGAGACAATAAAAAATAATGGTCTATTTTGCAAAATAAAAAAATAATAAATAAAATGGATTTTATTCATTACATTTAAAACAAAACAGAAGTACGAACAAATACGAAGTTTCCTTTTATAATCACGAGCTAGCGATAGACAGCATCCTCCATTTTGGTCCTTAGAAGCCTAAAAACCGGAAAAATCTCAATACAGTTTGCAGATTAAAACGGATAAATATATTGCTTCGAAGAAATTTTCCAAAACGTCATTTTTCCTCCAATTACGGTTTCTATTTTTAAGTTGAGTTAAAACGAAAAGACAAATTTTATAGCAACGGTTGCACATCAATATTTAGTAAGCTTTTTCCCGAAAATACACGTATCCGATATACATACATGCCTTATATTAATTATTATTCATTTGCTTGTGCAGTTGGCTAAAAACAAAAATAATTCATACGAAGGTAAAATGTGGAATCACGGACGTAAGTGTGTGATGAAAGATGGCAAATATTTGCCTAAAACGTGCGTGTGGGTGACAGTGGAAATGATATTTATTTGTAACATTTTGAATGTACACACGACAGCACGTCAGACTGTACAATTTTTTTGTAAAGTCGCCCGTAACGTAACCGAGTAGAGTGCTAGCGTGCAAGCGTCTACGTGCTGTCGTGTGTACCTAGTAGATGCAAATTAAATGGTATACTTTCAAGTCACTTAAGATAAAATTATATGTGGACCAATTTTATTCGAGACACAAATTATTTTTGTTAATTTTGACTCTTCGCACTACATTTTAACTCGTCTTCTCATTGCACCTATAATATTTGTTTGAAATTCTTATGATTGAATTTTTTTATATGGCACCCATTTATATCTCTTGTGAAAAGTTCTACGCATTTGAAAAGTTTGATTAAACTTATGACAACAGGCATTAAAGTTTATTGTAATGAAAGGTTTGCAAGGATGCAAAATTATTGTTTGCAACGAGTGCTTTTATTGAATACCGAGCTAGCGAACGTTTCTAAAATTGAGTTACGAGCGTTGCAAGCGGTTCAAAAAAAGAAACTTGAGCTTAGCGAGGTATTCAGAAGCACGAGATGTAAATAATATTGCATCCGTGCGAAAAACACAACTTTTCATCTCATAGAGCGAGGAAATTATTATGTTCTAATGCAAGAAAAACAATAAAGGTTAGTTAGAATGAGTGTGAGTGAAGAATGAGTTGCCTTCTTCCTTGCTTCCAGATGAGTCTGTGGCGTTGCCTAGCAACGGGCAATAATAATCATGTCGGAATAACCACAAATCGTGTCTTCTTGAAGTGTCATGAAATCAACAACCCGTTGCTAGGCAACGCCACAAGTCAAAGGAGTACCTTTATTTCTTATAGACTATAGCTACGCCCGGGCGTCGCGTTCAAATTACGAAGCGCAAGCACAAAAATGCAGATAGTTTAAAAGAGACTTTTCCACGATCGTTTTTAACTAGTAGGTAACAGCATACTTTCCGAGCCTGGGAGATAAAAAATATCTTTAGTCGTTTAAAGTGGCAGTTAACTGTTAGAACATGTAGATAATTAGGTAACACAATTAACTTAATAGAGCAGTAAGTAAGTGTCAAGCAATTTGTCACCATAGGATGAAGAGTTTAGCTAGAAAAATTGCTGAGAAACGATTGAGTTGGATCCGTAATTATGTTACGGCATGTAATTTAAAATTATTAGTGTCAGAAATTATGTCCAATTGCTTTCATCTGGCGTTCAACTTATACCTCTATAGAAGGTAAGTGCTCTATTAAAACTACAAGAACATTGAAAACACAGTACTTATTATGAGAAAAATGCAGTAGGATGCACATCTTTTAATACAATTATTTTATGATTTTTCTTTATTTAAAACTAGCTTTTGCCCGCGACTTTGTCCGCGCCGATTATGACATGTGTTCTGGTCATCAACAAGTTTTTTGGGCAGTGCCACTGCTTCGTAGACCAGAACACGTAATCGGCTGAAATATTTTTGTTTTGTTGTTTACAATAATGAAAAGAATACTATGTTATTGCCGCGAACGAAAAATGGCTGAACAAAAATAGCTCAGTTTAGCTACAAAATGTAAAAAACTGTGAAAATTTTGAATTTCTCGCCACGTTGCTATCATCCCACCACCAGTGAAGGAAAAACATCGTGAGGAAATCCGCGTCTTAGTTGGCTCCGCACTTAGTTGTCTTTCCTGTGGGCTAGGCCGACTAAGCTGGCAGGATGGTATAGGCGCTGGGCAAGCCTACTCCAACTAAACAATATCCCAGGCACTTCAGCGTCGAGTGGTCTCTTCATCCATCTAGTCTATTGTGAGTGAAGGTGCCACTCGATGCTGTATACTTAAATCATCTCATTACGTAGATGCAAAGGCCTAAGATCAAGTCATGTTAGGATTTAAAGATTACAGATTTATATCTTAGCCTAGAATTGTTTTTTAATGTAATCCGGTATTTTCGATAACAGGAAAAATAAAACAAGTGGAAAAATAAAAGTGCCACAAATGTCAATTTACAGTACAAAACATATATTTTCTAAACAAAAGTTTCTGACTGTGTCATTGCAACCTTTATTTATTTTTCTACCTTAAAATTTACCTCCATCTTTTATTACGCATTTCATTGTCCAACTGTCCATATTTACTTTGAATTCATAAAATATGTATTGTCGTCTTCCTGAATACAATGAGTTTTCGTTACTAATTATAATTTATTTTCCTAGAACACCAAACTGGACATCTGTTCAAACATTGTTCATTGCGGTACAATGTCATTTACCGAGCGCATAGTCTTGTTCAATCGATTATCGCGAACCGAGACTAATTTAACAATCGAAATCAGGAGCAAAATTTACTTTTGCTGTTTGTAATTAATGCAGATATCGCTACCGAACAGACATAGCTACATAATAGAGGCCTTTGCATCTACGTAATGAGATTATTTATGCACTTCGATCAAGGATAAAACTAGATACAACATAGAACTCTGAAATGTGTCTGGAAAAATAGATGCCCAAACTGCCTTTGGGAGCTTATTTGCTCGTAGTCTATGCAATTAAAGTAAAACTGTACACTAATGCAATAAGGTTGACATTCGAATATTAGACGTATGGTCGAAATGATTTTTCGTATTGTTCTATTGCTGATATCATTTGTTTCTGTGGGGACAAGTTTTTATTGTGATTTTATACGTAATGCGGATTCTATGGGATTTAGTTCGGTGTTTATGCAGCGTCCAGTGGCACCTTCACTCACACTAGTCACACAAGATGGGTGAAGGGACCACTCGGCGCTGCAGTGCCTGGGACATTGTTTTAGATGGAGTAGGCTTGCCCAGCACCTATACCATCCTGACAGCTAGTCGGCCTAGCCCACAGGAAAGACGGTTCAATGCGTGTGGGGCCAACTAAGCCGCGGGTTTCCTCACGAGGTTTTTCCTTCAAAGTTAGCCATAACATAGTTACATACCGCTACGATTATTAATGTAACCAATAGTCACAATATAGATTTGCCAAGATACGAACCATGTGAATGAAATCAAAGTCACTAATCGAGAATTTCGAGCAAAGCCCTAAAGGAAAGTTTAAATTTAAACGATCGCAATCGATGCTTTCATCGATACATTTAAATCGATTTTCGCACAAAACTTGATATTAACCTTAATGTGGCTTGATGACCGTCCATTTTCATGTTTCGCTTTTGTCCAAAAAAGGGATATAATATAAATAAAAATGTGTCTTTGTTATTACTTTTAGCCACTACACTAAAGGGTACAAAAGGGTACAAAACCAGGTGGTCCATGACTCCATTGCACCAATCTGACGCCAGAACCGCTTGTGTACCCTTCAACGGCCAAGTCACACAACATTAACTATAATAATAAAGAAATCGCAGTAAGGAACCTTAGACTTGGCACGACTTTGTCTAGATTTCATTACTTTTTAGAGATAAACAAGCAGCTCCATCGAGACCTGGCTAGTTTTTTACAGAATGTTTTTGGTGGGATATAGCTTTTCTCCCGCGACTTCGTCCGCGGTGACTAAGATAAAAGGTTGTAGCTCTATTTTCACCCCGCTATCGACACTATCAGACAGGGAAAATGCTTTCGACAAAAAAAATTGTTCCTCTACAAAATTAGTAGCCCGTTTTTTAGCATTTTCCCGCGGTAAAAAGTAACCTATATTCATCAGGGATAATGTCGGCTTCTAATGTTAAAATAATTTTTCAAATCGGTCCAGTAGTTTCGGAGCCTATTCAATACAAACAAACAATCAAATCTTTCCTCTTTATAATATTATTATTGTGTAGATAGATAAGGCAGAACCGATTTTTGAAAACATGTCTAAAAACCATATGAAACTGGCTTTAAAATTTAAAATAACCGCACCCAAATCGGAGATTTAAGAGCTACGGTGCCACAGACAGACAAGCAGACAGACCCCGCTTTTTCATCGGGGGTTAAAAATAGTTCGCATCAAAGTCCAGGGAAAAAACAGAACATATCGCATTTAAGAAAAAGAAATCAATCCACGTAGCCCATTTCAGCTCTTGAAATCTGTATCGGTCGTGTAATTCATACATGATTACTGCACGTTATTTAACAACATTATTGGAGCTGATATTAAAGCTCATTATAATATTGCCGGGTAACAGTAGACCCCTCTTTAATTTCAATTACGTAGTTCGGCGACGATTCCATCGTTTACAGCATGATCTTTTGAAAATCCAAAAAAATGTTGCACGATTAACTTTTGCCTAAAAATCTGTATGCTGGGATTATAAAATAATTTTACTCGTCTTTTTTTTAAATGATGGTTATGATAAATATTTAAAATTAAAACTATTATTTCAAATCTTGGTGGATCAAATACCATTGACTTTTCGTTTACTGACACGTAATTTGTCAATAAATTATACCAAACATTGCTACATATTACACCGAAGTTGTCATTCTTCTGGAGCTGTGACCGAAGCAGCTCTAATGCAGTGGAAATAGTGGATTTTATTTGGCGCATAGTAACAAATAGGAGCAGGAGAGCCTGGAAATGTGGTAGAGAGTGGAATGGCACGAAAGCGCGAAGCGCGGGCAGTGCTGAAATATTTTGAAGAATAAGAAACTTTCATTAAATAAAAAGTATCGACTTTTTGTTTTTTTTTTTTTTTCTAAAGCACTAACCCGTGCTAGGGAATAATTTAAACATTTAGACTAGTTGAAGAAATTCGCATCGACAGTTACTTGACTCGGTAGCTCAATTGGTAGAGCGCCTGCACCTTATGCGAGAGGTTGCGGGTTCAAGTCCTGTCCCGAGTGAATTTTTTCAACTTATTATAAATGTTTAAAAAGTATCGAGTTTTTTTTTAAAGTCATAGAACAAAAGTGGTTGGAAATCACATTTAAGGTATTAATAGTCGTCAGCTCAAGCTCAAGCTCAAGTAGGTGATCTGATTGAGTAGCTGTCAGCATATTAATAGACACTTCTAGCTTGAGCTTGACATTGACATTAGCCGACTTGAGACTTTGGCTAATGTGAAGCTCAAGCTAGTGTCTATTTATATGCTGACAGCTACTCAAGCTCGATTAAACCCTTAAAAGTTGACGTGTTTCAGGAATATAGCTATTTAAAAATACATTGTGTTTATAAAAGAGCTCTATTCCAAAACGTACTAAGTCAGTTTTTTGAAAAAAAGTTAGAAAAGTTGTTCATTTTAGTCTTTGGCACAAGACGGTTCGACCCTTTAAAAAAAAAAACTTCCAAATAGCACTAAGCCAGTACGATTTTCATATCAAAGTTCACGATTCACGCTCATAACGTACTAAGATTCACTGTCATTCACTCACTAATTATCTATATCTTCTTGCCTTTGTTTTTTTGGACTTAGTTCATTTTGGAAAAGAGCTCTTTTTTGTCTGCATACTCTCATTTCCATTGCCACACCCTGTAGATGAACTCCTCAAAGGCATGCCCAGACACGTACGGCCGCGGCGTCGGACTCACGTTCCCGAATCGCGTTAAAATTATAAAGAAGTTAAGTGAAATTCGGTGCGTTTGCGCTGTAATGGTGGGTCCACTAATGACAGCTGTCATCAGCCAAACTGCCGGTGAATTTACGATCGCGGGTAGACAGAGGAACGTTTAGATAGAAACGCGCCTAAAACTACGATTTTTCGCCTCGGTAAGACAGCGTAGAGGTCTGACGAGGTGAGCTCTATTGACTCTATTGACTGTCCGGTTAAAGTATTTTCGGGAATCTGTTTTAAAAAGTGTTTAACGCTAGTGTTAGAAGTGTAGGTTATTATTTTTTCTATAGTATAGATTCTTTTCACCGTTAGCGAAGGAAAAACATCGTGAGGAAACCTGAGCGTATGAGGCATTACCTGCAAATGCGAAAATCGCCAATCCGAATTGAGCACGCGTGGTGATTAAGCTCCAACTCTCTCTCTGAGAGAAGGCCTTTGCCCAGCTAGTTGGACATGTACAATTATACAGGTTACATCTTACTTACTTATATATTTCCTGTTTTAAGGTCCTTGACAGATTGCATCAAAGTAATTTCTACCAGATTAAGCAACAACCGCAGCTTTTATGGTGTCTGTTGGTTTCCTAAGTCTGTGGCGTCGACGCCTCTTAACGGAATGGTATCGACATATTCCGTCATTAAATGATACGGTTATTTTAGATTGTTTCATTCTTCAGCCAAAAAGAAATGGCAACGGGTCGACTTACCTATATCTTGACATGTAGGTAGGTACGTACGTATTTCGATGGCTCCTACGTAAACTACCGTATGTTCAAAAAGCTAACTTTCCAGGAGAGCCATTTAAAGATGTTTTCTTTAACCGTTCTTTTGATTTTAAAGCTTTTGGTTTGAAATTTTTACCATAATTAGGTTATTTGGGGTTCGATTTTTATGTGCTAAAGTAAAAGCTGTATTTTGAATACTTTTGGAGATATTGTTGTTACGATTCTTTACGACGGGGTAACGAAGTAAGAAAATATCGTATGTTAATCTTACCATTTTTTACGGCGTGGATAAGGTGACTGAAAATATCGTATGTTTCACATACCATGTTTTACATGGATAAATCGCAGGTAAATTGACATGTATGTGGCACTTACAGTTTTTTACTTTGTAAATCACATGAAAAATAGTATGGTATGTAACATTAATTTAGTAAATACATGGGGAAATACTAAAATTTTAAATGGGACCAGAGGTTTATCTAAGTGATAATTAATATTTACTTCATTCATTACATTTAGTAGAACCTAAACCTAAATTATAAATAAACATTTATATGAAATAACTTTTTATACTTCCTTATGTTTCCATTCCACTAATCAATTTGTATATTTCCTATTTTCCCAACTGTCCCCTTCGAAACTGCCACCGGGGTAGGGACTTGGGTAAAATAAGTGGCGTTTACCACCCTGGCAAATAGTAATTTTATTTTCAACAGTTTCCTTGAAGCTCACGACCGAATCAACTATTTATTCTTTCCGACTTCAAGATATTTAATGAAAAAGTACTAGACTTAAATAAAGTAGGAGTAGCCCATTGTAGACTCTCTGCCTCAGTGCTTTTCTCATTACTTGTTTTTTTTTAAAACGCTTGCATAAACTCTAAAGAGGACTACTTTAGGCTAACCAACCCCGATATTATCCGTTGATTAGCTCGAAAAGGACGGTTGGGAAATAAAATTCATATTTGCCACTGAGGTGGTAAACGCAGCAATTTTTTCTCAAACACCATCCGGTTACAGTTTTGAAGAGAACAGTTGGAAATAAAGACTGTACATTAGTCAGATATGAACAATATTAAGAATTCCTGTAAATTTTAACGAATCTGTATTGGAAATTCGTATTTGGAAATTTAGGATGATGTTTTCACATAGTTATTCTTTAGTGCCGGGTTTCGGGATAACTTGTATCACCCATTTTCCTATTTTTACTCAGGACATGCAAAACAGGAGCATTTCAGGAGCTAAACTTTACCTAAACTTTCAAGCTTAGGAGCCCAAGATAGTTATCCCAAGAAGACTGCAGCAGTCACTCAGACTCAGACGTGTATTTTCTCTGGCGTAGATTGACAGATAGAATACTCTTTGGTTGTGGTGGTTGTTGGTTACTTTGTGATCCAAAGATGAGTCAGACATTTCACCTATTAGTATACAGACTTAGTCAAAGAAGCCTAGCCAAACACTGTGTACCTTAGGCACCAATGAAAGTTTTGGAATATACAATACATCACGCAGATCGAAGTTTCAGTTTGGCTTACTATTGTGTTCATACTTAGAAGCGTTCATATACTGTCTATATAAAGGCCCCATCGTTACCATGCACATGCACATGTCTAGGAACTAGACCAAATGAAATTAATGGTGACGGCTGAGCTTGTCAAGCATACAGACACAGTTCTCAACAAGTCTTGAGTCCATCCAACTGGCCAAAAGAATTAATTTAGAATAAATACAGATTTATCTATGATTTTAATAATTGAATTTATTAACTTACAGGCTATGAACAGATTTTCAGTCTAAAAGTCTGCTGCAAACTACCCCAAGATTGGGCCTTTTAAAATCCTTAGGATCTAAGTTTGTGAGTATTTGATGAACCAAATGAGGATCTCTTAATCTTTGTTTTGAAGCTGCTTTGTGGAGTGTTTGTATCTTCAGTAAAAAATATATTTTATAAATGAATTTCTTGTTACCTTCATGTGTTTGGTGTTCAGCTTCTATTGGTATTGATTTGCCTACGCCAAGTCGAGTCTCGGAAATTTGAAACCCGGGTAACTGAAATTTCATCGTCAACCAAAGGGTATCTCAAGCATGCATACAAAAACGGTTGGTCAGTCTATAAGAAACCACATCCGTGTTTCATTTCAAATCCCTGTTAAAAATAACTCTAGTGAAAGTGAAGGTCCCAAACAGTAGTGTGTAATTTACCATCATGAAGTAAGTATATTTGTTTTCCACCATACGATACACAAAGCGGAAACTTTTATGTTATGGTTTTGTTTTGTTTTTTAGTTTGTTCCATCCGTTTAATAAGTAGTCGATTTCAGTGATGGTTTTGTATTAAACATATTTTTCTACATTAAAAAAGATGTTATTATTAATCAAGTCTGCTTTAAGTGGTATAAAAGATTTGAATTATTTGAATATTTGAATAAAAATTCTATTTTTTTTTGTTCTACCTCCATGCAAACTATCGTATCTGAAAGATATTTTCATAAGCTCAGCCTAATATTGCAACGTAAATAAGCCTGAGTGACACATACAATAGTTAACAGGTTCATATAAACCAAGTAAATAATCGTACGTGTTACATACGATACAACATCACTTTTTATCGACGTCGTACAAAATGGTATGTGAAACATACCGTAGCATACCCCCTCGAAAAATCAACGTACGTAATCGTATGTGTTACATACTATAGTTTTGAACAAGATTGATAGAAAACGCAGTAAAACTAACAAAACTGAATACTTAACATGTTTAGTAAGAACAAGCTTCATCACAAAACACAAGCTCAGATCTATATACTTCCCACGTAGAGAATGGTAAGATATACTTACGATAGGCGTAGCATGCAATGTGTCCCACGTAAACTACCGCAAGAGGTCGATACGATAGTTTACGGCGCAACCGTGATCAACATACGATAGTTTACGTCTGAAAAAATCTTCATTTTTGAATATTATTAAGTTTTTGTTTTTGGGATACATGCGATATAATCATCTAATGACAAAAAACGAAAAACATGAAAATCGCCATTTTGTGGGATACGGTAGTTTACGTAGGAGCCATCGATTTATCCACTAGTATATTTTAAATACACTTAGGTACTATACAACGTGTTAATTTGCAAGCGTGCCATATTTTAGGACGTGATTATACTGCTGATAAAGAACAAAAATCAATCATAAAAGAAGGGGCGATTTTTTTTTATTTCTTTTTCAGACGTCACAATTTTTATCGATAAAGACAACGCCCAGCTCTAACATCGAAATATCTCGCCCATCCCTAAATTTTAGTGTTCACCAGACGAATGAAACGACGAACGGTTTGGCAACAACTCGCACACATTCGCACCCCGCCCGAGCGGGAGCGGCATATGCCGTTAACAGTAGATAGAATAGAACAAACACACCGCCGCGCGCGAGCGCACCCCCCCGCCCCCATCAATCAGCCTAGCCGCCGCCCGCCAGGCACTCAGTGACCGGATATCCTTTGTGACGTGTGCACGTAGCGCACGCTCCTTTACTACCTACCTTTGCGCGCGCGCCGGCCGCCGGCGCCGCGCCGCCGCCGCCCGCCGCTGCCGCCGTTTCGTAATCGTTAATGAGATGTTGGGCGACGTGCCATTGAACGTTCATCAAAACCTCAATTGTCAGCAGGACGGAGCTCCTTCGCACTACGGACTCCAAGTGCGCGAGTACCTAAATGATATTTTTGGTGACCGCTGGATAGGAGTTAGGACGTGGAAGCCCACTGGCCTGGCCAGCGCGGTCCCCGGATCTTACCCCCCTAGACTTTTATTTGTGTGGGAGAAGTGAACAGTGCGGTTGTGTTACGTGAAAGGATTATTTCTTCTGCCTTCCAAACTGTTAGTGAAAAAAGTGTTTTCATCTCCCATGCTCGGAAAGTTTGCTGTTACTAGTAACTTACGATCGTGTAAAGGCCGGATTTAAACTATCTGCATTTTAGTGAGCTTCGAAATTTGAACGCGACGCCTGGAAAGTCGTTCCCGCGCCCTATGGTGTTGAAAAAGAAAAAAACACTGGCCGTTTAAGTAGATGCCAGATCCCGACCGAAAAAAGATCCTCATTCATAGTTCGTTTACACGCGTACTTCAGCGAAAGTGATTGTTCGTACCCATTATCTATACAAAACTGTGAATGTAAATGGGGCATAAGGATCTTTTAAAAAGGTAAAGTCACGGAATAGAACATTCAGAAACGCGGTTTCTTCTTATAGTCTTTTCAATATTTTGTACATTAGATTTATTTTTAATACCAGTAAATAAAAAAAAATGTTTCGCTTCTGTTTTATCAAATAGATAATTATGTTTTGGTTTGTTAAATACATTTTTTCAAACGATATTACTAATTTATTTTTTTTTATCTCGTACAAAATTTTATTTTATATGGTAAAAGTTCAGAACGTACCCGGAAAAAAAAACATTCTTTTATTTACATTATTTTTGTGTCTGGATAAATAAACTTCAGGAAATTATTAATAAAACGAATGGTTTTAATACCAACGAAGCTCAAAACTTTAGTGCGGCATCCGTAACTACAGTAAAATATGCTTTTAAAGGGAACTTATTTGACTCACCTGTTTTGCCTGTAAGTAGTTGTCTATAGAGTTTTTCCCGCTTGGCTAACAAAATCATTTCCTCGCTTCTGTGAGATGAAAAGTTTTGTGTTTCGCACGAATGCAATATTATTTGCGTCTCGTGCTTCTGAATACCTCGCTACGCTCAGGTTTCTTTTTTTGAACCACTCGCTACGCTCGTGGTTCAATTTTAGAAACCTTCGCTAGCTCGGTATTCAATACAAGCACTCGCCGCAAACAATAATTTTGCATTCTTGCATAACAAATAACTATTGTGTTGCAAAATTGAAAAAGCAATTTGTGTCGCCGTGCATAGCGCAGAATGTTAGCCACTTCGAACAATAATGCTCCATACAACTTAATAATTGTAAGTACCCTGTAAATAGCATAACAATTAGTGTAATTTTTTTAACTTTTAGATTTTTAACTACGCCAGATCATCGATTTATTTGAAGGTAGGTTAGTACCTACTTGGGTATATCATCTACTTCCTACTTTTTATTACCTACCTGTAAATAAACTAGTAACACATTTGCGCAATATTTTCCTACCTACTAACCGCCTACCTACCAAAGAAATTTTGTTTGGTCGGTCCTAAGCCCGTGAGAGTAGGAAGGGAGATCTGAAATCATCCGTTTTGTTGTTGTTATTGCTGTCTCTTTCGATCGGTGCCAACTTGGCAACGCGGTCTCGGTCTCTTCCCAATACGTGCGTAGTCATAGCACCTCTAAACTTAGGTTATTCCTATTCACACCCTAAAAAGAAGTTTAATTTTTATCTTCGGTTTCCTTGAATCTGTGAGACTGTGAGTAGGCTACATTAGCTGGTAACATGAATTACATTTTTTTCTTTAAATATGGCACGCTTGCAAATTAACACCCTGTATTTTACATAATTCATTAAAAAAAACTCTTCAAAATCTCAAGTAAAGCGTCCTTTTCTCGCTTTCCAGCGACTAAAAATCCATTCGCAATTGTCACTTTTCAAAATTCAGTATGATCTTTGCCTGGGAAGTCCTTCACTAGAGCTTTTTTTTCTTTTCTTTTTTTTTAATTGCACGTAAATTGCTCGCACCACCTCTCACGGTCCCTTGCCATCTGCACCCATGGACCCTCCGCCGCCGCCACAAGGATGTCATCCGTCCATCGAGCTGCTGGTCTTCCCACCGACCGCCGTCCTACTCTGTACCTCCACTCTGTCTATCGGACCCCTTAAAATAATATTCCTTAATGGCCCGTTTCAGAAAAAAAAACGTATAGTTCTTTTTTTCTCCACTGATGGCGCTCATAATACGGCACTATAACGGCAGTCAGTTGAAATTTCATCAGTGTTGCCAACGGTACGACAAATTACCGTAAACTCTAATAATCATAACCAGAAACACAATTCATTGCTTGCAAATTTTATCGCATCACGTAGTTGATGTCAGTATCCTACCAACCTATTCTATATTTATCCAAAACCATTTGTTTTTGCTTTCAAGAATAAAAATTGCAAATATATAACATGGCATTTTTACCGATTGAACATGGCAAGCCTGATTCTTATCTGTGGTGTTTGTGTATCTTTCTAATCTGTGAATCTGTGGGAAATAGCGTTATTTGACTGCCGTTATGTAGCCGTATTTTCTGCGCCATCTAGCGAGCATTTTAAAATCAGCTTTTAACTGTCAGTTGAAAACGGCTCATTACCACAATATTGTTATTTTACGTCACAAATTACCACACGTTATGATTATGATTATCTTTTGTTAATAAAGTGACAGCATCTTATGCTTCTTCAGTCGAGTTTCTTTCTTTTCAATAAAAGTAGACACGTGAATATTTTAAAAAGAACAAACTTGGTACAGGTTAATTATAAATACAGATTCTTTAATACGCAATTAATTAACAAAATGTCACATTATAAAGTCCCACTTTTAACGTCCAAAAGCGACCAGAAATTGTAATTAAAAGCGACAACAGATTAAAGCTTAATTACAAATCGCTTGCAAAATAAAGTACCGAGTTATCTTGCGTTTGTTCTTTAATTACAGCTGTCAGGTTTAACATACGTTTCTGTCATCAGTTCACAACACATGGATAATATAAAACGATATTTTTAGAGTCGCCAAGATGGGAAAATATTATAATAATACTAACGTAGCTTGATTTTAAATTCAAATTACCATTGTGTGAGTGAAGGTGCCACTGGTCGCGGTATAAATCATCTCATGACGTAAATTCAAAAGCCTTAGCTTTTTTCAATTTTAATTAACATTAAAGGCATTAATGGATTCATTTATTTATTTCTATTTTTTGCAACATTAAAGATAATGCAATCGAAGTTATTAGAAGGGTGCATAAGGTAAAAAGGGGAAATAATACAAAACTTTTGAATAACAATTTTTCATGTTTATTGACGGCACTGTTTGTAAAAAAGCTAATTTCATTCGCACCTTTTTTTCATAATAATTAATAGAAATACAAACAGTAGAGTTTTCAAAGTTTGTTGAAAATTGCGTTTCGGGCAAGCAGACTTTGCAATCTACTAGGAATGAAAATTCTTCCACTTTTGTCGCCGGAATAAAATATCCAGGGGGCTAATTTTCGGGAATCCCGCATTCGACACTTCTCGAAGTGAAAATCTAATTTTGCGGAAAATTTCATATTATTATCTCCTATTCTCACTAAGTCATCCTCGACATAAGGCACGAGGATTTCTGCGAGATGTTTGCCTTTTTCGCTCGACATGACTCAAGTGGTCGGGAGCAGTAACTGTAGAGATCGAAATGACATGAGATGGTTCCTTCGAGATGATTGTGTCGAATGCGAGATTCCCGAGAATTAAAAAAACTAAGGCCTTTGCATCTACGTAATGAGATGATTTATACAGCGTCCAGTGGCACCTTCACTCACACTAGATGGATGAAGAGACCACTCGGCGCTGCAGTGCCTGGGACATTGTTTTAGATGGAGTAAGCTTGCCCAGCACCTATACCATCCTGACAGCTTAGTCGACCTAGCCCACAGGAAAGACAGGTCAATACGTGTGGAGCCAACTGAGCTGCGGGTTTCCTCACGATGTTTTCCTTCACCGTTAGCGAGTGGTGTTGCTACTACAAATTCACAAATGTACGTAACTTTGAAATTAAACAAAGTCATAGATACATGCCCGCACCGGGAATCGAACCGGGTCCCTCTTGCTTCAGAGTCCACTGTTCTACCCACTAGACCACCACCGCTCAGAATTAGCCCCCTGATGAACACACACCTACCAAAAAGTCTGCACACCTTGAAATAATCACAGCAAGATATCGCGATAGCCCGTGATCGAGTTACGATCTGTCATTCGCTGCACTCGATGCATTGAATCGATGTATTTCGCAAGTGAATCGATAAATCTGTCTTGTTAACTGCATTATTGAGGGTTGCAGTGATTTCTTTCTTTCCCGGACATTTGGGTATTCTTTAACAATGTCTCTGTTGGAGAATGAAAATCGCGAGCTTGATCGCTCATATATTTCAGAATCAGGATTGTTTGGCTCATTAAATAAATTGACTCATGAATGGATACAATTACAACTAACTTTTGTTCTGTGCATACACATTAGGTATAATCGGCCACAAGATAGGATACCCCTTTTTGTTCGATTGGCGCCCTTATGCCGCGCGCAGTAAGAGCTGCCTACAATTCTTTCAAAATTACATTTCTATTCTCAAATAGGTCTCCAAGTTTCAACCTGGATTGTGGCAGTAAGTTAAAAAAAGGTTAGGTACTACGAGTATAATATAATGGTTACTACTTGTTGGAACCTTGAAGGAAATAAGAAAACCTGCATCTATGGGACATCAAGAGTTATAAAACTATACATCGTAAAATACTAGGACATAAAGTGACCTAGCACTATTTCTTAACAAAACAAAGCCATGTCGAAGTGCAAGCTTTGAGTGTTAAGTCGTGTTTCCGGGCAGTGTGGGAATCAGAGCGGAAAGCGCAAATTGAGTCTGTTTATATATACAAGTATATACCTCTCACCTAATATTGTTTTTTTTATCTTTTGTTTTTACTGCTTCCTATTTTTGTATTTTTCCCTGTAAAGGCAAGAAATAATAAAATCAATTTAATAATTTTATTTCAATCCCGAAGTCCCGAGCTCGATCTTAAGTAGGTCAACTCAGAAAAGTCAAATGTTAATGTCAAGCCTTGGCTAATGTCAAACTTGAGTAGCTGTCAGCATATTAATAGACACTATCTTGAGATTGACATTGACATTAGCCAAGGCTTTGACTTTTCTGAGATCACCAACTTGAGTTCGATCTTGAGTTGACAACTATTAATGCCACCCTAGGATCGTAATGTGCGAGTTACAATGTTAAAGTGTCGGTTAGATCTCAACCGCAGCGACAGACAACCGCAGACTTTGACCGCAGACGGTTTGAATGTCATTCTATGGAACACCATTCGGACCGGGCGATGTGAAGTCCGCATAGAAATACAAACCGTAGTGTCGCCGGGCTTCACGAAGTCTGCAGTTGTCGCTGCGGTCGAGATCCAAATGGGTGATCGTAGAGATCGATTTTTTAAAATTTATTTGAATATATGTCTATTAGGGACAGAAAGATAAATAGATACATATAAAAAGATTATTTATTGTACCTACCATAAAATAAAATAAAGTACTGCATAGCTAAACACATGTTTAACGGATTTGTTATGCGTGCACCATCGCTGTTCTTTGGTGCCATAATTGAATCAAACTTGTCTTTTATACATCTCTATTATCTGGAGTGAAATTCAATCCTATTATTTCAGATTGCAGCCTGGCGTTTGCTGAAATAAGACTACTCAAATTTTAATTGATTCGTGTAGAAACGTGTGCGTTTGAGACCCTGTTTTTGATATTTTTCAGAGTAGTTTCTCTCTTTGACAACACAGTTCTTTTTATTTGACTTTGTCCGGGCACAATTCACTGTTTTTATTCCATTCTGCATGCATGATAAATGATCTAAAAGGTAGGTGCCTAAATGAGAAATGCTCCAGGCCATGCCGCCTATGTTTCCTTTGTCGTGTCTTTACATACAAAACAAACCAACCCTACATTTAACACCACCTCGGTCCTCATCAATCTGACTCCAAATCTAGCCAGGTGCCCGGGTTCACCCACTCTCGTGTCAATCTTAGCCTTACAGTGCAGGCCCTATCTGACATCGTCTGAATCTAGGCCCGATCCTATCGGTGTTTCAATAGAATTCCTTAGCCTTAACTTCTGGATTAAGGGGGCGTTGTTACTTTGGTGTGAACATCTTGAACCTGTGTGCTTATTCTGTGAAAAAAATCGCACAGTGCAAGTCCTTAAAACCGTTTATTTGCGGGAAAAAAGTTTTAACCTGAGAAAAAAAACTATGAATCCGTTTGTATGGAGTCGATAACTGAATCTATGACGGTGACAGGAAAATAGCAATGAAACGTGGAACTGCATCAACAAGTTGGTGCCACTACGTCATACATGTTATTTATCTATTGCCATATTATTTATGTATTTCATTGGTTAGTAAATAATATAATACAGTCATATCAGATGTCTCTACCTGCCTTTTTAATTGTTTGTTTGTTGCAATGTTGTAACCGCCAAGTTTATTTTTTATTTTTGTTTAATTGTCCACTGTAACTGCTAATTATTTACTTAATTAATCTTTAAACTATTGAATAATCTTGAATGCGTTATATCTGTCTGTAAAAATGTTTGTACCTTATTGATGACAATGTAAAATGTATCAGTGCTATCATGGGGCTAGCTGAAAATCAGCGCCGTTTGAAGACTGCCTCAGAAGGCATACAGCCTGAGCCAGGTGCATTTTCGGGATGATGTTTTGTAAAATATTTTAAATAAAAAAATGTTGTTTGTTTGTTATTTTTTTTATCTAGTTCATTATTTTGAGCTGTATTTACTTTCCCGAGATGAGTATTTTTTTAATTTCAATTTCAAAGAATAGCAGCACGTCTCCTTAAGGCGAGGTGCATAGTGAATAGCCCGCACGCCGAGAAAAATGCAGAAAATCGAGCCCTGTATCAAATACACTAAACAAATCGAAAATTTTCACATATCAAACCCTAGTAAAACAGCCAGTTTCGTGTTGACATTCATAAACGTTTTGAAGATATTTTGCTTGAAAAAAAAAATAGGCGGCGCACTTCAAGCAAAATATCTTCCAATCTGTTATGGATATCAACATAAAACTGGCTGTTTTAGATAGGTCTCACCTAATTCTAGGTTTTGATATGTGAATATTTTCGATTTTTTTAGTGTATTTGATACAGGAATCGATTTTATGCATTTTTCTTTGCGCGCGGGCTAATTCACTATGCCCAGCGCCTTAACGGCCACATTTTCGCCTCGCTTTTAGCATGTCACCGGGTGGACGTGTGAGGTACTTGCGCGGCTAGCTAATTGTTCCGGAGGTAATAATTGCCTTTTCTGTTGCTAATGGGGTGCTATTAAGGCCCCTTTACGCGGTTGCTAGTTAGCCGGACCGTTTGGTATTCCATTATTTTAGCTGGCGGGATTGGTGGGATTTTTTTCGCTTCGGCTCGCTCTCGCTGCGTATGGGCTGCTCGGAGATCGGCTCGGGTAAGAAATTAATAGGTTGAGAGCTGGCGTTCAATCGAGATATTTTTTCGTACAAGGCTGGGAGTTGGTATTCTGGCAGCAGCTTGCCAAACATTTATCGTTCGGTTATTCATGTTGTGTTACATATTTTTTAACCACCGCTACAAAAATAAAGGTGCTATAAGTTTAACCGCTATGGGTGTATGTGTGTGTGTTTGAGAGAGAGAGAGAGAGATAGAGATGGAGAGAGGGAGAGAGAGAGAGAGAGAGAGAGGGTGTGTGTGTCTCTGTCTCTATGTCTATGTCTCTGTAGGTATGTGGCACTGGCGGAGGCGGTTTTTTTATATTTCAAAGCCCATTTTCTAGCAATGGTTCTTAGCCATGTTTTATCAAAATCAGCTCAGCTGTTTATTATAATTTAATATTAAATTGTCGAGGGTTTTAAAATTATTTTTAGTAAGTAGATATTCCACATAGTGACTAGCTCGTCAACATTACAGTGCAGACAGACCTATTTATGTAGTAGTTAAGTAAGTACTTATAACCTTTTATATAGGCTGTGCAATCAAAGATTTATCAGTCAACTGTTTTCGCATGCCTGAAATGGAACAGATTTCGACAAAAAAGGCGATATTATGCATAATTATACCGACCTGAACAATAAATCGTATAAGAATCTAGATTGATCGCATTAAGAAGACCTATTAAATTCACTTTAAAAAGGTGCCGAAACCCTTTAGCGTTGATGTGAAATTTTAACGATTCGGAACGGCAATATTATGCTGAATCGACCTCCAGGATTTAAATCTTATCGGTGTGGGGATCACACATTATCATAAAAGAGCCTGCTTTTACGTCGCTACTTATGAAGTCCTAGATCAATCAATCCCAATATGAAAATATATATAAAATTAATATAAAAATAAAGGTTTTTCATTTACACAACGAGATGATGTATACAGGGTCCAGTGGCACCTCTACCCACAGTGTCTGGGTCATTGTTTTAGAAGGAGTAGGCTTGCCCAGCACCGATACCATCCTGACAGATTAGTCAGCCTAGCACACACAGGAAAGACGAGTCAATACGTGTGGAGCCAAATAAGCCGCTGGATTCCTCATCACACTTAAATACTAGGTACTTATTATGGAAGTATAACTTTGTTTATTTTAAATTATTATTTTATTTCATGTCTCACCTTTGACAATAAGGATAAGGATGATTTTACGTCAAACGGTCCGACTGTGATTGAACGAGCGAGCGAAGCGAGCGAAGTTCTCCGAGCCTACTGGAACAATCCGGCGTTTGTATGTATGTATGTATGTATTTATGTTTGTATGTATGTATGAATGTTCGTTCGACGATAACTTGAGTAAATTTAGTCGGATCGTCATGAAATTTGGTAGGCGGGTAAATGAGACAAAGAAAATTTTTTAGTTTGAACATGAGCCAAATCGGTTGAGGGGTAGCCGAGATAAGGGGTTTTTAAGTATAAATGGGGTCGCGAGTTCACAGTTCGGGGCGAACCACTAGTATTTTATACTCTGAAATAACCTACTGCCTACCATCTGCCTTTATCATTTTGGTAAAGTCGCACTACAAACACCTTTAAACAAGGTAAATGCATTTTGCATCATACAACTTGACTGCCTTAAAAAAACTAGGCGCTATAAATTTTTACGCGCATCGAAAGTTCCGTCAAGCTTCAAGATGAATGTGTCATGACTCGAACAGTGGGTGGTAGTTGCAGCTTGTTAAACCTTAAAGGATTCTGTCATTGCCATCGTGTAAAGAATAATGGTATTACAATTCGATAATGACACCTCCTTGCGTCAGTAGATCCAGCGGTCACACTACTAACTCAGAATTATAACATACCTATTATGAAAACCAAGGCGGACTGTTTATATTTATCATCCAAGAAAATATATCAGGAAAATATATCAGGTTAAATACAGGGTGTTAAAAGACCGCCAAAAGACCCGAAAGCCACGCATACTAGACACCAAAACAAAGTAATTTTTCGATAAATTATTGCTGGGAAATGATTTTGGTTTTCTTAGGTTATAATTTTGAAAAATATTTTACCACGCAATGGACGTGTAACGCACAGAAGTCATATTGCGCGAGCGTAGGTATCAGTTTATGTTACAGCTTGAAGTGCCGATGTTTAGAATACATTGCGGGTTGCATTTTAACGTATTTTTTTGTAAGAAATATTCATAATTTTAATATGGCTTCTTCAGAAGGTATGTTAAGAACTAGACACTGAATGCTTTCTGCAAAAAAAAAGTTTTGAAAAGTCCGACTTTGAACTTCATTATCTCGGAAACCGTTGATTTCCCAGGCATAGGTAGTTCCTTGGAAAAAAATGTTCCTTATGATGAGGACAATACGTGGTTTCCCGTTTTGTTGGGTGTCTTTTAACACCCTGTATATAACTCATTATTATTTTAAGAGTTATCCTCTTGTCGGTGCAGTATTCTCCATGCACTTCGATCGCAGGCCCGTTCCTTTGCATGGTAGGTACCCTGCACCTTCTCTTTAAATGGGCACCCTCAAATCCTATTTTTTATTCTATAAATCGAAAATATAGACAAATATAAGAAACTAATTTGAATATTTTCTTATTTTTTTATGTAAATATTTTTTTATTAATTATTTAAAATTTCTAAAAGTTTGGTGTATGACATCACTACTGGCATTATGTACTAATTTCATGGCATTCATTCATGCTTTTAAAAAATAAAAATATGTTGACGTTTGACAAATGTCAGTGTCAAGGCACGAAGGTCTTCTTCATAAGCTACTACACAACGAGGTACCGATTGGGCTAGCCAAACTAATAAAATCATACCTTTCAGAACGCAATTTCAAAGTTTTTATCGGAAACGTGTCATCTGATCTCTACCCTATCCCGGCTGGCGTGCCCCAAGGGTCTGTCTTAGGGCCCTTGTTATTTCTAACGTACATAAATGACATTCCAAAACAACCCCGAACATCCTTAGCTTGTTTTGCCGATGACACGGCATCATACTCATCTAATAGCGATGAAGATTTAATCATTGGCAGACTACAATTGTCCTTGGATCGCCTCTCAGCCTTTTTCCGAAAATGGAAATTAAAGTTAAACGAGTCTAAAACGGAAGCTATCATGTTCTCGCGAAAACGCACGCCTCCCTTGAAGACGCTCGTAATAAACAACCACCATATCCCTTGGAAGAAGTCCGTAAAATACCTTGGAGTTTACCTGGACACGAAACTCAATTGGACCCCACACGTGGAATATATACGCAACAAAGCTCTTAAAGCTTTTGGTGCTCTTAGCCCTATCATGAATAGACAAAGTAACTTAAGCCCTAAAACTAAAGTTAAAATTTATAGTACTCTCATTCGACCCTGCATTAGCTATGCTGCACCTGTGTGGAGCAGTACTTGCCTAACCAACATCCAAAATCTTCAAGTTCTACAAAATAAAGCTTTTAAAATAGCATTCAACACTCCATTTCGGACAAATCTGACAAAACTACATGAAAAAGAAAACTTTCCTAAAATCAAGGACTTTATAATCCATCTAACAAAAACATTTTATCTTTTACGTAACTGCCATCACTCAAATAAACTGATTTCCTCCCTAGGAAATACACGTAGTTCGAATCTTCCTTATATCGATACTTATAAGAGGTATCGCTTACCGCATCACTACGTCTTGGACGAAAAAAATGTAGAACCGGCTCACAGTCCGACCGACCGCACTAGCCACCGAGTCACTGGTGGGAGTTAACCCTCAAAAGTGCTATGTCAATTCGGTGCCGATTTCAAACAATAATTAGGTATTTATTTATAGGTACCCATATAAAATTTCGATTATTATTTTCCTAATAACATGCTTAACAAGAATATTACCCAAGTTTATACTTTACTTTAGACTTATTTACAAAACGTACTTTCACAAACCATACAACAATAATAAAATTAATACAAAATTAATATAGACATAATTGTCTCTCCCTAAATTAATCGACTTACTTATTTATTTACTATAAAATTAAATAATATCCGTACGACTAGGTACATTACCTTAGGACCTAAGATAAGCGCGTTGGCCTTTCCCATGCCCACGTATGTGCGCTAGGGTTATGCTTTTTTTTACCGGTTGATATTATTTGGCCGGCTGGGGCGCTCGGCCTTGGCAGCGGTGAGTTTGATTCGTGCGTATGCCGTCTGCAAATATCAAAGTACCCTATTTTGATTTACTTTTATGTTCTACCAAATACTGCCAGTTTGGACAATTAGCAATGTTAGCTTCATTATAATAAATGCGTACTATTCAAAGTGCACATAAATTAGTGACTCGAGTATCACAAACACGTTCATTATGTAAAAAAAAATGCATAAAAATTAATTATTTTAGATTTACAAAGTAGCACTATAGGCTCTTTGCCGGGGTTCGACTCTCGGCAGGGACCTATACCATAAATAGTAATTTTATTAAAAGACTTTTATAGGCGCTCTAGCCTGCTGAGTTACAAATACCATTGTGTGTAATTGTATGATGTATGTACTAAACTGTGTTTATGTATCCTACGAAATGTAAAAATATTTTCTTATGTTAAATAAAGACCTTTTCAAAACAAAACAAACAGTGTCAAGTCAACAAGAAGGTTATTTTCTCAGTTATTTGACACTTTTGACAGTTGTTGTTGACGAATGTATTTTTTTTATGTTTGTAGGCAATGGAACTACCGCATTAGAGGCTATGATGCCGTCATCGAAAGAAAAATGAAGTAAACATTTTTTTGCGATAAATATTAATAATCCGTTTTAATTTTACTTATTTAAACCCCTAATAGTAATCAGTATCCCTATTCCTCGAAATGGTTTTCAATTTACGACAATCGATGCCTCACTGATCAATATTGGCCCATTGGTCAAAATAACTCCTCCGTGGTCTTCCTCTACCTCTCTTTCCTTCAATGTTTCCTTCTATTGACGTAGCAAGTGGCCCAGCATCTTTCCTCTTTTGCATAAGTAGTAGAATCTTCTGCTAATATGAGAAGAATTACTATGATACATTGTAAATAATACATTAATGCCCGTTTTCACCAACCACCCCTAATTTTAAAAGACCTTTTAACGAAAATTATCTGCGCCTCTGCAAGTCTAGGGGTCATGGATGAAGGACCGTACGAATTCCACTCACAAGCGTTATGAGTTGAGTGTGTATGATCCTTCATCAATGCCCCATAGACTTGCAGAGGTGCAAATAACTTTCGTTAAAAGGCCTTTTAAAATTAGGTGTCGTTGGTGAAAACGGGCATAAGGGTGGCATTAATAGTGGTCTGAGATAACCTAATTGATAACGATCTCAAGTAGGGGAACTTAGAACACTCAAATGCTAATGTCAAGGCTTGGCTTATGTCAAACTTGAGTAGCTGTCAGCCACCGAAAGCTGTCAGCATATTACGACGCCATACGTCCCACAACTAGCGCCGCCAATGAAAAAAGAATCATATCCTTTTTTTGGATGCGTTTTTAGCAAAAAACGCTCCTACGATTTCTCAATGCGAGGCTTAGCTATTTTTAGTACTTAAGGTTTGGATTCCAGATCCTAGAACTTAAGAATGCAATTGATTCACGCCAAAAGTGGCCACTTTTGGCGAGAATCGATTGCATTCGTAGGAAATCCAATCCTGGAATCCAAACCGTAAGTCCTAAAAAAAGTTAAACCTCGCGTTGAGAAATCGCAGGAGCGTTTTTTGCTAAAAACGAATCCAAAAAAAAGATATGATATTTTTTTCATTGGCGGCGCTAGTTGTGACTTTGTGAGACGTATTTCATCTTAATAGACACTTGAGATTGACATTGACATTAGCCAAGGCTTGACATTAGCATTTGACTTTTCTGCGATCACCTACTTGAGTTCGATCTTGAGTCGACGACTATTATTACCACCCTTACAGTTGTATCCTGTTTCCGGGATCAGATTTAGTATGTTCTTACATGAACTTATGTTAGCATCAGAACCATTTCAATTTAAAAGGGTTTTTAATGTGTTTTTTATTGGATTTATTTTGTTCTTTGCTTTTAAGGTGGCTATTTTAACGAAAGTTTTGGAACTGGTGGAGGTACGATATTTTGGACTACATACAAGTTCTTATGCATAATAGGTACCTATACGTAAAGGTTCTTTAGTAAAACAACAACAACTTGTAACTTAATATCAGTGGAATCGTGTCTTTAAAACCGTACCATCGATTGAATTTATAAGTTGTGCCGTCGCGGCAATGTCACGTTGTTACCGTAAAAACAGACAAAACGTGAATCCGAGAAGGGCATTCCCCGATATAATCTGTGGCTCTGCAGCGCCCAATGATGGACGATCTCTTTTTACTGCCGATTTATTCATAAATGCGGTGAGAATTCGAGTTCTCGATCCGTCACGATTTGAGAAAATCGTTTGCCAAATTGAATATATTTTTTTTTTAGAATTAGCGCGTAGTAAAATTTGCAAGTGGCACATTTTTTTGGTTATTTATTGTATGTTACGATACGATTTTTTTTGTAATCTAAATTGAGATAATAGCGTGCGTTAATGTGATTTCATTAATTTCATGCAAAAATCTATCAAAATGTATATAAAACTAACGCAAGATCAATTAACACTTCGCAACGTTTGATCTCTCGCAAGAAAAGTGTTTTTTATTGTTGTTAAAATAACAGCAGTTTTCTAAAAATAACTGACACCTATTTACCCACACGTTCTTACATAAATTATATGCCTTTGATTTATTTGGCAACTGATGATAGATAATTACGCCGACAACATCAGAACAGAAAGATTTTCTATTTTATGGTATAGTATATTTCTACACCGTAGTGGAGGCATGCCGTAACGTATTTATCTACAAAACGAAAACTGCATAATCCAGTATCAAGAACGTATCGCTTAGTATCACAGTCACAGACAGTCATGATTTGTTTGTTATAAAGATAAGGGGGTAATTATTTTTCATATCGAGCTTACAAGTTTAAGTGTCACGCGTCTGATATGCCTTTGTACCGGACCATACTGGACCCTAGTCAAAACGGAGAACTTACGGAGGTCAATTTGTTGTAATTTTAAATCACCGAACTAAATCCCATAGAATCCGCATTACGTATAAAATCACAATAAAAACTTGTCCCCACAGAAACAAATGATATCAGCAATAGAACAATACGAAACATCATTTCGACCATACGTCTAATATTCGAATGTCAACCTTATTGCATTACAGTTTTACTTTAATTGCATAGACTACGAGCAAATAAGCTCCCAAAGGCAATTTGGACATCTATTTTTCCAGACACATTTCAGAGTTCTATGTTGTATCTAGTTTTATCCTTGATCGAAGTTTTAACGGTTGTTATTGATTAAAATAATCGCTAAGTGTCAGTCAGAGGCACTCTGGGCGGCCTAAAAACTGACACCAGGAGTGGCCACTACCTCATACGATTACCGCCACCATTAATTAGCAAAAGGTTGCCTACCAGCGGTACGCACGAAATGTCTGATCGAGGTACTAAATTATAATCCCGAGACCTAATTAGTGCACACAATCCAGGGCAGGGTTTAGAGGCACGCGTGCCGGAATGCGCGGGCGCACCGCCGCAGCCTGTAGCGAGGTCCATCGGTAACGAGACTCTATCAGTCTAAATCTGCCGCCGGTCGGCCCCTAAACACACAATGCGTAATTGTCTATTAAAGCACTTAATCAGGTGATGCGCGAACATTGGATGCGGTAGTTTTAGGTTTGTTTGTTACACTTTAAAAAAAAAAGGGCTACTATAGGGGCCATATAAGGCAGTTTTACCCTGTCTAAACATAATTTATTGACTTAAATATGAAAACACATAGCATATTATCAATCAAAATTTAAATAGACAAAAAAATAATTTAGATAATCGAATTATATAAAAAGTATCACAACTTTGGATATTAATGCTCATTTCTCTTACTTTTGGGGCCCAACAATTAACAATCAGACGTAATTTCTACATCTCAAACATTTTTTGAGTAGATCTCAACATAATAAAATATAGATCGATTTGATTTATTTTAAGTCTCAAAGAAAGAGGATCAGTCATTAAAACAGATGACCGTTTAGATTTTTTTGCTTACCATTTGTGCTAAATTAAAAAGATCATTTAAATACATGCCTAATAAAAATAGTAGTCTTGGAGAGGGAGTGTTTGTTACACTTTATTGCACAAAAAAACTTAAAAGATATACATAAATAACAGTGAGACATTATGTGCAAGGGCGGACTTATTTCTACAGAAATTTCTTCCAGCCAGCTCCGTGTAACCAAATCCAGATTTTGTTTTTATCATCTTGCTCGTATAGAGTACAGATAAGCAGTAGGTTGGTAAAACAAAATCAATGTGGAATAAAAATCCGAATACACTACATTTTAAGCAGGCGCAACAACTTGGATGCCTGAATCACTTAGCTTTCTGAGTAGAATAGACTGTTAAGTCCGTCTGTTATTTTTACTTCTTAAAGTGGTACAATTTTTTATGACGTCACGATATATCCTTTGTCACCCGCAGAAACATAGGAATCATAGTTTTGCCGCAAACTAAGGCCTGTGCATTTACGTAATGAAATATACAGAGTCCAGTAGTATCTTCACTCACGCTCGCTAGATGGTTGAAGAGATCACTCGGCTCTGCAGTGCCTGGCACATTGTTTTAGATCAAGTCGTAGGCTTGCCCAGCACCTTTGCCATCCTGACAGCTTAGTCAGCCTAGCCCACAGGAAAGATAATTCAATACGTGTGGAGCCAATGAAATCGCGGGTTTCCTCACGATGTTTTCCCTCACGGTCAGCAAGTGGTTTTGCCACTTCAAATTCATAAATGTACATAACTTTGAAAAGAGACAAAGTCATAGGTACATGCCTGCGCCGGGAATCGAACCTGGGTCTCTCGCTTCAGAGTCCAATGTTCTACCACCAGGCCACAACTGCAGTTTTGCCGCAATCGGGTAAAAAAAGTTGAATAAGGGCACCAAAAATTGCACTGAGCTCTGGGCTTTGACATCCCTTTAGCAAGAATTCCTATAAACCACATCCACAAGGCTTTACACATCCACGCGACTACCGCGTCCTCTGCCAATTGTACCAGTAAGGATTACGATTTTATGCACCGTTCTCAGCTTCTTAATAGCATTATTGTTCTTCACAATAATTGATGGGCCACGTCATAACGTACTATGGGAGTTATTGGCTCTATCGATTCTGATTTGTGTCGGAATTTTTTAATGAGAGTACGAGAAATTGAGTAGGGAATGTTACTTATGTTCATGAATTTTAGTAGATGTTTAGTTGTTTTGGTTGTAGTTTGTGTGGTTGTGTGGTTGGATAAATATATGTCTCCAATGAAGGAACTTTTGCACTTGCATTCCGAACGGGTACCTTACCTATCCTACCCGATTAAATTAATGGGGCGCTTTTTTTTGTGGGTAAATCGTAATAGATAAGTCAGAGTTTTATCAAGATACATTAACGTAAGATCAATCACACTTTAAACCCTATCTGTCGATTAACTTTCATACAAAATACGAGGTTTAATCTGAGGTCTGGGTTTAAACTGTGATTGATCTTACGGCACTTAGTAACACATTTATGCCCGTAAGATCAATCACAGTTTTAACTCAGACCATAGATTAAACCTCGCATTTTGTATGAAAATTAATTGACAGATAGGGTTTAAACTAGCCTTTTTGGTTTAAACTGTGACTGATCTTACGGGCCTAGATGTGTCACTTAAAAACATTAGCTATTAAGTACTAAAATTAAATCCGAATTATCTGTACGAAGTACCTTACCTTTATTCGAATGAAACCTTGATACAGGTACCCGTTTATTGGGAGGTGTGCCTTAATTCGACCCATTATAAATGGGACCAATTTTTAATTCCGACCGGATCTCGACAGGTCCCATTTTTTAAGAGAGCCGATCTTTAAAGGTCGAACTTAATGGATGACCTAATCGTGGTATTTGGTGGAGGCTAAAGAATATCAATATTTTAACACTTTATGACAATTTGTCAGTATTAGTAAAGAGTTATCTGTTCCTTTTTTGTCCGAGCGCCGTGTAGATGTTTTCTTTTTGCGAGTTTAACAGGAAAAAAAATCGTATATTCACTCAAAATTCCACTTGTAATTTAGACAAAATTAAATATTTCGGTTGTAGATGTAATTATTTTTGATTACTTATACAAGTGGGTGGTAATTGAATGAATGTCTAGTAGAAATATCTCCCTAAAATAAAAATACTTAGGTAAATGTCAGAAAGCCGGATTCTTACCATTTGCATTTTGATTTGGACTTATTTGGTGAGCAACCATTATTAATCCCACTCTCTTAGAATAATGTCTTATTTTTTTAAATAAAAAAATAATAATTACTTTTTATAAAAGTACCAAGACGGTATCACAATTGGAACAGGCGTAAAACTACACTCACGCAAGCAATTAATCTAGAGATTTGACTGGCCACGTTGCATCGCGGAATTGCATCGAACAAGTTGGTATCGATCGTGGAGCACGCCCAATATTCACGCCGGGACCACCGTCGATGACCGCTTGTAAATTCAAATTCGGAATGAATGATTACTGGCCAATTTTGATGCGGGATGCCTTTTTATTGTTGTGAGCCACCAGTAGCCGCTGTAATAAAAAGAAACTTAACTTTACGCTGAATCTGAAATTAAAAACATTGGAAACAATGAGCCGTTTTTAGCACAAATTCACAAAGCATTTCATAGATGGCGTTTACAGGCATGGCCATAGAAGAACCGGAATACGGGTGTCAAATTTCGCTTGGCACAGATTAATTTTGACAGCCGTATTCCGGTTCTTCTATGGCCACGTCTATAGACGCCATCTATGAAATGCTTTGTGAATTTAAATTTGAAAACGGCTCATTCATTGCTTAATACCTACCTCAACAACTCGTTTTTTTTTGTCAGATCCCGATCATGTTAATTATTTCGGCATGCCAAAATGGCTCGTTTAAAACTAGAGCAAGTTTATTCTCGATAACAATGTTGAAAGTGAATTGGAATAATTTAATTTATGTTGATTGGAAACGCGACAAGTAAAAAGCAAGAAGCTATGTTAATTATTCGAAATTCGATAATAACAGTCAAATTGCTGGCTTGTAAACACACACCATGCTTTTATTTCTTTTTAAAAATCGAACTTCGACTGTTATTGGCTGTCACATTTCCTTGGAAGTGATCATTTTCAATTATGATTTGTGTCGTGGTTGTTGCGCTTTTTATCGATAAATGTTTCCGTGAAACTTATGAAGCTCGGTGCCCGTAAGTTATTCTTTCAAAATCAATTTTCTTGTTTACTCTGCCCGCTAAAAGCAGGTATTCGCTTCTTATTACTTAGATGGTATGCTTTCTTTTAGGGTTGTGGGTTTTTTGAGAGTTACAACGTGAGATTTTTTTATATTCTACACAATAAAAAATTCTAGGAATACAAACATAACCAACAATTTTTAAACTCGAAATACCTTCCTAAGTTTCCTTAATAAGTAAGATGTCCCATCTACGACATTTTGACAGGTCTCTGTCTCTTTATATGCTAACAAAATGTCAATGAAGGGCTTTTTGGTTTATTTGTTTTTGAACAAAATACCTAGTAACTTGAATACGGAACTTGCTTTTCGATAGTCTACTTTCAGCATCGCCATTGGTCAAGTTTGTCCGTACAGGAATTTTGCGGATAATCATTTGTGTAGTTAGCTGATAGCTGGCTGACTAAGCTGTCAGGATGGTATATGTGCTGGGCAAGCCTACTCCATGTAAAACAATGTCGCGGGCACTGCAGCGCCGAGTGGTCTCTTCACCCACCTCTTGTGAGTGAAGTTGCCACTGGACGCTGTATAAATCATCTTATTACGTAGATGCAAAAATAAGTTTTTTTTTTATGGCTGATGCTTTGTGGCAGCCCTAATTTTTCTCTGCAACTTTTCTACGAAAGTACTTAAAACGAGATCCCGATAACCGAATTTTTCAATTAAGTGTCATAATTGTGCCACCAAGGGTTTTCGGAAATTTATTATTGCGACCGACAATTTCGTACGTGCACTCATTTATTATATTAATGTATGCCCAGCACAAAATTACCAATGCGCGAGCCCTTTTCTCGGGAATCAATAATCAGGTGCTCAGAAATGGAGCGCAGAGAGCCTGTGAAATAGTCTACATAAGTACACACGCCAGCACGTAGACGCTTACACTTTGGTTGCAAAGTCGCCCGTAACGTAACCGAGTAGAGTGCTAGCGTGTAAGCGTCTACGTGCTTTCGTGGGTACCTATTGTTAAACTTAAGACGGTATACCTTCTTATTTTGATCGCTGAGTTTAGAAATATAACAAAAATTTTAGGAGGTTGTTCGAGTCATGAACCGAAAATTTTGTATCAAATCTTTACCTAATCGGGAAATAACTTAACTCAAACTTCGTCACCACGCTAGGATACCCCTTTTTGTTCGATTGTCGCCCTTATCGCACGCGGTTAGAGCTGCCATGGGGTATCTGTGACTGTGGCCGACCGTACTATAAACACCAATGGTTTATATTATGTTTTTTTATCAGATTTTTTTTTCTGTAATAAATAGTAAAATTTTATTTAAGCAAAAAAAATGCAAAAATTATTTAAGTGCACAAATTACTCTTTAAGATCGAGAGGTGTTTTCTTTGGTAAAAAATATACACGTATCTATAAATAATTATCACAATTAACTTACGTGAGTTTCTTAAATAAGTAACAAGATTCCAAGCGACATCCTTTACATATTTTTAACACCTACTCGTACCTTTATGTCAGAGTTCACTTTTTTTTCACCAAAGAGGTATTATATACAGGCATTTTAAAAATCGATTTTAACAGGATTATTCACGTTTATTCGTCTCTCTTCCATGACAAAGACTTCTGGACGAGGTCGAAACTAGTCGGATATTCCGAAGTTAAAAGAAATAAGTAAAACCGTTCTATCAATAATAAATGTGCAGTGCTTACTAAAGATAAAAGTAAACGAGTTCCTAATCCTAATCTATCTTTCTAATAAAATTCTTGTAAATAATTAATATTTTTTTGAGACTTTTGTGGTTTTTAGACATAATTATTGTAAGAAAACGGGATTCTTACCACGATTTATTTTCTTTTGAGTTCCCGATAACCGCGTGTCCGGCCCGTACCGTACTCAAAAAAAAATATCGTGGTAAGAATCCCGTTTTCTTACAATAATTAATATCTGATGTAAAATTAAGTGTTCTCTATCTTTCATTTTATTTCATCGCCATAGTCCTCCAATTCTCCCTTAGACAACTTATTTTTCCTACCTCCATTATGAGAACGCTTACATAAACATATGCGACCTCTTCAAGACACCTCGTTATAGCGTCTTCATAGCAATTTGCTTATAATTATCCCCATAAGGACTCATCGCGGGGGACCGATCAGACGCGATTGCGGCTCAAAAGCACCGACTTTGTCGTCCTCATATTCGATTTTTAGGGTTCCGTACCCAAAGGGTGCCAAAGGGGACCGTCCGTACATCCGTCTCTCAACAGGCTGTAATATCTCATGAACCGCGATACCTAGTCAATTGAAATTTTCACAGATAATGTATTTTTGTTCACGATATACCTAATAACAAGTACTAAAAAAAAGAATAAAATAAATATTTAAGGGGTCTCCCATATGATACAACAGACATGATTTTTTGCCGTTTTTATAGATAATGGCACGGAACCCTTCGTGCGCGACTCCGACTCGCACTTGGCCGGTTTTTGCTATAAATGCCTTTATGGTAACTTATTGAAGGCTTGGCTTGTTAAGTTTCATGCGTTTTCGGATAATTAATGACGAATAACGTGATGTCGTTGTGACGTAAAAGGCATATTTTATTTTCCAATGCGTAAAATACTCTTCGTCTAAAAAGAGTATAAATCAATTGGCAAACAAAATTACTGTGAAATCATTAGGCGAAGGGTAAAGGTTACAGAAGTTAAGAACAAAAAAAAACGTATCTCTAAAGTAGTAGCTGCCTAGCGCTTATGCCCAATACGAATAAACGCCGAATCAATGTTAGGCTAATAGTGTTCTTTACTGTAGATTCTAGGTCCTAAAGGTCTTTATTAGGTTGAGGACTTGTCTTGTCTAATAGGGCGGAAATCTTGAAGGTCCATTATTTGCAAAAATGCATTGAACTATTACTTTATTTTTTCATTGGCTCGAATTGATTTGAGCTTACCTTGTGTTTGCTATTTCTCTGAGTAACATCCTCTTTTTTTAAGCGGACAGCTGGCACTAGTGCCAGATTTTTGTATGCCAGTTGATGCCCAAGCCATACGATTACCTAGCCCTTTTTTAGCACGAAATTCCAGAAATAGAACCGTGTGAATCAAGGCGAGTTATTTGATGATGGCACACGGAGTTTGCTTTAGAACTGTGAACCGGTCGGTCATTGTTAACCTTCCGCGACAAATGTGAATGTTTGCTTAGCACGGCATCTTCTAACGGGCTGGGGAGTTAGCTGACACGCGCTCTTTTCGAACAAGCGACACTACTTTCGTTGACCAAGACCAACTTCTTCGTTATTATGAGGCTTTATCAATAGCACATAAAACTAAAAATCACTACAGGGTGCACTTTAAGTCGATAGCGGAACTTTAAGTAGGCTGTCTACTGATCAATACAAACCAGTTTTCCTAGGTGGCTAAAAAAATGGAGCGAAAAAAATATCAGCTGTTCCATACAAAAGGTCGACTCAGTACTGCACCAAATGTATGAAACAGCTGATTTTTTTTCGCTGCATATTTTTCGCCACCTAGTACAAGTTGTTTGTATTGATCAGTAGACAGCCTACTTAAAGTTCCGCTATCGACTTAGAGTGCACCCTGTAGTAGTCAAATGGCACTACTTGTGTTACAGGTGGCAGCTAATAATATGTGATTGTTCAACTAGGTATCGAACTTGGATAATTATGTCTAAACTATTTGTAAAGTCGTAGAGTTTTCATTGGCTAATGACATCTTTGTCGCCTCTACGTTGACTCTATCACTCTACGTTGTCTTTATCACTCTGCATTGACTCTATCACTCTACGTTAACTAATATGGCATCTGACATGGCTTAACGATGGTTATTAACAAGAGCTGGGACCAACTGCTTAAGAGGCCCCTTCAGGACCGTGGGAACTCAGTGACGGCCAAGCGCGTGAAACACTGTTTTCTATAGCTGTTTCACCCAGAGCGAGACGGGGCGCGGGAAAAGTGAGAGGCAATGAGGCTGTATGAGTCTACGGGTGTTCGTGTCCTTTCGCGAGTATCTAGTTGTAGTTGTAATGTAATAGATCTATTTTCCCATTTTGATGATCTACTGATATAAACCAAGTTTCAGTAAAATCCAGCCTGTAGTTTAGAAATTAAACCGGAACTACGTTTGTATGGGAAAATGGTGCTCTAACGCCCTCTTAACGTGCCTTCCGAAGTACGGAAGCGCTCAGATATTATTGCCACTAGTGGTCACCCATCCATAGACTGACCGCGCCCGATGTTGCTTAACTACACTTAAAAAAAAAAAAAAAAAAAAAAATGATGTGGCCTACATTTGTTCCACTGCATGTTCTCTTAAGAGTAACGAACAGAGAGTTTGGCCTACCCGTGGCAAGTTGTAAGTTACCGATTTTGAACATTAAAGTTGAATAACAGTTTTGCTACAAGAAACTCACTAATGTTCTTACGTTTACACACGATACCTCCGAAAATTTTACCTTCCATCCGAAAATCACCAATCCTCAATAGCTCAATCCCTTTCTGAGAGGCCTATGCCAACTACAGGGTGCACTCTAAGTCGATAGCGGAACTTTAAGTAGGCTTTCTACTGATCAATACAAAAAACTTGTACTAGGTGGCGAAAAAAATGGAGCGAAAAAAATATCTGCCGTTCCATACAAAAGGTCGACTCAGTACTGCGCCAAATGTATGAAATAGCTGATATTTTTATCACTCCATTTTTTTCCCCACCTATTACAAGTTGTTTGTATTGATCATTAGATGGCCTACTTAAAGTTCCGCTATCGACTTAGAGTGCACCCTGTAGTGGGACGTATCGGTATAATAATATGCTAAATCTTACTTACTATTCTATAAACCGATGATGGTTTTACCACCTGAATTGAAAGAAAGAACATTATATTAAGTGTGACAAAAGTATTATAATTCCTAGATGTGGACGTAGCTGATGATGATGTGGATTTTATCGAGCAAATACTAGCAAATCTTCCTTTCATCCTCTCTTTACTTTGCTAAATCAAATTCCTAAACTTTGTAATGACTGAATCATACCATGTTACACAACTCGTGGCTAGTAGAAAAAAACATAAACTAGACACGTCCTGTCCGCTTTAATTACATGAATCACTTAATACAGGTGCACTGGCATATCTGAACTGAAATCTGAACATAAATTCGCACGTATTTACATAATGCACTAGGAGCGGATAGTGATCGGTGAGCTGGTATGGTCTGGAGTGGTCTATTCTTGATTGATTCATTATTATTAAACACTTTGAGTGAATTTGTAGTAGCAATGCCACCCGCTGACGGTGAAGGAAAACAACGTGAGGAAACCTGAGCGTATGAGGCATTATACCTACCCTCAATGCAAAAATCGCCAATTCGCATTGAGCATGCGTGGTGATTAAGCTCGAACTCTCTCTCTGAGAGAAAGTCTTTGCCCAGCTAGTGGGACATGTACAATTGTACAGGATACATCTTAATTACTTACTTATTTACTTTAAGTATGTGTGATTGCACGGTGTCATTATGGTGTTGATTAAATATTATTTTTTGCCCAAATTGACCGCGACAGTTAGACCACTCAGAATTCAGTAGTTGACTCTGCAATAACAGTCTTTAATTTATAGTGTCAAATCTAGTTCGTAAGATTCGTAGATAGCAGGTTCAAAACTTTGCAACACAGGTTGTTTGTGCAAAATTGGGATCAAATAGTTCACAAATAATACACAGGCTACTTATGATTGTAACAGAAGATTATAAGGACATAGACTGCGCCACCTAGAATTATTATTGTTCAAAGTACTAAAAGAACCGGATTTAGAGGTATATATAGAGGATATAGAGGTATATTTGAACGAGCGAGCGAAGCGAGAGAAGTTCTCCGAGTCTCCTTGAACAATCCGACGTTTGGTATGAATAACTTTAGTCTGATCGTCATGAAATTTGGTAGGCGTGTAAATGAAGCAAAGATACTTTTTAAGTTTTAACATTAGCCAAATCGGTCGAGGGGTTGCTGAGATATGGGGTCGCGAGTTCATAGTTCGGGGCGAACCACTATTATTTATCTACGAACAATAAATTATTAGACATGAGGTCAGAGGGCTAGAGAGGAGCATCCCGTTTATGTTATATCGGGCGACATCGCATGTCGTCACGTATGCCCGCGCGCATATTTACAACGTGATCGGATTTCAATTTATTAGCCCTTACAGGTGAGCATGGTAGCTCGACGCCGTAATGTATGGGCTTTAGATTCTTTTTGCTTTCTTCTTCATATTCATCTGATGTTTTGATAAGAAGTGAAGGTAGCTTTCAAATGGATGTAGAGTCAAAAGACATACATTTTATTTTTATTTCAGTTACTTATTTGCTTGCGTATTGACTTGTCTTTCCTGTGGGCTAGGCCGACTAAGCTGTCAGGATGGTATAGGTGCTAGGCATCCTACCTACTCCATCTAAAACAATGCCCCAGGCACTGCAGCGCCGAGTAGTCTCTTCACCCATCTAGTGTGAGTGAAGGTGCTACTGGAAATCATCTCATTACGTAGATGCAAAGGCCTTAGTTTAGTTTACTTGCTTGGTGGCTATTTGGTTAGAGTTTGAACTCTCGTCATGAGTTGATCAAAGATCTGGAATTGTGATAGAGAATTTGGTGAGAAATTAAAATGTCTGACCATTTTTTTTTCCTTATAATTTTGTGGCTTTCAGTTTTGCCCAAATTAATAACTGCTGCAGGCATAGGCACAATTTCAACTGAACCTTATTACTATGCCGGTCCTGTAAATAAGAACCAACTCAGCGGTTCCATTTTCCTAATTATAACAAACTGCTAAACACCTAACAGGGAAATATATTAGTTCGATAATCAACACACACCGCGTACGTGGTTACAAATTCCGGTCCCCACAATAAGAGAAGCGATTGCCTGTGAGATAAATTATCGTTCGGTAGCGAGGCGGCCGGTGTGTTCCCAGGCACGCATATGCAGGTTGCTCAGAGATTAGCTGAGGTAGCAGATTAGTCACTTTCTTCTGAAATGAAATGAAATGGGTAATTCTACGGCAGAGCAATTCTCGTGGCATTTTTTATTTAAGGGTTTTCAGATAATTTGATGTTCTCACAATACTTTAGAACATATTAGTAACAATTTTATAATCATGTAACAATAAAATTGTTACTAATGTATTCTAAAGTAATGTGAGAACCGCAAATTATCTGAAAACTATTAAATAAAAAATGCCACGGGAATTGCATAATGCAGCTCAGCCGTAGAATTACCCAAATGAAATTTATTGTGTCAGAAATTTATTGTGTCAGAACACTTAGATGTATCGTTGATTATCACTAGATCTCCAGGTTCTACCTTTTCAGGTGTATACACATTATTATATTACAATTTAAACTTAAACTTTCGTAAGCACTGCTCATTTAATTATTACAATTTAATAACAAATACAATTTAATTGTTCCTTTAAATCTTCTTCTTTTGGTGCCATTTCCTATCGGAGGTCGGCTATCGTTACGGCCACTTTGGTCCGTGATGTTGCAGCTCGGAAGAGTTGTGTGTAGCTTGTGTTAAACCATTCTGCGAGATTTTGTAGGCATGAAGTTTTTGGGCGGCCAGGTTTATTAAATAAAGGTACTTATTAAATCTTGATTCCCTAATAATAATTATGCTTCATAAGTATATTTTACAAGTACATAATTTAATATTTAGCAAAAATCCGCTGGAGCCTGGAATATCTTGCATCGATTATTTAATCTTTGCGCAAATGCAGCTTAAATTCGTAGCAACAAATAGTTCTATCTCCAATATTGTCACTTATTGATTTCCACATGGGAGGTGCCAATTTATTTGCTTATAATTGGCTACAAACACTGGAGGGAGCCAAGTCTTCAATTATCTTTGCAGGGATTAGGTACGCCTATATACGGGAAGCGGAATCCTTTGCGTTTGAAAAAAACCTTTGCTTGGCTATCAGGATATAAAAAAAAAAATCTTGAATATACAATACTAACAAAGAAACAAACGATTTTTTAGCAAAATATGCCATTAATTGCAATCATGGTAACATTGCATGGCAATAAACATCCGTCATTCTAGTATACAGATCCACCAACTTATTTGAGAAGAGGCAGAATCCGGAACTACGGTTAACTACCAATGAAAAGTGAGAAATCAGGCGCCCGCCAATCAAAGCAACAATAAAATGGTGACAGCTACACCACTGAGTTCACAACACTGAAAAGGCAGCTGCAACTTTTCCGAAATAAACAAGGCAGGTAATTTATTGTATCACCAAATCAAAAAAGTTACCACAGTCTTAACTCTATACGATCATAAAGTAGCTAGGCTTATAAGGTGGCCATAAATTATGAAGCAATTAGTAAGTTTCACGAGAACTTACTCGAATATGAACCTGTCTCGCTAGATACAAAAAGTGCACTCGATAAAAATCTCATGCCATTTAGCGAGAGTCATAGAGGAAGCGGGGCAGACATGACAAGTCCTAATTGACACTATTAGCTCACTCCATCACGTGCCGAGATGAATGACAGGCGCTTGGGAATGCCTTTTTCTCACTTCTCTAGATATAAAGGTGTCGAAGAATGTGTTAGTCTGTTTGTAGGACTGAATTGTAACCCAACTTGTATCTTTACGCGTGGTATAAAAGATATTTAATGTTTATAAAAAGACAGTTGAAAAATAACAAAAATATGTCACTACCTTGAAAATTTTACAAAGTTTTAGCTCACTTTGCGAGAAAGTGAGCCGAATTTACACTTGTTCCCGATATTTCATCATGCATCTTGAAGCTGCTTATATTCGGTAGTGGTGTACCCAAAAGAAAATTAAGAGTAAGGATAAGAACGTTCGACATTTTCCTCATTATATTCTAAAGAATAAGTAAATCCAAAGCTATACATTAGTCTTAACTAGATACTAGTCTCAAAACATAAAAATGTCCCTGCCACCAACAAACAGCGAAAGAAGTAGCCTAATTACAATGATATAGTATCCCTCTAACAAGCTACTAGGCTTTGTGATCATTTGATTCATATCTCACGTACTAACCGCTTTTGCTGTCTCAGTTTCTCTGAACTGTTTGCTAATAAGTGTGAAAGAGAGACAAAAAGGTAATGATAAGAATGTCTGGAATGCGTGCAGGATGCTAGCTGGCGATTCGTTACAGATAAAGTATTCTCAAGTCTTTTAGCCAGTTAGTTTTATAGTTTCATAGTAATATCCTGTTTGAAATATGCTCATCTGCTAATCATCATGCAATATAACATCTATACATTAGCTACATGAGTAGCATTTCACTATTAAATAATAAAAAAACGAATTAAAGATAGACACTGCGATTTTTTCCAAATATGTAAAACATACGCGGTCTTTTCCAAATATGTAAAACATCCTATCAAGAGCACATAAGTCTTTTCACCAAGAACTTCTCAAAGAAATAGTTCGCCTACTTCGCATCGACTGCTGTCAGCTCCACAAACACGAAGATGGCTGCAAAATCGTTCGCAATTGAATCGCAGCCAACATCACATTTGTCCGTAGATATATCACTCAATACTAGCGTATAAACTGCGCGGACAGCTAAATTGCTCCAGCTTCCGTATCAAACATGCGAATAACTCCCTTGGTTATTTACCTTTTTGCTTCTATCACTCCATTTACTACCTTAACGTGTAGAACTTTGCGTAGAGTTTGTATCTGTAAAAGTGCGGCATCAAAATTTACATCAGTCATTCCAAATTCAGTTTTATCTTCATCCCTACTAAGTTCAGTTCCATATTCAATGCACGCAACTTCAGCTACCTCATTTACTATTCAAATACGAACTCTAACTCCAACAGTAATGGGACTAAAATCATATGTGAGGTGTATAAGAAGTAATTTTGCTACAATTATTTAGTAGCAACGCAAGATAACTAACGAGGTATCACAACAGTCCGCGGGGACCTTTGGAAATGTCCGGTCTTTTGACTCGAAGAGCCCTCTATAAAGGGTTGGCCGACAAATTGTTTCTCTATTCAAACGTTTTATGGTCCCGAGTAAATGGCAAACGCAATTATTGGCCAAGCTAACTTTGGCATCCGTTTAATGAACATTGTTTGCTGTACCGTGGCGCGGCCAATTCAATGGGTAGCGGGTATTCATGGGCGCTGGGCTTTGGTTTTTTTCTATCTTCGCAGTTCACTTTGCTTTTTGTTATTGAGAAGTTGGGAATTTGGTGTTCTATTGTCATTTGAAAACCATACATACAAAACTCATATTATATTGCTTCTAATTCTATAGAGATAAAAAAATAGAGACGGCCTAAACTAAAACGACAAGAACTACACGCATGGCAATTTTCAAAGCTTAAGTCTGAAAGGGTGGGCTTTGCCCAGCAGTGGCATATCCTACAAGCTAGGCTTAAAAAAAGTGTGACTTTGCGGTTCAGGAACTGTACACATTCATGCAATAGTGTTTCTACTTGTCGAATTGTGATAAAAAATATTTTGGGAGACCCTGTATTAAATATATTTTACTTATTTGAATTAGGATAGTGCGATAACCTGCCTACCACCTAAATCTCCGTATCCTGGGCAGACAACGCAGAGCCAAAACCAAATGGTACTCGTAGATATTTGGAATGTGTCAGGATGGTATAGGTGCTGGGAAAGCCTTCTCCATCTTAAAACAATGTCTCAAGCACTGCAGCGCCGAGTATACTCTTCACCCATCTAGTGTGAGTGAAGGTGTCACTAGACGCTGTTTATATCATCTCATTACGTAGATGCAAAGGCCTTCGTTTTTAGTTTATTAGGCGAAGTCATCGCTGCTGAGTAGCCCTGCCCAACACCTATCAGCTTATCCCTTTACAACCGACTTGATGTGATAGTGAGACTTGATTTTCAAAAATTCTGGCGCCTACGAAAATCAATTTTTCGGGACGCAATCGGCCTCGATCGATCGTGAGACTATCCTATTGTTGGAAAAAATACGCTGAGGCCCCGTGCAAGCTGGTTTGAACCTGTTAGTCGCCCGTAACTACAGAGAAGGATGGCTGCGTTTTTTGGCGCGCTAAGTCGCTCGGGCAAGTGGTTCACTTTTAATTAAATTAATGCAATTATTATGGTTTTCTTTCTGTGCTTTACTGAAATAAGTGTTGTTTTACGGCTATGTGTATGTAATTTGAAACTAGCACGCTTACTTAGGCGTATATTGTCACTCAAAATCAAGGACGCACGATCGTGTGGGTTAGGTGATACGTACCAAATAGATATTCATATTTTTTGTACCTAAATATAAATTTCGTGTTTGTATGATCGTCAAACAAAGGTTTTTTCTTAATTTTTAGGTTTAGCTCTCAAGGATGACAAAGTTGCACAAATATTAGCACAAGGAAATGACTCGGAAATTGAAAATTTTGCCAATGAAGAAGAAGATATTATGCCGAGAGTCTTAGAGCACCTAGAAGAGAGTAGATCTGGTTCTGACGATGAGTCCACCCAAATAGATGAGGCACCACCACCTATCCTAACAACATCCAAAAGCAGGGGATCAACCAGAAGCAGGTCAGGCAGGAAAACATAAAGAGGACTGGCTAGTGCGAGAGGTTGTTCAAGAGGAGCGGAAAGTACAAGAGGTTTAAAACATGCCAAATGAACAAAGACTCATTATTAATATTGTTAATAAAAAAATGATGATTATAAACGCTGCTTTATTAATTTTATATCAAAACATATCCCCAAACTACACACAACTCACTTCTTGAGCTATCTCCCAAGCCCCACGATCGTGAGGGTAAGTTTTCAGGAAACCAGAGACTTCAGGATTTTTTTCTCTATTTTTTACATGATACTTAGGCACTCATGAAAGAGTCCTGTGAATTAAAAAAAAGTCTGAGCAAATTATTTTCTTCGGTTGTAAAGGGTTATTCGGCTCTAGGAATTCATCGTGAGGAAACCCGCGGCTAAGTTGGCTCCGCGCGTATTTACCTACATTGACTTTCCTATGGCTATAAAAGTTGCGTTAGATTATACTAAATTGTTTGTGGATGCGTAAATTTTCACGGGGTTCGATAGCTCAGGGTGTGGTTCAGGTTTTTGCGTATGTGAGTGTATTCGATACCAGAATGCGAGGAACGGGGGGCGAGGGAACATCATTTGACTAATAATAGCACACGAGATCACGTCACCCGATCTTGAAGCCCATTGCCTGGCGATGAAATGAGTTCTTGCCTAGGTGTCCCAACAAGCCCCCTTGGAAGTTGGAGCTTTCGAATTATCTGCGTCTATTTATTATCAAAACAAACTGAAGTGTGGCCTAAAATGTGGGCTTTTCTAAATCTCTCTGCTGATATTGCATACCCAGCTTTCAGGCTTGCAAGTTAAGTTACATCAATTCGCGATAACATCCGATGTACGGCTTTAAATACCCGCCGACTGTGATCTAATGGCAAACAATATGTGTTACACCATACTGATTTGTTAACAGTGTGTCATATTATTAGAGCTACCACAATAAGTGGTACCCACCGCATAAAGTCGATATCAAACCAATATAAAAGAAGAGCCAAAGTTCCAACTTATCAACGTTTTGTTTAAAAACAATACATAAAACGGGAAAAAATTACAAGAATTGCGATTTAAGACCATAATAGTAATCCAGTTGTAGGATTCGAGTGTTTTTTGTTTGAACATTGTAATACATTTTATCGCAATAACAGAAGTACAGTGGCATGAAGTGCACAATTTTCACAGTTTTATTTATATTTTTAACTACACTGAGCAATTTTTTTCAACGATTTTTGTTTCACGACAACTAAATACTATTGTTTTAAAAACACCTATGAGATTAGCTCAAAGTTCCAGTTTTTTGCGCAGTGCCACTGGATCTGAAGACAAAACGAATCAGTATAATTATTGTTGTTCTGTTGTTTAGAATAATGAAAATAACACAATTTTATTGTCGTGAAACAAAAATCGCTGCACAAAAATACCTATCTCAGTGTAGCTAAAAAAAAAAAACTGAAAATTTTTACATTTCCTCTACGCTACTTTCGTTGAACCTTAAATAGAACCTCTCTCCCCTATTAGATCCAAGTGGTCCCTACAGCGCAAACATAAACATATCAACCCGGTCGCTGCGGTTGTCTTCCGTACCGAATAGCGTGTGCATACCGATCTTTACCCAATGCGCAATGGGACAGTGCCGCTCTGCGCGACATCGCCCATTGAAGATACTATCAGCCCGCTCCGTGGCCGAAGACTAGCCGCGCATCCTTATTGGACTATCGCGGCCAGTTTTGGCTATTCTTACTCTAGCAAGGCGCCGTGCATAGTGAATAGGCCGCGCGCAAAGAAAAATGCACAAAATCGATTCCTATATCAAATACACTGAACAAATTGAAAATGTTCACATATCAAACACTACAGGGTGCACTCTAAGTCGATAGCGGAACTTTAACTAGGTTGTCTACTGATCAATACAAACAACTTGTACTAGGTGGCGAAAAAAAAAGAGCGAAAAAAATATCAGCTGTTTCATACATTTGGCGCAGTACTGAGTCGACCTTTTGTATGGAACAGCTGATATTTTTTTCGCTCCATTATTTTCGCCACCTAGTACAAGTTGTTTGTATTGATCAGTAGACAGCCTACTTAAAGTTCCGCTATCGACTTAGAGTGCACCCTGTAGTAAGGCGCCGTGCATAGTGAATAGGCCGCGCGCAAAGAAAAATGCACAAAATCGATTCCTATATCAAATACACTGAACAAATTGAAAAAGTTCACATATCAAACAGAGGTCAGCTTAGATGAGAGCTATCTAAAACAGCCAGTTTCGTGTTGACATTCATAAACGTTTTGAAGATATTATCTTGCAATCTGATAGGGATATCGACATAAAACTGGCTGTGTTAAATAGGTCTCACCTAATTCTAGTGGTTGATATGAAAACATTTTCGATTTGTTCAGTGTATTTGATACAGGAATCGATTTTGTGCATTTTTATTTGCGCGCGGGCTAATTCACTGTGCACCGCGCCTTAAGGTGGCAGTTTGCAGGGGTGTGATTTTTGTCTACGCATGCTGTAGAGATATTGTATGACCGTGTGGACAAACATTTTGTTTCCAAATGCCATTTAAGGATCTTCTCCGTCTGTGACGTATAAAAAACTTAGGCCTTTGCATCAACGCAATGAGTCCAGTGGCACCTTCAATCACACTAGATGGATGAAGAGACCACTCGACGCTGCAGTACCTGGGACATTGTTTTTGGATGGAGTAGGCTTGCCCAGCACCTATACCATCCTGCCTGACATCTTAGTCGACCTAACCCACAGGAAAGACAAGCTATACGTACGGAGCAATGAAGCGGTGGGTTTCCTCACGATGTTTTTCTTCACACTTAGCGAGTAGAATTGCTACTAGAAATTCACAAATGCACTTGAAAATGAACAATGTCATAGGTACAGTTGGCCACACGCTAGGATACTCCTTTTTGTTCGATTGGCGCCCTTATGCCGCGCGCGGTAAGAACTGCCATGGGGTATCTGTGACTGAGGCTGACCGTACCTACATCCCCGCACCGGGAATCGAACCTGGGTCTCTCGCATCCTAGTCCATTTTTCTACCCACTAGGCCACCACCGCTCACCCATGCATAATCCAAGCAAAATGCAGATATGGTCCTACTGGATTGGCGGCTATATCTCCGGTAGACAGTATTGAGTGACGACTGAATGGTCACAGGTTCACATCTGACGCGGCCAGACCTTGAATAGCGGTTGACTGTGCCATGCGTTTGCGCATACGAACTACGCCTGAAGGGTTTGTATTTTATGCGTATAGGAAGAGATAAATAAAAATAAAAGAAAAACACTTATTCGCATATACACTTATTCTATGATTTTAATTCGTATTTCACTAAATATTTTTCACTCTTTACATTGCCCGTAGTAGCGGCAAATTATGATATAGGTACAAAATGAAACGTTCTTGCCTATGCAATAAATAGTACCTATGCATTTAAGATTCAACGAAAGTCAAACTGTGAAAAATGTGCTACTTTCCCATTGACAAAATTAAAATAATTAATGCCTAAAGCGTTCAATATTGTCCTAAATTGATCATATTGATGATGTTTTTCACAATCATAAACTTTAGAACTTGGACTTGTTACAAAATAAAACACTCAACTCATAGAGAAGCGTTCTATAAATATGATCAATTAAAATCCAATCAATATAGTAAACAAACCATAAAAACCTCCATACATCGTAAAAAGTTATATCATGCGATATAATTTAATTCAATTAACAGAAAATCAGAGTTGGCACGATTGCTATTACAAAGTCATATCGAAACGTATTTAGATACCTCTATAAAATAGAGGTCACTCTCAATCTGTTTCCCACGATTATCTTTTTGTTCACCTCACTTTTAGGGTAGCATTAATAGTCGTTGTCTCAAGATCGAACTCAAGTAGGTGATCCCAGAAAAGTCAAATGCTAATGTCAAGCCTTGGCTAATGTCAATGTCAATCTCAAGATAGTGTCCATTAATATGCTGACAGCTATAACTCAAGTTTGACATTAGCTTAGGCTTGACATTAGCATAGTAGGTGATCTCAGACGACTATTAATACCACCCTTAGTGTACACACGACAGCACGTCAGACTGTACACTTTCGTTGTAAAGTCGCCCATAACGTAACTGAGTAGAGTGCTAGCGTGTAAAGGCCGACGTGCTGTCGTGTGTAGAAACAGTTTTGTCTCACATAGCGCAGTTGAAAGTCAAATGGAGCGCTCACAAAATTAATCTTTCGCCCATCCGTTAAGGCGCACGTCCTTTGCTGATAAATATAAAGGCACAATGAAATAAATCGCTCGGAGCCAGCGTGGTGTCGTTTGAATTAAATAGTGCGAAGTGTCGATTCAATGCCAATGAGGAGAAGTGAAATTAAATTCTAGTGCTCATTAAATTAAAACACCTGGCTAGTCTCTAGGGCGGTGGAAATAAACAACTGCCTATGGGTATAACCCTTATATAGGGTACAAAGTGTAGTGATTACGAGAAAAGAACCATCTTGCTGACAGATTTAAAGTGGCCAGCGAGGCGTGATTGGTTTCATTAGGTAAATACGCAGCGGCAAGCAATAAGGGCGCGCTGTTTAAGTTCAGTTCGAATATCCCTACATTAGTTATAGGGATCTTTGTTCCAGTAGAGGTAGGAGGCAGAGCTAATAATATTTGATCTAGACGATAAAAGATAAAGATGAAAGACTTTTATTATCTTAAAACATAGAAAAAAGTTAGCAAAAATCATCAATACCATATGTTAACAAAAAATACCTTAAACCTAATACCTACATAATAAAGAAGGTTGGTGGTTATTTTAATTATCTAGTGCCTTATACACTGCACCGAGGCAGTCGTCTGAGAAATTTAATTTGTGACTGTGAGTGTGAGCGAGGAGGTGTGTATGATCACCCCACATAACAAATAAAGCTGTTGAAACCCTCCTTGGGGCATAATTTGATAATCACTAAAGGGTGCACTCTAATTTGAATGGAACTGGAACTTTAAGTAGGCTGCCAAAAGACTCAGTACTGCGCCAAATATATGAAACAGCTGATATTTTGCTCCATTTTTTTCGCCACCTAGTACAAGTTATTTGTATTGATGTGTAGACCCGAGAGCACCCTGTAGTAAGTTCACTATACTTGAGGCAACTTTTCCCATCGTTATTAAAGTATGTTTGTTACAATTTTAATTACTTACTCTACTGGCGGCGGAAATGCGGCACTAAACGCACTCGGATCATGGCATCATGGTTGGTGACAACAAAATTGCTAAATTGTACCACACCTGCATTCTAAGGGTTGATTTATTACCCTGTTACCTACTCATTAGAGGACTTTAAATCTTATGCGTACAGGATTAAGTATGTTGTTCAAGAGTGTGTACTCTGCAGTGCCAGCAATTTCAATATAGCTATGGGTGATTAAGAGTGAATTCAATGTGTAACTGTAGCAATGATGTTGATAAATAGTAATTGTCTGGGGCGCAATTGTCTAACTTTTGAATATATCGCGTTCCCTTTCAAAGGTATCGGGATTATGATCGTGATTGCGACTTTAGAATTGTCTAAGTTTTAAATGACAATCGCTAACAGAAAGGATGAGTCAAAACACCATACAAATTTAATGATATTGAGTGAGCAATTGTGCCATTGGCTTCACTCAATGTCCTTTAAAATCGATTCGCAATCTCTATCCCTATCCCAATGACAGTTTGTGTCAACTAAATGCAGTCTTTGACATTTTTAGATGTATTAGTTCAATTATATATTTGTACGCCGAAAGGTGGAGAGACATTACCCTTAATTACCTATATACCCTTTTATAATATCATCTGTACCATCAAACCTATATTTGACAAATAAAGTATTTGTATTTTTATTTTGTAGTTCGTCAGCACCCTTCAAACGTCAATTTGAAAGGGATCACGTTAAATTCAAAAGTTAGACGTTAGAAGTTACAAAAGTTTTTGCAATCGCCAAATCACTAATTATCTTGGTTATTCACTACAAAACTGCAGTTTTGTTTCTCCTTTAGTGATATGAATCGTGGAATTCTGTACCCATATGGTAAAATGTTAATTTTATGACGTTCTATGCAAATAAGTCTCGACCGTTTAACCGAATTCATTTTCCCTGATCTTTAAAGCAAAGATTTTAGGGTCCAAAATTTAACTTTTATTTGTAAAGGTAAAGTTGCACAAATGTAAGTAAGTCAAAGGTATAGTGAGTGAAAGTGGGTGCATCTCTTGACCTAAGTTCTGACCTCCATCTTCACCTGTCGTTGTGCTATCGAAGACTAGTTTTTGTAAGCGGCTCTTTCTATCTAGGTAGGACAGAAGTAGACATTATGATTTTAATTATATCTATAAATGGATAAACATAACGGCGATGTTGCCAAGATAATTACACTTTAGGTCTTGAATGGTCTTGATCTATCTCAGATTCTATTAATATTTATCTTTGTATGTTTTATGTTCCAGTGGTAAAACATACTTTCTTGGCCAAAGATTGAAGGGCTAAATATGCAGGTAAGAGTAGTTGGTTGTTTATTTAACAAAAATAATTCGTTAAAGACTGCTTGGCAACGAATACCTACCCACCACATCACCACAGAGAATTTTGTCCAACATTTTACAAGCCGAATAAAATGTATCATTAAGAAGACGTATACAAGTAAAAAAAGAGCACCGAAAACCCTTAACTCACCGGCCAAACTGTTAATTAACAAAATTCTCTTTGTACGGAACCCATAAAATTTTACGAGCATCGAGATCTCTACGCTGCGGAACGATCTTGCCGTGGACAAAAAAAACTGGAGCAACTCCTCACTATGAAAAAAGACCTATTAAATTTTATAGGTTTTCCGTCAAAAATGCTCGCCGGTCGACTGGTTTTGAGACCCCGTTTTTCTTATTATTATGTGGATAGTGTTGCACCGGTTTCTCGAGCTGGTAGCTATAGCGTTTTCAACCATATTTTAATGACGAGATCCTACCTACTGGTAGTTCCACATACAATAAATTCTTGTAAAGTATGACAAATGTAATGTATGACGAGATGATCCCGACAATTATTTTCCGGAGTGGTCGGAGGTGGCTCAGGACCGTAAAATCTGGGCTGAGAGGGGGGAGGCCTTTGCCCTGCTGAGGGCTACACAGGCTATACAGGCTGCATAAAAAAAATTACAAATTGTTTTCAATCATGGTCTAAGCCATTAAAATCTGACCTGATTAACGATACCTAATTTTTGAACCTTTTTTTGCTATAAAGCGGGCGAGTATCCATCCAAGAAAGAAAGAAAATAGGAACAATTACCTCTCGCCCAAAAAGCCTGCAAGTGCAAAATTATATCATCACACCGAAAAACCGGCGCATCCATTAGTCCGTCACATTGACAAGTCATCAACCTCTCGTCCAAGACAGCAGGCGGCAGGACCGACGACAATATCGCAAATGGTTCCGTAGAAAAACACACTTTTATTAGAAAAATCTTTTTCTTGATATCCGGATAGTTTTTTTTTTATAAGGTTAAAAAATTCTCTCGCGACAGGACTCGGGTCAGCAACCCATAAAAACAATCTTTATCATGTGCCTTAGCACGGGTTAGTGCTTTAGAAAATACAAAAAGTGGTTAAATATACCCGGATGTGCCTGAAAATTTAAAGATTGCAGGAAAAACATTACATTTTGTATTCAATTCAATGTAAAATGGTATTTTATAGCATAGGTTATGGTTGGACAACATTACATTACTTAACAATGACCTCTAAAGAAGTCATGAAAAGAAAACAATAATTTCTTGACAGCACTAAAATTTGCGTACGCGATCAACCGGGGAGGTTGACGTGACAGGGAAGTGGCCTATGCCCAACAGTGGGCAACATTCATGGACTGGATAGATAGATAAAACCAAAAACTAAAGCCTTTGCATATACGTAGTGAGATATCGCACCCCCCGGCGAATAAACCCGTAACATCAAAAACGTAATTATTCAGGAAAAAATAAAAACTGTTTTTTCGTCACAACTCACTAAGTACCTATGGTAGAAACGTCATTTAGGTATCAATTTACAGGTTTTTTTTTTGCTCACTACATATTGAAACATTATTAATCTATAGATAACACTACGGAAGTTATCAAACAAAATGTATGATACCAATATTAAAATCTTGTTTTATTACTGCAAAGTGATATTACGGTTTTATTCGTTGTAAAATCGAAACCGAACATTTACAGCATCATAGTATTATAGGAATATTCGCTGATATTTTGCATAGATACTCTTTTCGGTAAGAGCACATTATGGCTTTATTCTCGGCATATGTAAAGTGACTGTGTTAGATAATGGCTCATTATCTTTTTATTCTGGTACAAATTTCTAATAATATGAAATGTAAGTGTACATTACAATTTTTCATATACATTTGAATTCTCCATAAGTGCCCCTTGTAGCAATGACTTGTATAAAATAAGTAGGTAAAGGAGTCCAGGAAATTTTGAATACCTACCCAAAGTAGTTAACGAAACAAATCGTACTAAAAATCGACAGTATAATGGAAGAAAAACACAATGAAATTAAAAACTTCCAAAAACAAAGGCAAAAAAGTTAGAAAAAAGTGAATTTTTCAACTTTTTATGCCCTTGTTTTTGGAAGTGTTTGAATAATTAAATAACTTCTTCTTCTTCTGGTGCCTCTCCACTATTGGAGGTTGGCAGTCGGCTGTTTATTATGTCATTCTGTCCTTAGCTAGACTAAAGAGATCTTATATGGTGACCACTCCTGTTCATTCTTTGATGTTTTTCAGCAAACTCTTTCTTCTTCTGCCGACGCTTTTTCCTTCCTCAATATTTGCCTATCAGGATAATTTGAGAAGTCTATCGTATCTAATCACATTAATTACTTATCTATTTCTATTGGGTATTTTAAATGAGTTCTCTTTTGTATGACATATCCTTATCCTTATACTTAAGATACCACTACTTTTTGAAAGCTTAAATTTTCCTATTTATTTGATCTTTACGATCCATTTTTCATATACATTCACAACCATCGTACATTTCTTTAGGCTAGATGTAACATTGAAGCCTCCTGATCTGGATCTGGAGGTTATGATCGCATAGCAAATGGATAGAAGATAAACCTTTATTTGCTTCATAAACAAACGTAGGTAAAAACCAAAGTCAACTTAAACCTTATTAAAACAGAAGAAAAATACAAACTTGTTTACCTTAGAGCCTGTGAGTTTTACCAGTTTGATTGGCTTCTTCACAGACCATTATCACCGTGTTAGTCTGGCTCCAGTAAAGGTTCTGAATTATTCGCTTATCTCTGCTACCAATTCTAACGTCTTGTAGACGACGCATTAGTACCTATAACCAGGCTTAGCATGATCAAAGGCCTTCTTGTATTCAATCAAGCAAATTAAAACGTCAGTTTGCAAGTCTCTGGACTTGTGGTCTAGGTAGGTGCAAAGAAGACTTATCTGGTTCTTAGCCCTGACCTGAAACTGAAATAGGTATTGGCAATACCTATGCTCATTGGACTTCACTCTGATCCTCTCATGAAGAATGAAGAGAAACATACCTGGCTTAACAAACTTATTGTGCGGTATTCGCAGTATTTTTTCATGTCAGTAGAGTGACAAAGGTTGAAATTTAAAATTTTTGTAGTAATATCCCAGTGCTGTAAAAGGTTTTGAAAGACCTGGAGAGCGCATAATTATTAGAGTATGTTTTAATGGGCTTGAATTAATCTGGTCTTAGTGATTTACCAGTTTTGGCTGTTTTTAGAGCCTTAACTAGTTACTTTTGATCAAAGGATTGAAGGACCAGTTTCATAGATCAGTATATTGGCAAACAGCGTTTTATCGCGGATTTTTATACTTCCTGCATACAGAATTAAATGTAAGCAGAAACCTTGGTGTTACTTAAGCCTTATGAGATCATTTATACATCGTTTAGTGGCAATTACTTACAAAGGCGTTACTAAGTTCAAGTACCTAGGTTTTACGGTAACTGATCCAAACACCCGAGAAGGCGAGATAGAGATGAGAATTAAAAATGCATTCGGATACTCCGCGGCTCTCCAAAAAGTGATCACGTCCAAGCACCTAACAAGAAGAACGAAAATACGCATTTATAAGAACCATCTTTATGTACGGATGTGAAACTTAGACACTGACGCAAAAAGAAAAGATCAAACTCCTGGTCGCGGAAAGGAAAAATCCTGTGAAAAATATTTGGACCCACCAAGGGAGAAGACGGCACCTTTAGGATCCGATAAAACGCCGGACACATGGCCGAGCCCAACATAATCGGAGAGACTAAAACTGCAAGACTCCGCTGGCTTGGTCACGTATAAAGAATGGGAGAGGATTGGGCAGCTAAAACAGCATACGAACGGCAACCTTGTGCACGTCTACCAGTTGGACGTCCCAAGTCTCGCTGTATTGACGAAGTCTCAAAGGACTTGCGTGAACTCAAAGTGGAAGATTAGAAAGAAGTGATGCAGGACGGAGAGAAATGGCGTCTTTTGGTTGCGGAGGCCAAGATCCACTTCGAGTCCCTGAGCCAGCGTAGTAAGTAAGTGGCAACTTCACTCACACACACCACATGGGTGCAGTGACCACTTGCTGCAGTGACTGGGAAATCAGTCAATGAATTCCGGTTTTATCCTTTACGCAACCCAGCCATCTCCTTTATCTCCAAATTCCATATCATGGTTGTTCCATTCTTTATAGAACTTCGAGCCCACCACTCGTATTTTACACAAGTTTTTTTTTTCTTGTACAATATTGTCCGGTTGTGAGAGTTTGTGTAGCCGTTTTCTCTCCATAATGTTTACTACATCATACGAGACATAAACTTAAGACATCTTCGTCTATCTATAGCTGTTTCTTATTCTTTATTCCTCGCAAAATCGTCCTTTCATAGTGACTACCACATCGATGACATATTCTTAGATTTATTATTACATCATTACTGGAATAAATATATAACAACAAAAAGCTAAACGGTTTTACAGATATAGCAAAACTGGTTACTATTTTGTAAACATGCATTACAGTCATGGTGATCAAAATATTTCACGAGAATAAAGCCGTAAAGGCTTTTGTAATTTCTGCATACAATAAATGTATCAGTAAGGGATGACTGCGGTTTTATTCTTCGTTCAAATTGTTGAGTATGGTCAGACGAATAAAGCCATATTTTTAAATATCTCCTTAAATAAGGTATTTCAGGGTCTGAAAAAAATTACACTTATGTATTCGGCATCGGAGATGACGTTTCTGCAATAACACTAAAAAAGCCGTAATAGCACTTTACGGGTTTATTCTGCGGGGGGTGCGATATTATGATTTATACAGAGACTACTCGGCGCTGCAGTGCCTGGGACATTGTTTTTTAGATGGAGTAATCTTGCTCAGCACCTATGGCATCCTGACAGCTTAGTCGGCCTAGCCCACAGGAAACACAACGACTCGCTAACTGAAAAGGAAAATATCGTGAGGAATTGTTTTTTCTTCCAGAACGTCCCCGCTTTCCTGAGGAACTCTGAAAAGAAACAATTTCCCCCAAAATGCAGCCTCGCACCGGTTTGCGCGCGCGCTTCAATTAGTACTTTCGAACGCATACCGATAGCGGAGCGGGGGCATCTTCCCTACACCTTTTACGGCAATTGAAGAACGCAGAAGAGAATCGTTCATAAGACTGTTTCTGAAGATAAATATTCTGAAGATCTTTGATCAACCCATGGCGAGAGTTCAAGCTCTAACCAAATAGCCACTAAGCAAGTTAACTAAACTAAGGCCTTTGCATCTACGTAATGAGATGATTTACTCAGCGTCTAGTGGCATCTTCACTCGCACTAGATATGCGAAGAGTATACTCGGCGCTGCAGTGCCTGGGACATTGTTTTTAGATGGAGTAGGCTTGCCCAGCACCTATACCATCCTGACACATTCCAGATATCTATCATTTAAAAAATAAATACTAAATAAATAAATAAGTCTGACCGTTATGTGTGTGTGTGAGTGTGTGTGTCTGTCTTTCTGTGACACTGTAGCTCTTAAACGGGTGAACCGATTTGGACGCGTTTCTTTTTATCCATAAGCAGGTTTGGTTTTGTAGCGAGTGTTCTTAGATAATTATGTTTTATCAAAATAGTTCTGCCGTTTATGAGATATAATGCTAATCCTGTTCGAGTCTTTTTTTGTTAAAAATACATGCTAACGTAAAAATCTGCGTGCACTTAAAACACCTTAAAAACCACCCACCCTAAAAACCACCCACCCTTCACGCCCACCAAATACATCTCCGGACTCCACCGACGCGTGCGTCAGGCACCGAGGCGCGGACAATAAATCAATAGCGGTGGGAGCGGTCCCTTTGCCCGCGTTCATTGATGCTGTAACGTGAAAGAAAGCGTTGTCGCGGCGGCGCGAGCGCTTTTTGCGCGTCGCTCGACGGCGCGAAAGTGCCAGCGACACAAGTGCGCGATTTTGGCTGCTTTTTGCTGAAAAATTACGACGGACCGTTTCCGAACAGCGGAAATTATACCTATCAAGGACTTTTCACAACTACACGGGAATAAAATAGAGAAAACGGTAAATTTTATCACAGAAATTATTACCTCATTTTTGTGGCTGTTTTTAAGTGAGGGTTTTCAGAGAAAATTATGATCTGTTTACGTGTTTATTACTCTACTACATAACTTTACACAGTAAGAACATCAACATGGCTAAAAACCATAACTAAAAAGTTCCACCAAAATTAGGTATTATCTGATGAAATTTGGTTAAAATTAAATTAACCTTAATTATGAAAATTAATAAATTTAGTAATATTAACTTAATTATGAAAGTTAATTAAATTAACTTAATTGTGAAATTAAATTAATTATGAAATTAGGTATTATTACCAAAATTATCTGATAAATTGACCCAAAAACATCCATTCTCTATCACTGAGAACTAAAAGCTGCTTTTTTAACTAATAGTGAACTACATTACTGACTGATCACTCTACATACTCGGACCTAAAAATGTTTTGAATAAAAAATAAAAAATAAAATTGTTTAGCCCAGATTAGGCCATAATAGGCGAGATTTACATTTTGCATTACATTTGCAACAGAAAAAGCAAACACACCTGGCCGAGTGGGGCATTAATATTAGGTTAATAATTTATATAATTTAATTTGAATACTTATACTTGGTACTTAATTGGTGTACCAAGCTTTACTAGCATGCATACCTGTCCAGTGCCTAATACCAGCCACCGCATTTAGTATTCAGTCTTTTACTTCAACGAAAAGTTGCAGTTATTCGATGCAGTTTCGTGAATCACTAAATTAAGTGTTATCTTTATTTGCACACAGGAGTTTAAGCTCGTAAACTTTTTCGGCAAATAAAGTTTGAGCATGACATAATTTGAAACACTTGCGGTTAAGGAGTAGACACTTTTGATACATTCCGTACCTTAAACCATCTATAGACGTAATTTAAAAAAAAAAACTATAGATCGCGAATGAGTGTCCTGAAATATAGTGACTGAAACATAGCTGTTAACAGACAAAAATCTATTAATACTTTGAATTCACCTACCAATTATTATCACTTACTAAGTCCTACACTAAGGCAAACCTTAATTTTTATATGAACGTAGTTTAATTTAGTATAGTAAGATAATATTTGCGTAGTTTTGCTGTAAAGGTTAGAAAGCTACCTCTTAACAAAACATAAAGTCGAAAACGATCTCAAATGATATGAAAGAAGTTTATAGCCGAATTAAACAAGCGCGATTATTTTGATAATAGTGTGTTAAGACGTTGTTAAAATGTCATTTTAAATAATACAAGCTGGGATTCCTCGTAAAAAGTTATGTAAAAAAATGAAACGAAAATAGGTATTTTTGTACATTTTTTTTTTCAAAGTAATTTACCAAACACTTTTTGACACGAACCACACTATAAACTAAGTCAGTATAATAAAAATACTATAGTAAGTAGACAATTTAAAATGGATGCCTCCGCCTCCCGTTGATGTCTTTTGTATGGCACAAGCATATATGTATCAAACGTTTCATTCTTGCATTTTATTGCAACGCCTTGCTTGGCGTTTAGCAAGCAATACATTCTGCCCCAATCGTATTTTATTCGTGTTTGTACGACATACGTCAGAGTGTACACTTTTGTTGTAAAGTCGCCCGTAACGCAACCGAGTAGAGTGCTAGCGTGTAAGGGTCAACGTGCTGTCTTGTGAACTTTGTAGCGACTACGAAAAGCGGAAGCGTCTAAAGCGACTTTTTGCATGAAATTCTCCCATAACGTTTACGATCGGACAAATCCTTAGTACTTATTACTCATTAAATGGGGTCAACTGTGTATCGCAAGATTTTCCCTAATTACATATACCCTGAAACTTAACGAGCTCGTATCTCGAGGACGTACCTACTGATTAGTGGAAACCATATACGCAGCCAGGTAGGTCGCCGCTTGTCCGTTCATTATTTACAATCCTTGCTTTTGCTCTCACGCGATGCGCTAATAATTCCCAGCGTAGACACATAAAGTGCAATAATTATAAACACAGTCATCTCTCTAGGCCTCATTGTTGCCCAACGTCCTTTAAGGAGGACTCCAATTAATTCCGTACGTGTCCGAACGATGTTCGTGGCGCGCACGCGATCGGCCGCTAGAGGTGGAGTTCCGAGAGGCGCGAATGTTGCAGCCTGTTGCGATTTTGCGACAGTCCTGGGCCCTTAGTCTGTAACACAATGGCGTATCAATGGCGTCCTAGGTAGAAGGACAAAACCGGGATTTTTTCGTTGTACTCCTACAACCAGCGAACTAATACTCTAGGATTAGACTCATAATATTCTTTGCTGTACTACAATAACATTAAAAGGACCGACACTGGACTGACAGCATCAATAAATCGTAATTGAAATCGTCAACCGGGAGCCCATTTTGGCACCATTGTGTTACAGGCTAAGGGCCCTGTTTGATGTTGAATCGAATCTCTTTCTTTGGAATAATTGCTCGCAGCGGACTTGACAGCCTGGAAAAACGTATGGTAACGAGAAAGGCCAAAGACCTTAAGGTCTAACGAAAGCACCGTGGCGGGAAAGCCCATTTTTTCACAGTATTTTTTAATATTTTGAAGCAAAACTGAACTATTTTTGTTAAGAGATTTATGTTTCACGGCAATCAAATAGTGTTCTTTTCATTATTGTTGACAAAAGAACAACAATAATTAAGCTGATTCTGTTTTGTTTGTGGTCGACAACAGTACTCGCCAAAAAACTAGTTTTAGGAATCTGCTGACTTACGAGTATTGTTGTTCTGTTGTTTTAGTTGGAGAGCTGGTGACCAATCGAGATATTTTTTCGTACAAGGCTGGGAGTTAGTGGGCTGATAGAGTAGACTTCGCTGAGTCTGGGAAAAATATTTTTTTGGTCCGGTCGCGGTTAAAAGTTAGATTTTTTCGACTTTGAAAGTTTAAATGTATGGGTTGAGTCATTTCTTTTTTGTCTACAAGGCTGGGAGATTTTAGGCTGCCTTTTTAGTCTCCGCTAATCACGAAATCACTATTTATTACTAGCCAAACGCGGTAGAAATATTGTTTTGTATAACCTAGAAAGTGTGAATTTTTGGGTTATAAAAATCAAACTTTCAACGACGCTCGGCCTAAAAAACAAATATTTTCTTGTTCAACGGAGTCTCAACAACTAACCTAGAAGTTTCTAGCTTTGTACGACAAAAAAAATATACTGAACCCATACATTTAAACTTTCAAAGTCGAAAAAATCTAACTTTCAACCGCGACCGAGCCAAAAAAATATTTTTCCCAGACTCAGCGAAGTCTACTCTATCAGCCTACCAACTCCCTACTAGCCTTGTACGAAAAAATATCTCGATTGGTCACCAGCTCTCTAACTATTTACAACAATGAAAAGAATACAATTTTATTGCTGTGAGACAAAAATCGCTGAACAAATATATTATAATATCTCAATTTAGCTACAAATTTGAAAAATCCGTGAAAATTTTGCATTTTCCGACGCGCTATACTTTCATTGACTACCGGATGTACGGATAAAGTGATCAAAAAAAAGTACGTCCGCATGACGAGTGACAGAACTCTATGGTGACTATCTGCTAAATTCAAGTTCAAGGTCACGATCCTTAGCATTAAGGGAGCAATTCGGAACCCAAAGTTTTTTGTTAGAAAGTCCGTTATTAGCTTAATCTTATCTTTAGACAATATTGAGAAACCAATTTCAATATTTTTTATTTTGGTTCAGTAGTTTGGATTTTACAACGTTTCAAAGATACGGTTTTATGACGTCACGCGACGGTCTGCATACTTTTGGCGGTCGTAGGAACAAAACATTTTAGCGCATAAAAACAAAAGTACTGGACCAAAATAAAAAATATTGAAATCAGTTTCTCAATATTGTCTAAAGAAAAGATTAAGCCAATAACGGACTTTCGAACAAAAAACTTTGGGTTCCGAATTACTCTCAAAACGCCAAATCGCCGTTGACTAAACCTCTCCCAGTTAGAACTATAGCCCCAGTTAGGCTATCAGTCTCAATCTAAGCCTAGAACGGGGCACTTAAGCGCACCCCATTAATTACGTGATGTTTAATAAGCAGACTGGATGTTGCGCCTTTGTTCTTGCAATTTGATGGGCTAGAGTTTTGTTTTGAGATACATACTTTCTGTATAATCGTAGTGAATGATTTAAAGACGTGTAAATTGTGAACTCACTAAGGCATCAGATGTTAAATTTTTTACATAATAGTAAAATTATAATTCTAAGCAAAATAAAAGTATATGAATTTTAATTATTCGAAATAAATGAATTATTATTATTATTTTAAAAGCCTTTGCATCTACGTAATGAGATGGTTTATAGAGCATCCATTGGCCACACCCACACTATGGGTAAAGAGACCACTCGGCGCTGCAGTGCCTGGGACATTGTTTTCGATGGAGTAAGCTTGCCCAGCACCTATACTAACCTGACAGCTTAGTCGAACTAGCCCACCGACATACCTAATAAGCTTAGTCGGCAAATAAGCAAATCGTTGACATAACCTAGTTTAAGAGATAATGCATCATCCCTTGTAATTAAAATTCAACTTAATTTTATTGCCATACATTACATGTAGTGTGACAATGGTGTTCTTATGTGTAAGTATGTATCAATGTAGTTTTACTAATTTTGAAGTATAAGGTATGGAAGACGTTAAAATAGCCTATAATGCATATTCTTCCAAAAATTCCGTGACTTTATAGTAGTTTTTAGATATCAACAATTTAAATAACTAGCGCTTGAACTGCCCCCGTATTTTCTAAAACATCCACCATAAAAATAACCGTTTTCAAATAAAAAAAAAAGAATGTACATTTCAATTATTTTCAAGTGATCAAAACACTTAAAAATAATTTGCACTTGAAATTGCTCAACAGTTGAGTGATTTTTTTATAGAATAGAGACGCTGATGAAGATTGTCGCCGTCTCGCAGGGTTTTGGTAACTTGTTCAGGTGATACCTACCCAAAACTAGAAGAAAAAACATATTATCTTCTTTTTGGATGCGTTTTTTGCTAAAAACTAATCATTAAATAAATTATGATCCCTAGGCTTAACAATTTTTAGGTCATAGGTCCAAGATTCCAGATCTTAGCATCTACGAATAAAACCCGTTCTACGCTGTAATCTAAACATTAGGTCCTAAAAATAGTTAAGCCTAGGGATTATCATTTTGATGATTTGTTTTTCGCAAAAAACGCATCCAAAAAAGATATACCGTATGTTTTTTTTTTCTATTGGCGGCGCTAGTTGTGCCTCGGTATTCACCATAAATATGTTTGGTAACATCCCAATACCTGTGAGAAGTCAGATTATTTCAACAACGATTCAACTAGCTTACAAGAGTCGCTTTGAAAGAATTTCGTTGTCAAGTTGTCGGCTAAATAAATCACAATCCAGAGCGGGCACCGCAAACATTATTTTAAGACTTTCTCTCAGTCTCAAAAGGTCGAATATTTTGTTTTATTTCGCTCGTGTTCTGTACTCGGTCAAGCAAGGACTCTTATATTGTACTTTTGTGGAGGTTTTTACACCTTACAACTTTTTAACTTATACTTACTATTTTATAGGTATGATGATTGTACTTGTGACAGATGGCCTTTTTGGAAGGTACTTGTTTTATATCTATCCTAGATTTTCATAACAGTTTATGCTCCATTAAAAAAAAAAGTTACCTGGTTTCCTTAAACAGGAGACAAACTCACAACACAATAACTTTTCCTAAATCTAATATAGATTTTTAAAAAAGTGTAGCGCTCCAATTAAAAGTTAACTATAGAGTATGGGACAAATGAGTGAGGATGGTGCTGAAATTTTGCTCACACTTTTGGCTCAGGTCCATTTCTTTTCACTTAAATTGTATTCTATGTTATATTATGATCAATACATTGTTGCCGTTACTAATTACATAGGTAAAACAAAAAAAATAGATTCTGCCCTTGAAGCAAATACTGGAAGTACGAAAACCTTAAAAATCGTACAGTATAATATCCACTTTGAGCAGAATCAGATTTTTAGGTTATGTAAACGGAACATAACAAGATGTGCATACAACGTACGATGCAGCCAAAACGAGGGTTTTGCAAAATGTGAACTACAAAAGGTACTACCAAGTGGTGTTGTGTAAAACGCATTTAAAAATTGATGTCACACCATACAACTACTCTAGACTAGCTACATTCAAGATAAGTACAATATAAGTGCTTATATGTTATTTCTTCTAAGGCTCAACACTCCAATGTGAATTTATCTAGAAAGGAGGCTAGCTGCCGGTTTCTGAATTGAGAAATTGGATAAGCAAATGGGTAAGTATCGTCCTGTCTCTGCAGATTCCTCACAAAAGAGCGTGACAGAACGATAGTAAATATATTGCTTAACAAAATTCTCAGTTCAGAAACCGGGCCTAGCTGTCCTGCGTGACAGGTATCCTTAGTGCAGGTACCACCCCCCATAATAATCAATGTATCCGATACTGTGTATGTACATTCTTCCTGTTTTATTGTGAAATAAACGAATTTATTATTATTATTCTTAGGGCTTATTGTTAGTAAATAGGCTGCAATTCTTCGTCAAAAGAATGTATTATAATCCGTGCGGGATCAGAATGGGATAATACCTTTTGGAACTGAGAAGCTCACGGTCCTGTAAAGTCAGCATTTCGGCAAACTCTAGTTGTCTATGGCAAACTCGCGTCGAAACTTGCTTGTGTTTTCTGTGCGCGTGGGTGTCTGCTCGAGTTTTATCACGTTTTATTTAATTAATGCTATAACATTGAATCCTTTTAGATTACAAACATTATTTTTTTTTGTGTATTTCCAATTTCATAACCCTATGATAGAACGTAGAACTAGCATATTTTTTACTGACGCTACTCGAGAACTGTAATTTTCGATTCAGTTCCAAAAGGTATTATCCCATTCTGATTCCGCACGGATTATAACAAGTTATACTCAGAAGACTCAATTGAAAATTGCCAAAGGGCGGGCTTTGGTATTTTTGAAGTGATATCATAATAACGAGCATGTTCCTCCGAGGAACTCATCCGAATAAATCATGGAACATGATTGGAGTTGACAAAAGTTTGGACTTAACCCACAATTTTGCTAACTCAGTATAAAAACAATTTAATGCCTTATCCACAATTTAGGGTGGCATCAAGGCTCGGTATAAGGCTAACTAGCGCCACCAATGTTGAAAAAATCATATGTCCCTTCAGAAGAAGTTTCTGACAAAATCCTAAGATGAGGTCATGCGCCATGCTTTTCTAGATTTTTAAGTGTAGGTAACCAACTCAATTTCTAGTCTTAAGCTAAAAAATTTTCGATAACCGCCAAAAACGGCCGCTTTTGGCGGTTATCGAAATTTTTTTAAGCTTAAAAGTAAATTTTGAAGAGGGTATCCATACATTATACCGAGCCTTAATAGTCGTCGACTCAAGATCGAACTCAAGTAGGTGATCTCAGAAAAATCAAATGCTAATGTCTATATGAATCTCAAAATAGTGTCTATTAATATGCAGGATTTTTCAGTGCTTGTTTTTGCGGTGGTCTACTATACAGGGTGTTAAAAGACCGTCAAGAGACCCGAAAGCCACGCATACTAGACAACAAAACAAAGTTCTTTTTCAATACATTATTGCTGGGAAATGATTTTGGTTTTTTATGTTATTATTTTGAAAAATATTTTATCACGCATGGACGTGTAACGCACAGTAGTCACATTTTGCAAGTGTAGGTATAAGTTTATGTTACTTAAGCTTGAAGTTCCGATGTTTAGAACACATTGTGGGTTGCAATTTTAACATTGTTTTTTGTAAGAAATATTCATAATTTTGGCATGGCTTCTTGAGAAGATAATTATGTAAAAAACTAGATACTAAATACATTTCTGCAAAAAAAAGTTTTGAAAAGTCCGACTTGGAACCTCATTATCTCGGAAACCGTTGATTTCCCAGGCATAGTTCTTCGGGCAAAAATGTTCCTTATGATGAGGACAATACGTGGTTTCCCGCTTTGATGGCGGTCTTTTAACACCCTGTATAGTACAGTATCATACACATCAAAAGTTAGCAAAATTAGGACCCCAAAAATATTAAAGGCACGCCTCATTCGATTGGTTGAAGCAATTAATTTTAATCAGAGCATGTTCCTGTCGATGCTTATTTTAAATATAAAAAGGATTTTGCACTCAAAATATTGAAGATGAATGGTTATGACTAATTTGGGTCACGGGAAAGTGGATCTTATAGTATGTGCCGGAGGTTGAAAATTAATTTATTTTTTGGCCAGCAATTTTTTGGCGCATCTTTCCAATTCACCGGTGGGTGACACTATAATATGTAGGGTTATTAACCTCAGCAAAGAAATCGAATAACAAAAATATAACCATTGTGTATCGAATACACAGATTTCAATCGTTTTGCTTTCAAACTTGTAAAATTGAGCGTAATTAAAATACTTTTGTTCCGTTGTGATATTATTATTGTAGTGTTTTAGACTGTTTCATCTTTAGGTAGTCCTTAGGATGGATAAGTAGAACGTCGGGATAATAAAGTTAATTCATTTACCTACTAAACTAACCCTATTCGACCAGTTACGAACTAAAATTATTTAATAGCTCATAACGCTGAAAAGCAACTAATTAAGGGCAGCTTAATGGTGTGGTCTATCCTTTTCAAGGTGTGATGGGTGAACCAAATTAGATTGCAAATGTCTGGTATTGTCAAGATAAAAATATGATCGCAATTATTGAAAAAAGGGTAACCCCGTAATACGGATTTGGGTGATATTATTTGGATATTATTAACGATCTATTAAGTCTAGCACCGAACAAGAGTGAAAAAAAATGCACGTTATATCTTGTTATAATGCACGTTATATCAAATATCTATTATTTTCACACTTTCGATGGTAAGCAGTATAAATATACGAAATTAAGGTCAACTTATAAATATGATAACTTGGACGAAAATCTTATAAAATCATCATACCAATACGGTAATAAAATAATCAATCAACTACGTTTTAAATTATTGATAATCGTGAAGGATAGCGGTAGCAATGACAAATTATCGCAATTAAAACACGTTTAACAAGAATCAATTATTTTCCTTAAAGAAAAAAGTATTAAACGCCATGGTCCTGTATTGGACGGATAGATAGATAAGAAATATCGTGTCGTGTGTTATTATTGCTTATTTTGCACATATAATTGGTAAACATTAATTTTAAAATATAAAAAAAGCTTCACTTTAATCGTTCGTACAACACTTTTGGCTGGTTGCAAAAGTGCCGCCGAAATATCTTGAGGTGTGGGTAAAGAAAACAATTTGCCTAAAATTTACATAAACAGCGAGGATGCGTTGATTTAATTAAATTCTGACATTTAAGGAAACCTCGACACTCCAAAATATTTACTATGTCAAGTGGTTAAAAATATACCGTAATATAAAAGGTAGAATAGTTGGCTTGGTTGACTAAGTAGATAATTATTGACCTTGTCTTTTCTGTACATTAGTCTGACAAAAAAAGAGTTTTAAAGTAACAAAATTTTGTAATTTCACGACATTTCTTTAAAAAATTGATTATTATTCAAATTGTGCTATAATTTATGAGTAATGTCCTAAGATTATAGATGATTTATGCAGCATCCATGGCACATTCAGTCACACTCCACTCGTTCTAGGCCACCTATCCGGGTGCATAGGACAGTGTGCAAAAAAAAGCCGCACAGTTGCTTGCCCTCAAATACTTAATAATCTTCTTTATTTAGACAAATAATAAGTACGTATTATTTGTCGAAAAAAAAGATTGTTTTCTTTAAGATTTCTTTAAGGCAGAATGGTAGGCAAAGCTCTAGCGCCGCCAATGAAAAAAAAAAACATATCTTCTTTTTGGATGCGTTTTTTGCTAAAAACGCCAAAAGTGGTCACTTAGGTATGGCTATAACTGATTGCATTCGTAGGTTCCAGGATCTGGAATCTAAACCTTAGGTCCTAAAAATAGTTAAGCCTCGCATTATGATTTATTTTTATTTTTTTTTATTTGGCGGCGCTAGTCGTGCGTCCTACTGGGCTCTAAGAGCTATTTTCCCGCCGCACTAGACACACACATGAAGTGATCTCTAGGAGGCTGCATAATGTCTAGATGGCATATTTACCTTTCTTTCATCCAGAAGAGAGTGCGCATTTGATTATGAGCCGATTTGTTTAAAACGTATTGTATCAACACAAGTAAACATTTCAACCTGAATTCGAGCCAGTGTCTCATTAATCAATGATCAAGGCTGTCGATAATTGGTAATGCCACATTTTGAAACCTTGCCCGACAAAGAGCATTGATGTGCTCGCACGATCTCGATGCATCTCCGATGACGGCGGTGCTGATCCGCGGTGTCAAAATATCAAGGTTGTGCAGGCAGGCTGTATTGCTTAGAACTTCCGGCATATTTTTAGGGTTCCGTATCCGAAGGGTACCAAACTGGAAGATTCAAGATTCAAGATTCAAGATATTTATTTGCTTTGAACGTGGTAGGTACATTTCAGATGTTAAAATAGTTGATATTTAAAAGCTCAGCACATTCAACCTATTTAAGGCATGCAAATCTTATGAGTACATAATGCAAAACAATATAATTAATAATAATGTCAGTAATTTTTAAAGATGTCAATAAATTTTAAGTCAACAGGAATATTAGGTTCAACGGAATGGAACCTATTACTCGGCCTACACTGTCTGTCTGTCCTAACTTTAAAGGTGAAATTTTCACAGATTATGTCATTGTGTTATTTTAGGGGATAATTCACAGAAATGCAATGTATCCTCAAAATTAATTGGATTACCTTCACCCTACAAAAATATTTCAAGGTGCATAATTTCAGCTGAACTTATTGCTGTCTCAGTGAAATTATATTGAATTTGAGTGTAACATGTTTTGAATTAAACTCCCCTCCCCACACTACAATGTTACAACATTCAATATTTTAAGTAAGGGAAAGTGAAACGTACGAGACACCGTTTTGTCTTCGTTTATAAAAATGTAAATATTAAAAAGCGTCATCATTTTGCTTTCCGAAATAATTTAAACTATTTATTATCATTTCCATGGTTGGCATTCCGGCTGCAATTGCTTCGTCTTGATCACAGTTTATATTTATCATCGATAACCATTTCACTTTCTTGTCGCAGTAAAAAGTTTGAAAGAGGTGAAAAATGTGTGGAGAATCAGAGAAAAAAATAATAAATGCATGTCACTTGACGTTTACATGTTTTTTTCCCTCCGGTCCGTAGCGACGTAATGTCCAAAAGCCTTGATGTCATTGTGCCTAAATTAAAATTTTCCTTTGTCCCAGTTTGTCTACATCTCAATTTGCCTTAGTCCCAAAATGCCTGAAATCCATTTCTTCGCCAGTAAATTTTCATGCATAACCAATTTTACTAATTTTACAAAATAAAATACAAAATAGGTCAAAGCAAACAGAATTACTTACCAGTTATTTGATAATATTGTCGCACAATCGCTGACGTGACAATTCATAAGCTCATTCGCGCACAAATACCTACATAGTTCTTTAATAATAATTTTTAATTATGTAGCTGCCGATAAGTTAAAGGCTGGGATCACATAGGCGCTATTTATCGGTCGGTAATATCGCATGCGTTATTGCGATATCCGTTATCAGTACATTTTGTATTAGGAACATTGCGGCGTTATTATCGCAGCAGTGTGGCCATCCTAATACAAAATGTACCGAAAACAAATATCGCAATAACGTATTGACCGATAAAAACGCGCCGGTGTGGGGGAGCCTTTAAGCGAAGGACCGGGTTAAAAAAATAATTCTCCCAGTTACAAATTACCAAGGCAGCCACATAAGTTATCGGCGTATTGCGCAGGGCTGTCACCGAGCGGACGGCATAAAGATCGCATCGTGCGTTGAATGTTACATCTATAACGGATTGGCACAACCCTTTTTACCTCGTCTCGTTTAATTTGTCTGCTATTTGCCGCCGCCACCGCCCGGCCTCTGTTATACGCCGCAGCCGCAGGGTACGTTGTAGTCAATGGACTTTTGGATTAAAGATCTACAGGGTTTATGACCGAGAAGTCGAATCAGTTCTTCACTTAGGGGACGTTGGCTTACTAAGAAAATCAGTGGGAGATACTGAAGTAATTGTCTTGGTCAAACTTATTTGTTTGGTGGATGATGAAATTAATGAAAAGGTGATCGAAGAGAATTGAATTTTATTTTTATTTGAAGACAAATATGGACGTATTTTAATTATCTTCGTGAATTTGTATTCACCTCAAAGAGTTGAATTAGCATATTCAGCATAGCCACAGAATATTTATGGTGGTAGGTAATCGTATGAGGTAGTGGAACCTCGTAAGGAAATCGTAAGGTAGTGGCACATATTTCGTGTGGGCTAGTCCTGCTAAGCTGTCAGAATGGTGTAAGTGCTGGGCAAGCCTACGGCATCTAAAACAATGTCCCAGGCACTAGAGCGCCGAGTGGTCTCTTCACCCATCTAGTGTGAGTGAAGGTGCCACTGGACGCTAAATAAATCATCTCACTACGTAGATGCCCTTTGAATAAACCCTTTGGTTAGGGTTGGGCAATATTCGAAATTTTGTTGATTCCTAAAACAACCAGCTCAATGACTAGAACCGAAGCGCTCCCATCTAGGTGGATGGTGCCCTATCGACGATGTATTTAAACAAGTTTTTGCCGCGTCGCGGGCGCATGTGATCGGTGCGCCGGCGTCGGCGGCTATATCATTAATTAGGGAAATGTTCTGACGTGCGTCCGTCTGTGAACCTCGACGTAGTCTAGGCCGTGCCGACTAAATGGAAAAAAATGATGTGCACTGAGATTGTATAATTGGACTTACAGAAAATACTAGATAAATTGAAGGCAATTAAACAACATTATACATGTTTCACTTATTCTTCTCTCGTGTCGAAAGCATCATACTTCGAGCTCGGAAACGGGTCAACTTGATCGCGCTACCGCCTCCAGAGATCCAGCCTGCTGCCCTATATTTGACACAGGCCCGGTTTCTGAATTGAGAATTTTGCTAAGCAAATACTTAACTATCGTTCTGTCACGCTCTTTTGTGAGAAATCTGCAGAGACAGGACGATACTTACCCATTTGCTTAGCGAATTTCTCAATTTAGAAATTGGCAGACAGTCTCTTTAGATAACCTAAGAAAGGCAGGCAACAATTACCAAGCGACATTTGACCAATTAACAGGAATTTACAGGAGAGCCAATCAAAGATTCATAAAAAAAAACGTATATTCTCTCCTATTTACACCGTTGGAGTGATTATTACGTTATTTAAAAGCTGTTTAAGCACTTTAATATTTGTCATACCTAGATATTTAATAAACATTATATTTAAGGAGATAGTGTCGCTTGTTAATATTTAAATTAAAAATACAAATATTATTTCCTAGTCTTTATGAAAGTTGGTCAATTCTACTGAAAGCTGAGATACATAATAGACCCAATAACTACTCAATTTTAAAACGCTTGTAGATAGGCCGTGTGAACTGCTACCAAAAAACAATTTTCCAATAATGTACTCTAGTAATTACCAACCCCATACCAGAACAAACACGAATTAATTCCTAACCTACTGTCAAGGAGCAATACAAAACAGTTACAGTAGTCGTACCCACTGACCGGTAGGTAAATTGCACTTGGTTCTTTTCGGTTAGTGATAAACTGAGATATTTTTGTATACAGTGATTTTTGTTTCACGACGATAAAATAGTACTTAATCTTTTCATTTTTTTAAACAACAGAACTACGATAATAATTAAGCCAATTAGTTTTTCTGGTCGACAAACTCCCCAAAAAGCTAGAAGTTCGAGCAAATCTCCTAATCGGCTGAATTATTGTTGTTTTATTGTTTAGAATAATGAAAACAATACTATTTTACTGACGTACTGACGATTTGTTTTTGTCGACAAATCAGTGGTACCTACTGCCCAAAAAACTAGAAATTCGAGCAAATCTCATAATCAGCTGAATTATTGTTGTTTTGTTTGCTTAGAATAATGAAAACAATACAATTTTGCTGTCGTGAAACAAAAATCGTTTAACAAAAATTGCTCAGCTTAGCTACAAAATTGAGAAAACCTTGAAAACTTTGTATTTCACGCCATGCTACTTTCATCGACTCATAATCTGTTGTTTCGAATTGTTGCCCGCTTTTGGCGAAGTTGTGCAGATGTAGTTCTCTAAGGAAGTAGGTATTTACTGGGCAAGCAAGACTGTTATAGCTTCTCAAAGCTTCTTACAGACAACAAGTCCACAGCCTAAATTTTTACTCAAACATCTCGTGTCAACTTTGCCGGAATAGTTAATTTTCGTCTCCAGTTATGTATGCTCCGAGCAAACACTGGATGTGTTTTTTGCCGGTACATAAATGGACCACACACGTCGGAGGTTGATTATGGACACTTGATGGATGTAAGGGTGTGCTTAGACCGGTGTCGTGTGGTTTCTGAATCTATTTGCGCTCCTGCGTAGAATAAATTCAACTAGGTACTTTTACGTCCATTACGAAGCCTAGAATAGACTCGGAAGCGAGAGACCCAGGTTCAATGTTACGTATTTTGTGAATTTGTAGTAGCAATACCACTCGCTAACGGTGAAGGAAAAACAACTTGAGGAAACCTGAGCGTATGAGGCATTACACCCTTATCGCGAAAATCGCCAATCCGCATTGAGCACGCGTGGTTACTAAGCTCGAACTCTCTCTCTGAGAGAAGGCCCTTGCCCAGCTCGTGGGACATGCACAATTGTGCAGGGTACATCTTACTTACTTACAAAGCTTCAAGTTCTTCGGACATTTAATACAGTACGACCAGTCTTCCCTAATTCCTAAACAAAAATAAAAACCGACCAAGTGCGAGTCGGAATCGCGCACCGAGGGTTCCGTACTTTTTAAGATTTTATTTTTTATTGTTTTTAAATTTTATTATTCACCAAAAAGGAAGTAATTCAGCAGACTGGTGACGATTTTGTATATTATTATAAAAACGGTTTCACTTGTGCAGTCCTCATAAAAGTGCAAGGATTGGTGATATATAATTTATTATTATTTTACTAACTTTGATAAACCCTTGCACGACTTGGTCTGCAGTAAGCCTTACAGTGCGCGTTGATGAAATCTCTTAGTTTTTGCTGTAATATTGAGAAAGAGTTGTCATTAGAGTTATGTTACTCGCCTGCACGCGTGCTTCCATAAATCAGTCGCCTGCTGCGTTATATGATATAAATTATTTCTTTACTTGGGAAATACCTGTCGATATTAAATAACCTTCTTTAGGTTAATACAAAATAGAAGGGCAATCTGTTAGGAATGCCTTTTTTTTTCTTTTATGTGTCAGTACGTAAATATAACGTAAAAAAGAAGCTAGGGAGGCATTAATATTCGTCAGCTCAAGCTTGAGCTCAAGTAGGTGACAAAACAAAATCATATCTCAGAAAACAAAATCACCGAACAAAAGCTCGAGCTTGAATAGCGGTCAGCATATTAATAGACACTAGCTTGAGCTTGACATTGATGCCAAGATCTCAAGTCGGTGATTATGTTTTCTGAGATCACCTGCTTGAGCTCGAGCTTGAGCTGGCGACTATTAATGCCACCCAAAGAATTTAAAACCAAAATTACACGAAGTATAATCTTTTGTAATACCATACCAGAACCAACTCTTTCTCACAAAGTAAGAGCGCCGAAAATTTGCCAAAATTTATGCCCCCGTATCCGCCATGTTTTATTTCGGTTGCGCTTGCGCGCTGCGCGTCGCGTTCCGAAAACGTGCGCTTTCAAATAAGACCACCACCGGAAATAACGTACGGGCACCGGCATTATTTATTACTAAGTTATGTGAGCGTAAGGTTACTTACAGTACGTTCGATGGAAAAGATTGCGTAATAATAATGAACCTATGAATATCAAAGTTGAATGAGGAGATAAGCAAAGGACTAAAGGACTAGGAATAAATAGATTGCGTGTACCTCTGTTTATATTGATTTTTGGTGTGAAAAATATTTTCTTAATGTAAACTCTAATTTTTAAATCGAGTCCACGGAATGACAGTTGATACAAAGGCTTTATCTGTCAGTGGCATACTAGCAACTGTCATTCCGTGGACTCGTGAATTTATTTACTTATTTGATTCACTCAAAATACTTGTAACAATAAAGTTCGTACACACGACAGCATGTAGACGCTTACTCGCTAGCACTCTACTCGGTTACGTTACGGGTGACTTTACAACAAAAGTGTACGCTCTGACGTGCTGTCGTGTGTACAATAAAATAAAGCGAATAAACTCTCGCAACAATGTAATACCAAGGATTATTTTAGTTAGAAAGTGTAAAATGTTGAATCATCAACAAAGCAACGGAAGAAGATAAGATTTCAAACCTAAAAGCCTGCCAACATTATTTATCCTATAAAAGTACTGTTAGCAGCGGTGGAATTTCTTTTTACTAATACGTGTTTGTACGAAAAGGTGAGACCTATTAGGAGACACGTTTGGGACCCCGAATACGTGTGGAACTTCTTCGGTGAAAATATATAAGGGTGTGTTTATAGTGCCATTAGATCTACAAAAGAGTGCTGCCAACCAATAGTCAATAGGTAACTATGGCCCGGTTTCTGATTGAGATTTTTACTAAGTAAATACTTAAGTATCGTTCTGTCACTCTCTTTTGTGAGAAATCTGCAGAGACAGAAAGATACTTACGTATTTGCTTAGTGAATTTCTGAATTCAGAAATCGGCAGTATGTTTTTTTATCTTAAATCATGAACCGAATGAATTCTCATGTCATTTGCTGAAAATGTGGCAAACTTTGGGACTGTAAACAAATTGGTGTCGATATTGTTTGTCTTATTGCACGAGCGAGCGAAGCGAGCGAAGTTCTCCAAGTCTACTGGAACAATCCAGCGTTTGTATGTTTATATGTATGTTTGTATGTATGGTTGTATGTATATATTAATGTTCGTTCGACGATAACTTGAGTTAATTTAGTCGGATCGTTATGAAATTTGGTAGGCAGGTAAATGTAGCAAGGAGAATTTCTAATTTCGAACATGAGCTAAATCGGTCGCAGGGTTGCTGAGATATGGGGTCGCGAGTTCATAGTTCGGGGCGAACCGCTAGTATTAATTGACAGTGGCGCCAACTAGTGAGCACTAAAAAGAAAGCCCTCATTGTGCTGGTGAGTGCAATATCCGCTAGTCGCTTCTCTCACCACCGTGCGCTCTCCCCATCCACGTGACCACGTCTTCACTGAACTCGGGAGCGTTACAAATCATCTTTGGACATGTTCGCGACATTGCACTGGGTTTGAGGTTACCCGCCGTCTGATGCATGTGTTCGCTTGACAGTTACCTAGGTTTGTCTGGGTCTTTGAACTTCACAGAGGACATTTTAATTTAGAATTAGTAAAGATTTAATAGAAGGTTACAAAATTCACTCGGGACAGGGGGTCTACCTGCTAAGACGAAGCCGATTACCATTAGCGAAAATTGAAGTTCGTTTTTTTTTTTTAAATTCTGCCACCCAGTTCATTTTACTGCCACCAAGTTGTTTTTTTCATAAATCGAACTTCGATTTTCGCCAATGGTAATCGGCTTCGTTTTAGCCGGTAGACCCCCAGGTCTTAAACGGCGCTGGTGCTCTAACTAATTCTAAGTAAACCAACCAGGTAAAAAAGTAGCCCTTTTATGTTTTTATTTGATCGGTTTTTCATAAAACGTTTCAAATAAGATTATAATATGCTATTCCCCTTGTCAAAATTAAGTTCAGTTTCTGCCGATTTCTGAACTGAGATATTCGCTAAGCAAGCACTTATATATCGTTCTGTCTCAGCAGATTTCTCACAAAAGTACGTGACAGAACAATACTTTAGTATTTACTTAGTAAAATTCTTAATTCAGAAACCCGGCCTTTATATCTTTTCTAAAGCACTAACCCGTGCTAGACCTGTCGCGAGCGAATTTTCCCACCTTTTTAAATGTTTTAATTTTTGTTTAGGTAAAATCCAGGAACACTTCAGGCATAAATACAAAGGTTTACAACGTGTCTACAATAAACCCCACGTGTAAATGAGACAGGGGCACCAGTCTGATAACTATTTGCGATTCTACATTAAAATGTAGTTTATAAAAAGTAAGATGTAGCCTGTACAATTGTACATGTCCCACTAGCTGCTGGGCAATGGCCTTCTCTTAGAGAGAGAGTGCGAGCTTAATCACCACGCGTGCTCAATGCGGATTGGCAATTTTCGCGTTTATAGCATCGTTTTTATTTTTAATTTGTGAAAAGCTTGCGGCTAAACACCTTTATTCTCACGAGAGACTGCTGTAAGTCTAGCTTACCAAAGCTCAGTAAGCTGAGTAAAATAAAAAAACTTGCCATCGGTAAGTTCAGACGACAGGCGCTTAACGCGCGTTTTGGAAACGTGCGTTCACAACTACAGGGTGCACTCTAAGTCGATAGCGGAAATTTAAGAAGGCTGTCTACTGATCACTACAAACAACTTATACGAGGTGGCGAAAAAAATGGAGCGAAAAAAAAATCAGCTGTTCCATACAAAAGGTCGACTCAGTACTGCGCCAAATGTATGAAACAGCTGATATTTTTTTCGCTCCATTTTTGTCGCCACCTAATACAAGTTGTTTGTAGTGATCAGTAGACAGCCTACTTAAAGTTCCGCTATCGACTTAGAGTGCACCCTGTAGTACATACATAAAATGCACGTTAGCACGTAAAAATTTAAGTAGATGTCGACGCGCGTTTCCAAAACGCGCCTTAAGGCTGGAAGATAGCAGCGTGGCAGGAAATTCAAAATTTTCAAAGTTTTTTTATTTCCCGCCACGTTGCTATCGTCCACCCTTAAGCGCTTGTCATCATGAGAACCGGGCCTAAATGTAACGTGCTCTAGAATAAATACATTAGTCCAACAGTGGATGAATGTGGATCGAGTGATGTTTGTAGTTTTGCTTCCATGCTACATTGTTGCATTACGGGTATTTCGTCACGATTTTGTCCTTTGACATGTTGTATCTACAAAATGATCACTTACTGTTTTGATAGGGATCTATTTGTAGTCGATATTTCATTTGGTACGGTAAATTTGGTTAATTTGAGAACGGCTCATTGTTTACCTCAATGCGTGACTCGCGTCAATGCGTGTTACCCCTTGGCCACAGTCACCTGCGGCGCGGTTTGCGGTGCGGTCTGCGGCGCGCAAAGCGGAGAGCGCCAAAAACAAATTGAGCAAATTGTATGAAGTATGCCACAGCTATCGGCGACGCGCATTGCGGTGCGACCTGCGGCGCGGTGGCTAGCCGCGCGGCGGCGGCGGCGGCGGTCTGCGTGGCGTGCGAGTGAAACAAATGCACTCGGCAGTATCGAGGCGGTCACAGCTCACAGCGGCGCGCGCAGCGGCAGTGGTGGACGCATTTAGCATCGCGCGACCAAAACAAATAATTTTGTTTTTATCGCGCATTGAGCTCATATAAAATAATGAATACTGAACAATTTATTAGTGAAATACTGAGTAGACCAGCAATATGGATGTCAAAACATCCACATCATAAATATAGGCATGTTATAAAAAAAATATGGGACGAAATAATTCATAATAAAGGCTGTGAAATTCGCCAAATTCTCTCCTTTTCTGGTTAACTGGGTGCCCTTCCTATTCTTGACTGAATGATATCTTGAGCTTAGAACGCACTAGTTTCAAGGCAATACCGTGTCACTTTTGATAGGGCCATTATTATAGTTCTCTATACTCTAAATACGTCCACCGCTGACGCCGCCGCGGTCGCAACCGGTCGAGCTGTGGCATACCACCGCAAACCGCGCCTCTCGCAGACCCTCTCGCCGCGCCGCGCTCCGCACCGCCAGAAACTGTGGCCAGGACCTTAGAATAGGCCTCCCCGGTTCTTTACTATTCTTGTACTCTTGTCCACTGTCTAACTGTGCTAAGTTACCAGACTCGACCCCCACCCCTGGTGACCGAAATGGGCCTGAGTCTGTAATGCAATGGTGCCAAAATGAGCTCCCATTTGACGGCTTCAATTACGATTTATTAATGCTGTCGGTCCTTCTAATGTGTTTGTAGTACAGCAAAGAATATTCTGATTCTTATTCTCGAGCATTACTTCGCTGGTTGTAGAAGAAAAACGAGGAAACCACGGTTTGGTCCTTCTACTGGGACGTCATCGACACGCCATTGCGTTACAGACTTATGCCCCTGATCGTAAAGCTGACGGTACCTCGGGCGGCCATTGTTGTCCGCGCATTGCACTTGTAAACGAGCTGTTAGTTCCTGCGTCTCGTACCGACAGCAGAGGAATTTAGTCTGTTTTGTTTCGTTCTTTGCTTCCTAGACTAACTGGCTCCACAAGTAAGCCTGCGAGTCTTCACAGCTTGCTTGCTTGCATGAGCTCGGGTTACGCAATACTGTGGCAGCGTTTATTTTCAAAAGGGGCTGTGAGTGAAGAGGTTAAGGAGTTATAACCTATATTACCTATGTATGTATACGTATGTATCTCACTCTTTGGTTTGACGTAGAGCGGGATAGCAAGAGCTATAAACCCATGGATGCGCTCTAACAGAGGCTGCCAATGATGATGATGATGACGATGACATACATTTTAAGGAAACTATAACGCGTTTCCTTGAATTTACAAATAGACAAGCATTTACCGGATCTAGGCATTTACCCTGAAATTGCTAATAAAATTAGTTTTTAAAATTAATGAGTCAAACACGTTTAAGAGTTATAATATGCTTCCGTAGCCACCAAGTTTTTCGTCATAAAGTTGGCAAATAAATGCGACACAAACACGACAATATTAGTTATACACGACAGCACTTCAGACTGTACACTTTTGTTGTAACTTCACCCGTAACGAAACCGAGTAGAGTGCTAGCGTGTAAGCGTCTACGTGCTGTCAAGTGTACGGTCGGCCGCCAATCGAACAAAACGGGGTATCCTACAGTGTGGCCGACTGTAAATACCTTCCTTACGATAGTAGAGTAAGAGTAAACCATTTAAAACAGCGTTGAAGCTTGGGGTGATAACATTGATGATGAGTGTCTCGAAAGCGTATAAACCGTGTCATTAAAGAAAACATTTAGGACGGAGTTAAAAACCTAGCGCTGTCTCGCTTTGACTATATTAATTAGAGCGAGAGGGCGAGTGTTTTGAAGTCCATCCTAAATGTTTTCTTTAATGACACGGGTTATAGCTTGTTTCGACAGTAAAAGCGTACATTGAATCATATAGTTTATGGGTAGAAAACAGTCGAAGCGGTGCTGTTATTCATTTAGTGCATTTCATTATGCTCCGCTCTTGTTAAATAGAATAGTTTATTTATTTGGTTTCAACCTGGTTATTCAAGGTCGAGGTAGCATTGACGTACAACATGTGTACAATCATCATTGTGTCTTACAAGGAAAATATTTTCGTGACGCATCGATAAATTGTTGCGCATCAAAGTTCTTTGAATAGGTACCTAGATTCTATTTTTATTTAGTGGATCTTAAAAAAAATCATTAGAAATTCTAATCCAATCCGGATATGTTACATTTTTTTTAATGTTTTTATTTAGCCTGTATTATGTCCCACTGCAGGGCAAATGCCCTCAGGCTATCAGCCCAGATTTTTCGGTCCTGAGCCACCTCCAACCACTCCGACAAATATTTGTCGAGATCGTCTCACCATCTTCTTAACGTTAGAATTACTTCACTTAAAATTTCCATTCGCCAAATCACGAGAGGCTCCAGCCTTAATTATTACGTAAAGCATAGAGGTAAAAGACTAAGTTTTTTATTCGTATATATGGGGCTCTAGAGACAAATAAGTTAATTCTATAGAAACACAGGCAAACACCTTTTCCTCCAACCTTACATACCTTGCACACAATAGAGTAGCAAACCAATAAACTGGCGGATATGATCCAGATAAGAAATTGGTCTATTCGCGCAATTCTCCGCGTCACAACGTGTGGTCTTGAAAAATTAATCGTCCGAAGGCAAGAAGCACACATACAAGGTGTTGTGGTTTCATAAAGTGACACCCGACTTAGGGGGTCTACCGGCTAAGACGAAACTGATTACCATTGGCGAAAATCGAAGTTCGATTTTTTAAAAATGTACTGCCCAGTCTTAGATGAAAACAAAAAAGGGAAGATACGGCACTCACCCATTACGCGTGGTCCTGCAAAACTGAGTCCATGGACTCACTTTCATTCAGTTGCCGCCAGTTGGACACTGTTCTTGTCTCGCTCGGGCTTGTTGGTTTAGAGTATCGCTTATTCACCGAGTTAAAGCTGTGTGAGTTTATGTGCATGAGTGCGTTCGAGCCCATTTTTTCACGGCTGCTAGTAAGAATGTGCCGTATCTTCCCTTTTTTGTTTTCATCTAAGTGCCCAGTTCATTTTACTGCCACCCAGTTATTTTTTCATAAATCGAACTTCGATTTTCGCCAATGGTAATCGGTTTCGTTTTAGCCGGTAGAACCCCTGGGGTGATTATTTACACGATACCGAAGGCAAAAAAATAAAAATAATTCAGTGAAAAATACCCTAAAATCATTCAATTGTGGCCTCCCTTGCTGTAACCTGCGGCCGCACTCGCAATATCGGGCGCTACATCGCGAACGTTGTCGCGGTTATTATAGAATCCCACCCAAAACATTTAAAATGTGAAAATTTTGGAGCCAAGTTCATTGCGTGGTTATTGAGTTCACCGACAAAAGAATTGAGATCTAAATGGGTGCCAAGTTCTTTAGGTAATCCCGAAATTGACTTGTTAAATTTCAACAGTCGAATTAATTACACAAACCAGAAAATTTAGAAAAAATAGAACCTCAAGAAATGACGCGGCTAGTTTTAACATGTATTTTTTTAAATGTAAAACCCTGTTGCCTGTAAAAACTAGCCGCGTCATATCTTGAGGTTCTATTTATTCAAAGTTTTCTGGTTTGTGTAATTAATTCGACTGTTGAAATTTAACAAGTCAATTTCAGGATTACCTAAAGAACTTGGCACCCATTTAGATCTCAATTCTTTTGTCGGTGAACTCAATAACCACGCAATGAACTTGGCTCCAAAATTTTCACATTTTAAATGTTTTGGGTGGGATATCATACCTTTTTGTAAAGAAATAAATACCAGTTGTTCGCCCCGAACTATAAACTCACGACCCCATAACTCAGCAACCCCTCGACAGATTTGGCTCATGTTTGATTTGGCTCATGCTCAAAAATTCTCTGTGTCTCATTTACCTGCCTACCAAATTTCATGACGATCCGACTAAATTTACTCAAGTTATCGTCGAACGAACATTCATACATACATACATACATACAAACATACAAACGCCGGATTGTTCCAGTAGACTCGGAGAACTTAGCTCGCTTCGCTCGCTCGTTCAATTATTAAAATTAATTGGGGCGGTATAACCTTCGCAGGCGTTCTTGTGCCTTAATTTGACTTGGATCTAGATTTATGAGATGCACAACGTCTAGTGATTTAACTCTAGATAGTGCAACGTAAGCCTACCCTCTGCTAAAGCTAGTTCTTAATATTATGTAGAGAAGAGCGGTGTCAAGACTTCTTGTGATTTGTGAATAGTAATAGCATATTATGCTTAGCAAATAGGGAATTGTTCCCGGTGAACAAATGCATTATTTAGTATCTTCAGTCTTGATACATTCTAGCTCATAGCTAGTGAATTATGATTGAATTCAATAGTAAAATTACGAAAATTCTTGTTACTATCGACGTCCCTTTATTTTTTTCTATTATTCCTATGGAGCCTCAAGATAACTAGTGGTTCGCCCCGAACTATGAACTCGCGACCCCATATCTCAGCAACCCTTCGACCGATTTGGTTCATGTTCGAACTTAAAAATTCTCTTGGCCTCATTTACCTGCCTACCAAATTTCATGACGACCCGACTAAATTTACTCAAGTTATCGTCGAACGAACATTCATACATACATACATACATACATACATACATACATACAAACGCCGGATTGTTCCAGTAGACTCGGAGAACTTCGCTCGCTTCGCTCGCTCGTTCAATAACTTATTGTCTTTTTTTCATGACACAACTCCTACTTTCTAGGAAGTAAATTAAGGTAGTAAACTAAAACAACGAATGAACGAAGGTGGCTATATTTTACTTAGTGACTAAGCTGTCAGGATGGTATAGTGTTGCGCAAGCCTACTCCGTCTAAAAATGTCCCAGGCACTACGGCGCCGAGTGGACTGGACACTTCACCTATCTAGTGTGAGTGAAGGTGCCTCTGGTCGCTGTATAAATCTTCTCATTATGAAGTTGCAAAGACTTGCCTGCCAAATAGTTATGCTACCTTGCTCGGTGCGATTTGCTAGTAGAGTTTTCACAGGCGAAGTTTTAATAAAAATTGATTAATTCGCAAATATTTCAAATCGCAAAAAATCACACTTTTCGGACTTTTTCCTTTGGTTACATACAATTACCGAGCTGAGTGCCAATTTTCAACTTTCTAGGTCATCTGGAAGTGGCTTTTAGTTTTTTTCTATATGTAAGTGTTAAAAATGCCGATTTTTAGACATTAATATCTCAATAACCATTGCATTTGTATTTATGAAATTTGACACTGTAGTTCATCTCAGGGGTCTCAATCATTGAGCCAAATTTCATGTGTTTATGTAAAATAGATAAAGAGTTATGAAGGGGTAAAAAGTTGGTCCAAATGGTTCGGGTAAATAGACACACGGTGCGTTCGCCAGTTTTTCTTGAGAACTTGGCTTGACACGCTACCGCGTGTCTAGATAAATTGAAAAAGGTAATTAGTGAATAAAAAAAGTGTGTGTGTGTGTTTGGGATGGTGTGTTTGTTTGTGTCTGTCTGTGTTTGGCACCATTATTTTAGTTGTTATCGGCTGGTGTTGATATTGATACGAGTATATCAAATTTGATGTGTGGCTGATGCTAATACTAAAAGCACCATATTATACTGATGATCAAGGAACGTAAGCTCTTTCGCGTCTTGATATAAATAAATGGTATTGCTTGAATGTCCAATTTGAAACGAAATTTCGGGTTTTAATAACCATCCGTATTCGATGCAACGATGGTCCGTTTAAATACACGTATAATCGTACACTTAAAACCGCTGTTTATACCTCCATTTGACAGATATGGGTTTGCCCTTAAAAGATACTTTTGCAGAACACGAAATTAAGTCGCATTGATTACAAATGAAATTGGAAATGAATGCTTTTTTTTTCCCGTGTAAGTTATTTGTTAAAATTAACCAAAGTTGCATTCAAAAGACACGTAGTTACATCTCTTTTGAGAGTTTAATTAAGTTATGAAAGAGAAAAAATACAATCACCTTGAAGGCAATAACAGTTTACTTCATAAAATTATACTTTCAAAGTAATTTTCCGTTCGCTGTTGGCAAGACACAATTACGACATTAAATTTACCCTTTTAAAAACCATTTTTTAGATTTAGAGGAAGTTTAGTTCCTAAAACCAAATATCAGGGACGCGCTAAAAAAAAAGCGATGCTCTAGTCCTGCAGTCAGTATTTCAACTTTTTGCCATTAAACCATTTAGTTTAATAACTTAAAATCTAGTATCTGACCAAAAAAGTGGTTAGCTAGATACTTGGTAGTAGATAAAAATTTACTGACTTTTATTATGAATTAATTTAAATTTTAGAGGAATAAAAACCTTTGGATTGATTTTATATTTATAAATGAGAAAAAAAAAACAGCTATTCGCCGACGGAAAATGGGCTTGTAACAAGGATGTAATAAAGTAATCGTCAAAATTGCAATCCATAATACATCTATTTTGACAAAACTCATTGAAAGCAAATAACTTAGGGTCTTCAACGACCGTATCTATGCAGGCTGAAGCACATCAAACGTCAAAACGTCGAGTCGAGTGCATAATATTGGGCGCGCGAGGCAGCGCGTGCTGTATACGGATCGCACCGAGTCTTATTTGGAGCGGTCTGATTTATTGCCAACGAGTGCTCTGGATGCGTGGAATTGATACGATATCTGACTTATCGGGCGTGCTTTACGCGATGGACTCAGGTTTCGATCCGAGGTTTTGATCCCTAGCCATTTCACTGTCCTTTATTTTATTTGTCTCAGATACTAGCCAGAAATTTTCGTCTTAAGCAGAGAGCGGCAAACTAAGAAGCTTTTTGACTAAATAAAGTGAAATCATCAATCAAACCACTAAGAAGAAGTAAGTATATTTTGACACCAATATCAACCATTCGTTCTTCAAATCTCAAATGATGCTATTAATCCGGGTGCCCAACGCAGATCGGCAAAAGCGTTTGGTGGTTCGTCAAGTACAGCCTCGTTGAAATAGCTAGGTATTCTTGATTGGCAAAGTTAAGCAACATCAGGCGTGGCAATAATATCTGAGCGCTTCCGTCCTTCGGAAGGCACGTTAAACCGTTGGTCCCAGTTCTTGTTGATTGATAACAAAAGTTAAGCCATGTCAGAGGCCCTTTGGGTGGCCTTAAAACTCTGACACAAGGGGTAGCCACTACTTCTTACGATTGCCTTACCTAAGTAATGCCCGACGCTCAAGTTGTTTTTCTCCTTTGCAGTAAAGTTAGCTAGTGAATAAAATAGGTGCAAATACACGAGTTGCAAGCGGTATCAGCCGTCTCTAGTAGACCTACGTTTGGTGATCTCAGTTTTTCTGCTCGACTAATATGTTAGCCCGATATGGACGCAGCGATATGCACGGTTTGCATTTATATCGACTAGGTCTCGCCCTATCTCAACTAGGTTTGTATTTCTGTTGTTTTTTTAAAATAAGTATAAGTAAAAAGTAAGATGTAGCCTGTACAATTGTACATGTCCCACTAGCTGGGCAAAGGCCTTCTCTCAGAGAGAGAGAGAGAGAGCTTAATCACCACGCGTGCTCAATGCGGGTTGGCGATTTTTGCGTTGAGGGTATAATGCCTCATACGCTAGCTCAATATCGGTATGAAAAATCTATAACTTACATTTTGAAGCATGTTGATGGTACCTGAAATACTATCACGAGTGGGATTAGTTTTGTTGAGTATTATACTCATGATTTTGTTTTATTAACCTGTGATGTGATGTGTCGGGAAAAAAGTGTTACTTTTTGTATTTTCTAACTAAAGCACTAATCCGTGCTACGGAACATTATACAGATTAACTGGTAGCTCAATTGGTAGAGCGCCTGCACGGTATGCAAGAGGTTGCGGGTTCAAGTCCTGTCCCGAGTTATTTTTTTACTTTACAAATATTTTTATAAAAATGTGTTACACAATATGGATGTGCTCTCGCTACACCACTGGAAGTATTTAATGCAACATGATCTTATTTTGAGTAGTTTTTCATAGGTCTGAAAATATATGTTGAGATAGGGTCGACCAGACTCGGACGCATGCCCTACGTAGTAATTGAAACATGAATGTGATATGTTGGGTGTTCGTTAGGTGTGGTTGGTATTTTCGATCGCTCCACATTGCTGGCGCGTTGCGTGATTTGTAGCTAACTAATACTGCTTTACGTAGAACGTTCATTTTTAGGCTAATGTGAATTGTATGCCACGATAAGATCTAATATGTGTGCCGAGAATGTCTTAAGTGAAAAAGTTCTCACCTACGTTGTCGCGTCTGGATTTTTCACTTTCAATTGAGAGTAAAATAAAATTATTAACTTAATCTAACCATAAGAAGAAGTGGTATCAGAAAAGCTTCTCTAATTTTTAAATAGAGTCCACGGAATGACAGTTGCTACAAAGGCTTTATCTGTCAGTAGCATACTAGCAACTGTCTTAGATTTATAACAACTAGGTAATTATTATCTGCACTGTGTTCACAAAGATTCAGTAACGAGAAAAATATACCGAGATAGCGGAACAAATAATCTTATAGTTTAATTTTATACCTTTTTCTATAAGAAATTGTATCTTTTCGACTTACAATATAAACGGCACGCGGAAAAATCGACAGAAGTGAACTGTTACTACTCTGACTCTGACACACCATTGCGTTACAGACTCAGGCCCCAGGGGGTCTACCGGCTAAGGCGAAGCCGATTACCATTGGCGAAAATCGAAGTTCGATTTTTGAAAAATGTACTGCAGACCCAGTTCATTTTACTGCCAACCAGTTATTTTTTCATAAATCGAACTTCGATTTTTGCCAATGGTAATCGGATTCGTTTTAGCCGGTAGACCTCCTGAAGTCCTGATGTATGACGAAGAAGCAAGCAATAATCAAGTGGCGGAATGCATATTTTATTCAAGTAAGATTACACCGCAGTTGTAAATAAAGCAATATAAAGATTTACAAGCTTAATTTACGTAAGTTTTACGCATTTTTAAGCACTAATAAAGTTCATAAGAATGATAAGACAATATTGCAGTCGTATAATGCAAAAAAGAACAGTTTGTATGCCGATTGCATCGCTATAGCTTGTTTGGTCAGCAAACGCTCAATACGCTCATTGTGAAGCCGAAGCTCACCAAAAGTGATCACAGTTTATTATTGTCTTTAACTACTGCCCAAAGAGTGTCTTTTATGAACAACTTTTGTTTTTACGAGAAGCGTAAAGTTAACGAGATTATGTTTTATGCGTGAATTTATTCAGTGTGTATATGGTTATTTTAAAATTGTTATTATGACGTTTTATGATGCCGGCTTTGAAATAAACTTTAAGTTGGATGGAGCTTTTGTTTTTGTTTGAGGTCTTGACTAAAAACAAAGAATATAAAAAAATCGAATTAGGCAAATAATATAAGTAACAAGACATCAGGGGAGTTACCCGTTCAGCGTTCATCGTTCATATTGACAAAGTTTAAAAAATACCTAATTTCTCTTTGAATACGCATATTCATGTTTTGGGTTGTGATTTTTATTCAAGGATGAAGCTGTTTTGTGCAATACAAATATAAAATGAGTCTTAATTCGTGAATAATTGAATTTTGTAAAATGCGCCTTATTTGGAAAATTGCGTCAAGGGTAGAGTGGCAGGTTTTGCAGCTTAGGTACTATAACAAAGATCATCATCGGCGGATGGTCAGTTGGTTTGAGTATTTTTGTTTTTGTATTTTCTTAAGTAAATCGAAAACAAATGCAAGCTACATATGTCCTTCTTGAATTCTATACCATGTTGATACGTAGCCACTTATTTTTGTAAAATTTGCAAATAAACAAACCTTTTCTATTTATTCATCACACGAGTTTAATTCAAAGGTCACAATCCCTTTAGGAAATATTGCCTACGTTTCCATAAAGCTGTAATTCCATAACAAGGTTCTTTTTGCCCATCATAATTCCGTAAAGTATCATTACAAGTAAATAGAGACTATTATTGTTAGTTTTCGCGTCCAAATGCAAAGGAGTCACGCAAGCGTTTGAAATAGGTACTACAACTGTGGCTACTGATGGTGGTTTAGGTCACGTCATGTAAAAAGAACGCTACCGGTCAAGCTTAGGCGATTTATCGGTCTGTTTGTATGTTTGTATTTATGTATGAATGTTCTTTCGACGATAACTTGAGTAAATGTAGTCGGATCTTTTTGAAATTTGGTATGTAAATGAGGCAAAAAGTTTTTTTTATTTCGAACATGAGCCAAATTGGTCGAGGCGTTGCTGAGATATGGGGTCGCGAGTTCGTAGTTCAGGGCGAACCACTAGTTATTCATCACACGAGTTTTATTCAAAAGGTTTCCCTTATGGGAAATATTACCTACATTTTCATAAAGCTGCAATTTCATAACAAGGTTCTTGTTGCCTTGTTTATATCATAATTCCGTCAACTATCATTACACGTAAATAGAGACCATTATTGTTAGTTTTCGCCACCGAATGCAAAGGAGTCACGCAAGCGTTTCTATAACTACAGCTGTGGCACTCGGCTACTGATGGTGGTGTTACCATCGAACGTCTTTCATTATGGATGAAGAATCATAATTGAACGAACGAGGGAAGAGAGTATGTATGTATGTCTGTATGCATGTATGTAAGTATGTATGTATGCATGTATGTAAGTATGTATGTATGCATGTATGTAAGTATGTATGTATACATACAAACTATGTACACACGACAGCATGTCAGACTACACTTTTGTTGCAAAGTCACCTAACCGAGTAGAGTGCTTGTGTGTAAGGGTCGATGTGCTGTCGTGTGTACATACAAATACTGTATTGTTCCAGTAGACTCGGAGAACTTCTCTCGCGATGAAGTCCTATTTACAATTGACAACGCGCGCGCAGCGCGCCCGAAAATTCACCGATGTCAATTTAAATTGTAGAGAAACCTAGCCGCATTCAGTTTTTATTTTAACAGTTACTTAATAAAAAATATTAACTACTAATTTTCTTCGTAAATATCGCCTAACAAAAATAGCTCAGTTTAGCTTCAAAATTTAAAAACCTGAAAAAATTGAATTTCTCCCCACGCTGCTATCGTTGAACTTTTTGTAAAAATAAATAACTTAAACTAAGTCTTTATTTTCTTTCCTGACAGGGGGTGCAAGTGCACCCTGCGAAGTACAGCAGCTGTTGGCAACCAAGCTCCGGCCGGAGTCACGGCCGGACCGTCACGGCTGTGCGCGCGACTCATAAATCGTGTGATGCGCACACGATGTCGCCACAGTTCGCACCTCGGACAATGCGCGTACGCACTAGGTGACACTAGGCAACGGACATACATTGTATTGTCATTTCGGAAAATACAAAACTTGGTTATTTAAGGCTACCAATACTGGGCTAAGATGGCAGCCGTAGAGTCATCTTTTGTTTCATTTTCATACATACAGCAAGCTTATCCTGTCATATTATTAGGGCTTCAGGCCCATCTAGGCGAGATATGTTTTTTTTTTTCATTGGTGGCGCTAGTGTGCCTTGAACATCTCCTTAAGTCCTACATCCACTCTATTGTCCTTTGTCCTAAAGGACCTGTTCATGATATGACTTGAACTACGCTGCCAACGAAATAAATAAAATATGATACAGACCTCCTTAGTGCATATCACGATCTTAATTTAACCTTAGAGGTTTAGAAGTGTCCGGTGGCTCGAACAAGGTGGCATTTCACGTCTACCTCAATCACAAGAAAATATGTTTTTTTTTATCTTTTAGGTGTGTGGTGCTTGGCTTTCCTTGACAAACTGGCCTATAGTTTTGGCTCTTCTTTTCACTTATAAAATATGACCTTAGTAATATTGCCCATCTATCTATATATATAAAAATGAATCGCCGTGCATTAGTCTCTCTAAAACTAAGAAGCGGCTTGACCGATTTGCATATTTACTGTTTTGTTTAGTTCACCATAGTTCAGGGTAGGTTTAAAAGCAAAGAAATATGGGAAAAGTTAAAGGATTAGCTGAAAAACGGAAGAAATAAAAACTGGTCATTTTGGATTGGAATCGCCATTTTTGACGCGGAGAGTCAAACTATTTCAGATGATACGAAGTTCACCGGGTCAGCTAGTTACGAATAAAATATTCGATTGTATTTCCCACAATAAACCCAATTTCCTGAGTACCCCAGTGTGCACAGTCACAGGACAGTCGTGCAAATATTAAAATATTCAAACAGTAGTCACGAGCGGCCGCGCGCCGGCGGCTAGATTTATACGTTTAATTGATACCGCCTCAGATTGAGATGTGAGACGGTGAGAAATTGTGATATTGGAATGTTAAGCATAGTTAACCTTGAGCTGGTACGAAAACAAAAACACAACAGGGTGCAATCGAATTCGATGCTGTCTACAGCCCCTCTACCCTTGACGCATTTTTCCAATACGGGCCGCAATATGGCGCAATTTACAAAATTTTCTATTTTACAAATTAAGACGCTTTTTGTGTTTTTATTGATTAAAACAGCGTTACCTTTGAATAAACATAACAAAGTATTTAAAATCAAAGAATTACTATGCGAATTCAAAGAAAAATATATTTTAAAACCTTTTCAATTTGATCGCAGTAGCGTCAAGGGTAACCCCCCTGATCACTACGAACAACTTGAACTACGTGGCAAAAAAATTGAGCGACTAAAATATTAGCTCTTCCATAAATAAGGTAGACTCAGTATGAAAGAAAAAAAAAATTTTTTTTTTCGCTCTTTTTTGCCAACTAGTACAAGTTGTTTGAAGTGATCAGTAAACACTAGACAGCTTCTTAAAGTTCCACTATCGAATTAAATAATTGCACCCTGAAGTAGAAGACTGGGGGTCTACCGGCTAAGACGAAGCCGATTACCATTGGCGAAAATCGAAGTTCGATTTATGAAAAATTTACTTGGAGGCAGTAAAATGAACTGGGTGGCAGTTTCGCCAATGTTAATCGGCTTCGTCTTAGCTGGTAGACCCCCAGAGATTTTTGAGTTTGGTCCAAACTCAATGGAGAATCTTTGGATATAAGTAAGTATATTTGTTTGATGCCGAGTTTTCCGAGGGTTAGGGGTCACGGGCTAGTGCCACAAAATGTAAAATAAATACTTACTTTGACCAAGCTGAAGCTGATGAAAGTGAAAATTATTGGAACAGAAATATCATACAATACTTCTGGGCACCCTTCCGAGCGACGGCGGCGATCTGGCCGAAATTTTTTATTTAAATTAAGTAGGATAATTTAGTATAGTTTTCTCTTTTTTTTATTTCTTATTAGTTTAGTTATGTACATTTAATTTCGTTTATTAAATGTAATAAAGACATAATTATGTACTTACTCTCTTGAAAAACGTCCCAGGCACTCGAATGGCGCCGAATGGTCTCTTCACCCATCTAGCGTGAGTGAAGGTGCCACTGGACGCTGTATTTCGACGCGTAGATGCAAAGGCCTTAGTTTTACTCTTGAACAAACGTAACAAATTAACCAAGTAAAAACAAGCGAACAAACATCAACTTAATGACATAATTTTCATTTTTCGAGAAATTATTCCCCCCTTTCAGCATGCGATAATTAACCTACCAGCAGCCATATTTAATAAAGAAATTAAAAAAAAGTAACGGTAGCCGCAAGATCGCGGAAGAGATACCGAAATGGGAACGATTAAGTCGCATCCACAGACTCACTCGCAGCGGGACGTCAATTCTACTAATTTACTTCATGAGAATCAAGAGAAAACCGGCTGAAGATCACACTTTTGGTAGTGTCCATATATCGCGTTAACTAGCTCCTTCGTGCGGTTTCGCTCGTTTATTGTTTTTTACACGTTTTACAATATTTCATGTCTCAGAGAGTGAAAAAAATATCTGAACGCGCTATGAATAAAATAGGACAATTATCAAAATAATTTGAAGCTGAAATAAAAAAAACCTTTTCGAGGTTGAGCTTCAAGGAATACAAGAAAAATACTTGAAGATTTTTCTGCAGTGTTGTTTCAAAGAAAATTGGAATATTGCAAAATAAAAAAAAAGCCTCATTACGTAGATGCAAAGGCCTTAGTTTTTTATTGGTTGAATAAACTAAGTGGAACAATCAGGCATTAAACTACTTCATGAATTAGTAGAATCGATGCCCCCGCAGGAATCCAGTGGACACCAAGCGCAAAAACCCCAGTGGTCCAAATATGCAAATGCCCGGGACAAAATTGCACAATCGAAATTACGTCTAGAATATTTATGGCTCAATTTTCCTCGGAGACAATGCGATCGGCGCGTTTCGGAAGTTTTCGGAAGTCGTCGGGAATCCGAGGAACGGAGATGGGTTCGGAGAGAGCGTGTTTAATTACGCAGTCGATGTGCACTTGTTTTTATTTTTTGCTTTTTGTCAAAGAACCGGTGCTTCTGAAAGTACAGTGGCTTCGAAAACTCCATTGGCCTTTTCGGCATTCTTAAGGGAATGCACACCGAGGAAATGCTCAGTGACTTTTGTTATCGATAGTACGGTATGTGTACAGTGTATTTGTTATTTACGAGGGCCAGTTTTTGTTGGTACCGATGCCATGTTTGTAAAGAATTGTTACCGGTTATTTGTAATTCAGTTTTGGGAGCTCCAAGTGCTCAGCGTGGTCTCGAAATTACTTAGTTACTTCAAGGTGGGAACCGAAATTAAATTATTCTTAAGTACAAGAGCTTTCAACTTTTTTCTAATTGTTATTTTTTGCGTAGCTTCGATCTTCAGGCCCTACTGCTGGGAAAATTAAATTTACGTTCCGATCCTGCAAGGTTTGTTGGAATAAAGAGAGCAGCGAAAATATAAGTAATATAATATGTTTTGTGCGCAAAATAATAGGAAAATTAATTTTACCTTTTTATTGATTCGTATTGCATACATTTTGGCAGTAGGACATCTACATACTACTAAAAAAAGTTTTTTATTTTTAAATTTAAGTAGATTATTATAATGTCCCACTGCAAGGCAAAGGCCCCTCGGCCCAGATTTTTTGATTCTTAGCCACCTCCGGATGTAAAATAGCACATACCTACACACGACAGCACGTAGACGCTTACAGTTTCGTTGCAAAGTCACCCGTAACGTAAGTGGATAGAGTGCACGCTTGTAAGCGTCTACGAGCAGTCGTGTGTACAAAATTATTTGGTTAAATCGTACAAATCTTATCTATAATTCAGCCCAAAATCTACAGGATGTCTTCAGTTGCTCACAGAACGAAACGAACTTGACATTTCGAAACAAAATAAATTATCTGTATTTAAATGTTAATTCCCGAGTAAATATATCAAAAATAAACACAGCGAGTACTGTCATCGCGAAAACGTTCGCGATGCATCATTGTCTCGTACAATCATTAACATTAAGACGTCTTCATGAAGCCGTATGGTAATTGTTGGCTAATTTATTATGACAGACATTATACAACGTGTTATACAATGTCCCAGGCACTGCGGCTCCGAGTGGTCTCTTCACCCATCTAGTGTGAGTGAAGGTGCCACTGGACGCTGTATAACTCATCTCATTACGCAGATGCAAAGCCTTAGTTTTTTTTATACAACGTGTTACAAAACATAAAGGAGAACAGTGGAGAAAAATTCTTCGAGCCATACCTATATCCCTCCTGAGGGATAACAGGATTTAAGTAAGTAAGTAAAGTTACAAAACATCATAACTCTTTTTAAAGGTGTAATCTAACGTACTGGTCAACAGGATGTCAATTATTCTGTAAAAAAAGTTGAAAAAATCCAATTTTATTTAGATAACCTCAAAATTGAAAATTTTGCATAACTTTTTAGTTTTGTTGTATTAGCTCAAATTTAAAAGTAGATTGTTACCCGAGGGACTAAAACATAATTTTTAAAACGAGAGTATTTCTTTGAATCCTGAGCGCAGCAAGGGATTTAAAGTACTCGAGCTTTAAAAAGTGTTGTTCCCGAGTTGAACTCTTTACTTTTTATCACCCTCTATGAGAAAATAAGTGACTGGAACTTACAAATAATTAGCGTCGGCATCCGATACACTGTTCTCTGGAGTTAATACTATAACACTTTAATTCTCACTACTTGAGGAAGAAACACTTTTATTTTATGGAAAATGTATGATGTAAAATCAAAATTTTTGTACACAAATAAACAATACGAACGAAGACTGAATGCATTTCTGAAGTTTTTATTTTTCTACAAACTTTTTTTTATTTGGCTTGCGCCGCGCGGTACCTATATTTTTTCATACTGCCAGTTTCTTGTCCATACATTGTTCGTGATTGATCTCTTTCAATGTTGTCTGTAAACTCTTTTCATTTGAACTTTTACTTACATATCCATATTCCAAATTCAAATCACTTTTTGTCCCTCCGGGACTAAAAAGCTTTTTTAGTCCCTGTTTGCGGGGATCGAGCTAGGTCTTTTCGAATAGATGTTATAAAAACAATATTTTAAAATTACTTTTCTCCTTTCTCGCGTTCACATTTTATTAATTTAAAAATCAACGGAACTTCACAGAAGAAAAAAAAATTAGGTTGTGATCCCTATTACCGGGTGATATTACCATGTAAAAAGAAAGATTACCATGTCTACCCGCGACCACGGCAGCTGTAACGCGGCCGAAACGTCGGGATAAATAAGGTAATTAATTTGCCTAAAAAACAATCGCGATTCGACCCGTTTCGAATACAATCATGTAAAAAGAGTTAGGATCTTTTGTAACACCTTGTATTGTAGGTACCAAAGAGATTTGAGGAAGCTGTTATTGTTGGGATCAGATTACTGTGACATTTAAGGAGGTATTAAGTATAGTATGGAGAGCTTACAGCTTATTTAAACTTAATTTCGTTCGATTCTCATAAAATATGTCGTTAGTAACTTCACTTAGATATGACGGAAACAACGGAAACGGTACCTTGGAAAATTACCAAGATTTAAAAAAACGCACGCTATCGTCAATAAAAATGTGCACAACCACGGGACATAAGCAGTGTGTTTCGTTGTTCTAGTAGGTAATTGAAACCTAAAAAAAAAAGTTGCTCCAAAAACCAGGAAAACTGATTAAAATGCAGAATTTTAAAAACTGTTAAATGTTGCGGCCGAGAACGGGGCCGACAAAATGTCCCATCTTCATTCCCGAAACGCAAGCGACCGAGAAAAAACAAAAGAAGATCGACACAACACGATCCCACTCGGTAGGTATATTTCACCGCAAAGCAAAACCTTTCGGCTTATAAAAATCCGCTGTTTGAAAACAAACTTATGCTCGCTAATGGTGAAGGAAAAACATCGTGCGGAAACCCGCGCCTTAGTTGACTCCACACGTATTAACTAAGCTAGGCCGACTAAGCTGTCAGGTTGGTATAGGGCTACTTCAAATTCACAAAGGTACATAGGTAGGTGCTGGACCAGCCTATACTCCATCTAAAACAATGTCCTAGGCACTGCAGCGCCGAGTGGTCTCTTCACCCATCTAGTGTGAGTGAAGGTACCACTGGACGCTGTATGAATCATCTAATTACGTAGATGCAAAGGCCTTTATTTTCATGGTAGGCGTAGGTTAGTTTATCGTATGAGGTACTGGCCATCCCCGGTGTTAGAGTTTTTAGGCCAAAGGGCCTTTGACAATTAAATAATTGATTTTATACTTTAAATTGCCATATCTCAAAACAAAGAAAATGAAGTTACAGACTTTTAGAACTAAGGCATCTAATTCGAGGTAAAAATGACTAGTTCGGAGGTTTCCCTGAAAAATTCTAAAAACAATATTTTTTATAGGTAGTTGCTTTTGCACCAGGATAAAATGCACCGATCCATATTCTTCACTTCGCAAGCTTTTTTGCATTGTATCTACTAATAAATCTAGTCGTTTTGTCACTAAATGTAAGCGAAACATTTTCCGTTTTGTATTACCTTATAAAACATACAAATAGTACCTGCTTGACGTGCCTGCTTATTTAAAACATATTAAAAAAATACTTACAAGACAGATCCAAATGAAGCCAGATAAAAACCTTAGTCGATATTTAAAAGCTCCTTACACATATCGTGGCATCTTCAATTCGCCGGCAATTGAAGACACTTCGGCATTTAATCGAGTAAACCCGATTCGCCATACAGGATGATTTATTGCTGTGACACGTCTTTTTTGCCTCCCCGCGCGCTCGCGGAAACAATTTCGAATCATTTATACTGCCCGCCCGAACGGTGTGGCCATATTTGGTTGTATAAGGGCTTGTGTGCACCACGCTCAGTTATGATCAGATTGCTCAAGATGTAAAAAAAAAATCGGCACAGTTTCTTGCCCTCAAAACCGGTTTATTTGCGGGAAAATAGCTCATTATTATGTTATAAACATTTTAAAATAGGCAATACAAAATTATAATAATATAAATAATCAAAGTTATTAGATTACTTAATTAATATTTTTATTTACTTTTTCTCGCAAATAAACCAATTTTGAGGTCTTTAGAACTCAAGAACAATTTATTAAATATATTTTTCTATGGCTTCGCAAAAATCATGCTTCAATTTCATAGCATTTTATCCAAATCAAAGGCACTGTAATATCTTATTTTGTAGAGTAAAATATTCAACGCATCTAAATTAGTGAAATATGAAATATTGAATGGCACCAAGTGGCGGAGCTGTGTCATGGTTAGGATTCTTGCAAAAAAATCTTTTTTTAGGATGGATTTTTGTTGGTTGCGATAGTAGCAGTAAAAATACATCGGGGTAACTAAATTCGTATGCAGCCAGTCACTATACTGTTTTACAATTGCATCTCATTCAGGTGTGCCCTTTTGGCAACAAACAAATAAATGTTACGTTACTGTATTTTGGAATGGAACAGTTTACACGGACCCTTAAACGCTCCTTCGAGTGTTAAGTGTTACCTGTAATTTTAGCAAAATCGCTCCTTTAGATGCGTGGGAGAAACCTGTATAATTTCATATTGCAAATGGCCAGCTCTTGTTGCCTATCAATAAAAGTAAAATAGTAAAAAAGATGTGTAAATAACCTGGCTAATTGTCTTCGGTTCTATTGTCGCGAGTAGTTAAATCAACCCGACTTTTTACGGGCGTATCGATATCACTTTACGTTCAAGTATAATTATGACGAATCCAGCGGAAAAAAAACAAAAAAACAAAACAGGACAAGCTACAAAAACCGCATCCCAAAAAAAGGTCAATTTCCATCCCGAATACAGCAGCCATACTTGTGGCCATACGGTCAAAATATTCGCGGCAGCGCGCGCAGTGTTCTGTCGAAACGCGTATTAATTTTCATGAGTCGCGCCGCAAAGGGCGTGCTCCAGTTTTTTTGCCCGCCTGTGGACGCAGCGGCCCACTGTTCCCTGAGTTCGATCCTCGTAAAGTTTTATAGCGCCTGTCAGTCAAGCGACGCGACTGCCACGGAAAACGCGGGAAACGCTCGTGAGATGGTTAGCGTTTCACTCACTTTATCATTATTTGGCTCCGCGATACAAAGTACGTTTTGGAGTCATCTAAAACCCTTTCAAGCTTGCTAATTAATACTACGGAGAAATCACATCAATCACCGTTTGTAAATACATGTCTTATAAATAAAACTAAAGCATTTACTTTTATTGTTGAGAATTAATGTATACTGGACTTTAGTAGTAGATAGATAGATAGATAGATAGATATGTATTTTATTCAAAAGCCACAACACAATACAAAAAGTAAATCAGTACAACCATTTGTTACAAACTAAAATTATAAAATACCACAACTCACAATTTAAAAGTTACGTTTACGGATGAATTGTTGGCTATCTATTCGGCCAATAAACGCTCACTTTATGGCACACGCAGAAATGTTCGTTTCTTTGCAGATTGCACTGAGTTATGACAGCTATGTCCGTCCAAACTGCAGTGCGTTTACCTTACATTACGTTCACCAAATTAACTTTACCTTCCACCCAGATAAAATCACCTTTAGCACCTTCAGTATACGGGTTTAAAATATTACATAAATAGTTAGAAAAAGCTGGTTGGTATTTCCGATATGCTTTATTGACGCGTGGGAAGTCAAATCGGGGTTGCGTGCCAAAAACTACGTATTACGTGTATGGAGATGTAATTACAATATTATGGCAGGATTAATCGTGCGTTGCGAAGTGTGGTTTATATGTCACTTTGGTGCTTATGGATCCAGTGGCTATTTAAAATATGTTGTTCGGAGCCTTATCTTTCCCTTTACGTCTCGATCGTGGAGATAAATAAGTTGCAATGGCTAAATTTATCTTCGAAAACATGAGTCCAAGATCCGTTGAAGAAAAAGATTTTAACGCCCGCTGAATATAAACCATGCTACGAAAATAGAAAATAGTTACGTGTGTCGTCTATATAGTTAGGTAGGTACTCAACTCACTTGACATAAATTTTATAAAGACTCAGAGACCTACAAAATAATATTTTCTTGAAGTTTTCTGAAAAGAAACCACCATTTAAAAAGCTTTCTGTATAAATATGAGACAGTACCTACTGCGTAAAAAAATAGAGATGTCACCATAAATTTATTGATATCACACAGATCACAATAGTTGGAGAGCTGCGACCATTCGACTTATTTCATCGTACAAGGTTGTGAGTTGGTAGGATGTTAGAGTAGTCTTCGCTGAGTCTCGTATTTTTTTGTCATACCAGGCGTGTGATCAGTGAAGTCTGAACAACCAGCATAGAAGCTCCCAGACTTGTACGACAAAAATAATACTCAACCCAAACATTTACACTTTCAAACCAAAATTGAACTTTCAACCGCGACGAACCATAAATATTCTTCCTAAACTCAGCGAAGTCTACTCTATCGGCCTACCAACTCCCAGCCTTCTACGATAAAGTAAGTCGAATGGTCACAAGCTCTCCAGCTACATGCCACTACCCGGAATAAAGACGAAACGAGTTCGGTAAGATCTCGAAAAGTTCAGTCGCATCGGGAAAAAACTATTGAAGATATTTTAAAGGCGATAATTATACGGTTGAATACATGGTAGAGTCAACAGGTGAAACTTTTTGCTCTAATCTTTCTAGATGAACGTACAGTCAATTTAAAAAGACGTGGATTGTGTATAATTAGGCTCAAGGATACTCAATGTTTCGAAAACATTGATTAGCCGACTAGCCGTGCTCTGCTTCGGAATCAAATTAAACAAACCTTATCTATATGTGCTTTTCCGTGTATGTAAATAAATGCAATTTGTGAATGGAGAAATAAATGTACCTATCTTTATATTTTTACAATACGTGTGGACTAGTGTGGAGCCAACTGAACCGCGGGTTTCCTCACGATGTTTTCCTTCACAGTTAGCGAGTGGTATTGCTACTACAAATTCACAAATGTACGTAACTTTGAAATTAAACAAAGTCATAGATACATGCCCGCACTGGGAATCGAACCGGTTCAGTTGGCTCCACACGTATTGACCTGTCTTTCCTGTGGGCTAGGTCGACTAAGCTGTCAGGATGGTATAGGTGCTGGGCAAGCCTCCTCCATCTAAAACAATGACCCAGGCACTGCAGCGCCGAGTGGTCTCTTCACCCATCTAGTGTGAGTGATGGTGCCACTGGACGCTGTATAAATCATCTCATTACGTAGATGCAAAGGCCTTAGTTTATATTTTTACAACATAATTAATATTACTTATTTGTACGTTTAAAATAGATATGCCTCCTCCTCCTTGCATCGGTTTCCTCATCACTGAGGGTCTTGGTCATTCAATCAGAGCAATTTTGGTCGTACGATGCGTTGCCAGTTGTTCCTATCTGCGGCTAGGTGTACGAGTTTGTATGGCATCGCATACTGTGGTGTTGAGTGTGGAGTGGATAGATATTAATTGTAACTGTGAAAATGATCAAAAAACACCGATATAGACAAAAGTCTTACATATACAGCTAAGTTATTTGAATTTCTTAGATACCACGTGCTTCATGCTACCTGCTTCCAAAACTTACAATTTGCCTGTTATTATTTTAGGCGCTAACTGTACTCAACTCTGGCAGAACATTGATTCTGTTACTGCAACCGGTATTAGGCTAAATCTTTCATCGACATCTCAAACTTAATCACAGATCAGATAACTTTGTATTCCAATTTAAGCGCATTGTTATTGTGTTCTAAAAATAGTTAGGTAGGTATATCCATCCATAATTCTTTGAATATTATTGGGCGGCCTAAAAACTCTAACACCAGGGGTGGCCACTACCTCATACGATTACCTACCTACCATTATATATGCAAAGGTTTCTTCGTTCTTATTTGCAAGAAACCACAGACCGATTTCTATGGATAATTTTGGTTCTAAACGGGTCGAATCGCGATAAGTTTAGTAGGTAAATGAATAACCTTTATTATCCCAACGTGTCGGCTGCGTTGCAGCGGCCGTGGTAACGGAACCAAAATTATGTGTAAATATCGCAAATCATTAAAAGCTAGCAATGTCTATTGGACATCGTGATTCATCATCATCATCATCATTGGCAGCCTCTGTTTGTCCATTTCTAAACATAGGCCTTTCACAGTTTCCAGTGTTGGCGGTTTGCTGCCTTTCTCATCCACTCGTATCCAGCCTGTTCACGGATGTCATCCGCCCAGCGCCTGGATGGGCGGCCTCGTGGCCTGGCCCGCGTTTCATATAACTGACATAAATATTTTATTATGACAATTCGATGTTCACTGATAGGTTGGTTTGTAAACAAACCTTTTTTGTAACCTCATGTCAAATCGACTACGCAATCTATATCGAATTGTCATAATAAAATATTTATGTCAGTTACATGAAACGTGCACCTGGTGTTTTGCCATGGTCTCCATTCTACGACCCGCCCGGTCCAGCTGTTCTTATCCATTCTGGCTATGTGGCCTGCCCAGATCCATTTGCTTCGCGTGATGATCCTAACTACGTCTCTGACCCCCGTTTTTGGCCTAATCCATTCGCGATTGCCATTGGAAATACATAATACACCGGCTATTCTGTCAGAAGCCGATAAAAACTTGGCGCTGCCCGCCACGCAATGTCGCCAGAAAGTACGCAATTAATTAAACAATTAATCAGCTAATTGCCCGATGATTTGCTCGTTTTTCAGCGCTTATTCGCCCGTTTCGGCAGCTTATTTCGGTCAATTTGTTTTTGGACGTACGAAATCTGGATCTCTGAGTGAACTGGTTTCGGATTTCTTCGGTTTTTGCTCAGAGAAAAATTGGCGTAGTTACATGGAGTTTGAATACCGTCGACACTTTATGAAAGGAGACATTTTAATGGATCGAGATGCTTTTAACACAAGTTGCCAAGTACAAGTTAAACTGGCGCGTCGCATTGAGGGTTTTGGACCAAGACTGACCCAACAATAACCACTTAGATATTGGTAACGCATCTTCTTTTTAACCCCCGACCAAAAAGGGTTTAAGTTTCTCCGCTACGTGTGTGTGTCTGTCTGTGGCACCATAATAGCTCCTAAACGGGAGAACCGATTTGGATGCGGTTTTTTCAAATTTGAAATCAGGGTCAGAGTACACGTGGAAAGAAATATTAAAAAATAACTCAGTAGATTTGGACATTTGAAGCCCCGTATCAAAACAAACTAAGTAAGTAACTTGTTATTGTACACCAGAAAGTATTTTACACAAAAAAAAACGTATTAATAAAAGTACAAATGGCGGTATTTTCGCTTAAAGCGATCTCTTCCAGACAACCTTTCTACCTACCTTCTTATACTTAAGTAACTTCGACATTACTTCCGCTATAATTCTCTAGATAACACCCGGCTATAAATACCTTCTAAACACCTCTAAGAGTGCAATCTAGATCCTGCCCATCCCATTTAGCGAAATTTATCACTACCATACTAAACTCTATATTTTAGACTTTTACAGCCGCAATCACGTCGTGTGATACCATAAACATCAAGAATTTACACACGAGAGGGCGCTAGATACTCTGTTATTGTTGTAAATTACTTGTACACTCTGCCACGACGTGCTACGACCTAATGTGTAGTAATAGCACAGTTAAACAGTTTCATAGAAAATCTAGCGACACACTTAGAGCACCATTTTCCCATACAAATGTAGTTGCGGTTTCATATCTAAACTTCAGGCTGGATTTTGCTGAAACTTGGTTTATATCAGTAGATGACCAATACGGAGCTTTGCAAATAGTTTTTATAATAAAAAAATAGCCTGAAAGAAATTAGAACGATGTGTTTTTCGCGCCGAAAAAGGGGTTACTTTCAGCTGTTATTTAATTACATTATTACACTGTCTATTAGAGTCTAACTACCTTGGGAAAATCAATAATTAATCAATAATCAATATTGTACTTGTCAGAAAAATATATATTTTTGAAATAGCTAATAAAATGTAGAAATGGCAGCTGAACTACGAAAAAATTTGGGAAAATAGATCTATTACATTAGAATTACAACTACATACTCGCGAAAGGACACGAACACACGTAGACTCATACAGCCGCATTGCGTTATAACTTTGTGCATCTCAATCTTTTGTTTGAAGTAGAACAGGATAGCTAGAGTTATAAACCCATAGATACACTCTAACCTAGCTTTCGTTAAGCCATGTCAGAGACCCTTTGGGTGGCCTAAAAACTCTGACACCAGGGGTGGCCACTACCTCATACGATTACCTACCCTACCTAGCTTTATGCTATACTTGCTGGACTATTACATTAAATTGACTTACCATACAAAAAAAGCTATCAAACTTTACCTACAACCTACCTAGCATACCTACAAAGCAGTATCTAGATTTGATAGCTCGATAGATCTATGATGGTACCGTTCAATATAAGAAAGCGAAATGCTAGGCATGCTGAATGAAAAGAACATACGTTGAAATATTATAGTATAAACTTTAAAACATTTTCTTATGTTTTTGCTTATCCCGAAAATCAATCTTACTGAACTTCGCAAAAAATACCACATATCGAACTCACACGTAACTGTATAATACACCCACATTGTCATAATATAGGGTCCCGTAAGGTTCTACACGTACACATTGCTACACGTATGGTAATTTGTAAAGTGTAAAGCCTCCTCTTTTCTTCACGATCTTATTGTCTTTCCTGTGGGCTAGGCCGACTAAGCGGTCAGGATAATATACTTAGGTGCTGGGCAAGCCATCTAAAAAACAATGTCCCAGGCACTGCAGCGCCGAGTGGTCTCTTGTGAGGTGCCACAATAAATTATTTCATTACGTAGATGCAAAGGCCTTAGTTTGTAACAATGAAACGCTGTGTGTGAAGTTCAAAAGTTCAAAGATTACTCGTTCAAGGATTGTGTATCGATAGTTAATTAATAATCCGCATAACAAGGCACATAAAATAATTTCAGACTTCTTTTTTCAGAATTTTGAACTATAATATCAGCCAACCTCATTCTATAGTCAAACCATAAAATAATAATGTTTTTTATAAGGTTCAAAAATTCGCTCGTGACAAGACTTGAACCCGCAACCTCTTACTTGCATACCGAACAAGTCAAGTAACTTTACTCTCGATGCGAATTTTAGAACCTCATTATTACTCGTTTTACGGGCGATCATTTATCAAATTTTCGAACTAGAAGAAATATAAAAAAAAAAAAAACTCTCGACGGAACCCACCGCACGCATCTTCCACTCCGGCTCGGACGCGCAAACTCCCGACTCGTCATAATTCCCAGTGAACTGAGCGAAATTGATGACCCCAAGTCATCAGATAAGCGGCAGGCTAACGAGCGGTAGCTGATCGGAACGTGCGATTGCTCGTGCGCGCCTTGACAAGGATGACGAACTTTGGGGATTGTTCGCGCGACCCACCTCGCAAGCATCTTGCGAAAGTCGCCAGCTTCCGGCTGCAACGGTGCATTCGAACAGTGTGACGCTTTCGTGCATACAAATTACCTAGCTACTATGTTTTTGTGGCAAGAATTTCCTAAGGAAATCTGCGAATTATAGTTCTCCGAGCTGCCTGTTCTGTGTGTCCTGCAAAATAGATGGTGCGTGAAAAGTAATGAAAAAAAAGCTGAAAAGCATACACGCTTAAAACCTCAAGGACAATAAGCACCAATGTATAATAACACCTATCCCTAAACTCTACACTCTACTACATCATCATCATTATCATCAGCCCACCAGTCTGCCCACTGCCACTGCCTTTTTCCCCTCGCGCCACATCTCGCCTTTATGCCAATCTCGTCCATTGTCCCACCACTGTTTTGACAATGTCGTCGACCCATCGAGCTTTCGGTCTACCCACCGACCGTCGACCCATTCTAGGCCACCATTCCGTGACTGCCTTGCACCATACTGTCTAAGTATCTTTAATGCAGTGTAACATCACCACAGTCAATAAATTAAAAAAATGTAGACAGAAGCCTAAAATTTGGCATTCTACAAGAGTTGAACTCTTGAAAGTCTCTCTCTATCTCTGTCTTTGTTCTTATACCTAAAGTCTTTGAACATAAGATCGAAAATAAATAAAATAGAGCTATCATGTGCGTAATTCCAGAAGATGAGAGCCGGCGGCTATGGCCACGGCGTGCGCCTGCAAATCTACTGCCACCACCTACCTACCTATTTACACTACAGGGTTATTCCAGACATACCCCTTTTGCTAGAACGACAATTGGTACGAGGCCGCTAATATTGGGCCGTAATCTTTTATTCTTCTAATGTAAAAAAAAAAATCTGTAGCTTGATGACGTGCGTGATTAACGTTGTAAGTAAACAATTTCAGCGCTGCCTGCGCGGCGCGCTTTCATGCCCCTCCACTACCTACCACCTTTCCAGCCTCTCCTTCCCCTATTTGATAATTCCTGACGCAAATTTTGCAAAAAAAAAAATATTTTTTTAATTTAGTTTTCTATTCACCAAAGTGGTAAAACAAAAGTTGTTGGAAATCACATTTAGAAGTTGAAGTGTTTCAGGAATAAAGCTATTTAAAAATGACCCTGTCGCTAATTGCAGATAACATCAAAATGGAATCCAGTACCTATCCCATAACCTAATTTTGTCCGAAAATTTTGGGAAGCAAATGTCATGCTTGGACGACAACATTTTTAAAGTCTTACAAGGGAATGTAGATTAAAGATTGTATTAGAAGGTGCCGAAGTAATATCGGCGGTGGATCGATTCCCGCGAAAATTAAGTCGGTGTGCACGACGTGAGCGGTGCGCGAAAACGACAGGGGTTAACAACTTTTTGACCACAAACCACAAGTCTTTCAAAATAATATTTAAACATCACTGGTAGCAATTAAAACTCCAGGTCTTTTTTATTTTTTTTTTATTTTTTAGAGTGACGTTTTCTACGTCCTAAATAGAACCTGACCGGGAACTAATAACAAAGACCTTATCTTTGTCATTATTTGGTTTATTTTATGCATAATTTGGTTTGAAACGGGTTGGGTTGTGGTTAGTTTTATTGCTCAGATATTCGTGTTGACGTATTATATGTAAACACAAATTAATACCATTATCTGACAATCCACAAAAACAATGTGAACAAATCCACGGCTAAGTTGGCTCTCTAATAAAATTAATGTAATTTTAATTCCTGCGGGCTAGGCCGACTAAGCTAAGATAATACTCGTATATCAGGTGTATCAATATAAGTATGTCTCAGGCAAGGCAGACTTTTTCACTTATTTAAATGAGAGTGGAATCACGACTAGATACCATAAATTATTACTATGGATGTAAAAATTACGCCTAAACTTTACTGTGTTAAATAATTTCAGCGTCCTGTGGCACCTCCACTCTCACTAGTAAGTGATTGACTTAAGATAGAGTAAGCTTGCCTAGCACCGGTACCAAATTCAGCGCGGCTTAGTTGGCTGTCTTTCATGTGGACAAGGCCGATTACGTTTGAAGGGTGGTACCTATAGATTTGTAAGACCAAAGTTAAAATGTTTGCTACCCCTGGCCCGTAGCACGGGAGCGGCTGGCCGGCAAAGGGCAAAGCTAGTGTTATCACGAGCGAGGCTCTACGCTACAACAAAATCTTTACTCTTTGCTCTTGTTCTAGCCTCGAACATAAAGCGATTGTTATTTTTGAGTTTATCTGATATCTATGAACAAAGACGTTAGCAAAACGAGAACAACTTTTTCTTTTTTCTGTGCTTTAGAAAAAAATGCTCTTTTTTTTAACCCCCTCGCTCGTAATATGTACACACGACAGCACGTCGACCCTTACACGTTAGCACTCTGCTCGGTTACGTCGTGTGTTACGTCGTGTGTGCTGTCGTGTGTACACATTGTACGAGCGACTTCCCCTTCGGCTCGCTGCGAAAATTTTCGCCCACACCACACCAAATCTCGCCTATTAATTATTATTATGGCCTGATATGGGCTGAAATATATATATATTTTTTTATTTTTATAGAGCGGGCGAAAAGGTTCGCGAGCTCATATCTTATATCTTTAAAATGTTAACAAGTAATAATAATCATCATTTTCAGGGATCAAATTAAAGTTTGACAGAAAACGTACATAACTGAAATATTTGAGTAAAATTAATTGTAAAATTATAATTATGTTCCAGATTTACACCATCGTCACGTACAGGAAACTTTAAGAAATTATTCCGAAAATATAAGTTTTGATTTCAATTAATTATCAGTTCGGTTTATAGTGTAACATTTTGTCAGTTGACTTTCTCTGTGACGCGATTACCATGGAACGAAAATCTAGGCGTTACTTCGTTTTTCGTAATAAGAGCCCCGTGTCAGTAAGCAAGCAGTCGTTGATAAAGCAGACGATGAATCCGACACCATAATAATGGAACATAACGGAATCAGACCACTGGTAAATGTAAGTAGATAGACTGATTAAATAATAATACAGGAAACGCAGCACCAAACAAGACCTAAATCCAAAGGCAAAATAGTGCAGCAAATTCAAATCAAACTACTCTCATAACCAATCTCGGAGAGCAACATCGATCACACAAATCATAAATCCCAACAAGAGTCCGTAACATGTTACGAGCTCCAATTCTATACCATGTAATCACCCCACTTGTGACCTCTAGGCCCTTCATTTTAGTACTGTACCAGAGCTCTCTGACTAGTCAATCATCGGCTGATTCAAAGTAGAGTCGGTTCATTAGTCAACCGTTTATAATGAAGATGTTACAGCGATGACGTTGAGAGTAATTAGACGCCTTTATACCGAACCCATGTTGGAGGGAATGCCTTGGCAAAGATTAGTTTCTGTCTAACATAGGAAAAAATGGTAGATATGTCGTTTTACACCCATAGCATCATGAACGTTATCTAACACCGCTGCGTCACTGAGTGAAATAAATCAACAAAGTGAGAAAAAGGACTTTTAGGGTGGTATTCTAGAACGGTACTTAAACTCAGTTTAAACAGAGTTCAGACTGTCGATAAAACAGTGCATGTTTTGATATGAAGGGAGGGATATTCAAATCAAAACATGCACTGTTTTATCGACAGTCGATACTACTAAACTCTACTTAAACTGAGTTTAAACAGAGTTCAAGGAGCGTTCTAGTTTGAACTGAGTTTAAACAGAGTTTAAGTAGCGTTCTAGTTTGAACTGAGTTTAAGTAGCGTTCTAGAACACCACCCGAGCTCGTTTCTAAAAAGGTTTCCAAGTAGGCTGTTCTTTAGCTCACTTCTTGCGTTTACGTTTCCTGATTTATGAATGCAATAAATGACGGGATACCGCAGTAGAGGCGAACCATAATAGTCTAAATATGATATATCCCAAGTCCGATGACCTACGTCACCCAAATAGCCGGAAAGAAGTGGTTGCACAGGATCGTGAGAGGTAGCATGAGCGTGGAGAGGCCTTTACTCAGCAGTGGGTGTCAACAGGCTGATGATGATGATATATCTCAAGACACCTCAATAACTTAATACTGAAGATTTTTAACCCTAGTGTCCTTAAGAGGGAACGCGGGTAACCTCAACTCCATACAAAAGGGGAGACCTGTTTCCTCCCTGGATAATTATTTAAAAAAAAATATGTTCATGCAATTCAATCTATATTTACCTCTGCCATGTCCCTATGTTTTCCTTTTTTTATTATTTTAATTAATTAAATACATTTTATTAAAATAATTAAAATAATAAAAATAATAATACAAAGGGACATGGCAGAGGTACATATAAATTGAATGGCATATTTTTTCTAAACTAATTATCCAGGGAGGAAACAGGTCTCCCTTTTTGTATTTTTTGTATGGAGCAGCCGGCTACCCGCGTTCCGTCTTAATACTGAAGATTTTTAACCCTAGTGTCCTTAACTAATCTTTGAATATGCCGAACAATATTAATAGTTCTGCTGCCCTTACCATTCCTCTACGGAACTGGTTCTGAGTTCAATATTGCTCGGTAACGAGATCGCATGCATTAGAGTGGAGATATTAATAATGTGTAACAATAACACAGGAAACTATATGTCTGAGAGTTAATATGGGCAAACACTTTTACTGTATTAAGTGTTCTCATTTGTTAGGCGCATAACTGGTTACGTGTTTGTTTTTCCAATATTGTTTGGATTACGACCTGTTTCTAGGTAGATCATCAATTTTTACGACATGGGAAAAACAGGTGATCGGGTAAAAAAATTATGTTTTTCGTAAACACGAGAAATGTAATGTTTGAATTGCGAATTGGGTAGGCAAAGTTTTTTGTTCGAAAGACCGTTATTGGCTTAAACTTATCTTTAGACAATATTGAGAAACTAATTTAATTTTTTTTTATTTTGGTCCTGTAGTTTTGTTTTTATGCGCTAAAATGTTTTGTTCCTATGACCGCCAACAGTATGCAGACCGTCGCGTGAAGTCCAAACTACTGAACCAAAATAAAAAATATTGAAATTAGTTTCTCAATATTGTCTAAAGATAAGATTAAGCCAATAACGGACTTTCGAACAAAAAACTTTGCCTTCCCAATTGGTCTTGTGGGAAGCCTTTTCGACCTGCAACTGTAGCATAAGGCTGCGTTAATCAGTACAAGTGTGTTAATCTCTTGTTATAATGCGTGCGGGATCAGAATGGGATAATACCTTTTGGAACTGAGACGCTCGCGGTCCGCCTGTCAGCTGTAGCGTCAGCATTTCGGCAAACTCTAGTTGTCTATGGCAAACTCGCGTCGAAACTTGCTTGTGATTTCTTTGCGCGTGGGTGTCTTCTCGAGTTTTATCACATTTATTCAATTAATGCAATAACATTTAGTCCTTTTAGATTACAACCATTAAACATTTTTGTGTATTTTCAATTTCATAACCCTATGATAGAACGTAGAACTAACAATTTTTTTACTGACGCTACTCGAGAACTGACATTTTCAGTTCAGTTCCAAAAGGTATTATCCCATTCTGATCCCGCACGCATTATAAACGTAAAGCGGGATAGCTAGAGTTATAAACCCATGGATACGCTCTAACCCAGCTTTATGCTGCGGTTGCTGGAGTGATTAGACTTTGCGGCTATGGGTTCAGGTTCTATGAACTAAAATGTGTCATTAATATTGCTTCTATTTTTACGGAAAACTAGCAAAAAAAGGTTACAAAGAAGCCAAAGCTAAATAAACCTGTCCTGTTTTAATTATTGTATGCAGTAAATCAGGACTTTCCAGACATCCTCGCAAAAAATTTGTACCTTTGAGGCTGTCTCTTCGTCTTAAATCTATTGTAGGATGATTCTTCAAAAAAGCGTTCTTCGTTGATATCCATGGCTTTTATTTTTTTCTCATCGTTGGTGAAAACTAAAAATACAGAGGATAAAAGGGCTTAAAAACTAGCCAATATGTCGATGAGGCACACCTGTAGGCTTTATAGATTAATCAGAAAAAAATCTTCTAATTTGACAGGCCATGGATATCAAAAAATATGCCATGGATATCAAATAGTGTCCAAAATTAATATAAAAAGTAATTTCAGTGGTATATAAATGCTTTCTTTAGCTAGATTGTCACTCATGAACTGTCACAGGCTTAAACAACTTAAAGTAATAAATCTTAATAATCAAACCAAAGTAATCAAAGTTTAATTTTGAAAAAGAAAAACAGTTAAAATTGAGAAGTTTTTAAACTTTTTCAATTGTTATCATAGTTTTATTTTAAGCAAACACATGCTGAGTTATTAAATAATAAAAAAGATAAATTATACTCAACAAACAAAGTCTATAAAATAGTAACAATAATTCTTTACCTTGGTTCTTAGTAATTTCAGGTCTTAAGTCTTATAAAACGTTTTAATATACAGCTAGGTACTATTATTTAAAAGCTATAACATAAATAAACAATTACACATCCATCCCGAATTTCATCCAAAGCCATCCAGCCGTTTAGGCGTGAAGAAGTATCATAAACACATAATATACACATTAGTAGAATATAACCCAGCATACACCATCTAAAACAATGACTAAGGCCCGGTTTCTGAATTGAGAATTTTGCTAAGCAAATACTTTACTATCGTTCTGTCACGCTCTTTTGTGAGAAATCTGCAGAGACAGGACGATACTTACCCATTTGCTTAGCAAATTTCTCAATTCAGAAACCGGCAGTCAGGCACTGCAGCGCCAAGTGGTCTCTTCATCCATCGAGTGTAAGTGAAGGTACCACTGGAGGCTATATAAATCATCTCATAAAAAATAAAATAAAATAAAATAGCCTTTTATTGCTTCTCAAAGTTACATGTAAAAGTATTTGCAAAGGTAAAATTAATTATCTCATGCGTAGATGCAAAGGCCTTTTTTTTTAACCCAGCATACGTACACACGACAGCAGGTCGACCCTGACATGCTAGCACTCTACTCGGTTACGTTACGGGCGACTTTACAACAAAAGTGTACCTACACTCTGGCGTGCTGTCGTGTGTACGAGTCAGACTCGCACACTCAGGGTTCGGTACCACCACAATGTAACATATTTTAATATTATATATTTATCCCTTACTTTAGGTGGTGGTACGGTATCCCCGGTACGCGACTCCGACTAACAAGGGACAACTTTAGGATATTGTACACGAAAGGTGCTAAACGGGACTTACTCTGTCTCAGCGAATTCTACCATTATTTGCATGTATTTGGTAGAATCCCTTTGTTTTTTTATAATTAGTAGAATGTGCATTTTTTGCATGTATTTGGAAGAATCCCTCTTTAAAAGAAAGTGAGGAACCCTCAGTTCGTGAGTCCGGCTTGCACTTGGCCGGTTTTTATTAATCTTGTGTGAATTCATTAAGCCGTATAATTCCAATGGATTTGACAAAATGTGTGTAACCAAGTACATAATAATAACAGAGTGAAACCAATCAAGTGCAAAAGTTTACTGTTTAATAAATTATTTTTAATTTTTAATACAACTTAATGTTTTTTATGCACAAATTGTGTGAAAAATTCAACTGCTTGCCTATTATTCAACTTATTATATTTAAAGTTAACAACAGCCCGTTAAACATAAGGCAAACAAGCAAACAGACATGCAGATATGTACTAGATTAGTAATAGGGTCTTATTTGGCACTTTTTCGGTACGTAACCCTAAAATAAGTAAAATTTCAGAACATTTACTTGATACCCATGGCCGGTATGTGATATCCATGGCTTAAATCCATGGATTTTCGGGCCATGGATATCAATAAAATTTAAAAATGACGTTATTTCTCTTTAACTATAAAAGCTATCATATTTATTTTGATGAGAATACCTACTCAGGGACATACGCAATCGTGTACTTTGGATGGTTAAGTGCAAATAGTATCACTTAACTGGAAAAACTGACCACGAGTTTCAATTACCCTCCCGAACCAAAATTTAAAAAAAGTGAAGAACGTACCTCAAAGTTTTGGCGCGAAAGTTAGCGACATACCCGTCCCATCTTAGCACCGTGGTTAAATTGGCGATATTTTGCACCAATCACAAGACACTTACCGCGTATTCAAGTATGTTTAAAAGCATACTTTTCTCGCGCGGTTTCAACTTTGCTCGCCGCGTGACATTAGTTTAAACGTCTACAGACACAAGAGTTTTATTTTTAGTAGAACGATGGATATATGATGTGATAGAGGCACTCTTTAGGTATTCAGAAAGATATAAATTATAGCAGTACTGTACTCGTAAGTAAAACCACAAACAATAACATAACAGGCGTCGCGCGTGTGACATGCAAAATACTCACAAAATTACCCAATTTGCCAGCTTCAATGGGATATTTAAGCAACTTCCTCAATGAAATATTGTTTTTTTTAGATATGCCTCAATATTGTGTTAGTTAAGAAAACGATTAAATGCTAATACAGTACTGTGTGTTGTATACTTTAGAAGATATTAGGGTGTGACTCATCCAATCGACCCTGTAAAGAATCACCCTGTAGTATTATAGATATACCTACTGTAGATACTAGATATTATACAAGTCTAGTGGCATCTCATCTCGCACTAGGGGTAGATGGGTGCCAACTAAGCCTCGGTTTTCCTCTCGGTATCACCGTTGGATCCTTTTGTCTTACAGGGGCCTGAATCTGCAACGCCTTGGTGCCAAAATGGGCTCTCAGTTGACGGCTTCAATTACGGTTTATTGCCGTCACGTCAGTCCTATTGCTCCTATTGCTATTCTATTGCTTCTATTGCTGTCTATATTGCTTCTATTGCTGTCGGTCCTTTTAATGTTTTGTAGTACAGCAAATAATATTCTGATTCTAATTCTAGAGGCTTAGTTCGCTGCTTATTATAGGAGAAAAACGAGGAAACCCGGTTTTGTGCTTCTACTGAGACGCTATCGACACGCCATTGCGTTACAGACTTATGCCCCAGGACACCCGGTATATTATGCTTATTAGAAATAAGAGTGTTGTCATCGTCAATATTATTATTATTGCACTCTCTACATGGGCTCTTTAGCAGTAAATTCTGACCATTTTATTATTCAAAATGGTCTAGTTTTGATACCATCTGTGCGTGGGTTCGTCAAAATGTTTTAAAGCTTAATCAGAGCTAGCTGTATATTTTAACAATTATATAAGCATAAAGATTAAGTTACGGCCTAATTGGGATCCTACAAGCATAAGGATGGGTTAGGCCGTGGGGGTTATATGTATCTCACTCTTTTGTTTTACGTAGAGCGGGTTGGACAGAGTTATAAACCCATGGATACGCTCTAATCCAGCCTTATGCTTGATTTGCTGAACAGATACAACATAAATTGCGTAAAACGGTCTATAAAATTGTTAATTGTTGATTATTTTCGTGCACAATAAAGAGTTTTCTATCTATCTATCTAAGATAACAATAATCATCATCATCATCATCATCAGCCCACCGCTGCCCACTGTTGGGTATAGGCCTTTTTCCCCTCGCGCCATCTCTCGCGGTCCCTCGCCATCCGCATCCATGGACCCTCTGCCGCCATAACGATGTCGTCCGACCATCGGGCTACAGGTCTTCCTACCGACCGCCGTCCAACTCTTGGCCGCCACTCTGACAATGCCCTTGTCCACCGGCCATCTTCCCGCCTCGCCAGGTGTCCTGCCCATTTCCACTTGAGACCCGCGATTCGATCACCAACATCGTCAGCCTTCGTTCGACGACGGATGACGACGCTTGGTACGCGATCAACTATAACAATAATAAGAAAAATAATTGGTAAGACAAACGAAAAATTACCCGATTTCATGCTGAATTAAGTATAATGTTTATGCATTAATTTCATCTTATATTAATCCAACATGTATGTGTATGAAAACGAGGAATGATGTATGATTGTATTTTGATATACGTCTTTTGAAGACGAAAATATCTCCAACTTAGATCATTCTCTAGCGTAAACGCTCTTATACATATTGTGAAGTGCGTAAACGCTCTTATATTTATTTGTTTTCTCTCAACGTTAGTGAACGTTAGTTGCTTATGTACCATCTTTATAAAGATTTTTATAAGGTTAAAAATTCGCTTGGGACAAGACTTGAATTCGCAACCTCTTGCATACCGTGCAGTCGCTCTACCAACCTAACCTTATAAAAATCTTCTGCTAGGGATAGGACAGGTTAGTGCTTTAGAAAATATAAAAACTATACCATTTTTTTTTAAAACTTAAACTTTCATGAGCACTGCACATTTTTATATTAAATCGCGGTTTTACTTGTATTTTGTCGGTGTAGCCGACTAGTTTTGGTTCTCATTCGGAGACCTTAATCATGGAGAACGAGACGGCCTTCGCGACGCCGCGGCTAGTCTCTAACTGCGTGTGAGTAGCCGCTGAGTATACGATCTTTGTTTGAACTTCTGTGTGTTCCTATTAAATGCACCGAATAAATCTACAGCGATAAGTCCGGGCGCGCCCGCTAGGTGGCGCTCAGATTGTGATAGCCGTAAGTTGCGCCGACGCCGGCGCAAATCTGATCGTGTGGGGTTAGAGATTGCTCTGCGCAGGGTGTTTTCTGTTGTTGGGGTTTCACTAAATGACGATAAAGGTTGGACGATAGCAACGTGGCGAGAAATTCAAAATTTTCACAGTATTTTTTACATTTTGTAGCTAAACTGAACTCGATTTTTCGTTCGCGGCAATAACATAGTATTTTTTTCATTATTGTAAACAACATAACAACAATAATTCAGCCAATTATGTGTTCTGGTCTACGGTAACACATAATCGGCTGAATTATTGTTCCCGCCACGCTGCTATCTTCCAGCCTTAATGGCTTCTATTTTTGAATTATTTGAAGTTTGAGCTCAAATCGACATTGACATTTAGTTTTATCCACATAGAAAAGGTTCTTCTAGGCTGCATTCGTCGCATTGTAATTTTTTCCTACGCATTATCCCCAAAAATGCAGGCTGGTTGTATTGAGTACGCAGTTACATTTGAGCCGAACGTAGATATAGTTTGATAAGCCATTCTTAGGGTGGTATTCATAGTCGTCTATGATCACCTACTTGAGCTCGATCTCAAGTAGGTGAACTCAGAAAGGTCAAATGCTAATGTCAAGCCTTGGCTTATGTCAAACTTGAGTAGCTGTCAGCATATTAATGGACACTATCTTGAGATTGACATTGACATTAGCCAAGGCTTGGCATTGGAATTTGACTTCTCTGAGATCATTTACTTCAGTTCGATCTTGAGGCGATGACTATTAATGCCACCCTAAGTTCCAATCACCAACTTTTTTGATTTGATACGACGTTTTTTGCACTCGTAATTGCCCTTTCAGATTTATCTTTACACAGTCTTTTTAACGACGACGGTGGTTTCACCAACTCCCACAAACCAAAACACTAAACGCATCCGTGACAGTAAAAAAACCCTTCACTAACTTTCCAGAAACCAACGAGCCGCTTCCTCCCGCAGATTATCAGCTAAAGAAGCTTAAAATGCGGGGACTAAACAGCCAGAAAGACAAGTTGCGCTTTGTCATTTTATTGATAGTTTGTCCAATACCGCCTTCAGAACCAATATTTCTATCCTCGAGCTCAGAATAACAAAGCGACTGTCAACAGTCTGTCGCCAGAGGGCCCTCAGCTTTTTTGGGCATATTATGCGGTTACCACGTCATACTCTGGAAAAGCAGATAATTTTGGGCCAGATGGAAGGCGAGAGGCAGAACATCAATGCGCTGGTCCGATGCCCTAAAGCAGGTGGATCCATCCAGCACGCATCCCATCGCGCCCATGACCGTGATGAGTGGAGAACCATTGTATTATGGTCACTATCCTTAGAATTGAAGGACCGATCCAGAAGAAATTTTCAATTTAGATTTTGTCAAAAAGTTACGGTAAATGAAGTAGATTTGGGAAATTCTACAGAGGTATTTTCAAGGTGTAAATATTCTATTACGTATTACGTAACATTTCATACAAAATTGGTTTGTGAAGATTCAAATTCGGACTAAATTACACAGCATTTATTGGTTTTTACAGAGACGGTATGAAAAGGCGCCGCCAATTTTTTTTCCGCGATAATTTCTTCAAATCAAAACGTTTGTGAATGTCAGTACGAAATTGGCTATGTTAGTGGCTCGTCGTACGTAATTCTAGGGTTTTTCGATTAATTTAGTGTATAGGAATAGATTTTGTATATTTTTATTTGCCCAGTGGACTTCTTCTTCGTCGTTGCACTCTTGTTAGAGGGTCCACGTGTAGTATCATCATCAGTGGCTGATGTTGCGCGCCTTATATTACGATGCCACGACGTTTCTATCGGTCAGAGGTTTCACGGGTGCATTCACCCAGTCACCCAGTGGAAAATTCAGCTATATAATTTATTTTATACTTTTGAAAACTTAAACCTGCTTCATTCATCAAGAGGACTATTTGTGCCTCGCTAGCTTGTGGCGTAGGGATGGCCAGTTTTATCGGCACACGGCGTATTCGCTTGGCATTCCTTGAGTACCTTACATACAAAGATGCGAGAAGCTCAGATGGTTCGTAGATTGTATCGACGAAGAGATTAGACGAGGAAGGACTTAAGGTATCTTTGGTGCCTTATGGGGAAAGTCTTTAGCAAGTTTGCTAGGTTAAGATGCTGTTTGATATTCTAAAACAATGTTATTATAGGTAGATTTACTTACTTAAGGTGGAGAGATAGCGACGTGGCGCGAAATTCAAAATTTTCACTGATTTTTAAAGTTTGTAGCTAAACTGAGCTATTTTTGATCAGCGATTTTTCGTTCGCGGCAATAACATAGTATTCTTTTCATTATTGTTAACAAAAGAACAAAAATAATTCAGCCGATTATGTGTTCTGGTCTACGAAGCAGTATCAGTGCCCAAAAAATTTGTTGTAGACCAGAACACATAATCGGCTGAATTATTGTTGTTCTTTTGTTAACAATAATGAAAATAATACTATGTTATTGCCGCGAACGAAAAATCGCTGAACAAAAATAGCTCAGTTTAGCTACAAAATGTAAATAACTATAAAAATTTTGAATTTCGCGCCACGTTGCTATCGTCTACCCTTAATCTTTTGCATCTTCGTTGATTTATGCAGCGTTTAATTAATCGATAAAACGATACTCATTCATTATAGTTTTATCGATAAGTTTAAACGAAATTTTGCTTGATTCAGATTCCAAAAATATTTAAATGTCAACGAGGCGTTGCATTTAGCAAGGAATGTTTGACTGTTTGACCAGCCCGCGTCTTTGTCCTCAAAGACACAGAAAAAATATTTGCGTATATTTTTCCCAGTCAGCGAGGCCATTTCAGCGAGGCGTAGCGGGAAAATAGTTTATAGCTTACTTGTTATTCTGATGTAAACTGTCTTTATTCCAAATTTCATTTAAATCCGTCCTACCGTTTCAGCGAAAAAGCGTAACAAACATCTAAATATCCAAAGATCTATTAAATAAAAAAAACATTTCGCGCTTTACAATATTATGGCAATTGTGATTAGAGTGATGTGATGCACTCTACTTACTATGGATGTCCAATCACCTAAGGTATTATGGACGTACTACTTACTAATAGTCATCATCATCAGCCCACCTCTGCCTACTGTTTGGTGCAAGATCTATACCTTTTTCCCCTTGTACCACCTCTCACGGTTCCACTAATAATAGTATCACTAATAGTATTACGATTAAAATACTCGAAATCATACAAATGGTAACAAAAGCTTTGCCGACTCATTATTGTGCCCTCGTTTCAGTCAGGTGTCCATCATAGCATACACTTTCCACAAAGGCTCTCCCTTTTAGGAGGAATATGTACAGGCGTGTTCTGTGTTTCGTGCAGTGCAAGAGCTATAACAGTGGTGTCTCAATAAATCAGCGCCATCTATGGCGATAATGACGGCATTTTCGGCTGTCTCCGGCGAGAGGTGCAATCTCAATTAGGCCGATATCTTTCTCGTTAAATCGGGTGAGTAAACTGGACTCTGGTTTTGGAGTACAGTGGAGGACAATGGGCATAGGCGTCGTACTTCCTTTACTTTACTTCAAACAAAGGTAGACTTTGTAGAGTAGCTGTTACAGATACCTACGGTAGAGCTTTGACAATTAGTAAAAAGAGAACAAAAAAACACTTTGCACGTTGCAAAGTGTTAGTTTTGATTCGGAACTGTTCTTCTTGTTGCACAAGTAGCATACACTTAGTAAAACATAAATTTTATTTTTGCATCTAAAAGAAAAAACGGCGTTCAATATTTTCTCGGTCGCTCGCATCACATTTATGATATAGATTTATTGTTGTCGATATCTGTGTAAGTGACCATAAATCATAATTCAGTCTAGTAGGCACAGTCGGCCATACGCTAGAAAGCCCCTTTTTGTTCAATTGGCGCCCGTCAAAATCATAGTAAAGTTTTATCTGCTTCACATCTACTCACGCACATTTGTATACGACAGTACAGATACAGAAACGCAATAATGTAAAACATTCATTCGTACACTAACGAGCTACATTTCTTTCTTGCTCTTTGCGCGTACGCATAGCCGCCGATCGATATCTACGGTTTTACCCCTAATTTCTAGATAGTGGGGAATATAGGTTATTTACAGGCCGTAAAAACATTTTAAAAATACAGTTGCAGTTTTTTAATTTTTTATTTTACCGTGTAATTTTCTTACTTTTATAGTCTTTATAACGTCTTTTTTTGTCGTTTTAAAATATGTCTTTGTATTTTAATTTTAATTTAATATATTAATAAAGAGGTATTTTAATGACGTAAATAAAAATAGTTTTATTGAATTTTATTTTCCCATTGCTTTAATCATATTTACTTTTAATGACTCGCGATTTTCACACATATTTGTATTTGAAACGGGTCAAATCGCGGTTGGTTTTCGGCAAAATTAATTACTTCATTCATATTTATTAAATAATACCTAATTACCATAAGATTGTATCGAAAGCGTGCAATGTTCAACTTTTTACCATGAAACTACTGACTTATTAAAATTTCAACATTTCACAATTTGATTGACCGATGACAACTGTCAAAATAATATGTAACCATAATCAAAATGTTCCATTCATAACCTGTGGTCGATTTTTGGACAGAATTAAAGCTGCTTATTAAAGTTGTTCCCTAAAGCAAAAAAATGTCACTACCTGTGCTCCATTGTGCAGCCGTTTGACAAGATATTTTAAGGCGCTGGGCATAGTGAATTAGCCCGCGCGCAAAGAAAAATGCACAAAATCGATTCCTGTATCAAATACACTAAAAAAATCGAAAATGTTCACATATCACACCCTACAATTAGGTGAGACGTATCTAAAACAGCCAGTTTTGTGTTGATATCCATAGCAGATAAATTGTTTGAAAAAAAGTGCGCCGCCTATTTTTTTTCACTAAAAATATCTTCAAAACGTTTACAAATCTCAACACAAAACTGGCTGTGTTAGATAGGTCTCACCTAATTCTAGGGTTTGATATGTGAAAATTTTCGATTTGTTTAGTGTATTTGATACAGGACTCGATTTAGTGCATTTTTCTTGGCGCGCGGGCTATTCACTATGCACCGCGCCTTAACTGAAAATGCATTGATCATCCCTCTCAAACCTTGGTGTAAGCTTGCGTGCAAATATAATTACAACGTTCGAGGTAGTCTGTATGTTTTGCCTTAATTTTCACCGTGTCAGAATTGGAACGGAATTTCTCTTAATAATACCAATTAATTATTTTTAAAGGTTTGCTGTGCTTCGGCACGATGGATACTAAAAGAAGTATAGCTTCGAAGCAGGGTAGTTTTACATCTGTACTTCTGTTGAAAGAAATAAGGTCTATAAAGGTTCCGGTGAATTCTTTGGTAAAATAAAGTACATTTTATTTCGCAATCGCGTTTCATTTTGTCGGCATTGCATGCGTCCTTCTGTTTTATATTTTATCTGTTTTCAAATCGTTTATGGGCATGGATAATTTTCGTGAAACAATTTATTATGATGTTTGTTTTCTCTGCCGTGTAAGAAATGAGGTTATGTTTTTTAAAAAAGGGTGTAGGTTGTTAACCCTTCCGCTCGGGGAGGCTTTAACGCGACGCGGAAAACGCGGAAAATGGAGTTTCCACCGTTGACAAAATCTCTCATATCTCCGCACTTACTCAACCAAATGTTGTGAAATAAGAAGTAATCTTTTCTTTAGAAACGACATTATTTGAGGTAGGTACGGAAATATATGGTTCTACGTTAAAAAAGTCTTAATTCTCTGTGCAAAATGAAAATGTAGGCATAAATTCCAGATTTGTGGAATAAATTGTCTATTGAGGTAAAAATACAAACCTTTAGGAACTGAAATCGTTTCTAAGCCAATGTTGAATAAATGCCTAGTACACATAAGTGGTTTCTTTCATCCTACAACATCCAAATCCTAAGAAAACATTACACAACAATCGATGCAAATTCCAGCGGCCGAACGAAGTTGACGAGTGACTGTCAGTGTCAAAATCTTTTGTTTTTTTCTTCGATATTTGGTATCAAATCACAGACAATTTTATACTCTGTGATTCGTCTATACACGATCAGACATTCAGTTCACGACGTGACGCAATATCCGGTAGAAACCATAGAGCGGGCGAACATTCAGAAATCGTTACAGACTTCTATAGCATGATGAATTTATACTGTAAAATGCAAGTTTTTCTTATGAAGTAAGGACCTAAAGAACCAAAGAATAACGTAAATCAACGTAAATTTACTTACCTCTCGTAGAATTTTCAAAACAATACACTTTGTGTGTCAGCTCCGCGCGACGGCTTTTTATGATTTCTGAATGTTTTAGAATAAAAAAAACCTTTTGTTTTTTTCTTACAGTGTGACCAGTGTTTGGTATCAATAAAGAGATAATTTTATGCTCTGTATTTCGTCTATAGACGATCACGCTCTACGGTTTATGCCTGACTCAGTAACCGGCAGAAAGTAAAAGCGCGCGAAAGCGCGTGATGACCCTAGCGCCAACGTACACATGTGTACGTTTCTCGAGCGGACATGTTAAGGAGATTAATGGTAGCGCTGTATCCTATCTAGGGCGCTAAAGAAAGTGATGCTGACTTAAATAAAGACAATTTGTATAAATAATGTATTCGTACCCATCTTGCACAAAATTTGTATAAGGAAAATTATTGAATTTTCTCGTAGTAGGTATATTTTCAATAACAAAATTTTATTACATAAAAATATTTCCTGTTATTGACGTCACAGTTACCTATTATGGAGTTTTTTTATCCTTAAAGGTGGTTCATCATCATCAGCTGCATCATCAAAGGCCTCTCCATACGTGAGTACGCTCCTCTCACGATTCTGTGCCAGATGCAATCACTGTTTTCCGGCTACTTGGTCTATGTTGTCGGACCATCTGGCTTCCCTTCTCAAGGTCGCCTTACTTAGTTATAGAAAAATACCTAGTTGATCGTCTAGTGAACCGACATAAAACATTCACGAAAATATAAACGAATTGTTCTGCTTCAAAAGAAAAAATATTTTAATTTAGTCTGACCCGAACAGTTAATTACTTATTTCATTTGCGTATGTTAATTATTCTAATTATGATCAATATTTAGAGAACGGTAGCAGACAAGACTTAATTTATACGGAACTACTGGTTCTAGTCCTTTAAAAAGTTAAGATTTCATTATATAGTCGATGTGGTAGCCCATGATTCTACACTTACACTATAGAACTGAAGGTCAACAGATTTCGATTCCAACTATGATGTTTTAATTTAAATGAAGTTGTCGGAAGGTGGAGCTACCGAGAAATCGGTAGACAGTGCGATGCTCTTCTTATTTGTTTAAACTACTGCCTTTCTACAAACAGTATTTGAATACATTGAGCATTTTATGACGAACAATGAGGCAGGTATATTTATGAATGAATAATATTAGTACGTAGGTACATTGCTCATAAATAGAAACAAGGCTTCACGCGTTGTAAGAAAGTATATGATTTTGTTGACCTCGATAACTTATCTCACATAAATCCAAAGGAATCAGACCAGTTATCTCTATGTATCTATAGGTATCTATAAGATTTTTACCATAACAGCCCAATATCGATAAAACATCTTCTGTCATGAAAATGAAACGACCCAAATCAAAGGCACTCATCTTTATTAAAATTGATTCTGCAAAATATATTAAGATTCTTTCATATAAAACGTATAAAAGTAATAATTAAACATGTAAAAATATCTTATAAAACTGATAACAAACAATATCATTATGACAAATCACTAAAATGTACTGTTTAGTTCAATGTACGTTGGCAAACAATGCAATGTAAGTACATCACTGGAATTGATAAAGAGTTCTGTAAGTTTTATAATTCTGAGTATTAAAAATAGGAAATTATTCTGCTATAAGTGGAATGTAAAAAGTACAACAACAAATATAACAATAAAAAAGTAACACACACAAAAGAAATAACCTCTAAGAAAAGTCACGCACAACCATACAGTGTATGGAATACACAGTTAAAATCTATCTACATTTACATCATTTATTATGAAATATGACTCAAAAATTATATATTTCTTTATCTTAAAATCTAGAGCAATAAATACTTATCAAAAATGTACACTAAGTAAAAATTTGTACATTGCAATTTTGAGCTTCATTTCAACTGGCCTTCATCCCATTTTGCTTTTTTAATAAAATTTACTAAAAAAATATTGGTAAATCAATAGCACTGGCATTAGATTTCATCAAAACACTGGCATTAGATTTCATCAAAACACTGGCATAATTTTATACTAACTATGAAAGCAATTATGTATCTACACTAAACTAAAATGGTAGCAATAATTTTCAGGTAAACTTAAAGAAGAGAAAGGAATTTACAAATCTTATAAAATACTGTATGGCAGAGAAATTAAAAACAATATATCACTAACTAAGTACCTACCTACTAACAACAAGTCTAGAAAGTACTAGAAAGAACTATATAAGGTACCGGAATTGGCCTCCAAAAGTTTCACGTCAAAATATTTGCTAAAGATCGTCTTGTAGTGAAAGCGGAATGCAGACAGTCTCGTGATTTATTTCCAAATAATGGGACCTAAATGCACCATTGCAGAGTGCAAACATAGACATTAGAGAATTACTGGAATGCATTCATTAACAAAGACTGCTTTGTCAAGAGCAACTAAGAAGAGCCTATTTAGACGTAGCCTTTACTACTTTGAAACTCTATCCACTCATGGGTACCTCTTCAGACCGCTTTGGAACCAGTGACAAATCTAGAGGATTCTTCATAATATCTTTAGCGTCTTCGTTTAAATCGATACTCAACTCTGGTTCTGAATCACTCTGTTCCCCTTCTCTTGAAGGACTTCTGAATAGCACTGCTGTAGATTTAATAGACAAATCTATTGGCTGATCTTGCTCTATTGCAATACCGCCTACAACTGGCGAGGGCATCAAAGAATCACCCCCATTTCTACTCTGCCAAGTAGGTGATAGACCAGATGAAACTGATCTAATATTAGCCATATTCGGTAAAAAAGTACCAGTTCTTGAAGGGAAATTGGGGATGGCGGGAACTGGACCAAAAGGCGAAGTACGTAGATTAATAGACGAAGGTTTTCTTTTCCGTGAATCTTTTGTAGAATTTCTAATGGCACTTAAACGTACGTCTTTTTCACTCGAAGGGGACGAAGCAGGACGGAATATGCTCAAACCACTTGTGCTTCTAGAACTATTATCATCTTCTGGGTCTGCTGACGAGGCTCCTGAATCCGAAGGTGATATACTTTGTCTCGTGACATCTTCCGTGAATGGATTCTTTTCAGAATTTTTATAATACTCAGCTAGTGCAGCGGCCGGTAATAAATTTGTTGGAATAAACGAAGGATTCATCGAAGAGTTGAACGTTGGTGGTGATTTACTTGTCTGTAGCTGTTGTTTATGTTGCTGTTGTTGCTCTTGAAGCAAGCAGTGGATCTTGAACCAGTTGGATCGTCGCCCATATCTTGAGCCGGATTTTGACATGCCTACGAGCAGGCATTTTCTTAACCTACAGGCCTTGCAAGCAGTCCGGTTCTTCTTGTTAATGATGCACTCGCCGTTGTTCTTGCATTCTGATATTGAGGAGAGGTTGTTGTACGTGCGGCCGAAGAAACTCTGGAACAAATGAAAAGATGATCGTTAGTTTTTCAGTCACATCTTATGTCTAATTCGTTAAATGTATGAGCTAGTGCCCACCTCTGCTGCCAGGGTAGATGTAGTTGATTCGGCAATCATAGGTACGATCAAAAACAGATAATTATGCGTGTCCATAAAATTAAAATAATTACGTTCGCAACAGAATGCACAGAAAGCGTTGGCACAAAACACCAACATTTATTTAATCTTTAATCAGTCATAAACTGTTAACACCATATACGAGTAGAACCTGTGTGACATAGGCCTTTGTGGCTCAACAAAAATGAGTTTTATAAAAAAAATACTAAATCTATCTTTACATAACACATCATGCCTGCAAATTGTTCAGTTATTGAAAAGTTATAATAATAAACACAATATCTCAGATATCGCTTTCTTGGGGAAATGTTGGTGCCTTACGGAACAACTTTTGGTATAGTTGGTAATGTGTATGCCTAGGGTTTGCCTTGGCTCAATAATTTCTACATTCTGACAGCCTTTTTGGGAATGAAAGGCGTGATGATACTTTGTAACTGTAGCGAAAAGGTTGTAAAGAACATTAAGAGTAATCAAAATGGAAATTGAAATTCGCCTGAGCGAAATTCGGAGTGCACAATTATCGTATGCTAAAATGGTATTTACAATTTCGTGCAGAAATAATAATTTTATATAAAATATTGTCTTTTTTCGTCTTTTCGGCCAATAATTGCGTATATGGAATAACAAATTTATTGGTGATACTGTTCGGGATTCGTTTCCTTGAACAATCGATTTGGGGGCCCTACTGACAATATTTTATCGAATTACGAAGTTGATGCAAGCGGTGTTTCTTGTGTAAAATATCCGAACAACTTTTATAAAGTAAAAGTTATTCAATGAGCGAGTAGACCCCACGCCCTGCCGAAGTCGGTTCTCTGAGCAGCAGTGTTTCGAATTAAAAGTAACATTTTTCATTTCAGTCATCGTAAAGTACGTTGGGCGTATTAAAATCTGGGTCATAATGAAGAAGGTCGTATCTCACACGTAATATTACAGAATCATGGACAATTTTGACTTAAGAAATGGGGATTTTCTTGAATATCAAATAAATTGTGGTGCCGTCCCGCTGTGAGGTGTCCCGGTCTCTTCTTACCCAATTAAATGCGGACAGTGGAGTAAAATATGCGCTTGCGCTACGGTTTCCGTTTGGTCAGCAACATTTTATTTGCAGTAAATAAGGATGATGCTTTTCTCATGGACAACGATCATAATCAAGAATCTTTGGTCCATTTTCTTTTTATTTCTTTTGGTGGGAATGAATCGAAAACTGTATACATCGGGCGAAAGATACAGAACACAATACACACACAAAGATATTGGCGACCTTGCCAGCGGTAGCGGAAAGTAATAATGTAAGTGTACCTTTGTACTTTCTAATGCACTCAACGAGGATACATGAAAATACATCTTCTCGAAGTAACATTGTGTGTCTTTGAATAGTAGAAATATTCAATTTACTTACTATAAAAATTCCTTTGACAATTATTTTCTATTTACTTTCTATGCAAATTGCCATTCTTCAAATTGTCATATAATTTTTATGATATAAACATTTTGCGTGCAATTTAAAAATGTGTAACATCAGATAACAGATGCGACAGTAAAATAGTACCAAAACAACGGACATCAGAGCAATCTCAAGTGCGTGAGTCCAATTGCGAAGAAAATGTGAGATGATTCTGCGGCCGCTTAAGAATACGGGGGAGCGCCTACTCTACTTGCTAGAATGACCTACTAAAGGCGCTACACTTTCCATACTAATGTTATGATGACAATTTAGTTCGTTAAACAGTACCATCATCTAATTTAAACACAATTTAACCGGTTTTTTGTACAATTTTTCCGGTAAAATGGTTGCTTATAAAGGCCTTTTTGCATCTACGTAATGAGATGATTTATACAGCGTCCAGTGGTAACTTCACTCACACTAGATGGGTAAGGAGACCACTCGGCGCTGCAGTACCTGGGACATTGTATTGACTTGTCTTTCCTGTGGAATAGGTTAATGGTTGCTTAGTACAAAAGAGAAAGATAGTGAGTAGGCCCCCTGACTCACTGAGATTAGAAAATTCAGATAAAAGTCGAGCTTCCTTATGGGTGCGGATCGGTGTTGCAGATACTCTGAACCACTATAACTTTACTCTCATTACAAGCAAATACAAACGTTGTTGTTTAGAATACAAAAGCCTTAAGATCTCTACAAAAGCCTTAAGACCTCTCTAAGCTGGCCAGGATGTCAATTCGCCTTAATTGAGCCGCATCAGTAGTTATTGCGCAGGTTCTTTGCAAAATTATTTGTTGGATTTAGTAAACTTTAAATGTCTTGAAATAAAATAGATGAAACAATAAAATGGGAACTGTGACTTTTTTCGATGTATCTATGACTTTTTATGTATCGATGAGTTGTTCAAGATCAGTCCCAAAATGAAATTAGCGCAGTACAAAGATACAAAAATAGCAGTACATAATAAAAATACCAGTAGGTACCTCCATAATATTAATCTCAAGATCCAATCTTTTGGTGCGTTCTTGCTTCTGCATACTTCAACTACTTGAAAACCCTCACTAAACTGTACAGGGCAAAATAATCCATGTTCTATAGATCAAAAGAGCGTACTTATGTTGAAATATGGGTTGTAAACATTAATTAAAATTTATTTTCACGTACAAATATCAAGGAGTGCTACTTCATTACACATAGCGCAAGATAATTCGAAGCCATTACTGCCCCATCGAGATTCTTTGTGTGGACATGCTTTCTGCTTGGAGGCGGTAGTTTTCACACTGCCAGCTAACAGAGTAATGCTATATAATAGCAACGAGTGGGGAAATAAACTATTTCTATTAAAGTAATAGTTGATCTAAAAAACGTGACAGTCGCGGGCTGCGGAGATCTCCTTTTATCTAAGGGTGGCATTAATAGTCGTCGGCTCAAGCTCGAGTCAAGTTGGTGATCTCAGAAGTGTCAACTATCTATCAAGCTAGTGTCTATTAATATGCTGAAGCTCGAGCTTGAGATGCCATTATTTATGCCACCCTAAATAGGATAAAAGAGATGCTGTTACAATCTTTCCCTAAATAACACCACAAAGCGTAGCTTGTTAATTAATAGTTGATCACGTGGCACCTATGTCACTCATCATGACAGAACCATGATGTAGCAAATCACTTTTTGTTTTTTCTAAAGCACTAACCCGTGCATTCAAAAGTGTATTTGGATGCGTTTTTTGCTAAAAACGAAACGTCAAATGATAATCACTAGGCTTAACTATTTTTAGGACCTAAGGTTTAGATTCCAATGTAGAACACCTACGAATAAAACCCGCCGCCGCCGAAAGTGGCCACTTTTGGCGGCGGCGGGTTTTATTCCTAGGTTCTAGGCGGGGCTAGTTGTGCCTAGGTTATCACCTTAATATTGGGGTGTTATGAATTGCTTTGAATTCAGCTATAAACTGTCAGTTGAAAACGGGCCATTGAGCCGAGCAAAGCAAGTCGATGTGATTAAATTGTCGCTCGCCGTTTGATGTAGACTGGCCTTTACACATTAGTGTCAAGCCATACCTACATTCCAATAAATAGACTAGATTACACAACTTAGTAATTCTACTTCTTACATTAACACACGTTGTTAAGTTAATCTGTGAATATGTGAGTGACATAAATATGTTGCAAGCTTCTAAACACTCTTTAAAAATCGTTAAGCTTTATCTTGCTATTTATTATTAAGGTATAATGTGTTTATAGGGTTTTAAAGCTTCTCTTTCTATACTATTATAGTCAAACATAAGTACAGTCAGCCACACGTCTTAACACAGGGAACGCGGGTAACCTCAACTCCATACAAAAGGGGAGACCTGTTTCCTCCCTGGATAATTGTTTTAGAAAATATATATTTATGCCATTCAATCTATATTTACCTCTGCCACGTCCCTATGTTTTCCTTTTTTTAATATTTTAATTATTTAAATAAATTTTATTAAATAGGGACATGGAAGAGGTACATATAAATTGAATGGCATAAACATATTTTTTCTAAAATAATTATCGAGGGAGGAAACAGGTCTCCCTTTTTGTATTTTTTGTATGGAGCAACCGGCTACCCGCGTTCCGTCTTAAGATACCCCTTTTTGTACGATTGAAGGTAGTGGATAGAGATAGCCAGCGTCGAACAACTATTTCGCTTAGCAAGAAATAGAAAAGAATATGAAGAGCTGACGGCCAACCTCCATTAGTGGAGAGGCATGCGAAGAAGAAGAAGGTAGTGTAAGTTCAAGTTTTAGTCGAACTCTACAATTTATTTAAACAAGATAATAAGATCTCCAGGTGCGGTGGTGGCCTAGTGGGAAGAACAATGGAATCTGAAGCGAGAGACCAAGGTTCGATTCCCGGTGCGGGCATATACCTATGACTTTAATAACTTTAATATATTTCAAAGTAACGTATATTTGTGAATTTGTAGTAGCAATACCACTCGCTGACGGTGAAGGAAAACATCGTGAGGAAACCTGAGCGTGTGAGGCATTATACCCTCAACGCAAAAATCTCCAATCCGCATTGAGCACGCGTGGTGATTAAGCTCGAACTCTCTCTCTGAAGGAAGCTTTTTGCCCAGCTAGTGGGACATATACAATGTACAGACTACATATTACATCTTACAATAAGATCTCCATGATCCATGACTCACAAGTCACAATAAATAGGCTGAGTCATGAACAAAAAGTGCAAAAATAAAAGGCTACCTACGGCAGAATAAAATATAGGTCGCGGAAATAACTCTCGGCGTTGTGTGATGAACGCCCCGTGCTACCACGATCGCACGCAGCGCCCGCAGGGATCGTAGTTTATGTTTTAGACTGGGGCTTCACTAAAGGGCTAAGCGATTTATGTATTTTATGTAGCCATACACCGTGGAATTTTAGTGTTTTTAAAGCCGAAGGGCGGGGGGGGGGTGGGTCTATTTCCCTAATCACACGCGCTTTTGCTTACTTCACCGCTTTGCACCCCTGAATTAGATCCACACCTATCTTGTCGGCCGCTCCTGACCGATAAGTTGGCGAATGGCTTTGGGGCGAGCGCTAGTTTTGCCACGACCCTCAAGGCAAGTCTGAAAGTCAGCCTACTCGTGGTTGCCGCCTGTTATTGGTCTGATTCCCTCAGAAACGGACGTAGCTGAAACTTTCAGTCGAAATTCACCTCATCTCATCATACCCCTCCGCTTTCCTACTCCTTCCCATCCCAAAACCACGGCCAGGAACCTGTGGATGCGTTGCAGGCAAGTAGAGTGTGGCATCCACCTGCGTTTGTGGCCTACGCAGTTGAACGCCGTAAGCAAAGGAAGAGGGAATCCTGGAGGGTTGAGCCAAGTGTTTGTTGCGACACTCGTAAGGCAATACGCCCTCTTTGGCCCCAATTTCTTAGCGAAACGGTGCCCCTGCAGCTAGCCACTGCAAGGGTAATGGTCTTGTGTCCCGTCAGAGGGCCACGGCGAGGGGTATTTGGGGAAGGCGACTGTCATGCTGACGGGGTAAGGGTATAGGGAATCCCCTGTGGGTCGAGGTTGGATCCACTTGCCCTATATTTCGAGCCCCTGATGTCGCGCAGCTTCGTCCAGCCAAATGCACCTATACCCTTCTGGTATCCCTAACGACCCTGTCAGTTTGTGGCAGGGCGTTCCAAAGGGCGGGCTCCGTGGTGGGTGGGGAGCCAGAAGGGTGAACCTCTACTTCCTTACTATGGAACCCTTAGATTCAAAAACTAAAAATAAAGGCCGGGACGCAGGGAAACCTGTGGCTCCGCCGACCAACATGGCGAAGGCTTCGGTTCATACCGGTGCCTCCCAAACTACAGCTGACACTGGCCGGGCAGTGGTCCAGGTTGAGAACACTGGGAAACCAGTGAACCCTTCCGGGATCGCAGCCCAGGACGGAGATCAGCTCCTACTACAGGGCTGGCGGTGCGTTGAGCGCAAACGACAAGGCTCCAAGCCAAGTCGGGAGAGCTCCAACGCCCAGCCGATCGAACCATCGGGGAAGAGGGGGCATCGCAGCAAGAAGGCGCGTGATGCAGCGAAACGCCGAGCGCGCCTGGCTGCTGACGCCGCGGCTGGCGCTGAGCGCCCCTCGATACCGAGTACGTCGTCGCCAAAACCGGAGCAACGGCCAGCAATGACCGCCAAACCGGAGGCGACGGTGAAGCGGACTCCCAGTGCGGAGGTTTCACGACCGACGGAGGGACCGGCTCACCCGCCAGGACGCAGACACAACCGCCCGACGTTCGGCAACAATGCCACACGGAGCGAGGTCTCACGGCCAGCGGCGGAGCCGGTTCACCCGTATGAACGTGGACACCATCGCAATGGGCGTGGCGCGAACAGGGGCGGGCCCTCACGGCCGGTGGGGAGACCGATTCAACCCTCGGGACGTGGGCAGCTTGCTGCCTCGCAGAACGAGGCTAGAGCGGCCCAACCACCTGGACGCGGGCAGCAGCGACAGAACTGGGACCGTGGATCCTGGCGCGGCGGGCATGGCAGCGAAAGCCGGAACACCGAGAGGGCAACGTCCTCTGCCAAGCGGACTCGACTCGACGACACTGTGTCTCCCCGAGGCGAGTCCAAGAAGCCGAGGACGGCCGCTCAAAGTGAACCCGGACCGAGCCATGCCAGCTATGCGGAGGCCATGTGCTCGGAGCTTGTCGCAGCCGTCACCTCCACTACAGGTAACCTTACCAGACTACAGGCCGATGAGGTGACCTCCGCTTTAGTGGAGGCAATCGAGGCCATCACTCAAACTCCGCCACAATGGGGTTTCCCTATTTTTAAGGGTAAACCCTCGTACTGGAACGGCCATCTCAGGCTATGGTGTGAAGACCTTAACACCCTTGAGTGGCTGAAGACCACAGTGGCGGCGTTAGACCTACCTTCAGGAGTCAAGCTGGAGACGAAACGCCAGATGGATGTCCCGCGGCGCAAGCAGTGTGGGATATGCATACCAGGGGTGTGGCACAACAGCGTCAGAGTCGGCCGACTGCTGAAGGCTGCCAACCCCTGGGCGAATATCGATCGCTGGTTGGTTCTCTCCAACATTGTACAGACCGAGAACACGTTCATCGTGGTCAGCATACCCGAGGACACGCTCGAAATTATCGTGAAGCGTCAACGCCGACTAAACTTCACGCTGGGGTCGGTGTACGTACAGATCCTGGTAAGGAGGAAAACCCCGGTGGACCCCCCCCAGAACATGGAAGTCACCCCCCAGACAGTACAGGCGAATGAGCCAACAAACAGCGCCAAACCCTCACACGACGCCACGGCCAGCCAGGCTGGGACAGTTGAACCCTCGGGGGAGGTCGCCCCGCCGCCGGAACCTGTCGCTGACGTCCCGATGGCGGCGGCAGACCACGACGTGGACGAGTTCTCCCGGGAGCTAGAGGAGCTGGCGATCGAGGAGGGCGACGGACAGGAGACCAATGGCGTCCCCTTCGTCTAGCTGCGCACTCCTCCAAATCAACCTCCATCACGCTATCACCGCCACGGCCCAATTGCGAAAGTGGTTGGAGGTTAACAAAACAGCCATTGCACTGATTCAGGAGCCGTGGATCAGTGGCGGCAGAATATGCGGCCTTTCCAACGCAGGAGGTAGGCTACTTACTTGTGCGGGCCCTGGTATCAGGGCCTGTATATACACTACTAAGAATATAGTTGCGCAGCCTTTAACAGATTTCTGTTCCAGTGACCTGTACGCTATAAAGCTTACCCTACAACAAGACTCCGACGCCCCGGGACTGGTCGTTGCCTCTGTCTACATGCCAGACGGCGACGAACCACCACCCCCTGAGATGACGAGGCTTGTAAAATACTGCGAGGACAGTGGACTAAACATCATCATCGCCACCGACTCCAATGCACACCACCCCCTGTGGGGAATGGAGTGTGAAAACAACAGAGGTAACACACTTGTAGAATATCTCTTAAATACGAACCTTGTTATACTAAACACAGGTGCCAAACCTACCTACGTCACTAGACGCAGTCGTACAATCATTGACCTGACCCTGGCAACAGAGGGAGCTGCGAATCTCGTCTCGAACTGGCACGTATCCGACGAGGCATCGTGTTCGGATCATAGATGGATTCGCTTCGACTTGCAGGTAAATGTCAAACCTACACCACCCCGCCGGAACCCTCGCAAAACTAGTCGTGCTCTCTACACTAGTCAGCTTACTGTCAAGCTAAAAGCGATGGAGGTCCCAGAAAGGGTAGAAAACGCACAACAGATAGAACAACTGGTAAGCAATCTAACGGACAACATCGTAGAGAGCTATCACACTGCATGCCCTATGACGCAACCACCCGAGAAGGATCCTAAAGGGGAGTCCTGGTGGGGCCCTGAACTCGAAAGAGTCAGAGGTAAGGTTAGACGTCTCCTGAATAGGGCAATGAATACATGCGCCGATGAGGACTGGGATAATTACAAGCAGGCTAAATCCCAGTATAAACAACGCATAAGATACAGGAGATCGATGTCGTGGCGCAAGTTCTGCAGCAACATCGAATCCAACGTACAGGCTAATCGGGTAAGGAAGCTCCTAGGCAGTCAACCGAACCAATTGCTGGGATCCTTACTCAAGCCAGACAACACCTTCACCAAGTCAATCGAGGAAGCGCAGCAAGTCCTACTGCAAAAACACTTCCCGGGATGCAGGTTTGAGGTCAGTACAAGTTGGTCAGACAACTATATTACACCGACAGACGATTGTTGGACTTACGCCCAAACTATAGTTACAGAGGACAGGACTAAATGGGCTCTAAGTAGCTTTCACCCCTTCAAAGCAGCAGGACTGGACGGCGTATTCCCTGCATTCCTTCAATGGGGTGGGGGGGATATGATCCAGACCCTCACACCTCTGCTAAGGGCATGCCTGGCCCACAGGTATATCCCAAAACAATGGAGAGAGGTGAAAGTCATCTTCATACCTAAACCGGGTAAAAGCGACTACACAGATGCAAAGTCCTTCAGGCCAATCAGTTGTGATGAATATTCTTGGAATAGGTTCACTGGTGTGGATGACAAATTAAAGGTCAACAAGCTTTGCACGAACAATGGTGTTTATATTTCCGAAAGGTGGGGGAACAATGTTTAAAGCCCTGTGAGTACACTTCAGGGTGTCAAATCTTATGACACATAAACAATAAGAAATTATGATCTACCTAAATGCTAAATATTCTACAATAAACTAGTTAATTACACACGCACTCTTACGGCAACCAATGCCAATACCAACTAACTTAAAGTTCTGGGGAATTTCTCAAGGGGCATATTATATTGTTCTCACTTCCCCAGCGATCAACAGATCGCAAGAAATTAAGCTTACGCAACTATGACAACGACACGAAATTCCGAGGAATTCCGTAAGGGGCATATATTTCCCACTTTCTACAATTTACAAATCTTAGCATTACGTTTACTTAAGACTAAAAGGGACTACCCTAGAGCTTATGCAACCATCAGGCGCGCTCGTGTGACAAAATTAATAAAACAAAGAACCATGTATTTTGTTGGTCCGTGTGCAGGTGCCCGACCCTACTTAGACAGAAGGGTCGTGGTGTTAACTGAAGGACGACGTTCGGGTATCCCGAATGTCCAGTTGGCATGCGGAGGCAGGCGGACTTGTTCTCTTCAAAACAATGAGGTATGACGAGATTGAATTCACGGAATGTCTTGCGGCGAATAAGAATGTGCGACCATCAACTAAAGGGCGTGTCTCACAGGCTGTAAAGAGAGAATTGCCGGCGTAAGTATGCTGTTCTACGCCAGGTCGGGTCTCATCGCAAGTCCTACTTGAGTAAAGAAAACTTACCCCGTGTCTGGATTCTAGTACACACACCCGATTGAACCTCGCGGTATATTACCGTATTTACTAATAACTTGACCGCTGGGGATCAGACTATCAACGTTTATTTTCGCACCAGCACGAATTGAACACATCAATCTTCAATTGCATTACCCAATTACGCAGTTTCCAATCTGTCACTCAGATATCCTCCTACCCTCCACGATTTATAATTTTCTTAGAACGCCACTACCCACGCAACGAACACAGCTCAATTTCAAAACAAGTGGCTCCATCCATTGCCGAGTAGCGAGATTAACCATTACAATATTCCCCCCCCTCAAAAGGAATCCATCCTGGATTCCGCTCCGCGGATCCTTATTCCCATCTACACTAACGTTTTAACGTCAGAAGAATGCCACTTCCCCAGGCATTTGCCTCTGAGGCTTTTCAGCATGTAAACATCTGAGGATAGTTTTTCCGATATAACAGCTTTTTCATATTTTGGCGAAAGCTTTGCCATAAAATTTTTGTCTTTGCTAGATTGATGTTTTGTGCGTTTCCACACCAGATCTCCCACCTGATAACTAACCACCCTGCGTCTTTGGTTGTAATACTTACTGTTGATTTCATAAGCTTTCTTTAACCTGACATTGACGTCTTTGTAAATTTCTTGCCGTAAATTCTGTTTCTCTTCAACAAGACGTCTCTCAAATTCTAATGGTTCAGAGTTGGATATCTGTCTTTTATCTCTTATACCAAGGGTTGAAGTTTCTCGACCCAGGAATAGGTACGAGGGAGTTTTACCGGTCACTTCATGGACTGCCGTGCGTATAGCGTGGCCAATATGAGGAATATGTTTATCCCATGACTTGTGATTATCTTCGACATACGCAGCAATGGCTGTCCCTATCACCTTATTAACCCTTTCTGTGGGATTGGCTTGTGGGTGATAGTAAGGTGTATACCACAGTTCTGCATTATAATTAGCAATTAAATCTTTAAACTGACCCGCTGTGAACTGTTTGCCGTTGTCGCATATTATAACTCTTGGTGCACCAAACAAGAGAAATACTTGCTCCTCAATGATCTTAACTATGTTGGCCACTTTACCATTTCTCAAAGGGAAGAGTAAGACAAACTTACTGAACCAGCATGCTATGACTAAAAGCATAGTATTTCCCGCTTTGGACTTCGGGAATGGACCCATGAGGTCCATTGAGACAATTTGGAATGGCTCAGTTACATTTTAGTGCTTTCCCATTAATCCTGTCGGTGGCTGTTGTGAGTGTTTGAATTTCGCACAAATTTCACACTTCCGAACATGTTCTTTTGTATCCTTGATGAGAGTTGGCCAATAATAGCGTTGTCTTACCCTATTGACAGTCTTCTTTACTCCAAAGTGGCCCGAGATTGGATCATCGTGGCATTCCCTCAAAACACTGTCTCTTAGTTTTTCTGGTATCACCATCTTCCACGAATCTTGATCATCAGGAAATTGATCAAGTTTAAGGTATTTCCATAGCAGACCTTGATTTATGACCCAATCTGTTTCCGATTCACCTTTCTTGACGGAGTCTTCTTTAACTCTGTACCACTCATCTTTATCTTCTTGTTTTAAATCAACGATTGATATTTCTTCCGATTCAATTGCCCGTGACAAAGCGTCTGGAACTGTGTTGTCTTTGCCTTTACGGTAGACCATTTCGTAGTCGAATTGCTGTAGGCGCATTGCCCACCGTGCCAGCCTACCATGAGGGTCCTTCGTATTATCTAGACATTTCAGTGCACTATGATCCGAGAGAATTGTGAAATGTGTGCCTTCGACATAGGGCCGAAATTGTTCGACGGCATGTATGACGCTTAGTAACTCTCTTTCTGATGTTGAATATTTTGACTCCCTCGTTGAGAGTTTGCGGCTAGTGTAAGCGACGGGCTTTTCCTTGCCGTCCACCACTTGAAATAAGACGCCACCGGTGCCTTTCAATGACGCATCGCATTGGATTGTGAACGGTTTTGCAAAGTCTGGGCATCCCAGAACTGGTGTAGTCGTCAGTGCCGTCTTTAAATCCGTAAAGGCTTTCTCTGCCTCCTTTGTCCACAGAATAAGTTTTCCTTTCTTCCCGCCCTTAGTGAGATCATGCAGTGGTGCCGCAACTATTGCAAAGTTCTCTACAAAACGCCGGTACCAACTTGCCAACCCGATGAATCTTTTGAGCTCCGTGAACGTGCTTGGTTTGGGGTAGTTGATAATCGCTCGTACTTTATCGGGATCTGTGCGCAGTCCCTCTTTATCCACTACGTAACCCAAGTACTTCAATGATTCCCGGGCAAATTGGCATTTTTCAACGTTTATCGTGAGTCCGGCTTCCTTCAACTGCGACATGACCCACTGTAAGGAGCTGATGTGTTCATCAAACGTCTTGCTACAAATTACGATGTCATCTAAATACGTAAACACTTTACCTTCATATTCAGGTGGAAAGAGCCTGTCCATAAGACGTTGTTGCGTTTGGCTGGCATTACAAAGACCAAATGGCATGACTTTAAACTGGTACAAACCTTTGCCAGCCAAACCAAACGCCGTTTTTTCTTTACTTGCTTTTTCTAATGGAATCTGCCAGAACGCAGATTTTAAATCTATGGTAGATAGAAATTGTGCTTGATTTAGGTTGTCTAAGACTGCTGATACCCTCAGCAATGGATAGGAATCTTTGATAGTCAATTTGTTCAATTTCCTACTATCAAGACACAACCTGTTTTTACCATTTGCCTTTTTGACCAAAAGTACGGGAGACCGCCAAGAACTGTATGAATGTTCTATCACATCGTTCTTCAACATTTCCTCAACTTCCAATTCCAGTTCCCTCATGATGGGTGGGGCAAATGGGTATTGTCTTTGTGCTACAGGCAAATGATCACCCGTATCGATCCTATGCTGAATAAGTTTGGTCCTACCTAGACCAACGCCAATGAGCATTTTCATTTCAGTAATTAAATTGCTTAATTCAAGTTTTTGGTCCTCTCTTAATTCTTCCCGGGATATGACCGGATTTTCCACAACACCGACTGCCATAGCTTCCAAATTCTCTAGTTTCTCTACTTTAAAGTTTTGTTGTGTATCGTCATCTACACTGATGGATAAATTGAAAGCCTCGAAGAAATTCATGCCCAATAGTAAATTATGTTTAATGCCATTCATAACATAGAACTTTATGACGTTATATTTATTCGCAAATTCAATAGGCAAATACAGAACTCGGGAGATCCCATGGGGGGTACCATCTGCGGTGGTTAACTGTATTTCTGGAACTTCCTCAGCTAAGAATCCTAGCGCCTGTAGTTCCAGAAAGAAAGTCGTTGAGACCACTGAAGCAGTTGCCCCTGAGTCTAAAAGACCTGCGTAATTTTTTCCTAATATCCTTACCACTCCATAGTACCGATTGTCGTTTAACTTGGTAGTTACATTGCATATCTCACCAGTCTCAAAGTAGTGTGATACCAAGTCTAACCACTCTCGCCACTCTTTGTGTTGTGATTCCCGCTTTAAGGTCTCGGAGGACTGCCGGCGGGTCCAGTGTCTTCCGATTTTTCGTTTCCCTGTATTTTGCACCCACAACTAATTGTTGTTAGACCAAATCTACCGCAACGATAACAAAATAATCTTTGTTTTGGAAGCGGACAATTTTTGAATGCGTGACCCGTTGCCCTACAATTCCAACATTTCAGGTCCGTCTGTCTTGTAAAATTATTAACCTGTGGCCCAAATGTCCTCAATGCGGCCAGGTTGCCTGAGACGCCCTGATAGGCCAAATCTGGTTCCAAAGCATTGACAGTTGCATCCGGTTCCTTAAAATTGTCTCAGTTGTGCTTCGTGCGCTCTAATACCCTTAGTACTAGTGTCATGCCTAGGACACTATGAAAAATATCTCTGCACACCGCTTTCTGGTAGTACGGCTGAAGATTCTTACGCAAGATATCCAGCTTCTGCGCTTCTGTCAATTTTTCTGGCAAGCGACGAAACATGTTCTGCATAACCGCTATGTAAATGTTTACATTCTCATTTCTCCCTTGAGTCCGTTTCTTTATTTCCTCCATCAACTCGTCTTGGTAAAGCGGACTCTGAAAGGATTCTAAGAGTGCTTGCACCAACCCTTGCCAAGAACATACATATTCCTTATTTGCCCTAAACCATATCAAGGCGTCTCCTTCGAAAAAATCAATGGCATATCTCCATAGATCTCTATCATCTGCATTACGAGCATTCTTAATCTCATCGATGCGCTCCAAAAAGGCATTCACGCTTAAACTTCCTTTACCACTAAATTTTATACCCCAGTCCTTGATTGGAACTAATTTCCTTGATTGTACGTCCTGATCCAGGGTTGATGACCGTACAAGATTATCCCGTCGAGACGAATGGATACTTAGTTCTGGCTTTGCGTCTTGATTAATCGGGGCAGTCTGAGTGGGTTGATTGTTGGTTCCTACCGACTCAATTGATGTGCACTCTTCAAATACATTTGATTTTTCTAATTCATCAATAACCTGCGATGCGTCATCACCTAAGGTTTGCTGTAAGATTTCCTTTTCCTTTTCGGACAAAACGTCATCATCTTTACCAACATCTTTCAGTGACTCTAAAGTATCTATGCAAACATCGATATCTTTGCTCAATTTGGCGTGAAGAACTATGTCTGGTTCAGAAGAGGGGATTATAAGTTTGATCCGGTGTTGCAGGTGAAACAAACGAGAATTGATGCGTCTAATGCTGTCACGATCTGGATCGACAGATATTTCCGATAAATTTACTGAGAGAACCCCCAATTTGTCTTCGCACAAATTGAGTTGGCCTGATACATCTGATTTACAAGACGTGGGAGTGACGAGTTTAATTAATGATTTTCCCTGCTTTTCGCGACTTCTTACCTCTCTCAAGACTTTTCTCATAGTTTGCACATTATTTAAGTTGTGAATGCCTCGACATGCCAACTCGAATTCAAGTTCATCCTTTAATAAGCAATTGATATCCATCTTAAATACTTTAACGAAATGACACTAACAGGACCAAAATACTAACCTACTTTAAGTACTCAATATAAAATATATACTTATAGATACTAGACAAGCCAACACCAAAGTTCGTCAAAAAAAAACTTTTTGCCATTCAACTTATTGAAATTACGTTGGGCGCCATTGTGATGAATATTCTTGGAATAGGTTCACTGGTGTGGATGACAAATTAAAGGTCAACAAGCTTTGCACGAACAATGGTGTTTATATTTCCGAAAGGTGGGGGAACAATGTTTAAAGCCCTGTGAGTACACTTCAGGGTGTCAAATCTTATGACACATAAACAATAAGAAATTATGATCTACCTAAATGCTAAATATTCTACAATAAACTAGTTAATTACACACGCACTCTTACGGCAACCAATGCCAATACCAACTAACTTAAAGTTCTGGGGAATTTCTCAAGGGGCATATTATATTGTTCTCACTTCCCCAGCGATCAACAGATCGCAAGAAATTAAGCTTACGCAACTATGACAACGACACGAAATTCCGAGGAATTCCGTAAGGGGCATATATTTCCCACTTTCTACAATTTACAAATCTTAGCATTACGTTTACTTAAGACTAAAAGGGACTACCCTAGAGCTTATGCAACCATCAGGCGCGCTCGTGTGACAAAATTAATAAAACAAAGAACCATGTATTTTGTTGGTCCGTGTGCAGGTGCCCGACCCTACTTAGACAGAAGGGTCGTGGTGTTAACTGAAGGACGACGTTCGGGTATCCCGAATGTCCAGTTGGCATGCGGAGGCAGGCGGACTTGTTCTCTTCAAAACAATGAGGTATGACGAGATTGAATTCACGGAATGTCTTGCGGCGAATAAGAATGTGCGACCATCAACTAAAGGGCGTGTCTCACAGGCTGTAAAGAGAGAATTGCCGGCGTAAGTATGCTGTTCTACGCCAGGTCGGGTCTCATCGCAAGTCCTACTTGAGTAAAGAAAACTTACCCCGTGTCTGGATTCTAGTACACACACCCGATTGAACCTCGCGGTATATTACCGTATTTACTAATAACTTGACCGCTGGGGATCAGACTATCAACGTTTATTTTCGCACCAGCACGAATTGAACACATCAATCTTCAATTGCATTACCCAATTACGCAGTTTCCAATCTGTCACTCAGATATCCTCCTACCCTCCACGATTTATAATTTTCTTAGAACGCCACTACCCACGCAACGAACACAGCTCAATTTCAAAACAAGTGGCTCCATCCATTGCCGAGTAGCGAGATTAACCATTACACAGTCTTACATCTTTCCTCCTAAAGACGCTCGAGAGACTGTGTGATCGAGAACTGAGGGACAATGCCCTGAGTAAAATACCGCTGCATAAAAACCAGCACGCATACTGCACTGGCAAATCTACAGAGTCTGCACTGCACATGGTGGTCGGCAGGATAGAGGAGGCCCTGGCCAACAAATCCATGTGCTTAGGCACCTTCATTGACATTGAGGGAGCCTTTGACAGAACTAACTTCACCAGCATATGCACGGCCCTGGACAGGCACGGGGTCAACAAAGTCATAACAGGCTGGATCAACAACATGCTCAGCAATAGGATCATAAGGCTAGGTGGCGAAGAGACACAAGGAGCCTTGGTAGCAAGAGGCTGCCCACAAGGTGGTGTACTTTCGCCGCTCCTGTGGAACCTGGTGGTGAACGACCTGATCACCACTTTGAATGAGCAACGATACTACACTATTGGCTATGCAGACGATATTGCGATCATGATCACAGGTAATGTCACCAACACCGTTTGTGAGGTCACGCGCTCAGCACTGCGAATAGTAGAACGATGGTGTGCCGACAACGACTTATCAGTGAACCCGGCAAAAACGGAACTGGTAATGTTCACAAACAAAAGATCATTAGGTAGGTACCAACTACCTAAGCTCTTCAATACAAAACTCCAACTCGCTACTAAAGTTAAGTATCTTGGGGTGATACTGGACAGTAAGTTAAACTGGAGTGAACACATACAGCACAAGCTGCAAAAATGCACCATTGCTTTCTGGCAGTGCCGCAGAATGATTGGTAAGAAGTGGGGTCTCACCCCCAAAATAGTTCTGTGGCTCTACACGGCAGTGATACGACCAATGATTTGCTATGCGGCGCTAGTTTGGTGGCCAAGATCCGAATTAGCGTCTGCAAGCAAAAAGCTACAACAACTTCAGAGGCTAGCTTGCGCCGCTGTCACGGGCTGCATGAGGACGGCTCCAACCGCAGCGTTGGAGACGATGCTTTACTTGCCGTCGCTCCCTCTCTACATCAGACAGGAGGCAGCCTGCTCAGCTGTACGCCTGAAAAAGCTCAACCTTCTGAGGTATGTTCGGGTCCCACACACGGCGGTACTCAGCGGGGTAACTGAGGACCTCCCGCTCTTTGAAGCTATATGTGATAGGATCCCCCCTCAATTCTCCTTCGATAAGAAGTATAAAATACAACTGTACGAGGAGGACTTTGAGAGTCTCAACCCCAGAGAACTTCGAGTCTTCACGGACGGTTCAAAAACTGCGTCTGGCACTGGATCCGGAGTATTTTCGGAAGACCTGAATATTAATATATCTAAGCCGCTAGGCGCCCATAACACAGTTTTCCAGGCCGAAGTTATGGGCATCATTCTAGCAGCTACTGCGATTGCTGAACGAGAGGTGAAGGAGTACCCCATCCGTATCCTCTCGGATAGCATGGCGACACTACAGGCCCTCAATAGTCATACCATCACTTCGGGCCTTATCTACGACTGCCATTGTAGACTGACAGAGGTATGTAAACACTCTAGCATTACCCTCCAATGGATCAAAGGTCACAGCAACTCACGCGGGAACGATGCCGCGGATGTGCTAGCGAGACAGGGGTCGGACATGGTTGCCGTGGGCCCAGAGCCCATTGTACCCATGCCTTACGCCTGGCTACGCACACAGATACGACTCCGCACACGCGGATTACAATACTCCAGCTGGGCTAACACCTCTGATTGCAGACAGGCCAGAGAGGCATTGCCAATGGCAAACCCTCGTCTGACCAGGAAACTTCTTAGGCTAACAAGAAACCAGCTGCGAACGGTGACAGGAGTAATAACCGGTCACGGTCCTTTTAACAGACAACTATTTTTAATAGGTGTCACCGACAGTCCTCTGTGCAGAGCCTGCATGGGGACAGACGAAACAGCCGCTCATGTCCTGCTGGAATGCAGGGAGCTGGCAAAATACCGGGCTACCCACCTCGGTTCGCCGGGGTCGCTCCCCGAAGTGCTCCAGAACATTCGTGGACTGCTGGACTTTCTGGAGGAGCTGGGTTGGCAAGGATGAAAAATCCCACCAGACGCAAAATAGGCGCAAGTAGAGACGTCGAGTTGCGGAAAACAGCCCGTTTCACCATTACCATTACCATTACCAAGCCGAAGGTATTTAGTTGCACTCGTGATTCTGAGCCAAATTCCAAAATTTTACTTCTAATGGAGCGAAAAAAAAAAACACTTCCCAATACAAACGGCTACCGCCAATTGACAACATTTGTATGGAGAATAGATTTTTTTTTTCGCGCGTTTTGGAATGAAATTTTGTAATTTGGCTCAGAATCACCAGTGCAACAAAATACCTTCGGCTTTAAAACCACTAATTGCACGGAGTATAGGTATTGCGAGGTAGCATTTTATGCGGTCGCCACGTCATTCTCCGGAAAAACAGATCATTTTAGGCCAGATGGAAGTCAGACGTGCATATTTTGTGAATTTCTAAATGCAATACCAATCGCTAACGGTGAAGTCAAAACATCGTGAGGAAACCCGCGGATTAGTTGGCTCCGCACGTATTGGGGTAATTCTACGGCAGAGCTGCATTTATGCAATTCCCGTGGCATTTTTTATTTAAGATGAAATACGTCTCACAACTAGCGCCGCCAATGAAAAAAAAATCATATCTTCTTTTTGGATGCGTTTTTGGCAAAAAACGCTCCTGCGATTTCTCAATGCGAAGCTTAACTATTTTTAGGACCTAAGGTTTGGATTCCAGATCCTTCCATTTTTCCTGTGGGTTAGGCCAACTAAGCCGACTGTTAGGATGGTATAGGTGCTGGGAAAGCCTACTCCATCTACACAATATCCCAGGCACTGCAGCGTCGAGTGGTCTCTTCACCCATCTAGTGTGAGTGAAGGTGCCACTGGGCGCTGTATAAATCATCTCATTGCGTAATGTAAAGGCCTAAGGCCACTACCACTCTACGCGGCGTTATAGAAATCGCTAATCGCTCCATTCTAAGCCCATAGTCTACAGAGGGCGTCACAAATGGCATGAGAACCCGTAACAAGTGACCGTGGCCCTTGCCAGTCTTGCCACTCATCGAGCGTTACCTGCGATATTACTAACTGCTGTACAGTGGCGTAGCTACGTAGGGCTAAAGTGGGGGCCCCCAACCTCCGGGGGCCCTCTCGGACCCTGATACCAAACCGTATTGAACTAGGTACCTAGTAGGTAGTAACTTTTAACGTCGTAGGGATAATAAAGGTAATTCATTTTCATACTAAACTAACTCCGATTCGACCCGTTTCGGACCAAATTACGTATTGAACTAGCTAAAAAGTGTTCTAGGTAAGTAAGCCCTAAGTGCGAGGAATCACTAAAAATCATTTTGGGCATCCTTATTGGGACCACCCTGTTAAGGGAGCGCAACGTCACGAAAAAAGTTTTATCCCGATATCGGGTAGCGATATCTCGCTTTACGCAGCAAAATAAAAGATGGCTCTAGCCTATAGTGGGATAACACTTTTATCGTGAAGTTGAACTCCTTCCCTAGTTGTATACCTATTTATTTTGTTGACTTGATAAAACCTAAACAGTTTTGATGGGGCCCCAGTTTATTCTTTTCCCCGGGGCCCCAGGTCACCTAGATACACCACTGCTGCTGTAATAGACTAAGACAAAAGTGACGGGCTTATTTATTGGCTCTGCTATTTGTTAACCGACTTCAAAAAAAGAGGAGGTACAATTTGACCCGTATTTTTTTCATGTTTGTTACCTCCACTGGCTACCTCGGTTTGAGCTCTTTAAAGGTAGAACAGACATAGAGAAATAGAGTCCCGTTTGGCACCCTTCGCGTATGGAACCCTAAAAACACATGGTTCTCTGACTCTGTCTGAAAAATGGCTTTCTAGAAAAATTTCTATTAATTTATAGCCTAGTACATTTCGACTGATGGCGTTGATGTTATTATGGGCACGTCTTATAAGTAATCAAGATCCGCCTTCTAGAGTAGAACATTTAGTGATATCATCTAACTAAATCCATTCATGACTAAGGTAAAGAGCATGTAAAGTACAATATGGTACGTACTCGTAACTTCGTTAGATCATGCGTTAGGATAATGATGGTGACCTGTATCCACCCAACTTGTAGTATGAAATCAGAGCTCACCAGTCCATCATCGCTCGGAATGTATTGTAGGTAAGCAAAACACGTATGCACCAGTGAGTCAATGTTTTCTCGAGATGTAGAGCATATTCGTCGAATCCATCTTTTAAACCCGCCATTTTCCTCATTTCACGCTGTTTGCGGTTTGAGATCACTCGTTTGATATTTAACATTTTAAGTGGATTATATTTGAGAGCTTCTTTAAAAAAAAGTATGATTTACAATATAAACGAAAAAAAATATTGAAATTAGCCTAATAAAGTCCCATTTCAATACAATAAACTACGGCTAATGACTGATATTATATAGAGAAGTTCGTTAAAACTAAGGCATGGTGTGAATAATTATCACAAATCATCAACTCTCCTCATTTTGCGGAGGCGTGCAGGTGGGTGTCGGAACTAAGCAATTAGGAACAAATTAATAACACGAAATGGAGCTAGAAGTATTCTTGGTTTTGTGACTTGTGTCTTTCCTAAAGAGTAGGATGACTATAAGCTTAGATAATAGGATACGTGCTGGGTAAGCCTACTATTTAAACTAGTAGTTCGCCCCGAACTGTGAACTCGCGATGTGTAACTTTTTCTTAACATAATTCACGCAGGCACGCGCGAATTGCATATAAAATTTACTCCCCCATATCTCGGCAACCCCTCGACCGATTTGGCTCATGTTCAAACTTTAATAATAATTATTTTAATATCATTTACCTACCCGCTTACCAAATTTCATGAGGATCTGACCAAATTTACTCAAGTTATCCTCGAACGACCAACATACAAACGCCGTATTGTTCAAGTAGACTCGGAGAACTTTGCTCGCTAGGTTCAAATATGTCCCAGGCACTGCATAGTGTATAGGTGTCACTGGATGCTCTACCTACAATTAACTCATATAACATTGATAGGTACAAACATTTTCTATTTATGTATCAGCGGGGGGAGCATGACTTTTATCGAGGCGGATTTATCCAACATAATGTGGGTTATATATCGTCGAGAGCGATATATAAGAATAGAATAGAATAGAAAGCGTTTATTTTACTGACCACAAATTACAACTTATAGAACTAATACATATAGGTACTTATAATTAGGCAGTTACTAACTTAAAAATACTATACAGATGGGACGACCTACACATACATACCTACCTAACCCATAGTACCCATACCTACCTAATTTCCACTGTGCGCAGTGGTCAGTAAAAAGGGCTCTGACTCAGCGTGTGCTATGAGACGGGTAGGTAACAAAAAAAATAAAATAAAATAAAAACATAGAATAGAAAATACATAAAACAATGGAAAAAAGAGGCATACTGGCATGCACTCAAAGAAAAACATTTTAAAACTTGCACAGACTAGGGACATATACGCAATGTCACTGAAAGTCACACAGAAACACGCTGCGCAAAACAAACGCCTTATTTTACAAAAGTACCTACTTTGGCAGCTTCTGACAATATAACCCACTATAGACGTCAAAAATGCTGATAAACCGCCATTTTGTTGGATAAATCCGCCTCGATAAAAGTCATGCTACGGGGACAGGGGGTCTACCGGCTAAAACGAAGCCGATTACCATTGGCGAAAATCGAAGTTCGATTTATGAAAAATTAACTGGGTGGCAGTAAAATTAACTGGGTGGCAGTATATTTTTCAAAAATCGAACTTCGATTTTCGCCAATGATAATCGGCTTCGTCTTAGCCGGTAGACCCCCAGCACCTACAGTTAAATATTTGTGTCGTTACAAAATGTTGTCATCTTTGAAATTATAAGACATTGTAAGTATGTAACAGCTTGTTCATATTACGTATGTTTTTAGTAAGCAATTAAAGTTATAACGTACGTGATTAATCTTTTTAATTATAAATGTAAATCTATTCTCCCTTTTCCTACAAATAGATTTCCAAATACTGGATTTCAAAATAAAATGCAAATCTTACAAGTTTCCTATTAGAATCAAACAATTACAATTCATCACAATTTTTGATTAATTACAACAAAAATAACTCGTTTTTTTTTAAGGGCTCAAGGTCATTGCATAATTAGTTAATATAGGAAGAGATTTGTAAATGTCAATGTGAACGTTTGCTTTGGCATAAATTCGATACAAATAAGAATAATATTGTGGTGTCCGCAGACGAATGCATTTGGTGAAAAACGGGGGTCAGATGATGATGATGTCCTCCACAACGGTTTCGTCGACGGCGACATCTGGCAAACATTTTAGACACGAGCATGCGCTTGGACGTGTGATGCAAATCCGAATTTGTTCTTAAATATTCGGTCACAACTGGCGCAGTACAGTTGGCCGTTTGTGTTATATGTATAAGTATAGGAGGGCTTGGGGCGGGTTTTGCGAAACTGGCGTTTGGCGTCAAGATCTTCGAGACGCGCTTTTTCAAATGAAGTGATACCATCGCCAACAGTTTTCCGCCATTCCGGTCTTTTCTGAGCCAGCTCCTCCCAGATGGGGGTCAGATACGTTGTTATCATCATCACACGAAGCAAATGGATCTAGGCAGGCCTCATAGCCAGAATACATAAGAACCGCTGGACCAGGTGGGTCCTAAAATGGAGACCATGGCAAAACACCAGGTCACGAGGCCGCCCACCCAGGCGCTGGGCGGATGACATCCGTGAACAGGCGGGTTACGACTGGATGAGAAAGGCAGCAAACCGCCAACTATAGACATTTTTGGGAGAGGCCTACCTATGTTCAGAAATGGATCAACAGAGGCTGCCAATGATGATGATGATGATGTCCACAGACACATGATGGTACGTGTCTGTGGAGATCATTAGAATCACCCTCACAAGTCTTATATACTGTGGCCTGGATGGTTATTGTAATGGGATAGAAATCTGGAAACCTATTGTAGTTTGCAATTAATTATGTTCCTCATCTACGCATTCATTTAACATAGGTCATATGTGGTATTTTTTTAAACATGGGATTTCCGATGAAAATCGTAACATTTATTAACCTAGCCTTAACTAAAATTAACCTGAATCTGGCCAGTTTTAATTAAAACCGGTGACAAGTATTAATATGTCTTAAATTTTTCAATTCAGCTTCTATGCACGGCTTTTAGTGATATTGCCTCAGGGCAGACCAAGCGATGATAAATTCCAATTATAAACGCATATCGATATCTCATTCAATTTCGTAATTTCATAATAGAAGTTTGTGTGTGGTACATATTATAACGGTCGGTTTATCTGTTTTGCTTGCTGTCATGCGCATAAACCTTAAAGGCTAATGGAGTCACCATCGAATATGGCCTACGTTTTTTGGGGCATTTTGACATAATAGAGCAAATTGCTTTCTGCCACTCTACCAGTGTGACATTTAGAGGTGTAATGGCAAAATATTTGTTTTTATTAATTTATTATGTCGTAACTGCCTTATGTCGTACGGCTCCAAATTGCCATTACAAAAGCTGCCTTCCCTTATAAAGTGGCACATGAAGAAGAAAAATATTTTACGCGGAACCAACCCAAAGCTAGACATCCACAAACATCAAAAAAAAAATTTTGTGCTGCTTTAGATGCGTTAAGTCTACGGCCGATAAAATACCAGTTACATCAAGAATCGCCGCCGCTAGTTCTTTTTTTTATATAAAGGTCACGGAGAGTGCAGTGACCATATTGACCATATTGATTTTAGCGTCCAAACTCTTTTTTATAGTGCCTTGATAACATTTATTAACCTCTAAATGTAGCTCCTATCTTATCTATTGATACATAAAATTCTATAATAGCTCAGTGGAATGACTATGGACTCGATTGAGAGGAGAAACGGGTTTGGTTCTTGGTTTTGGATACATAAAATGATAATTATAGGTGGTACCCACAATTATTGGGTTGGTGGTCTATTTGTGGTCTATTGGAGTGAAAGATCGAATTTAGAGCGAAGTAGTTTCGTTTTTTTTTCCTTGCGTACGCGGCGCAAAAAATAATTCACTGTGTAAGGAAGTAAGATGTAGCCTGTACAATTGTACATGTCCCACTAGCTGGGCAAAGGCCTTCTCTCATAGAGAGAGTGCGAGCTTAATCACCACGCGTGCTCAATGCGGGTAGGCGAACCTATGCACACACAACTAGCGCCGCCAATGGAAAAGAAAACATATCTTTTTTATATTTGGATGCGTTTTTTGATGAAAACTTGTCATTAGGTTATCAACCTAAGGTTTAATCCAAATGTTCCAAATCCAAATGTTGGTTTTGTTCCAAATCCTAGAGACTGCGAATAAAATCTTTTATCGCCAAAAGAGGCCACAATACATTTTCAATACAAAAGTGCGCCCGCCCATGTCCCCCACTGTGGTTGTCGTTGTGGCCGTTGTGTAGTTTTGGTACGGTCGGCCACAGTCACAGATACCCCATGGCAGCTCTTACTGCGCGCGGCATAAGGGCGCCAATCGAACTAAAAGGGGTATCCTACCGTGTGGCCGACTGTACATGCGAAACAAGCCTTAGACCCCTGACTATTTTAGCCGAGAATCTCCCAAGTGTTAATCAGTAATCAGTGCACTAAGTTAGGCTAGTTTTATCTTAATGCCCTGAACATACGCAAGGTGCGGGGTCAGCAGGCAGGGCGCGAGGATAAGCGAAGCGGGCACACAATAATGGGCCGATAACATTGGTTTTGTACCGCTTTAAGGCGTTCTACATAGTGAATAGCCCGCGCGCCAAGAAAAATCCACATCATCGAGTCCTGTATCAAATAAACAAAAAAAAACGAAAATTACCTATCTAAAACAGCCAGTGTCGTGTTGACATTCATAAACGTTTAAAGATATTTTTGATGAAAAAAATTAGGCGGCGCACTTTTTTTCAAACAAAATATCTTGCAAACTGTTATGGGTATCAAAACTGGCTGTTTTAGATAGCTCTCACCTAATTCTAGGGTTTGATATGTGAACATTTTCGATTTTTTTAGTGTATTTGATACAGGAATCGTTTTTGTGCATTTTATTTGCGCGCGGGCTAATTCACTATGCCCAGCGCCTTAACTATTGGTGAAGTTGGTAGGAAGGTCGATACTCCCTTTACGTATTAGGCCGGTATTGTTAACGAAGTATTAAACTTATGGGGATGTACAATGACATAATGTCATTGGGGATGTACGATAAAATACATGGTATAGTCCGCGCGCGATGAGGATGGGATGGTACCTTGTCGAAGTCAATCGAAAATATACTGTATTTTACTTTGACAAGGTTGCATCGACGCGAGTTTGCTTACCACGCGCGTCTCAGTTCCAAAAGCCATTCTCATCCCGCACGGATTATATTGATTTATATAAGGTTAAAAAATTTGCTCGGGACAGTTACTTGACTCGGTAGCTCAATTGGTAGAGCGCCTTCACGGTATGCAAGAGGTTGCGGGTTCAAATCCTGTCCGAAGCGATTTTTTCAACCTTATAAAAATCTTTATAATGTTCCCTAGCACGAGTTAGTGCTTTAGAAAATTCAAAAAGTCATTAAAATACATGGTGTGGACCTACCTACATTTTCACTCTAACCCTCTGAAAATCACGTGCCAAATATTTAGAAAGTATTTATTTGTAAAGTTTTTATTTAATATGTATAAAGCAGTAAGACAAAAATATTATGCTGGATTTAAAACTCGTTTTATTTACGTTTTACATTTTCCCAAACATCGTGTCGTGTTCTCAATAAAAAGAGCGTGTAATCCGGTAATAACTGTGTTTAAATTTTGTATAGTGCACGTGCATAACTAAAAATATTACTTCTTTTTCTTCTTATCTGTTTGAGCTTATGAGTCTGAAGATAAATATATTCCATAATCATCCCTTTTTCCTAATTAAATAAATAAGCCCCCCTTTTGGGCAGTCGGGTAAAAATAAACATTGCCCATACATATCTCGGACTACAAAAGCCTCAGTGAATAATTATCTATTTTTTACTTTGTAACTAACGCATTGTTAAACGTACTCTACTCTACATTACAAAACAATAAAACCTCAATTTCAAGGCGCGTCATCTCAACTAAATGAGCTGAACCGACCCATAGTCCAGGAGCTGACAAGTTACAAAAAAGTACACTGTAATTTATCATTTTTGTATTTCACAGTAGAAGATTGTTATCTAAACGATTGTCTAATGACTGCCTGCTGCCGTTAGTGAGGTATGGCGGCTACCGAAATAATTGGAGACGCCCGGGGGTACGTTAGATTCCTCTTTAAAAGTAAAATGTAAGTGTTGGAGGTAAAAATCTCTTGCTACCTCATTTTTCTGCTTAAAATTTGATGATTTGGACATGATAATATCTCTGTCATGACTATAAGTAGGAAACTTTGGTTTTGATCTTGATTCATTATAATAATAATAATTATGCTATTTTTGTATTTTCTAAACACCGAACTAAATCCCATAGAATCCGCATTACGTATAAAATCACAATAAAAACTTGTCCCCACAGAAACAAAAGATATCAGCAATAGAACAATACGAAACATCATTTCGACCATACGTCTAATATTCGAATGTCAACCTTATTGCATTAGTGTACAGTTTTACTTTAATTGCATGGACTACGAGCAAATAAGCTCCCAAAGGCAATTTGGGCATCTATTTTTCCAGACACATTTCAGAGTTCTATGTTGTATCTAGTAGTTCTATGTTGTATCCGATGCGAATTTTCCAACCTCATTGAGTTAACCGAGTCAAGTAACTGTTACTATTATACTCGGTAGCTAAATGAGCCGTTTTCACGGCTGTCAAATTTCGCTTTTTCTGAAGATATTATTAACCTGTGTAAGCGAAATTTGACAGCCACATCCCGGTTCTTGTATGGCCAAGCCTATGAGCGCCATCTACCAAGGGCTTTGAATTTAGCTTTTAACTGTCAGTTGAAGACGGGCCATTGGTAGAGCGCCTGCACGGTATGCAAGAGATTGCAGGTTCAAGTAATGTCCGGAGCAAATTTTTTAACCTAAGTACATCATAATAATGTCCCATGAAAACATAATGTCCCAAACATTCAGATGATCTCAAATAAAACATTGATGACGTCTAGTGGCAAATCTATGAATTAGTTACAAGTTCACACGTTTTGCCAAATATTAATCCAGTTTATGATGTCTATCAAAGTTTAATCGTAAAATACGCATAAAACTGCTAAGGCAACTTGATCAGGTGTTAGGATGCGCAGTTTTAATTAAAATAACACCTCAAACGCGCAAACTAATAATTAAATTTGAGAAAATGTAATTACACTCAACGTGTAATAGAAATAAATTAATAACTACTAAAAGAAACGCTATCCAGAGATTCAATTCCTTTGGATCAATCAACTTTTATAATGATATCCAATTTTCAATACGACACGCTCGCATTTCAATGGGTCAAACTGACATGAAAAATAATAAACTAGACAATTTATATTTTAAAGTCCGGCCTCTACTCTCCTAAGGTATTCTATTGTTCATACTATTCTATGGTTGAAATAGTAACCTTATTTAAGAAATTTAATAATGCTCATAACTTCTTTAAACTGAGAAATAATAGAAATTGTATAACCCTGTAAACAAAAGTACATGATGCACATACCTACTGCAAAAATAGCCTTTGTACCAATGTAGATTGTAACACAGCTGTTCTTTTCTGAACTAGAACAGACTCCAACGAAACTAGTAAGAACAATTTAATTAAGCTATACTAAGTCTTATAACTAACATGCCTATGTACATCTCTTGTAATACCTACTCTTCTTGAAATCAAAATTTTTTAATTTAATTTAACGGTTCTTCCTATTTCGCAGTATTTTTGCCTTTTAGTTCTCTTGGTGATCGGATAATGCATTTGAGGTATATGAATATAGTTCAGAAGACCACGAAGATAACACCATGAAAATGTCACTATTCCTTTATAAATAAAATATGCTACTGTTTCGTTTAGAGTAGGCCCCAAAGTAATAATTATACTTACCACTCCTAGGCCTTTCAATTGATTTTGAAAAAATATCATCTGTCCGTGATATGGGATGAGTGATAGTTTTTGACAAGTCCAATTTATTATCGCCCGTGGTAATAGAAAAGGTGTTAATAAGTTGTTTCTATTGTCTCCTTCGACACCGCGTAACAGTACCGGAAGTTTGAAGATCATGTTTTATTTGGAGGATGATGTGGACTTCTTTCTTACACTTCATCTTTTCAATAGGTAGGTTGAAATTAGCAACCGTATCTATAGCAGACTTTCTGCCGAATTCTGAACTGCAGATTTCTCACAAAAGAGCGTGACAGAATGATACTTGAGTATTTACTTAGTAAAATTTTCAATTCAGAAACCGGGCCTTTGTTTTCCTTCAGTACCTATTTATTTTGTCTGAGGTATATACAAATTCAATTACCTAAATCTTAAAGTTATTTAGTAACCATTTTACATTACAAAACAATAACCTACAGTTGCTTTTGGGTTCCGTACCCAAAGGGTAACCAAACCAAACGGGACCCTATTACTACGACTCCGCTGTCCGTTCGTCCGACCGTCTGTCACCAGGCAATAGGCATACGACAAACGTGATTTTTTTGCCGTTTTTATAGACAATGGTAGGGAACCGTCCGTGCGTTCGTGCACGAGTCCGACTCGGACTTGGCCAGTTTTTTTAACTACTTAAGTGGTATCTATCCATACCTACTTATTACAGTATTGTACTGTACCCGTCAATAAGTCCGCGGCGGCGGTTTCCCATGTCGATCACGGTCTGCGATACTTTCGACGGCTCTATTGATGAACTATTAGAGGCAAATTGCCGGGTAACGCTTTAATGACCACGTATACAGTAATTATGTTACGCTTCTATGTCGACCACAGGTCGGATTGTTTATTGAATGAGATCTTCGGGGCAAACGGTCATGTTGAGTTACGGAATAAAGTTTAAGTCTGCTAAAAACGGCTATAAATTTAGTTTATTTTGAGTTAAGTTAACAGTTTTGGGATTTTTTTTTTGCGAATACTTCTCTATAAATTTTAATTTGTTACGTTCTGTTATTTTCATTACAATAATAGGTCTTAATTTTTCCTTACATTTTAAGTAGTAGAAAATATAAAAACAACGCTACCGGTCAAGCTGCGATTTATCTGTATATACAGCTACATAGCTATTATAGCTAGTTACTAAAGCTAGTATACTAGCTAGTAGCTATTAGCTAGTCGAAAAATAAAACTCTAGTGCTTTCGTGTGCGAGTGCACCCATGCGCAAACACACCCATTCCACAGTCACTGTCTTCTAACGTTCTGTTTACATGACGTGTACATAATCTGTAATAATATTGTTAAAATCTTTTCCCGTTTGATAAAGAATGCAGGAACGGAAGTTGACAAGAATAAAATGAAAACGTGGACCATGGAAATTCGTCACGCAACGGGTTAACATCCGCTCCATTTCCCAAAGGGCTTCTAACCAAATGCACATTAATTAGCCAGTCATAATAATGCATTAAAACCAAAACCAGTTCAGTAAAAAAAAAACTGGCCTTTTATTAATTAACTCCAAATCGTGACGTCGGAGTAAAAAGTGAAAGATTGATTCTCAAAAATGCGCGTTTGGTTAGCTATCACGGTATTTTAAAGCCATTAGTCGTAATAACAGGAAAAATTAAGAAGATCTGGGGCTTAATTGTCTTACTTTTGAATCTATCGCGATCCCTTTCAATTTAACGTTTGAAAGTGAAGAAATCTTTCAATCAATATCATTCAATCTGTATGGCGTTTTGACTCATTTGTTCTGTTAGCGATTGTGATTGTGTGTCACCCAATCTGCATTGAACACGCGTCTGTTTATCACTAAGAGACAAAATTAAATCTGCCGCGCCAATTCATTCTCGAAAAAAAGTTTATTTTGTTCTTAAGGAACTGATTATATTTTTATATAAAGATTTACGGGACTATACAGGGTATTATTTAAATGTCCTGTGATACCGAAAGGGTCGCATAAAATGATTAATACAAGAAACTTTTACTAGGGACCAACTTTGAAATATCGAAAAAAATATCAGCTTAGCAGCAGTGTATTTTTTGTGATCTCGCAGTTCGTCCCATAATAAAAGTTGATTTTATTGATGAGCGACCCATTTAATTGTTACAGGACCTTTCTGTGACACCCTGTAGGGTCCCGGTCCTTTAGCCAGCGTTCCGGACGTATCCAAATCCAACACGTAAAAATTACGATTAAAAACAAACTAGCCGATGCTAGAAGCTCCCAGATTCACTATGTCTCCGCTACTCATAGAAGATGAACTAACACACCAGCGCAGACAATGAATGTACGGACGCGGTGACCTCACGCACACAGAAGTGAGTTCACCTGCGCGGTATACTCGTGCGCACTGTCACAGAATAAACCTTGGTACATGGTGGGGTTTCGCTTCGTTAAATAAAATAAAAAAGTTTTTCTTCTCAATATCAGGAGTTCACCATGGGGAAACCTGAAGCATAAAACTGTCAAAGCGAAAATTGCCAATCCACAGTGGACATTTAAGGTCAGCTATTGGGACATGTTTTTTTTTTTTTTATTTATTTTTGCATATAAAGTACTTAAAATTATAAATTACATGCCAACCGCTGAAACCTGTAAGGTTTATGTGCGGTTGTACATCTCACATCTTATTTTTTATCAGGCATGTATGCAAAAAGATATAAGCTTGTTTTATCTTTTAACTTGTTTGTTCTAAGTTCCTATTGCACCAACCGTATCTAACAGATAGACCCATAGATACAATAGTGGTTTCTATGATTATTAAGTAATATTCACAGAAAAAAATACAAATGACAGAAAGAGCTGTTGTGTGTAACGTTGGCGCAAGAAGGCCTTTGAATCTACCGCAATCACTTTCAAATTGATGTTTCATGACGAACTTCAGCCTGCATAAAATGTATTTGCCACAAACTGTCTTTAAAAGCTATTGGGATAGGGATGAGGATTGCGACTCGATTTTATAGGATATTGATTGATGAATAAAGCAAAATCGTTCACTCAATATTATTAAATTTATATGGCATTTTGACTCATCCGTTCTGTTAGCGATTGTATTTTTAATCTAGGCAATTCCATTCTAAAATCGCAATCATGATCATAATCGCGATACCATTGAAAGGGATTGCGATAGATTCAAATTACAACTTAAAAACGCTGGACGCTCAGCACGTCAAGACGCCCCGACCAAGCACTAAGGCCGCAGCCGCCTCGCGTAAACTCTGACATTCCTCGCGCACACCAGCGCAGGCGCAGCCGATAGAGCTACGACGTCACCTGTCGGCCGACCTGCCGTCCTGCCCCTACGTTATTAACTACACCACTTGTTCCGAACTGATTGCTTATTATGGACCCCGATTGTAATTAAAAATAAAATAAGATGTAACCTGTACAATTGTACATATCCCACTAGCTGGGCAAAGGCCTTCTCTCAGAGAGAAAGTTCCAGCTTAATCACTACGCGTGCTCAATGCGGATTGGCGATTTTCGCGTTTGAGGATATAATGCCTCATCCGCTCAGGTTTCCTCACGATGTTTTTCTTTACCGTTAGCGAGTGGTATTGCTACTATAAATTCACAAATGACACATGCCTGCACCTGGAATCGAACCTGGGTCTCTCGTTTCATTGTTCTACCACTATTATTGGCCACCACAGTTCGTAATTAAGATGAATTAAGATGAAAAAAAATAAAATAGGTCCGCCCTTGGATTTTTGTACAGTCGCATGTAACTTCAGCAAATACTGTGATGATATTACTTTTTTTTTTTTCTAAAGCACTAACCCGTGCTAAGGAACATTATAAAGATGTTTATAACCAGATACTTGACTCAGTAGCTCAATTAGTAGAGCGCCTGCACGGTGTGCAAGAGGTTGTGGGTTCAAGTCCTATCCCGAGCGAATTTATTAAAACTATATTTTTTTTCTGTGATGAAGTTGTTATGATCGGTTGGGAACCAAACCCACACTCTATTGGTCAACACTAACACACACACATTCCAATCTCTCACCAATGTGTGCTTATTCAATGGACCGTAAACTATCTAGTCAATACCTCCCCTATTGTGAGCTCATTAAGGTCGCTTTTCCTGCACGATAGGAAGTGAGATCGCATAGACCACATCGCAAAGGTCGTGGGAAGGCGAATCCACTCGGCGATTCGGTAAGTTATATTAAAGAGGCTAACGGGATATAGTTTTTGATCATAGTATTAATACAGGCCTTTGCATCTGCTGTAGGTGCCTTGCTTATGCCACACAGGGAGGGTGTGATTAGGTTATTGATGGGTATCAATGATCATGATCGAAATTGAAATACAAGGTGTTACAAAAGATCCTGACTCTTTTTACAGGGTAATATCACCCTGTGATAGGGATCACACACAACTTTAATCTCTTCTGCTAAATATGGTAAAGTATTTTTTTGAAATGTTACAGATTTTCTATCTTTAATCTATTAAGGATAGCTTTTGCCCGCAACTTCGTCCGCGCAGAAAAAGGATATTATGTGCTTTGCTTTGCGCCTAAGTATAAAAGCGTGATAATAATAGCCTATGTCTTATGCTGATGTCTAAGCTATCTCTATTCCAATTTTCATCCAAATCCGTTTAGCCGTTTCGGCGTTACATTCGCATTTATAATATTAGTAGGGATAAGGGTGGAGTGGAAGAACAAAGGGGTGGCCTTTGCCCGGCGGTGTAACACTTGAGAGGCTACATAAAAAAAAACAATTAAATTGTGATTAAATTAGTAATAACTCACGATATGGTGTTTCATAATATTTTTTTACTATGAAGAACATGGGTATAACATAACATTGTTTTTGGTATCAATATACCGCAACTCCAATCAGTGCCTACTGGATCGACTGTCATTGCTTATTTGTACACGACAGCACGTCAGAGCGTACACTTTTGTTGTAAAGTCGCCCGTAATGTAACCTAGTAGAGTGCTAGCGTTTAAGGGTCGACATACACTTTTCCAACTTAAATACTCTCAAAAACAGGCCCAGAATTCTCTAACAAATCCGCATTAATGGCACTTTTGACACGTCCCGCGCTCCGTACGGCACTTAGCTCTCATTAACTGTGTAAGCACACACAACGGGCCGCTTCGCAAACACTGCCTCTAATACAGCCAGCGTGTGTACCCAGTACAGTCAATGTGATAGCTAAGTGAGCTTTCTTGTGAAACTGTTAACTTCTAGAGGTTTGTTGAAGTGCCTTCTAAATGGTTATTGTCAAGTAGAAGGAAATTGTTTGCGTGTTTGGTGTGTTTAAGATCTTAATAGATTAGGTAGGGATCCTATGTTAACTTAATCGAAGATTGAATCTTGTTTAATAATTAATTTTTAACTTTTAACAATAGTTTGAATGCACCTTCTGGGTAAATCTGTCTGTTAATACAATATGTTATAAAAAGGTTCTTTATATCAAGGTAAAAGTTGATCATTGGCATGGGGTTAGCTGAAAATCAGCGCGAGTGAAGACCGCTTTAGGTGGCATTACAGCTGAGCTAAATCCGTTTCCGTGTTTATTATGTTCGTTTTGTTAATATTTTTATTTTAAGTGTTGTACATATATTTGTAATTTTTTGCAAAAAAAAAATTTTTTTTTCAAATTCAAATTCATTCAAAGCTGCAAACACACTCCTCATTATGAGACGTATTGTGCTGCATCATTTGTGCTGTTGACAATTATGCATTTGTACTGTTGACGGTTATGCATTTGTGCTGTTGAAAATTATGCATTTGTGCTGTTGACAATTTATGCATTTGTGCTGTTGACAGTTATGCATTTTTACTGTTGATAATTATGCATTTGTGTTGTTGACAGTTATGCATTTGTGCCGTTGACAATTATGCATTTGCTGTTGACAATTTTGCTACGCTGATGATGGAAATCAGGAAAATAGCTAGATTTTATTTTTCATTTACACATCGTCATTGAATTGAGCTGAACCGGTTGTACTTACATATAAATAAACAAATTCACACGATTTATGAATCCCTGAAGAAGTTAGCAGAGGCACCAACTAATTGAGGGTTAGCATCATATTAAGTACTTTAAAGCTATTGTCGAGTGTACTCCTAGAATGACCGCTTAGTAGACCGTTATGGAGGTGTTTAATAAAGATTTAAATGGGACTTGTGAATTATTTAAACTGTACCTATTAGCGATGAGCTTAGGTGGTTATAGTGGGATCGACTGGAATTTGAGTAAAGTAGTAAGTAGGGTCAAGTAACAGAAAAAATAGCCAATTGATACTACAGGGTGCACTCTAAGTCGATAGCGGAACTTTAAGTAGGCTGTCTACTAATCTATACAAACAACTTGTACGGTCGGCCACAATCTCAGATACCCCATGGCAGCTCTTACTGCGCGCGGCATAAGGGCGCCAATCGAACAAAAAGGGGTATCTGAGACTGTGGCCGACTGTACTAGGTGGCGACAAAAAAATATCAGCTGTTTCATACGTACTGAGTCGATCTTTTGTATGGAACAGATGATATTTTTATCACTCCATTTTTTTCGCAACTAGGTTGTTTGTATTGATCAGTAGATAGCCCACTTAAAGTTCCGCTATCGACTTAGAGTGCACCCTGTAGAACTTTCAGAGGAAAACAGCCAAAAATGAAAGATTAGTTAAAGTAAAAGTTACATACTTGCATACCACGTAATATATTGATTAAAATGTTCATACAAAGTATAGGTAGGTACTATATTTTAAACCAGTAAAAATATTATGTAAGAAATATACGAGTAGACATAATATGTATTTATTTTATAATGCTAGATAATAACATGAAAATAAGAAGTTGCATAAAAAAATGACCTTGTTTTTTATTTAATTGCCCAGTTTTATAACAAGAACTTTCCCAAAGTTTTCTAAACGCCCTTTTACACAAAACTAGTCTAAAATAAAATTAAAACACGATCACAGAAGCCGGCAATAAAACCTAATTAATTATAAATGTGACGGACCGCTTTAACAGCCTCACCACAAGTACAGTCGGCCACACGTTACGATACCCCTTTTTGTTCGATTGGCGCCCTTATGCCGTGCGCGGTAAGAGCTGCCATGGGGTATCTGTGACTGTGGCCGACCGTACCAAACAGTATGGAACATTAGATCTTTATTTGTAAAATATATACAAGTGAGATAGAATCTATTCCGACTATTCCGCTGCGTTAATTACTAAACTTTGGCATTCATTAATAAAATTATCAATTAAGGGGATATGAGGGTATTAGATGTGGAGCATCGTTAACCATTCCGTATGCATAAGTAAGTAGACGGCGTCATCTCTCGAAAAGGACTCTTTATAAGGGCAGCAAATCTAGGCAATTTAGCGCCGCCAATAAATTATAAATACTAAATTTTGGAAGGCGCCGGTGCCCCGTAGTTCCGCGTTTCAAGATCGGAGTTCTCAGATTTGCTCCACGAAAACTCCGCGTTCTGAACTCTTCAGTGTGAACTGCTCCAAGCAATCCCATACATTTGAATGAACGCGGATCGCAGAGCTCTGAACGCGGAACACAGAACTCCGGGCGGTGTGTGCGGCACCTAAGATTTTTTGTAACATCTTAATCATGGTCTTAGCAATTTTTATAACACAGGATCAAGGCCCTAACCCACTGTGTCTTAGCACAGATTTATAGCTATACCACGCTGGGGTGTACAATGTACATCCTGTACTCTACATAGAGTCATTTAGTACTCAATAGTCAAAAGCAATGGCTATATTTTTACTTCAATTTCTAGTTCGGACGAAGATAAATCAATGCGTAAACTATTTATTCAAGCAGCGGCATCAACAGTAGTGAAACAAGCGTATAAATTACAAGCAAAAAAACTATAACATTTAATTCTCGATTAAAACTCGATCTCATCAAACTCATTAATAACGCTCATTAGTGTTAACAAGCAATTTTGTTATCTAACTAACCGTGATAAGGATTAAATTAGTGTGGTAGAGATAACGCTACCGAAATATTAATTCCCACTGAATGTTACTTTATACTTGTCTGGTGATCTTCGACCTAATACAATATTATTGGCGGTTATGAACCAGAACTATATTTTATTTTTAAAGTTGCTATAATTCGGGTAACTGTCTAATTTTGGCCCGTTTTATGATCCTGTAATCAGGGTGTTTATTAACATAATTTTTAAAAGATTGGATTTTTATAGATACGCTCTTTAACCAATCTGGGTAAGTTTATTTTGTGATTTATATGGGGTATATCAAATAAACGCCGTCAATGCTGCATTACTAGTCTTGCTAACACCAACCATCCTACCCAGATTGTTCGGTTAGAAATATGCATAGAATTCATGTTACGAATGTATTTTCTAAGTTTCGTCCAACAGTTGGACAAAATGTTTGCTTGCATGCTTGCATATTATTGCTCTTGTGTAAAAAAATAAAAACTCAGCTTCTTAGTATCGATATCATGGGTAAACAAGCATTGTTCGATTTAATAAATTCAATTTAAAGTAGGCAACAAATACTAAAGCTTAGCCACCGGCCCTAAATATGTATCAACACTGACAGATATCATTTTACACTCAAATCCCAATAGTCTAAAGTAGGAAAATATGAAAATTTTAATCCATTTTGAATATCGAACCGAAGCTAAGGAACATTGTTGTATGTTAACTAAATACGAAGTTATACCACTTTAGCCCGATCACAACCTCACCTATTTATGCTAATATTTTACAAATTCTTAATGCATTCAACAAAGCATAAAATGGTTCGAACTGCCCAGTAAATAAGGCATATAATGAGGTTTGAGCTAAGGTGGTGGGTCTGAGAAGGAGTTCAAATCAATTTACATTACAATTCATATCATAGGCCCGTAACGTCGGATTAAAATCGTATTTTACAACCGATACCGAACTTTTGACACCATTTTTTACGGTTACAAAAGTGGATTAGCCTATTTTCAATTTAAATTTTAATTTATATTACTTCAAATTATTTCAAACAATAGCTAGCCGGTTTTTATTGAATTGTTTTAAACCTATCGTTAGTAGGTAACAGTAAAAAAGAAAGTCCACCTATCCTCCTGCCTGTTGATGAAATTATAGGATTTTAAATATTAATGACCACTTAGGTAAAAAGCACTGCCAAGATTTAATGTTTTTTAATACTTCGGTATACACCGTGGAATTTTTGAATTTTTTTTTTCGCGCAGTTTGGAATGAAATTTTGTAATTTGGCTCAGAATCACCAGTGCAACAAAATACCTTCGGCTTTAAAACCACTAAAATTGCACGGAGTGTAATGTTTTTTTTTTAACCCTAATAATGTTTAATTTAATTTAGAATACCTAGTTCAGAATTAATTTAGAATGAATGAAGAGGCCTTTACTCAGCAGTGGGTGCTAACAGTCTGATGATGATGATGATGATGATGATGAATTTAGAATAGGTGTCCGCTGAAAATCAGCGTCTTGGTTGGTTTTCACTGACCATGGCATAATGCTGAGCGTAGGCCATTTTGGTGCCAAGACTACAATGTAATTTCAATTTTAGCTTGTAAGAACAATAATTTGGTACCAAATAAACATTTTACTTACTTACTTTATCTAAGAGTGTGTGTATCTAGTTTTTTATCTAATGTGAGTGAAGGTGCCACTAGACGCTGTGTAAATTATCTCATTACGTAGATGCAAAAGGCCTTAGTTTACGTTTTTATTTTTTTATTTACGAGGTCGAATCTACGGGTCCAGTACAGAACGGGCCGTCCAAAAGGCATTGTTTATCCTACCCGCCATTAGATAAGCACACAGCGGATTGATCCTTGTTTGCTCGCAGCGCGAAAGCTGCGCGCTCCGCGTACAAATTGCACTGCCTTTTGAGCGTTATAGAGAGGTGGCAGGCTTATGACTTTAAAGAGGTTTGTTATCATAGGGGGCTTATCTTCGTGTTATTTAAACTAAAATAAAACAGGCAAATACAGGGCAACTTTTTAATAGCTTTTTTTCTCATTCACCCCAATTTCTAAATGTGATTTCCACTGTGTGTGTTCTACGAATTTGGTGAAATTGTTTTTTTTCATACAAAAATACATAAAATATTTTTTTTTTAAATAAGCTATTTGAACATTGCCCTGTATAATTTACTTACTACAAATTATGACCTTAAATATTTCAGACCGAATAACACCATAATGATTAAAAGAAAATTCGCCCGGAACAGGATTTGACCCTGTAACATCTGAAATTTTTTAAAGATCCCCAAAACAATTTTTTTTTATACTTTTTTTTTTATTCTTGTAGATTATACGAGGTCGTAGCAAAAAACAAAAATGCAATAGCAGGCAATACATAATAGACTGTACCTGCTCTATAGGCAGCGTCAGCACGCGACTGTTCGCACCGTCCGACATGCGTCAAGGTTGCTAGTTTAAAGCCTTAACTCCGAGTACTGTATACTAAGCAAACCTTAGAGAAAACTCTCCTAAAAGTGTTGGCTTAGGGAATTAGACGAAAGTTTAAAGTTATGAAGTACTTTCTTTGTTAGTCAACTTGAGCTGTTTGGTGTAAGTACTTAAATATTGTAAGTACGTAAACTTGCTCAAATAGTATAACGCTTGATGGGTGGAAAATACTAATTTTTATTTGGTTTTCTAAAATTTTATTTTAAACCATAATATTAGATTTTGGCGGAACCTATGCGTTGACGCCTTTTGAGTCGCGAAGTAAAAGACATCAACGGGAGTCCTTGGAAAAGAAAGTTTTGTCATTGACAACAAAATTAAATTCCTGAACGTAATACCATAATTTTAAATGCCGTCCCTTACATTGGACATATATTTTCACGTCCAATGCCTTTCAACTTCACCGCTCCTGGTCGCCTACCTCGACTGCACCGCGCATTGTATTAAAATCTAGACGCGTCAGGAATCGCCAACTAGGCACTTTCGAACGTATGGCCTTAGGATGGAATTAATATCGACTGACAATAGATTGTGATAAATTTATGGAGTCTTCGAGGGATTTATTGATGAAATTGTTGACATGTTGGAGGTGAGACGGATGGCTGGAAAGCGTCGAGGGGTTTGTACTTGGTATTTGTTTGTCATCTGAATAAGGAAGTGGTGTTCAATTGTATTGATATTGTGAGTTGTATGTGCAGTATGAATTATTTTGCTTGCACACAACTTTGTTTTTTTTTTTCTCATGAGATGTACTTTTATTTGGTTATTTACAAGATCAGGGAAGCAGTGAGGTGGTGAAGAAAGAAACAATAAGTTACCCGTAACAGACGATTGGTAAGCTGAGTTAACTTAATGGATTTTCTAATAAAAAGAAGAAACAAACTCGAATACACTTTTTTTTTCTTAAAAAACCTCATTGAATGAATTTGAATTACATTAATCAGTCTTTTTATTCTTCGCTTATGAAATAAAGTTAAAAAACTAAACATGATCGCGCAGCCTAAATAAAAGTCAGTGTTTTGTTTCTCATGAGTTGACTTTTCATTCCATTCAATTTAACCAAAAAATGCTCCACAATACCATTGAAAGGGTTAACAAATGACAACATTGTACGTGAAACAAATGCGATAAACAATCGGACACTTGATATTCCCTGAGGCGCAATGTTATGCAAGTAATCGAAGTAGATTATTGGGTCAATGTACGAGCTGGTAAAGGAGTTTGATTTTGTTTCGGTGGAGGGCTCTTGCACCAAATTACCTTCAAGCCTTTTATGACTATTGATGTTCCGTTCCCGGGAACATTGCCGGTAATGTTCCCCAACTGGGAAATTAACGGGAAATTTTCTCTAAACTTTAGATATTTCAATATTTGTTCACTGAATTGTACATGATTCTCTATACATCAAATAATAAGTTACTAAACATATAATTCATACGAATTTGAATGGTAGTACGGATTTTAGATTATTTTTTTAATGAAATAGGTACCGATTCCATGCAGTCTCCATTATGGCAACACTGCAAGGACAAGACATATGAAAATAATTATGCATGTCATGCGACTAACAAACGCGTTAATACCCTATAAGAATTAACAAAAAATATTATACTGGAAAAATATGAAAATATTGGGAAACTTTTCGGAAATATTTGCAGTGGAAACATTGCCGGGAGTGGAAATGTTTCCGAGCGTACATCACTATTTATGATCCTATTTTCATCCGTGCTCATGAATGAGTTTGTGGTTTCTATGATAAAAATAATCAAAACTAATTGATACAATGTCAAACCTTCAAATAGATAGGTTAGGAACGTGCATTTTTTTGCATTTTACTTTTAATATAAAATAAATAACTATGAAACGTTATATTTATGCAAAAACTGCCACTTACAACCTGTCGCATAAGTATGATGTGGCGAATGCACAGCTCCTTTGACAAAGCAAGGACCTCGACTGGTCTGATTTTTACGTCTTTTGCGACTTTTATGTGCCGTTATTGTTTCGTTATCTCCTTCAGAAGTTGTAAATTGGACGTTTGATGAAGATTTTCGCTCCTCAAAGGCGTACGTTTAAAAGGCATTGGCCATTCTCAGCGCTGGGACGGCCCATTCCGGATGCCGTTACGAGCTCGTTTGGAAAAAGATGCTACTTTGCTGGAAAAGTACATTGTGAAACGAATTCAAATGAAGCATTGTTGCAAATAAACATGAAACGTTATGATGTCGCTGATGATAAGTTGATAAGGTTAATGATAAAAATAAATATCAGAACAAGCAGCCTCTACTGTAATATACAAGGTGTTACAAAAGTACCCAACTCTTTATACAGTGATAGGGATCACAACCTAATTTTTTTTTGCTCTATGACGTTCCGTGAATTTTTTAATTAATAAAATGCGAACGATGTGGCGGGAGAAAAGTATTTTTTAAATATTGTTTTCATTGACTTTCACAATGTTTTAACAACTCAAAGCTATGTAAATGCACCTACACGTACAAACATATTTTTAAATTTGAGCTAATATCAAAAACAAAAAAGTTATGAAAATTTTTCAATTTTGAAGTTATAAAATAAAATTTGTTTTTTTCAACTTTTTTACAGATTTGACATCCTGTTTACCAGTAAGTTACACCCTGTAAAAAGAGTTAGGTACTTTTATAACACCTTGTATTATAAACAGTACGTAGCAGGGTGATAACCATAAATAACTCACTAGGTAATTCCATACAAAACCATGAACATTTTACAGGAGTTAGCCGAAAAACAAAATGTAAATGGTATTGAAATTAAGGTGCTGAAAGCTATTAAACACTTGAACTTCACCTACTAGACACGCTTACGATAAAGTGGTAATAAAACTCTTGATAACGGCTAAAGTGTACTCCAAAATGAGGGAAGTGTAAATAACATTTTAAAATAGATTTTTGTAATACACGAGCCGTTCGAAGGTGTCCAGCTGTGGATTGAAATTATGGTGAGTTATTATGAACTTACGAAAAATAAAATAAGCTTTTCACTGGTTTCGTTAAATGAAATAGGCCCGCACATAGGTCCCGGCACTACGTTTCGGTCGTTTGTTGGACTTAGTGTGCCCTTTTCATGACCTAGGCTGTCGGTAAAAGGGCCACTATAATAAAAAAAAGAGGTAGTCTGGAGAGGGAAGTGTTCAACTTGTACAGTTGTGCTTTTAAGTACAACCCAGAGGCATCGTATTATAATTTGGTTTGACTTAAAAACCTATTCACAACATATTAAGTAAGCCCACTTTTTTTTTTTTTCTAAAGCGCAACCATAGCTAGTAATCATTAAACATCATTTACTTTCAAACCCTATCCTACAACTGATATGACTAGTAAAATTCCACTAAGAACTAAAAAAAGTTATAATTTAAAAAAATTATAATGAGTTGAAAAAGTTCGCTAGGGATAGGAATTGAAGCCGTAACCTCTCGCATACCATGCATGCTCTACCAATTGAGCTACCGAGCCAAGTACCTGTCGAGAAGTCGAATCTAATAAAAGGAATTACACATCTTTAGCTTAATCAGGCGTAAGTTTATATTTAGCAACACACAACATGACAGTAAAATTTTAATAAAACCGCAACCAGCACCACCAGCCTCTTCCCTGCGCTTCGATGGCGATAGAACGTATCGAGTCACCGAGTGATTACGGTAATGACAATTTATGCGCGATTCTAGTGTGGGATATGTAAACGAGAGCGCCGCATCTAGCCTGAGGCGTCGGACCACCCGCGTGAGGGGGCCGTTTGTTTCCGATTTTATATTTATTGGCCTTTGGTTAGACGCTGGTGATCGGGATTAGATTTGTGGGGAGGTTAAAGGTTGTATGCTAGGGAATTCTTGAAGATTCTTAAATTATTCATAAACAGTTTTTTTATGTATCGGATCCATTTTTATTTGCTTCCTTTTACAGCGGTGGTGAGGAAATAATAGATATCAGATATTTTTTGTCATGATAATCCTATTGTATTATGCTTAGGCCGTCTTGCATCACTTCTTAAATGCCATTTAAGTCGCCATTTAAATCGACTTTTGTATGAAGATTTTAGTTAAATGCTGTTTAAACCACATTTAAGAAAGTGGTGCAAGACGGCCTTAGTCATATTTTTTTACTTGTGTCGTTAATATCTCACTTTTTAATCTATAGTACTTGAATAGTGCTCTTTATTGTTTTGAGATTGATATAATTCGATAAAGTCCTATGAGTTGAGCTCTCTAACTAAATAAAACGCTGATTGATTACCAACCTCCTTCATATTAGCTTGCTCCAATATTAGCTTGTAATTTATGAAATTCTCTGTGAATTACTTTCTTGTGTACAGAGTTTAAATTGTATAATATTAAGTTAGTTTAATGCAGCTCGACGCCACTAAATGTCACATTACAACTTAGGTACTTCTGAAAACGCTTAAGGTAGTTCAATAAGTAGTGAGAATGAGATATAAATTCCTTAGAAAGAAAAAATATAAGTAAATACTGGCCGGCACAACTCATACATTTAATTTTGATAATACATACTTAATATTATTTTGTATTTTTTTATAGACGTCATTTGTTTACGTCCTGTTGGAGCGAGTTTAGAGGAAAGGATGATGCGCAGATTGGGACCACCCTCCAATAGCAATAAGATATATGTCGTTGGATAGGTCTTTTCAATTGGAACAACAATTGTTATGACAGCTTTGTTGTTACTATTGTCCGTTTGGAGTTATGAGACTTTTAATTACTCAAGAAAAATATTTTTAAAACAATTTTTCAAGTATAAGTATTTTAAATATTTTTTAAACACATGTTCTTTTATCTTGCTTAGACACTGTACCATCACGCGTACGCGTATACGATACAGGTAGACACGCAGACCCCTCTCAAAAACCGGCCATATCTAGGAGCGCGCGCGGCGCCGTATCAATCCGCACCACAGTCATTCGTTGGCATTGTTTGCGAGTTATCGTTTCGTTCAGTTCATTTTCACTGGATTCTATCTTAAGACTTTTTGACCTGGCATTCTTCTTGGTCATTGTAGATAACCCATGATTATAAGACCTGAACAATAAATAATGAAATATTTTTTGTGTTTTTTTTACTTTTATATGTGAAATGAAAAGTCTCATAACTACAAACGGACAATTGTAACAACAAAGCTGTCATAACAATTGTTGTTTCAATTGAAAAGACCTATCCAACGACATAATATCTTATTGTTATTGGAGGGTGGTCCCAGGTTCCATACATTTTTGCGCATCATCCTTTAAATTCTTATTGATTTGAAGTGCTCATCAGATTTCATCAGCTTCATCAGATCTTCACCATTGTTTGAAGTCGGGTTAAAACAAGAGTTATCCATCGCTATCCATATTTTATTAGTAACTAGGCGCACCAACCCGAGCGGAACCGCGTCGATTATCCGAACAAACGTGGCGATCACAACATTGTGTCGTGTGTGACGGCTCGTGAAATTGCGGCGCACGCGCATGGGCGCGATATCGTTAGGCCGAACTTGACGAGCCTGGGGCCTGAGTCTGTAACGCAACAATACAAATACAAATACAATACAAAATATTTATTTTACGCCATCATACTTATTTCTAAATTACACTTTTGTTGGGACTCCCTTTTAAGGCTCCGTATAAGGCTAACTAGCGCCACCAATGTTAAAAAAATCATATCTTCCTTCAGAAGAAGTTTCTGAAAAAATCCTAAGATGAGCTCATGCGCCATGCTTTTCTAGATTTTTAAGTGTAGGTACCCAACTCAATTTCTAGTCTTAAGCTAAAAAATTTTCGATAACCGCCAAAAACGGCCGCTTTTGGCGGTTATCGAAAATTTTTTAGCTTAAAAGTAAATTTCGAAGAGGGTATCTACACTTAAAAATCTAGAAAAGCATGGCGCATAGGCTCATCTTAGGATTTTTTCAGAAACTTCTTCTAAAGGAAGATATGATTTTTTTAACATTGGTGGCGCTAGTTAGCCTTATACGGAGCCTTAAGTATAAAATACCTGTGCCAGGGAGCCCCTCTCTTCCATAACTTAAGTAATGTGACATTATTATTTATGTATAACTTATCATATGATTTAATAAAGTACATAAATAATAATTATTATTTAACAATTTATGACTTAGACTCTATTTGTAGGTCAGACAATTTTTAATTTAATTTTTAGACAATTTTTAATTTTAAGCTAAGTTATACATCTCGAGTTTGAGGGTATGTGAGGGTGCAGGTATGTGATGATGTGTGTGTGTGTGTGGAGTGTGAAAGAGTGTGGGTGGTGTGAGGTGAGCAACGGTGACAAAATGGGCAAAAATATTTTTTTTAAACTAAGGCCCGTAAGATCAATCACAGTTTAAACCAAAAAGGCTAGTTTAAAGCTTATCTGTCGATTAATTTTCATATAAAATGCGAGGTTTAATCTATGGTCTGAGTTTAAACTGTGATTGATCTTACGGGCCTAAGACTCCATCAAACTTTTTTTTTTTTTGTCAACTCATCCTTCACTGTTAACTGTTTGATTTATCAATGCGTTTTGATAGCATGATTATTAAGGATCACGTGAAAAATTAAATTAGGGCAATATTAGAAAATATGCGACCAATATGTGTACCTCAATATGTGGTTTAGGGTGACCATTTAAAAAAATTTCAAAAAATGCCTATAGTTTCTGAACGGAGCGACCAGGATTTATTTTTTATTTTTCTTTGTGCCACTATGACCTGCCCTTTCACCCAGTACCCGCTTGACGTTAAGGGACACCCTGTATTAGCTGTCGGTCCTTTTAATGTTTTGTTTAGTACGGCAAAGAATATTCTGATTCCAATTCTAAATGTTTAGTTTCCTGGTTGTAGGAGAAAAACGAGGAAACCCCAGTTTTGTCCTTCTACTGGGATGCCATTGACACGCCATAGCGTTACAGACTTAAGCCCCTGATCTCGAGTGACCTTCGGGTTAGCGATCGCTTTTCGAGGAGTACATTTTGGTTTAGAACTAGTTATTGGTTGTAAGGTCAAAGGTTTTTCTTGTTTACATGCCTGGAACAATTTAAGCTTGCCCTGTAGCAGAATACCGAATTTGATGGTTTCTCAACTTTCAGCGAACTTTGGGTTGCATATTGTCTTTGGTTTATACAAATAGTGTCATAATTTGACAAAACAACTGTCAAGTAACGACGGTAAAATGGCGAATCATACCAACACCTGTCAAAAGTAACAGGGTCGTGAAGTTTCACTCAACTTTCAGTGCCAATAAGCGAGTGGAATCGACGCCCTGTTCGATTCCCGGTGGCGGCATACCTACCAAATAACTTTATTTTGTCATTCGTAAATTAAAGTTACCAAATAACTTTATTTTGTCATTCTTAAATTAAAGTTACCAAATAACTTTATTTTGTCATTCGTAAATTATTTAACGAATTACAAAATAAAGTTATTTGGTTATTTGTTTATACACACCCAAATGGATAGCGCGAAGAAAGTGGAAGTTGGCAGGCCACATAATATTATGTCGCAGACAAGACCACAGATGGGGTAAAAAATTATGGAAATGGAGACCCAGAACGGGGCATATAAATGGGGGCAAGCAACCAATGAGATGGACTGACGACTTGGTCAAAGTAGCAGGAAAAGACTGGATGAGAAAAGCCCAAGACCGAAAGGAATGGAGTGCAATGGAAGAGACTTAGCACTGGAAGGCTGAAGATGAAGAAAGAAATCATATAAGAAGTCCGCGATAAGCCGATGAAACATATTTTATATGTCATTCATCTTGTTTGTGGGACGGAAATATCAAATTAGTTTTCTGGACATAATAAAGTCCTAAACTAGACCAATCAGATCTATCAGCTTACGTTTTTCAACTGCTGCACGTAAATGTTCCTAACGCATTTTTTTTTCTTTAACAAAAAAAATATTGTACCTTATTGGATCACATTCCGCTTTCACTGTTTGCCTTAATTATCAATTAGAAGTATCTTGAATTATAATCATATTTTTGTTGTAATCTTCTGGTAAGACGTAACTGAGCACGTTGCATAGTAACAAAAAGTCAAAGTAATGTTAAACTGCCTTCACTACCAATAACTGTAAAACCAGTAAACCCATAACCTTCCACACGAGCCCATCTTCGCGGTTATAAATCAAAACGCATATAACACTATTTGAAAGGGCATATTATAAGAAAATAATTGTAGAATAACACAGAAATCTTTCTCGAATTTTAAAGGCAAAGTTTCAAAGTATTGACGGGTCAAATACAGAATGAAAGATAACACGTTAGAACTAAGTGGTGATTCATACGTGAGTATTAATTTGAATAAGGGTAAATTACTCAGGTGGCAATGTGGCCACTTTTGACTGTAGAAATATTAGACTATATTCAAAATTATCACTATATTCCCGCCCCGCACACCAGGTAGAGAAGGTTATGTGATTTTCAAAGGACTAGCCGATGTTTGAAATCAAAGCCAGCTGCTTTTCAATGGTCAAGGCACACTAGCACCGCCAGTGAAAAATAAATCATTTCTTCTTTTTGGATGCGTTTTTTGCCAAAAACGAGCCATTAAAAATAAGAAAAGTGGGCGTTATTGGCGGGGTGGGATTTATTTGTAGGGTTTATGCCCGTTTTCACCAACAACCTCAAATTTTAAAAGACCTTTTAACAAAAATTATCTGGACTTCTGCAAGTCTAGGGGTCATGCATGAAGGACCATACGAATTCCACTTACAAGCTTTATGAGTTGAATATGTATGGTCCTTCATCCATTACCCCTAGACTTGGAGAAGTCCAGATAACTTTCGTTAAAAGGTCTTTTAAAGTTAGGGGTGGTTGGTGAAAACGGGCATCTGGAATCTGGACGAATCTGGAATCTAATACTTTAGGTTTTTAAAACGGTTAAGCTTAGGGATCGGCAAAAAACGCATCCAAAAAGAAGATATGTTTTTTTTTTCATTGGCGGTGCTAGTGAGCGGGGTACTAGGCTCTATCTTTAATTTACGATTTATTAATTAGTTAGGTCGACTAAGCTGTCAGGATGGTATAGGTGCTGGGCAAGCCTACTCCATCTAAATCAATGTCCCAGGCACTGCAGCGCCGAGTGGTCCTTCACCCATCTAGTGTGAGTGAAGGTGCCACTGGACGCTGTATGAATCATCTCATTACGTAGATGCAAAGGCCTAATTAGTTAATTATTGTTTATTATATTTGATTAATTAATACAATTTATAATTACCTGCAATTGTCGCATTAGGATTGACCTGTAATGACATTGTTAAATATATTATGATAATAAAAATAAAAAAAAATACTATGGGCGTTCTAGACATTTTCTCTTCTGAGATACAAGTTCAGCGGCATGTAAGTGCAATAGTTCTCACACGCTTGGTATTTCTCATGGCACTGAATCGATCTCCACGGTAGTTTAAATAAAAGCCTACTTTGTGTTTGCACAGCTTTATTTTGAAACTTGAAGTTCATGGATAATGTGCGAGGTTTTGATTTTGGTACCGCCATCTTGGGCTGATAAAATTATGCGAGTAATGTTACCAAATCCATAAATACTTTCGAATGGGTAATCAAACTAATCTGACTTCATCTACTCTGATTTAGTCGACGATAAAAATAAATCTAGCGCCTATATTTTATTGTAATATATTTATATTTGGGATACCAAGCTACCAACAGTGGACTTAGAAATCCAAGAACACAGTAAACGCTACCAGCAACGCTTGAAACAGCACCCAAATGAACTGGCTGCTTGCCTTGTCACAGACAGAGCCCAGGGATACCAACGCCTACGCAGAAAAAACATACTGGACCTGTCCAATAAAATATAACTAAGTTCGAACAGAAATAAGAAAGAAGGAGGATGGAGGTCGATGGAACTCACTCTGCCGGAAAAACTAAGCACTGACATAAGGACTAAAAAATAAATCTGAGTTGCTTATAACTGTCTGTCCTATAACTATAGCTTATAACTGTCTGTCCTGTCCTATAGCTTATAACTGTCTGTCCTATAACTACAGATCGCAATGTTGCAAAAGAAGAAAAAAATTATAAAAAAAAAGTTTATATTTCTAACTACTTTACCCTTGTGCATATGCCAAAATATGAGCCTGTATTGATTCCCACGTATTAATTTGTCTCATATGATAATCCTATCTCATAAATGATAGGTAATGTAAGCTGATAAAGCCATCTATTCACTCTTACTACCGTTACAGTTCTATCTAACTCCACGATCAAAGAGTTATTGACTTATTTGGTAGCCTGCGTGATAACACTTTTTTATATCTGAATGGATCACCAGATACTCTTTTAATGGTTGACTGCTCCTTACATACGAACATAGATCAGTCAATCGATTTAAAAATATACAGGGTGTTAAAAGACCGCTGACAGACTGAAAAGGCACGCATACCTAGATACCTAGATACGCATACCATATGCCATACACCAAAACAAAGTGATTATTGATGGGACATTATTTTGGTTTTTGAGTTTATAGTTTTGTAAAATATTTTATCATGCAATAGAGAGGTCATATTGTGCAAGCGTTGACATGCAGGCAGGCATTGTAGGCTTCTTACTCTCGAGGTGCCGATGTGTAAAATATTTTAATTTTAATGGCGTTTTTTGTAAGAAATATTCAAAATTTTGATAATGGTTTGTTGAGGAGAAGTAGGCGATACTCAACACATTTCAGTAAAAAAAAAAACTATGGAAATTCCGACATTGACCTTCATTATCTCGTAAACCGTTGATTTCCCAGGCATGTTCCTTGAATAAATATGTTCGATATGGACCATACCGATTTCCCACTTTGTTGGCGGTCTTTTAACAGCCTGTATATGGACGAATCAAATCCTGTCAAACGAGAAACCTCTGTATCGATTTAAAATAATTTAAAGGATTATATTTCGACGGCAAAATATTGAATTAACACGTTATTTTCACAAACCGTGTGCTTGACACTAAAATTATACATGTATTTATCGGAAATAGATATTCATAGTTTTCTATTTTATATGTTAAGAATTAGACTGGAAAAAGTCAATAAAATATTAATGTGCCTAAATGCTGAAAGGTCATTTTCCCATGGAATATTTAATTTATTTATTCATTTTTATCTGCGAAGTAGAGTAAAAAATACATTTAGAACTATTATAAAGACATTATATTTAGTAAGCAAGCATAACATTATCAACAGGTGCTCAAACTAAAAAAATGGAGAACATTTGTGGTTAATAATGCAAGTGGTTTATTGAATGAGAGTGAAATCTGATATCTATATGCAGAAAATTAAGTTTATGCAATCACATTTTTTTATTCAGTTGTGATCTAGGTTGTATCTTAAGTTTCGTTGCATCTATCTGGATTTTGGACATTCTAGAGTTCACCCTATAGATAATAAGATTTATATTGATTAGTAACAAAACCTTACATCTCCGAGTCTTCTGCTTTAGACGTTTCTTCGGCATATAAATTGTGTGCCTGTGCCCAACAGTGGGCGATATTCATGGGCTGTACACTGTACAGTTAGATAGACATGATTTGCACTTGATATTTAGGGCCGAGATTATTCGACTATACATTATGTGGGGCTTTATCTTCAGGGGATGTTGTTACGAAAATTAAAACACGAACTGCCTTTAAAGAAAATCGTGAGGAAATCTAATTTAGTACACAGTTGGATCTGTTTTCAAAGTCAATTAACTATTGAACGCTCGGCTTTCAAACACGCTTGTAGGTACAAATTAATTACTCCCATTACAACTATCGTGTAAAGTAAAGCATTGCAACATAATATGCCTCTAGCTTTAATTGAAACACGCTACGAATTTAATAGCATAGAAAAACGTTTATTCAATGGTTCGTTTACTAATTGATCGGTTTTTTAATGAAAACAAAACATCTAAAGAACACATTGTATGGCTTCAAAATGGTTTTATAACCATATTTTTATGTTGTTTCCCCACTTGCATCTCAAAATATAATTTTATTATATTTTATACCCTTGTACCATGACAGCACGTCAGAGTGTACATTTTTCTTGTAAAGTCACCCGTAACGTAACCGAGTAGAGTGTAAGGTTCGGCACTCGACGTGCTGCAGTGTGCACCTATGAAACAAATTGTAAGAAGAATTTCACTCACGTGTTTCCAACTTTTCCATCACTAAATTACCAATCGGTCATCAATATGTGCATTTGGATCAAATTATTCACTACATGGTTTAGCGGGAGTGTACGGAAACTATCACTAAAATCCAAGTGAAAATGTAGAGCAATAGCATCACGCTTTTAACGAATATTTATGTAGCTTATACGTTAGAAGCTGCAGATTCTATAAAAGAAAGATCTAAACAATATTTATACAATACAATACAAATACAAAATACAAAAAATATTTATTTTCTCCCAATCACAGTATAAAATATACCCAATGATGCAAAATACAGGTTTTTTTAGAAAAGGAGCAGTGGGAGACAGGAGTCCAAAATAGGTAAGAGCCTTGCTATGGATCTCCTGGCATCCACCTCTCGCTTCGATCAAGGATAAAACTAGTTACAACATAGAACTCTGAAATGTGTCTGGAAAAATAGATGCCCAAATTGACTTTGGGAGCTTATTTGCTCGTAGTCCATGCAATTAAAACTGAGTAAAACTGTACACTAATGCAATAAGGTTGACATTCGAATATTAGACATATGGTCGAAATGATGTTTCGTAAATTTGTTCTATTGCTGATATCTTTTGTTTCTGTGGGGACAAGTTTTTATTGTGATTTTATACGTAATGCGGATTCTATGGGATTTAGTTCAGTGACCTCTCGAGATACTTTATAGGACTCGGAAGCGAGAGAAACAGCTTCGATTCCCGGCGCGGGCATGATAAGATTAATTCATTTCAAAGTCACGTACATTGCTGGAATTTTAACAACAGTTCAGTATAAAATTCAGATTTAGCCCTTTTTTAGGGAACAAGGAAAATCAAGATACCTATGTGGGAAGTGGTGAGCGAGTGTTTGGCTTCAAAACTGTAGCCTAGACCAGTTTCATATTCGGTGGTTGGGGCAAAAAGGGTCGACAAGGGTCTTGGGTTGAATTACCTAAGATTTACAAGACACTCAGGTACGGTTTCTGAATTGAGAATTTTGTTAAGCAAATACTTTACTATCGTTCTGTCATGCTCTTTTGTGAGAAATCTGCAGAGACAGGACGATACTTACCCATTTGCTTAGTGAATTTCTCAATTCAGAAACCGGCAGACAGTCATCTTACAATCAATCTATCAAAAGTTAGCTTGTTAATAGCCGCCTTTGGGCGATCTGGATGTGTTAAGCTGTGACCACCGTCGACGCACGCATTGAGATTTCGATATAATTTGCCACAGCACATGTAATCTTCTACACGATTTGATTCGATGCAATTGGCCCTTCATCAAGCCCGTTATTTTTGTGTAAAGCGTCACTGAAGTTAACTTTAATGTCATTTTAAAAGAACGCGTTTTGAGTGAGCGAAAATTAATGAAATCACTTTTGAACCAAGGTATCTCTTGTGCTCTAAGGGTGGTATTAATAGTCGTCTGAGATCACCTACTTGAGCTCGATCTATGTAGGTGAACTCAGAAAAGTGAAATGCTAATGTCAAGCCTTGGCTAATGTCAAACTTAAGTAGCTGTCAGCATATTAATATAGACACTATCTTGAGATTGATTTTGACATAAGCATTTTTCTGAGATCACCTACTTGAGTTCGATCTTGAGTCGACGACTATTAATGCCACCCGTAGAGACGTTCAAAATTTGAGTCTTCTTCATACATTTTGAAGATCAAAAAATTCATATTGGCAAAATAATGAGCTTTCTATTTAATCCGGGTCTTTTCGGCGAAATGCCAACAATGAGACTAATCAGCGAACCGAGCCAACCAACTAAACACCACACCGTTAGTTCTCGAATTGAGACTCGATTCAATGCCGTATTGAATGAATCGAATGATCGACATAGTGACGCGCTGTCACTGGCTGGATGAAGTGACAATAGAAAAGAAAGTACTTTTTTCTTTTTACGAAGAAATGCGCTAACGATGTTTGAATTTGGAATTGTGATTTGATTTTCTTAATACTTTTATACTATCTCTCTCTTTCTAGCTTCAATCCCATATGGTGGTGGGGTCAGCCTTCCCCCACACAGGCGCGTATTATCGGTCGATAATATCGCATGCGTCATTGCAATATCGGATATCAGTACATTTTGTATTAGGAACGTCCTACTTCCATTGCGGCATTATTATCGTAGCAGTGTGTAACTCCATGTACGCCTCCTAATACATAATTTACTGATAACAGATATCGCAATCAGCATCGACCGATAAAAATGCGCCTTAATAAAATTTTCTCTCTCTATTACTGCCGCGATATGTAATGGGTGCGTTAGCTGGCGCGCTTTTGATAGCTGTCAGAGCGCAGCAGAGCGCGGCTCCAGGGGGTTAATTCTCAGGAATCTTGCATTCGACACATTTCTAAGGAAAAATCTCATTTAAGGCGCTGTACATAGTGAATAGCCCGCGCGCCAAGAAAAATGCCCAAAATCGAGTCCTGTATCAAAGACACTAAAAAAATCGAAAATTTTCACCTATCAAACCCTAGAATTAGCTAAAACAGTCAGTTTCATCTTGACATTCATACACGTTTTGAATATATTTTTAATGAAAAAAAATAGGCGGCGCACTTTTTTTCAAACAAAATATCTTGCAATCTGTTATGGGTATCAACACAAAACTGGCAAAATTTAGATAGCTCTCACCTAATTCTAGGGTTTGATATGTGAACATTTTCTATTTTTTTTGTGTATTCGATACAGGAATCGTTTCTGTGCATTTTTTTTGCGCGCGGGCTAATTCACTATGCCCAGCGCCTTAAACATTTATAATGAGTTGAAAAAATTCACTCGGGACAGGAGTTAATGATTCCCTAGCACGGGTTAGTGCTTTAGAAAAAACAAAAAGTGAAAAATCTCATGTCATTTCGATCTCGACTGGAATCTCGTACCTTATGTCGTGGATGACTTCGTAAGAATACGAGATTTTTCCTTCAAGATGTGTCGAATGCGAGATTCCCGAGAATTAGCCCCACAACGCGGTCAGCAAGAGCTTTTTTCTACCGACTTTTTTGTACTTGTCATCAATGGACTTACAAAGGAAATTGCTGGCCGCTAAAACACGGCAGTAATGAAATCCATACCACTTTTCTGGCGCCTAATCAAGTAGCCGGCATGGCTGACCTCGCTTAAAGAAGGTTTTCAAAGCATAAAAACCACATCACGAGCGTTTTTGAGTGGATATTTTTATACTAGGTATTTAGGTATAAACGAAAGAGGTTTAAATCTCATAACAAAATATCCAAGTTGTAACTACGAGTATATTTTATTTATTGATTATTGTCATTAACAGGTAGTAACGTTAAAATTAGTTCACGTTATTATCAAGACTTGTTATTAAGTAATATCGTAAAATAAAAATATGAATAGCAGGCAGGACGATGATTAAAATTGCGTGAGAAATGCTCCGTATCTTGTTTTATAAAGTAGGAGTCTACTCCGAAACTCAAAAACTAAAAAAAAAACATAGTAAACATAGATTTTGTTTCATATTTATTTTTCAAACTGTATGCAATCAAATTTGATTTTAAATAGTTAACAGCTGACACGACTGAACATTCCTAACGTGCTGTAAAACTATTCATGAAAACAATTGAAAATCTCATGCATGTACTACAATTGTACACACAGTCACACACGCACGTCAGAGTGTACACTTTTGTTATGAAGTCGCCCATAACGTCACCTAGTAGTAGAGTGCTAGTATGATAATAAGGGTCAACTTCCTGTCGTGTGTTCTAATAATTATTGCACGTTAAAAATTGCGGGGTCTATCTTGTTCATGATGATTCCAACAAACCCACTGGGTTTTATTAATCTCTTGAGTAGAAGCTCAGCTTAAAAAAAACCAATCAATAACAAATTTAACTTAAATGTTCAGTAGCCATTGCCTGATGAGATATTTGTATCATCCTACATTAACATATTAATTTTGGAATCCGTTTTAAGTGTCGCTTCGTTATCTTTGATTTTTTAAAATCGATATAATTTATTTTCTTTAATCAAGTTACCTAATTATTCTCGCGATTTCTCGGTCGTGGTCAAGCAGGTATGTAAAAAAAAAGTAAGATGTAGCCTGTACAATTGTACATGTCCCACTAGCTGGGCAAAGGCCTTCTCTCAGAGAGAGAGTTCCAGCTTAATCACCACGCGTGCTCAATGCGGATTGGCGATTTTTGCGTTGAGGGTATAATGCCTCACACGCTCAGGTTTCCTTACGATGTTTTCCTTCACCGTCACAAGCAGGTATGAGTCAAGTAAAATATTAGGTAGTTTTTTTTACAGCACTAGATTAGCTACTTCGCCTTTGTCGTGATCTGGGGGCAAATTCTCGGGAATTTCGCATTCGATACATCTCGAAGGAAAAATCTCATGTCATTTCGATCTCGACTGCTCCCGACTACTCGAGTCATGTTGAGCGTAAGAATAGGAGACGTGACATTTGCCGCAAAATGAGATTTTTCCTTCGAGATGTGTCGAATGCGAGATTATCGAGACTTAGCCTCTGATAATGTTGCAGATCAAAAGTCTCGATTCTTGTCTAAATTTAGCAACGTGCAATAAACTAAGGGTGGTATTAATAGTCGTCTGATATCACCTACTTGAGATCGATCTCAAGTAGGTGAACTCAGAAAAGTCAAATGCTAATGTCAAGCCTTGACTAATTTCAAACTTGAGTATCTGTCAGGCATAGGTACCTGCACTATCTTGAGATTGACATTGACATTAGCCAAGGCTTGACATTAGAATTTGACTTTTCTGATATCACCTACTTGAATTCGATCTTGATTCGACGACTATTAATTCCACCCTTAGACAATGAATAGCTCGTTTACACCTTCGAGGGCCAAATGTTGATGTCCCACTGCCTCTTAAACGCTTAAAGTTAATGTCTCCTGATGACTGGTTGAAGTCAAATTGATACGAAAGCAGCGTTGCGTGAAATGAGCAATTTACACAGTTTTTTCAATTTTGTAGCTGAACTGAGCAATTTTTGTTCAACGATTTTTGTTTCACGACAGTAAAATTGTATTTTTTTCATTACTCTGAACAATTAAGCAAAAATAATAAGTCAGCTAATTATGAGATTTTCTCGAACTTCTAGTTTTTTGGGCAGTCGGACTTGCGTCAATAGCCAACTAAGTCAGAGTTAATTTGTCATTTCCATACTATTTTTGACGTTAACTCAGACTTAACTTGTAAACCGTGGTTGTCGCAAGTAGACCTAAGTACTAAATTAATACAAGTTATGGCATTAGGGTTTAAATTCGTTAGTTTATCTTTGTTATCATTATGAAGTTGTCTTGAGTCCGAAAAATATGGTACTAATTTGTCGTGGAACAGTTTTAGTAAAACAATTTCCGGATTGAACTTTAAACAAGTAACGGGTTTATAATTTATTTATTACTCAGCACCAAAACCGAGCAGTTTTCGCCAAAATCCCGATGCATTATTCATATTGCATCCGTGCATTAAACTTCATTACAATTTGCACTGCGCATGAGCTGAGATGAAATTAATATATTAATTTTATTATAAACACGCTTTTCCTTAAGTAAACGTTGATATAAGAAGAATAAACGTCCGGGACCAATACTCCCTAGCAGAAAACCATTCAGTCTATATTCATTTTCCTGTTCTGGGGGTCTACCGGCTAAAACGAAGCCGATTACCTTTGGCGAAAGTCGAAGTTCGATTTATGAAAAATTAACTGGGTGGCAGTACATTTTTCAAAAATCGAACTTTGATTATCGCCAATGGTAATCGGCTTCCTCGTAGCCGGTAGACCCCCTGTTGTATGTAGGCAGGCAAATTTTCAAATATTTTTTTGATAAGAGATATAAGACGTTTTTTGTTTTGAACGTGGTAGATTACATTTCAGATGTTAAATTAGTTCATATTTAGAAGCTCAGCACATTCAACCTATTTAAGGCATGCAAATATTAAAGGTGCACACACACAGAACTGTGTTGTGTACCTTTAATATTTTGTGTTTTCTAAAGCACTAACCCGTGCTAGGGAACATTATAAAGATTGTTATAACTTTAAAAAACTTGATCACGCAAAGTCTTACGGACAATGACAATCCGTAAGACCAGTAACAATGAGTTTCTAAAATTCGCATCGACAGTTACTTGGTTCGGTAGCTCAATTGGTAGAGCGCCTGCACGGCATGCAAAAGCTTGCGGGTACGTACAGTCGGCTACAGTCTCAGATACCCCTTTTTGTTCGATTGGCGCCCTTATGCCGCGCGCGGTAAGAGCTGCCATGGGATATCTGAGATTGTGGCCGACCGTACAAGTCCTGTCCCGAACGATTTTTTTTTGCCTTATAAAAATATTTTCAATTAAAGTGAAATCAAAGTAATCAAATTAAAAGTATGTAAACAAAAAAACAAAAATTACAAAGTACGGAATCAAATCGTCCTTCAATATTGACTTAACATAGTTATTAATAAGTGAATGGAGCGTATTAAAATGATATTCACATACATTGCGCATCCAACCTGGGGCCTTAGCCTGTAACGCAATGGCGTATCGATGGCGTCCCAGTAGAAGGACAAAACAGGGATATAGAATATTCATTGCTGTACTACAAAAACATTAAAAGGACCGACAGCAATAATAAATCGTAATTGAAGCCGTCAACCGGGAGCCCATTTTGGCACCATTGCGTTACAGGGTAAGGCCCCTGATACTTACGACGACGGGATATTAAAGTTTTATTGAAGTACCACTCGTTAACAACATCTTATACACTTAGATATAGGATATTGGCCAATAACCTCAAGTCCCCGACACCGACAGGTCACAGGTAGGTACCTACAGCTAGGGTTACCATCCGTCCAGATAAGCCCGGAAATGTCTGGACTTTAAGACTCTTGTCCGGACTTTGTCCGGCCCTCTAATATGTCCGTTTTTTTAAATTAGATGGAATATGAGTGATAAAACTACCTACAGTCATATTAAGTAATCTAATATCAAATCAGTTTAATCAACAACGAACTTCTCATTTATCAAAAAACAAAATACAAAATCTTCTAATGCGAACTAATAGGTAATGTTTCCATTTTGTGACTAAATAGTCCGGACGTTTATCGAAATGTCCGGGTTTTTACCAGGACTTTTCAGATTCCTAAATGGTAACCCTACCTACAGCTGACTCACGGAACAAAATATTATACAGCGTGATGCAGATATGTCCTGCCATTCATAAAGGGATAATCTACACTAATATTATAGAGAGGAAAAGTTTGTAAGTATTTATGTATGTAGGGGGTAATCTCCAAAACTACTCATACGATTTTAAAATTCTTTCACTAATGGGAAGCTATGTTATCGCTGAGTGCTATAGACTATTTTTTATTGTGATAACGAAAAAAAAAACTAGGTCTGCGCGGACGACGTCGCGGGCAAAAGCTAGTCATGGATACAAGTAACTTTTACATTCAGACATTTGGTGCAGTATGGCTACTGAGAGTACTCAAGCTCGATGTATTCGTTTTCTGAGTTCACCTACTTGAGCTCGAGCTTGAGCTGATGACTATTAATGCCACCCTTAGGCCTGGTTTCTGAATTGAGAAATTCGCTAAGCAAATGGGTAAGTATCGTCCTGTCTCTGCAGATTTCTCACAAAAGAGGGTGACAGAATATTTGCCTAGCAAAATTCTCAATTCAGAAACCGGGCCTTACTTTCTTAATAAAAATAGGCATAAGCATGTTGTTCGCGTCGAACTTCCCGATTTCTTCGGTTTCGCATTAAAATAATAAGGAATCGACGTGAAATTGCGTCGGCGAGTGTAATCGGTACGTCATTAAGGCGCGCTTTATCAGTGCACTGTAATTTGCACACTTTTTAGTAATCGACAGTACGTGACGTTCTTAATGTTCATTGCATAACGACGTAGAATCAATATGTGAACAGATTTTTCTTTAGAAAGGCTGTATAAAACAAAGGGTTATACAGAAATTTTTAATGCAATTTTTAATAGCTTTTTTCCTGAAACACGTCAACATCTAAATGTGAATTCCAACAACTTTTATTTTACGACTTTTCGAAAAGCTTGACACTTTCTATTTTCAACAACTTTGTTTTTCGACTTTGGTGAAAACATTTTTGTTTTTTTTTTAATGTGGTTGAGAGTGAAGGGGTATGAAATAAATTATTGAAAGTTTCGTATTATTTTAAAATGTGCATTTCTACCATTTCAGCGCTGCCTGCGCGGCGCGCTTTACCACATTTCAAAAAAAAAAAACAAGTTGTTGGAAGTCACATTAGAAGTTGGGGTGTCTGAGGAATACTTAAAGCTATTTAAAAATTTGTCTATAGGCATACCTACCGTCAGCTTTCAGACATAAAATTTGGGTGACAACACCAGGTGGCGTGAACATTTGTTCCTGAGCATTGCCATGCATCTGAAATTCCTAATTTATTTTCTTTGCAATGGGATGCGATTTTGTAGCAGAATAAAAATACTAAATCGTATTATGTTAACAAACGATGTACAACTCGATTTCGTAATTTGATACTAGAAAAGGAAATTCTTCTGGATTTTTCTCCAAAATCCAACTCAAATTAGTTGCACAGAATAAAATAATAATTTCACCCACGCGTTTTTATCTTGAACACCGCTGTTTGTTTAACTAGAGATTAATTTGAATAAAAACTTAATTATGCTATAATTTATACTTTGAGGCGGGACCTCTAATCAGAGACCGTAGTCGTACCACGATAAATCCTATCGCAGACCAGAACGACATTATTTATTTGTAAGTAAGTAATTAATATGTTAGATACACGAACATATTTTTTCCTAGCAAAATTTTGTTTTTTATTTCTTGCGAGTGAATGAACTGGAAAGAAATCTAGCTCGATAATAATTTGAATGAAATCGATATAAATTAATAAGCAGTCACGCACGAAATGGGTAGGGTCGATTGTAATTCGGTTCAAATGTCAAACGTGGTCTTCAGATCCAATTTAATGGGATGTTATCTTTTACTTCCTGCTCATAAGATCAAGACTTTTCTATATGGTTAAACAATTCGCTAGGGACAGGAATTGAACCCGCAACCTCTTGCAAACCATACAGGCGCTCTACCAATTTAGCTATCAAGTCAAGTATTTTTTGTTTTGATTTACTGTACGTACCACTTTTTAATAATGCATCTGCTCGAATATGCCTAATGTTATCAATTTTATTTATTTCTATGAATTATATATTAATTTGAATGTAAGTATCTGATATACTCTGCTATATTATTTACTCCCCCAAAATTGTAAACTCTAGTCTAATAGATATTTTTTAATTTAATTTTAGATTTTAATGAATTATTTAAATTGAGTTTTTAAGAAGATGCGCGGAGCCAATGACACTGCTGGCTCTCGTTGCTTCACTTTCATGCAGGCTCCGACTGAAAACCAGCGCCGCGGATTTTGATTTGCAAGGTCCGTGGCATTACGCTGAGTTCGGGACCCTTTTTATTGTCATGACACATAGCATATTAATTTCTGTAATTTTATTTGATTTTGCATGCGATCAATGTTACATTCATTATTTTATAATATTATCAATGTAATTTTTCAATTATCAATGTTACCCTTTATAATTATTATGTGTTGTGGCAATTGAATAAATGATTTATCTATCTATCTAAGTAATAAAAAAACTTTTAAAATGTTCTCTAGCACTGATTAGTTAGTCCTTTAGAAATAGAAGTTTAAAAAATACAAAAAGTCATAAGAACTAATCTAAAAAACGGTTCATCGTACTTATTTCAGAAAGTAAACGAATTTGACCGGTGGGTGTTGCGTACTAACGCAGCCAGCAGCAGAATTTGCCGCTAGATATGCATTGTTTACATGCCTAAGGGCGGTATTAATAGTGGCATCTCAAGCTCTACGTCAGTCTCAAGCTCGAGCTTGTATAGATGTCAGATTCAGTTTGAGTTTGACATTGACATTAGCCAAGTTCTCAATTCGGTGATTTTGTTTTCTGAGATCAACTACTTGAACTCGAGCTTGAGCTGATGACTATTAATGCTACCCTTAGACAAAGTCTCTAATTATGTCAATTAGGTATATCGATTTACCTGCTAACGATTCCCTTTACACGCACATAATACCTATACCTACACTGTGATGGTCTAGCCCTACCTTGAAAGGCAAGTCTAGATATCTGCTTTGGCAATGATCGTCTAGTTTGCCTAAAGTTACTGTGTAAGTATTGATTCCTAAGAATATATCATTTTGATTGCAATGACTTAAGCCAAAATACTAAAGGAAGTACCTAGAGACCTAAAATTTATCTAATCAAGTGCTCAATTAAATATTCAACCCAGTAGTCTTACACTTCATCATTGCAATCAAAATGGTATCTTAGGAATCAATACTTACACAGTAACTTTAGGCAAACTAGACGATCATTGCCAAAACAGCATATCTAGACTTCCCTTTCAAGGTAGTTCTACCATCACACCACACATTTACCCAAGATTCAGCTTCAGGTTCAAAAGGTTGACCCAGATCTCAATAATTAAGAGTTCGAGCTTCAACTAAATACTCATCACCGCCATGCATTTTTATTAACTTCTACTGAAAACGCAATTTAATATCCAGAAAACAAAATTATTATAATCCTATTTAGCATACAAATATCGTTAAACCAGAAAAGTAAAACTTAATGTCATAACTCTTTATTAAAGACGTAAATGTCTATAATAATAAGGCACTAATTTACGACTCCCACCCAAACGGCAATCCAATTTTGTCGTGAGAAAATTGTGACGATACGTTTGAAACTAAATCGTAGCTGTTCGGTCAATGGTAAAGTGAAGTAGGCGACAAAATAATCAGGAATATGACAAAAAACTGATTTTAACTTTAACGTCAGGTAAGTTAAAGTTACGGTGTACACCACTACTTTCCTGCCCCTCTACCCTTGACGCATTTTTTCAATATGGCGGAATTGACAAATATCAATATTTCGCGAATTAAGACTCATTTTATATGTAGGTATATTGGTATTGGACAAAATAGTATTTCCTTTGAATAAACATTACGCATTATGTAAAATCAAAGGATGACTATGCGTCAGATGTAACGAGAAATTAATTTTAAAACTTTGTCACTATGAACGCAATGGCGTCAACCCCCCTTTATGTAATTTGTAATTTTTCATGTGTGCAATAAAGTATAAAGTTATGAACAAAATCATTTTCGTAACAAAATTAACGTTAAAATGATTGCTATGAATTAAGTTTCAAGAAAAGGCAACACATTTATCTTAAAAAGAAAGAGAAGTTCTAATGTGCTACCTCTCTATCTCTCTCTCTAAAAATGTCGCTTAGACTATTTCACCTTTAATTCACAGATTTATTTTAGTAGCCATAAATTTTCTTTAACTTTTCATGTCTGATAAGAGTTTATTTTGAAGATTAATGGAGTCAATTCGATACTCTTTATTAGACTGGGATGGGAAAGAATGCGGCACTGAAACAGTAATGAGATGTAGGCATTGGAGCATAAATTTTCTTTGAATTATGTATTCGAAATGCAATAAGTATACCACGTGAACCTGTCACTTAATGAGGTTAAGTAATACTAGTTTAAAGTTGAGATACGATAAAATGATGTTCAGGTAATTGATGTGTGTGATAATTTTATCCCCTTTATTATCGCAATGACCAAAGAAGACCAAAGAAGTCGAAGGACACATTAAAATTTCTAAATTTAAAACTTCCATAAATTATTTGCTAGTCTGCATGGTGTCCCACTGCAAGGCAAAGTCCCCCGTCCTCTCAGTCCAATTATAATCATTATAGTATTACTACAATCAATTTAACTTTACGCACTTTACATGCATAAAGTTAAGCAGTCGGCGACGAAATCGAATCGACGCAACACTGGTTTTGTTGAACAAGTAGCAAGCAAATTTATAGCAAATGGACTGCTCTTCGCTAATCCTCGGTATTTACCCCAGTAAACCTGTAAATAATATAATACTTAAATGAGATTAGGTCCGTTTATTTAGGAATTTGTTAAGTAGCTACCACGAGTGCGAAAAAGCTGTGCCGGACGTCTGTCATGTATCCTAATACTCTAGTTGTAAGGTTGTTTATCCAACTTATCACTTTCAGTGACAGTTGCAGTAAGCACTCGTGGTAGCTGCTCTGGTAGTTTGTCGGTCCAAATATACTATGCGTTTCACAATAAGTATTGAAGCTAGGTTCTCCGTAAGTAATTCTAGTTGTAAAGGACCGCCGAGATAAACCCCGACAAACAGTTGCGGTCAACTTATACGACAACCCATTCGGAATGTGCCCGGTGTCATCAATCATAAGACCACTTTTTGATTGACAGCACGCTCTAATTTATAGATCTGCTTTTTGCTATATTATGTGAGCAAGCACAGAACAATGTGTAAGAAACGCAGAAGAATTGCTCGGTCAAAATTACGATACAAATCATACTATCATCATCATCAGCCTCAACAGACAATGCTGAGTAAAGGCCTCTTCATGCTCACGCCACCTCTCACGATTCTGTGCCAGGCGCAACCACTGATTTCCGGCTACTTGGGCTATGTCTGGATGGTGGTCTGCCAACCGATTTCTTATCCTCTGGGGTGGCCAATCATAATATAATAAAGTTTTATAGTAGTTTTTTGAAAAGTATTAGCATACAAGACATAAGTAACGTAGAGTTAAAATTTTCTTTATTTTTAGCTGATAATTTTGTTTTTGCGATAGAAGGAAGTAATCGGCAAGTTTGGTTATTAAATCTAAGCGATAGTGAAGTAAAACCTCTGGGTGTTCCTATTTGATGTGATGAGTTAATTCTGTTTATTACTTACGACGCGTTGATAGACGAAAATTGCATTCATTAATTACTTCATATAAAGGGGCTTTAATGGTGCTGATTTATTATGCTTTTTATTTTTATACAAAACTAGGTCCTGTTTTTTTTTTGTTTGATGCTTAGCGTAAAATAGCAGTTAATTTGGTTGGTAAGAAAATAAATGTTTAGTTTTACCTATACTTATCGTAATATTCTGTTCCAGGAAATTTAAATTATTGTTTTTCCTAAAAATGGAGGCAAAAACGTGTTCTTTTAAATAATACCTTTAAAGATTCCACACCTTTTCCTCCCTCAGTCACAACAAACAATAGATTAAACCCTGTAAAGGTCACATTCAATCTTGAACTACAAGGCCTTAAAACCTAACTGTCTTTTGCCATCCTTCTCCAATTGTAATAAAGTCCTTTTTCGGTTAAAATATGTCTTGTCACTAGTTTAGTGCGCTTTAGTGTCGCCTGCAAGTCTCGTGGCTCGATTCATATGTCACTCGTCACTAGATTAGGATTGATTTCTCGGTAGAGCCAGTACGGGTTCCCATCTTTCTCAATTGTCACTAAGAAACTTAACATTATTTTTTTACTCAAAAACTCTAGTAAATGTGGTTATTATTTTCACAACCGTCTTTGAGCAAAGTCGGCCTTGCCGGCTACTTGATTAGGCGCCAGCAAAGTTGTATGGAATTTTATTATTGTCGTGTTTTAGCGGCCGGCGATTTCCTTTGAAAATCCAGTATTGTCGAGTTTTATTTTGAAAAATAGTCGGCTGCAAAAAGTTTTTATTCAACTTTATAGGTACTGATGACTACCTATATAAATGAAAACATCGTGAGAAAAGCTGAACGTGTAAAAATTTAATCGAAATTCTACAAAATTCATTATTACGTTATCTGACATAATCATCAACTTCTAAGCAGATCATTCGAAGAAGAAGAAGAATATTCTTTATTGTACTAGAAATCGTGTTATATTACTGTTTGTTATTCATGTTTTGGTACCTACTTTATGAGAAGAACACCGTTTTCGTTTCTACAATGATTGATTTCAATGTGTCCGTGTTCTTATTGGGAATGGCATGTGGTTAAGACTGTTTTGTTTTACTGCATATGTCTGCATCTGTTTAAGGTGGACGACTTGTCCTCTGGAATGCTTATAGGGTGAAAATCGATCGCAGTTACAACCTAGTAATTTTTGCGCTTTGTTATTACACTTGGTAGGTTGAAAGTACAACATTTTTTCACCACTTTCGGCACGATACTTCGACTTTTGTGTGACATTCGTGAATTTTTAAGAAAGAGGGAAAACATCCTGAGGAAACTTGATCAACTGAGAGATAGGTATTTCCCCTCAACGCTAAAATCACCAATCATCACAGTGCAGTTAAGTAGGCACGTGATTGTCCATATTCTCTCACTAAAGGGCGACAACTGAAAATCTGTGTTTTGCCTTTTGGCAAATACAGACACTGAGTTGTGGCCTATTGTGTTGCCGGACACACATAACTTTATTGAACGAGCGAGCGAAGCGAGCGAAGTTCTCCGAGTCTACTGGAACAATCCGGCGTTTGTATGTATGTATGTATGTATGTATGTATATATGTATGTATGTATGTATGTATGTATGTATGTATGTATGTATGAATGTTCGTTCGACGATAACTTGAGTAAATTTAGTCGGATCGTGATGAAATTTGGTAGGCAGGTAAATGAGCCCAAGAGAATTTTTAAGTTCGAACATGAGCCAAATCGGTCGAGGGGTTGCTGAGATATGGGGTTGTTAATTTTATATGGGGTCGCGAGTTCATAGTTCGGCGCGAACCACTAGTTGTAGTCTGGTTTAATATTGTTGTTATGTATGTTTTGTTAATTTAAGTTAGTTTAAGTTTTATATGTAACTCATTATTTTCTTTTATTTTCTGTGTGTGTTTTTTTAATACAATAATTTTTTTATCTATTTATCTCTCATCTCAAAAAAAATATCTCATTTGGGAGAAATCGTGGGACATCATCTCTGGATGAAACAATAATCTGGAAGAACAAAGTGTAAAAGGCAACCGATTATTTACCTTGCATCCCTCACACGTGAAGGCTCCGAAATGGAAGCCTGCGGCTGGCTCCCCGCACACCTTGCACTGCTGGTTCATCTGAAACAAGTACGAATATTTACACTGTTGTTCAGTTATACAAGGTGTTGTTTTCTAAAGTAACACCAGACTCAGGACTGAAGCAAAAAAAAACAGTGCAGAATACACAAAAATTATTCAATTGTGGCCTTCCTTACTAACATACTATCGTTTGCGGTCACACTCGCAATATCAGGCGCCACATTGCGCGTGCGCCTTGAAAAGGCCAGGGGTGTCCTCATGTTTCGCGGTTATTATAGAACAAATCTGGGGGCACGGCAGTGCCCCCACCAAGTCGAGCTAAAAAGCGGCACGGCCGTACCATACTTTTCTCGAAGCAGTTCAGGCCATTTTCGACCCCCCTATAACTTCGTTTCGGATAAAACTAGAAGCCTGAATTTTCTGTAACCAAGAAAGCATTGTATAAACACGGAATATTTCAAATTTCATTCAATTTGAACTAGTAGTTTAAGAATTATAACTAGTCAAAGTTTCGTATTTTGTCACTCACTCACTCACTCACTCACTCACTGATTGATCATCAAAACTCTAAGGCACTTCTAGCATACATAGAAGCTTCAAATTTAGAATACAATTAGTATTTAGTGTATAAATCAAGGAAAAACTAAAATATTTTGCAATTTCAGTCCAGGTTTCTAGGTACACCAACTGCATATATAACTTTGTATCCACATAGAAATATATGGGATTACAAAGTTTTATTTGCATACGTGTACAATGCAAATGTAACTTTGTAATCCTATAATTGAACGAGCGAGCGAAGCGAGCGAAGTTCTCCGAGTCTACTGGAACAATCCGGCGTTTGTATGTATGTATGTATGTATGTATGTATGTATGTATGTATGAATGTTCGTTCGACGATAACTTGAGTAAATTTAGTCGGATCGTCATGAAATTTGGTAGGCAGGTAAATGAGGCCAAGAGAATTTTTAAGTTCGAACATGAGCCAAATCGGTCGAGGGGTTACTGAGATATGGGGTCGCGAGTTCATAGTTCGGGGCGAACCACTAGTATATTTGAACGAGCGAGCGAGGAAGCGAGCGAAGTTCTCCGAGTCTACTGGAACAATCCGGCGTTTGTATGTATGTATGTATGTATGTATGTATGTATGTATGTATGTATGTATGTATGTATGTATGAATGTTCGTTCGACGATAACTTGAGTAAATTAAGTCGGATCGTTATGAAATTTGGTAGGCGGGTAAATGAAATTAAAAGAATTTTTAAGTTCGAACATGAGCCAAATCGGTCGAGGGGTTGCCGTGATATGGGGTTGTTAAGTTTATATGGGGTCGCGAGTTCACAGTTCGGGGCGAACCACTAGTTATATGGGAATACAAAGTTTAATTTGCATAAATGTACCCACGACAGCACGACAGAGTGTAGAAACGTAACCGAGTAGAGTGGTAGGGTGTAAGGGTCGACGTGCTGTCCTGTGTACAATGCAAATGTAAGTTTGAAATCCTATAATGGAATCAATAGGTGTAGATATGTACCTACATAATATATACCTACCTACATATTATTATGTTCAAAGGTAACTTTAACAATGGTCAACGGAATGAAAAAGCCAGAATGGGATGTCTTGAAGTTGTACCAAAATCCCGCAAAGTATTAAGTAGATGGACAGAGGCCCGGTTTCTGAATTGAGAATTTTGCTAAGCAAATACTTAACTATCGTTCTGTCATGCTCTTTTGTGAGAAATCTGCAGAGACAGGACGATACTTACCCATTTGCTTAGTGAATTTCTTAATTCAGAAATCGGCAGTAAGGCCCGGTTTCCGAGTTGAGAATTTTACTAAGCACATACTTACGTATCGCTCCGTCACGCTCTTTTGTGAGAAATCTGTAGAGACAGGACGATACTTACCCATTTGCTTAGCAAAATTCTCAACTCAGAAACCGGGCCTATAAGTTTAGTTGCCCGATCGTAATTGAAGCCGTCAACTGGGAGCCCGTTTTGTCACCATTGCGTTACAGGCTAAGGGCCCTGGAAGGTAGAAGACGTACTCGTAGAAGTAGAAAGCAAAAAAAAGTAGGACTATCTACAAAAAGAAATGAGATCCCATCAAAAACAAAACTTGTAAAAAAAAACCAAGCCTCGCTGCTCAGTTCTTCTACCGTAAAAAGTTTTGAGATCCATGTAATACCAAGTCGGTTAATTTATTCAGTCCCTACTTTTTAAGGGTCCTTCTGTCTTGAGTAATTTATTACGTAATTAGCTAACCTAACAACATCTTATAGTGACTATATCAAAATTAAACATCTTTTATGTTTTAAATAATTAGATTGACTTGGCAATCGCATTAAATAATCTAATTTAATATAATTTGTATTACTTGTGTTTTCATGCGATGGCCAAGTCAATCTATTTATTTAAAACATAAAAGATGTTTAATTTTGATATTGTCACTATAAGATGTTGTTAGGTTAGCTAATTACGTAATAAATTACTCAAGACAGAAGGACCCTTAAAAAGTAGGGACTGAATAAATTAACCGACTTGGTATTACATGGATCTCAAAACTTTTTACGGTAGAAGAACTGAGCAGCGAGGCTTGGTTTTTTTTTACAAGTTTTGTTTTTGATGGGATTGAACTAACTAATTAATGAATCAAATTTTTTTACAAAATAAAATAACGTTTTGTTAGTTTCAAATTTCGATCAAGGATAAATAGATGCCCAAATTGCCTTTGGGAGCTTATTTGCTCGTAGTCTATGCAATTAAAGTAAAACTGTACACTAATGCAATAAGGTTGACATTCGAATATTAGACGTATGGTCGAAATGATGTTTCGTATTGTTCTATTGCTGATATCATTTGTTTCTGTGGGGACAAGTTTTTATTGTGATTTTATACGTAATGCGGATTCTATGGGATTTAGTTCGGTGGTTTCAAGCGTTACTAAAACTAACTTCCCTGAGTCGGGTGTCACTAACCAAAACATAACATCGCCCTTTTTTTAAAGCAGCGACTATCTACATATATCAAATTGCTCTGCAAAAACTGTGGGTTGCATTCTAAGATTAGAATCAATCAGTTTAGATTCATCATCAGCTGTGAATGAGCCAACGAAAACGAAATAGTTTTAGCAAAAACTACCATCACAGTATATTTACCTACACCTACATAACACCCACTAAACTAGCGCTTGTAGAGACTAAAAGATACTCTAAATCGTGGCATAGCATTAACAATTTTAAAGTGTAACAACAATAATATGTACACAAAAAAGTGGACGCAACCAAATCCACCCAAATGTTTGGCCGCTTGAGAAAAAAATCACAAAATCACTTCCTACTTGTTGTAACAGACAGCTCGGGTACTTGAGTATATTCTAACTTAAGTGGTACTTAAATTTGAGTAAGATTGTATGGGTTGCTTCCAAAGTTCTAAAGCAAACATCGTGGTCACGATTGTCAAAATACAGCCTCAAATTGAAGTGTTTCGCTCAAGTGGGTATTGAAGGTCGTTATTATAAATTAAAGTCACGCAAGTTTTTTCAATGTAGTTTAATTTTCTGGGTCTTCTGATTGCAGTATGCGCAATCGCGCCATCTGATGTTGGTTAATGATCTTTGGAGATATCAAAGTGTCTTTCGATTTTACGGAATGATGGGCAAGATGATAATAATATCGAGTAAGTCACGATTAAAGTAAGGGTTAGATTAAATCCAAAAAATTATTTTATTTTTGTGCGATAGACAAGAATTCTTTGTCTAGCTAATTTAAGCAAGCCACTTGCAAATGACATTTACCATTGAAAAGTCAGTATACCAAATCGATTAAACAAGAGAACAAATGAATATCTATCAGCGTAAATAACCCCCACATTCTTCGACTTTCGAATCGCATGTCAGTCAAAATGTCAAAAACCAACCGAAGATTCGCGTGCTAACAATGTGTACTTTAGCCGGCTGAATATTATACTTTTACTTTAAAAACCTTAAAATCAGGGAATGAGAACGAATATTTCTTTTAAAACATTACCTACATGTGCTCATATGTTGTATAATAATACGTTGGCGTTGGAAGGGTTAACGAGGCATCCCGCGTGCGTGACTACACACTGTTAGCATATCCACAGATTTTTTTAAAACTCTTTTACTTTTTTGAGTCTCAAAGGAATCGCGATGACGGATTGAGTGCACCTCTCTGCCCTTGTTGGCTTGTTCCAAAGAGATCCAAAACCCATGTTTTCCTTTACTGATGGAGAATTTTCCTTCTCTAAATGTGACGGAGAACATCAACTGGGCTAGGCTGACTAAAGTAAGTAAGTAACTCTTTTTTGTAGAACACAAGAACAACAACATGACATCATGTCAATTTTAAAAAATCTATAATTTTTTTTAGTTAAAGGCTCACACCGGGGCAAAAATGCAAGGACCAGTGCCGCTGGAGTAGCATCCAGCCGGGCAAGTGTGGGTGAGAGTCGCCGTCGCGGGGCACCGCCAGAATCCACACCCCAAGTTTATATCTGGTAGCGGTGACAGCCCCGCTGACAGACGGCGCGACATATCAACAAACAGCCCGGCGTTGCCACGGCGGCCTGCCTGTCGCCCCGGCAACACTATCAACTCGGCAGGGCGGCGGCCAATGGGAGAAGCCGCCGGCCCTGCCACGCCTGACAACGGAGTTTTTTCAAACATCCAGTGCCCAAAAACTATGATTTTATATGCGATGTTTTACAGTTCAGTTCTTTGTACAGAGTTCAGTTAAATAATATACTTAACCATTATAACACCACATGCCGCAGACTAATGGCACAGCCTGCGGCCTTCATGGCTCACTACCGGATTATGTGCAGTGTCCGGAATGCCCCCAGCCACGCTTCTTCAAGGGAAGGGCGGGCCTGAATATCCACAAGGCTCGGATGCATCCGCTGCCACAGGCATGCTCACAGCCCGCACCTTCCTCCACCCCACACGCTCCAGGAACAGGAACAGACGAACCCTTTTGGCAAACTATTGGCAAATGCAAAGCAACGGTGAAAATTCTTAAAAGAATACCCCGTGGAGCACGCGTAAGCGTTGCGCAAAATTTACAGTGCACTATAAAGAAGGTAACAGACGAAAATACGAAGCGTGCCTGGGAGGCCCTTTTCACCTTTGCCTATAGGACACTGCACGTGAAAGAGGATGCGAGGAGACGCGGCTCCCTAACGCAATCTATAAAAAATAACTGCAATAACCCTCCCGACATCCCAGTTTCAGGTCAAGTCTTCCACCCCAAAAATAAATATCAACTGGTAGAAAGTAAAATCAGCGACGGAGACATCAGGGGAGCCGCTCAACTCTTGTTCTCGAGTGATGCCATAGCGCCCGACTCCCGCGAAACCGTCTCGGCCCTAGAAGGCAAACATCCGCCACCCCCAGCGGTGGCTAACCTTCCGTCTGCTCCCCAGCCCGACGACGCCAGCATCCAGGTCATCGGGAAAGACGTACTATCGGCCGTGATGTCTTTCAAGGGAGGCTCTGCAGGCGGCCTTGATGGGCTGAGCCCTCAACATTTAAAAGACCTTATATGCGGTTCGACGGGCGAGGCCGGGGAGGGCCTCCTTAGAGAGCTCACGGCCCTCGTTAACCTGATGCTGGCAGGGAAGGTGTGTCCTGATGTCACAGACATTTTATACGGTGCCAACCTCTGCGCCCTCATAAAAAAAGATGGCGGCATTAGGCCCATAGCGGTGGGCGCCACGATACGGAGGTTGGCATCGAAAATGTGCTGCAGAGAAATCCTGTCCCCGGTATCCAAAAAATTCCAACCAATCCAACTAGGTTTTGGCAGCCGGGGGGGATGCGAGGCAGCAGTCCATGCCATGAGGACATACCTGGAGCATGACGGCGGAGAGGTCGTCCTGAAGGTGGACGTGAAGAATGCCTTCAACTCTGTTGACAGAGGCGCTATCCTCTCACAAGTGAAGGAGGTCACTCCGGACATATATAGCTACTTGTGGCAATGCTACAGTACTCCGTCCAAGTTGCTGTATAAGGAGCACCTCCTTCACTCGTCAGTAGGCTGTCAACAAGGAGACCCACTTGGCCCGGCCATTTTCAGTCTCGCCATTCACCCCATCTTATCAACACTTTCGTCCAAATTGAATATCTGGTACCTCGATGACGGTACCCTAGGAGGTGACGCACCAACGGTACTAAATGATCTGACGGTTTTGACTGAAAATTTCAAAAAAATAGGTCTTGAACTTAATTTTGGCAAATGCGAATTATTTTTAAAAGAATCCTTGACCACAGAAACTAAATCCGACATTATAAAAAAATTCAACATCCTGGCCCCCAATATAAAAATTCTAGATAAATACTCCCTCCGCCTCCTAGGGGCACCAGTCCTCAAGGAGGCTATCGAACCGTACATCGGGGACCAGATAGCTAAATTTAAAGAAACTTCATACCATTTGACGAAAATTAAAGCACATATGGCAATCACCATCATACGTTACTGTCTGTTCGTCCCCAAATTCACATATGTTCTAAGATGCACACCGATTTGGAAATTTCAGCCATTGTTGGCACCTTTAGATGACCTCATCCACGCAGAATTAACCAAAATTCTAAATTGTCCCATTAACGAGAAATCCTGGTGCCAGGCAACCCTTCCGATAAGGTTCGGTGGACTTGGCATCAGGAAAGTATCAAGCGTGTCATTGCCCGCCTTCCTATCCTCCACCCATAGCACGAACACCTTGTTTAAACTAATTATACACCAATCTCTTGGTGATATCGAGGTGTCGTGCTGTGGGGAGGCTAGGGAGGCATGGAAAATGGCCTGCCCGAGTGGGACCCCACCCCTAAATCCCGGAGTGCAGAGGCAGTGGGACGAGCCGCTCTGCGAGGCTGTCCAATCCAGCTTGCTGGAGTCCAGCGGCAGCACCGCGGAGCGTGCTCGCCTACTCGCGAGCTTTGAACCAGAGTCGGGACAGTGGCTGCAGGCGCTTCCATCAGCGAATATAGGCACGCTGATGGATAATATGTCTTTTTCAGCTGCCATTGGTCTGCGACTGGGCTGCAAAATCGTGCAGCCCCACCGCTGCCACTGCGGAGAACACGTGGACGAGTTTGGACACCACGGACTTGCTTGTCAACGCAGCGTAGGTCGTCTATCGCGCCATGCGGCCTTAAATGACATCATCCGGCGGGCCCTTTCCAGCATCGCCGTGCCAGCCATCCTGGAGCCTACTGGCATTGCGCGGGATGATGGAAAGAGGCCCGACGGGATGTCATTGGTGCCGTGGCGGTGTGGGAGGCCGCTGGTGTGGGATGCGACATGCGTCTACACGCTGGCGCCCTCCCACGTCGCACACACTAGCAGGGCTGCTGGCGCGGCGGCGGCCTCGGCGGAAAGCCTCAAGCGGCGCAAGTACGCTGTCCTCGGGGACGGTTACGTATTTGCGCCGTTTGGGGTCGAGACGATGGGTCCGTGGGGCCCTGAGGCGCGGATACTCTTCAAAGAGCTATCAACGCGCCTCATTGACTCGTCCGGTGACCCCAGGGCCGGCAGCTACCTTGGCCAGCGCATCAGCCTGGCCATTCAAAGGGGAAACGCTGCCAGCATTCTGGGGACTCTCCCCAGTGGCAGCGGTCTGGAGTTTTTGTAAATATTTTAGTTTAATTTTAATTTTAGGTTTAGTTTATTTTAAAATTATTTTAGGGATATTTTAGAGTTTAGATTAGATTTAGTGTAGATTTTATTATAATAATATTATTTGAATTTCAATAAACCAATTTGACCACCTTTTTGTACAAAATAAATTTAAATATTAGTTCAAGAGTTGTAGAATAAAAGTACAAATGGCGCCCTTATCGCTAAAAGCTATTTCTTCCAGACAAACTTTGCATGGACAGGAGTCAGAGCGAAAACACAGTAGCTGCAGATGCACAATAAAAAATAATATGATAGGATAAAAGACTTAACTGAGATCTTTGAAGTAAACAATATTGGTCGGCGGCCTTATACACCACTCAAGTTAAATATCGGAGAAAATAAATCACATGTTCCATACATAAGACTCAGCACTGCACCAAAAATGTATGAAACAGCAGACTTTTTTTACGCTTCATTTTTGACTACACTGTAAAATAATGCACTCTGTTGTACCTACAGGACTTAAGATTTCACAATAATATAATCGATCTCATTGAAAATGGAAGTCATGGTTGTGTTGGGAACAACCTCACGTCTTGGCCCCTCAGTGCAGCGACAAGACAGGTTGTTGGCTGTTTAATGAATTTCCTCGTCCTCTTTTCTTTCTTTTTTTAACAAGAGGACGTCTTCAGTATCAATAACTGAGACAGCGGTTTAATGTGTAACTGACAAGCAATTTCTCGATTAGCATTTTCAATTTTAGAACACAGTTGGTCTTATAAACTGCTTTCCTTGTGTATATTTTAATAGTTATTTATTATGCAAGGCAAGGATGCAAAACTATTCTTTGCAGCGAGAGCTTGTATTCAGAAGCACGAGACGCAAATAATTTACTCAACTTTTCATCTCACACAGCGCGGAAATAATTTTGTTAGATGCACCAAAAAACAATAAACAACAAGGTGCATAAAGGTTAGTAAAACAAGATTCCTTCTTTGCAAGTTGTTGCAGATGAGTCAAGTGAGTTCCTTTATTTATTTTTATACAATACACGTTCACCAAGCGCGCAAAAATGACTTTTTCCTGATGGTATGATACATAACAGCATACTTTCCGAACTAGAGAGATGAAGAAGTAATTTTTTCCTACGTGAGGTTTCGTGTTTTCTAATCTATCTATTATAATATTAATTGGCATTTTCACATTGAAGTTATTACGCCTCATACGCTTAAGTAGGTAGATTTCCTACTAATGTTTTTTCTTTCACGGTAAGATATGGTGATTAAGGCGCTGGGAATAGTGAATCACCCGCGCGCAAAGAAAAATGCACAAAATCGATTCCTGTATCAAATACACTAAACAAATCGAAAATGTTCACTATCAAACCCTAGAATTAGTTGAGACCTATCTAACACAGCCAGTTTCATGTTGATATCTATAACAGATGGCAAAATATTTTGCTTGAAAAAAAATAGGTGGCGTACTTTTTTTCAAGCAAAATATCTTGCAATCTGTTATAGATATCAACATGAAACTGGCTGTGTTACAGGAATCGATTTTGTGCTTTTTTTTTGCGCGCGGGCTAATTCACTATGCCCAGCGCCAACGACAAGTCGGACTTAGATGCGTGGGAGTTTCTAAAAATTCACAGCCTTACGAATTACGATACATAATATTTATATTAGTGATCGTTTGGTTTCGGTATTTCGCAATAACCATTTGATAACGTAGAAAATTATTCCGGTAATGACTTAATCTGGGCAGTCCAGTTCCATTGACACTTATTTATTACTGTAAATAAAGTGTTTGAGGTAGTTTGAAAACCATTTTGAAATCCCATAATCTAATGTCTGATACCATTATTAGCAATTTCAAAGCTAATATAATGGTAGCACATAAAACAACAGCTTTGTGGTTCCTGGCACACAAGACAGCACGTCGACGCTTACACGCTAGCATTCTACTCGGTTACGTTACGGGCGACTTTACAACAAAAGTGTACGCTCTGACGTGCAGCGCTGTCGTGAGGCATTCATAAGAGAAGACAATGGAACAAACCTAAAGCTTGAAATTAAATAATTAGCAAAAAAAAATTATGAACTGAACTCTAAGTTGAAACACGACTAATTGGAAGTTTAGTTATAATATTTCTTATAAGAACCCCCAAAAGAAAATCTCACGTAATTCCAAGACAGACTTGCAGTAGAAGTAATGTCCTTAATTTGCTGAAGAATCGATATCCCATGTCAAATTCGCATTTTAATAAATCGTTTGCGATTGTATCTCCGAGAATATCTCGGCGATCGGGCTCGAAGGACCAAATGAGTGAGCGAACCAATGAATGATACATCAAAGTCCCAAAATCTGCTTGCGCTCTTTTTGCAAGGAATCTTATCTGATTATTATGTCACTTTAATTAAGTAATTTCGGCCAATGAAGTAATGAGCTGATGAGATTTGAAAGATTTGAAAAACGAAACAGGCCTGCCTTGCTCGGTAAACAGAAAAAAATACTATAGTTTCGGATTCTTCCTTGAAGATCATTGGAACCAATCTACGTCATCATCACCACTATATATAAAAGTTATCCTCTTCTCGGTGCAGCATTCTCCATGCACTTCGATCACAGGCCAGTTCCTTGGCAGCCTGGTAGGTACCTACGTCCTGACACACCTTCTCTTTAATTTGGTCAAAGTAGCTTTTCGCGGGCTTCCTCTACCTCTCTTTCCTTCTATCTTCCTACAAATCTACGAAGTCCAGTGGAATTGCAATAAACAGGCACAATCATACAACAATCATACAAATAAAGACATTATTGCCCTACGTAGTTAACTAAACCTCAAGCGGTCTCGCCCAGGGCAATCGTAAAATTGGACCGACGAAAACAATGTGCAATTGCTTACTGGTACAGTTTTGCGTCTGCGCGAGTTGGAAGACAAAGCGTGCTACTGTTAGAGCTTAAGTTATAAACTTCAGTATAAGCGTTTTGAATAAATAATAATAATAGTACAACAAAAAAAATAAAAATGTTACGCCGCATTTTGGAAGTTACCAATAAATTTTATTTCAGCCCCTTAAATTCTCTAAATTCATGTACAAACCTATCAACCCATATAACGTCAGGAATTTTTCGAGCATAAGATTATTATGTTTGAAATTACTCTGTGTGACCGACTTCATTAAAACGGGTTTCCTCACGATTTTTTTCCTTCACGGTTAGCGTTTTCCAAAGTTACGTGCATTTGTGAAATTCTAGTAGGAGTAATTCGGACATAAACTGGTAGAAATATCGACAGTTCAAAGGCAAAACCGTTCAGGAGTGACGAATGGACTTGCGCCGAACCGATTTGTACTCGTAACCGAATCGGCAATTGGCAACGGAGTCAGAGCACATCATTGCAAGGAAGGAATACAGCCGCTTAAGGAGCAACTCTAAACTTGGAGGTAGCGCGGTGATGGCCCGCCTAGTTTGCATGTCCGCACGGGGCAGATTTACAATTGGTTTAAGCTCTACGTGCTGGTTTTGGTCCGCTTTCAACAACTGTTTTGACCCACATGATCAGAAACTGTCTAAGCAAACTTGGAAAGAAAAATATATTAACCACTTGACCCGTCAATAAAAGAACAATAAGTCACCGCACACACTACCCTGGAGTACCCTCAGATTTGCTTTACGAGAACACAAGTAACACCATACATTAGAAGGAACGAAGAATTCAGAACTCTGAACGCGGAACACAGAACTCCGGGCGGTGTGTGCGGCGCGTAAATAAACAATGGCTGAGGACAATAAAAAGAATCCCCTACATCAAATATCTAGGAATAGTTTTAGATGAACCCCTTAAATTTGACCAACACATAAGCACCCTTGCTGGAAGGGTTAGGAAATTCATTCATATGATGAAATTACTTCGAGCGGGCGCAGACCGCGACATTTTAAGGCTCGTCTTTGTTGCACTATGCCAGCCGTTGTTAACATACTGCAACACTGTATGGGGTGGAGCAGCAAAGACGACGCTTATTTCAGCAGAAAGAGCACAAAGAGCTGTTCTGAAGGTAATGCTCAGGAAACCATTCAGGTATCCGACAAGCACTTTGTTAAGCGAAACAAAAGTACTATCTGTTCGGCAACTCTATATACTACGTATAACATTGATGGAACACAAGTTAATTTTACGACTCCCTGAGTATCAAAATATGCTCCAGAAAAGAGTGTTCAGTGTGAAACTTCCCAAAAGAAATACCGAATTCGCTCGACATTTCGTATCGTTCTCGGGCCCATTCATCTTTAATGCTGCTTTGAAAGCCTGTCCTAAAATCCATACATTTACTAGCTGGGAAGTTAAATTGCGTGTCACAAAGTGGCTAGCAATGTTGGATTACGACAACACAGAATCTTTACTGCTCAGTATTACGTGATAATTCATAATATTAATAAATAATTTAACTACATAAATATTAAATATTAGGTAAATCATATTCAAAAAAGAAACACCATTGTTAAAAGACTATTTTCAGATTTTATTTTTTAGATTGTTTTCTGTTTTGTACTATTTTTATTTTTAATTTTTAGTTTAAGATTCTAGAACACTGGAACTTGTTAAACACAATTTATCTGAATCCCACGATACAGGTTCGCCTAGTGTGGGATTCGCAGTATTGTTAACCACTGTTTAAGTCTATTCACGGAAATACATACCTTTTTACTTTTTTTACTTTTTTACATAGATCTCTCCATCTCGCGATGGTGTGGGGCTTTTTATGCTTTATTCGGTTTTTGATTTCCACATTACGTACAATTTAATTTAGGATGCAATTCCCGACCGTTTAACTACGGCCGCGATCTTTTATTTTTCTATTGTATGACTCCGTTGCTCAGAATATTTCAGTCCCAAAAACATTATATTTGTTTCTACGTAATTCATCTTTCAGAATATCGACCAGTGATGATTCCCTAACGCCTTCACCGCCTCGCCGCCGCCGCTGACGACGAACGTTGCCCATTCACCACCATCATCATCAGCCTGTTAAGACTGAGTAAAGGCCTCTTCATGCTCACGCGCCGCCTCTCACGATCCTGTGCCAGGCGCAACCACTGTTTTCCGGCTACTTGGGCTATGTCTTCGAACCATCTGGGTGGTGGTCTGCCAACCGATCTCTTCCCCTCTCGAAGTCGCCATTCCGCAACGGACTTTATCCATCTGCCATCGGTACGTCTAGCCAAGTGTCCTGCTCACTTTCACATCAAAGAAGTCCATTAACGACCGTGAATTTGGAAGGCAAAGTTTTTTGTTCGAAAGTCTGTTATTGGCTTAATCTTATCTTTAGACAATATTGAGAAACTAATTTAAATATTTTTTATTTTGGTCCAGTAGTTTTGTTTTTATGCGCTAAAATGTTTGGTTCCTATGACCGCATTGACCGCCAACAGTATGCAGACCGTCGCGTGACGTCATAAAACCGTATCTTTGAAACGTTGTAAAATCCAAACTACTGAACCAAAATAAAAAATATTGAAATTAGTTTCTCAATATTGTCTAAAGATAAGATTAAGCCAATAACGGACTTTCGAACAAAAAACTTTGCCTTCCGAATTAGTATGGGCACAGCTTTGGAGCCTAAACGGGTCCAAGCTGAGCCCAAACGGTTTTGGAGCTCCGGAGCATAGTTCAAAAATGGCAAGGGAAAACTGTCTCACGCCCCGTGACATGTGGACGGACTGTGTATGGTGTCCGGTAGACGTGGTGTACACACGACTTAAGTGTACGTGGTGTACACGTACACTTTTGTTGCAAAGTCGCCCGTAACGTAACCAAGTAGAGTGCTAGTATGTAAGGGTCGACGGGCTGTCATGTGTACGACTTTGGCTCTATTCTCGCGTTTGATTTAGATTAATGGTGGGTGGGTGGTGACATTTAAACTCTAGATTAGGCTGAACGAATGTTTATAAGGCACCTAAACATTCGTTGCGTAAGCACTTACGTAGAGATCGCAAATGAATTGTGCCTTGCGTAGCATTGTTGAAACTTTACCCGAGTTATTTTTAGTTTGAAGAATCGATTTTAGAGTCACGTCACTATTTGAGACAAAGAATAACTTTTACAAATAAAAATAAATTTTAGAGTCACATCACTGTTTGAGACAAAGAATAACATTTTACAAATAAAAATCGATTTTAGAGTCTCATAACTGTTTGAGACAAAGAATAAAATTTTGCAAATAAATAAATACAAGGTGTTACAAAAGATCCTAACTCTTTTTACGGGGTAATAGCGCCCGGTGGTAAGGATCACAACCTAAATATTTTTTTTGCCATATGACATTTCGTTGATTTTTAAATTAATAAAATTTAAACGCTGTGGCGGCAGAAAAGTATTTTTTTATTATTATTTTCAAAATTCAAAGTTATGCATAATGCACCTACACGCACAAACATATTTTTAAATTTGAGCTAATACCAAAAACAAAAAAGTTATGAAATTTATTCAATTTTGAGGTTATAAAGTAAATTTTGATTTTTTTAACTTTTTTTTACAGAATCGACAAAAAGAGTTAGGATATTTTGTAACACGTTGTATAATTGAAACTAAATGCTTCATCAACTTATGGAACTAAGATAACCAATTTTTCTTGTGTGCAATAAAGTATAACTGCCGTACTCAGAGTCCTTTAATTGTCCATTAAGGACGACTTAACGAAATAATTCAATACAAAACCTTTACTTAAGTCGTCCTTCATGGACAATTAAACGACTCTGAGTACGGCAGTAAGTATTCTTATTCTCCGAATGTCAATTACAAACTTTGAAAACGGACTCTTTAAGAAATCTGAAAAGTTATAATCCATCAAAACTCCACCCCAAAGTCAATTTCCATATCCAAAGACAGTTCCTACCACCTGTTCGTAGCCGACCCAGATCCAATAATGCAATCTGCCAATAATAAATTACTCGAACGAAAAAGGCGTGGCGCTGTCGATTGCCGCGTAGATACACGCATGAGAGTTTCGCGGCGCATATTTGGCGAACAATGTATATGGAAATTATTGTTAAGATACGCTGATAAGGCCGTAATGGGGTTATGTTTCTTCTTCTTTTTTATTTTATGACTGCGAAATAAGATGCGTGTTTATTTTATTGCTTTATCAATTGGCGTGGACGTTTTATTCTTATAGGCTTATCTTTGAAGTGAGCTGAATTCAGACTGATTTATGATCGCCCTGTTTGAGATTCTTAGTAAAATCGGCAGTACAGATTACTTAATATAAATGTTACATAAACAGTTAATTAAAATGAGCCGTTTGCAGAACAAATTCACAAAGCATTTCATAAATGGCGCCTACAGGCGTGGTCATAGAAGAACCGGAATACGGCTGTCAAATTTCGCTTAGCACAGAATAATTTTGACAGCCATATTCCGGTTCTTCTATGGCCACGCCTGAAGGCGCCATCTATAAAATGCTTTGTGAATTTGTGCTGAAATTGGCTCATTATTTATTAGACTTGTAAGTTTCTGACTAAAATAATTTTCATGTAAAAAATGTTGCCAAGACGAGACCATACACCTCGCACTGTCAAAAAGTTACCAGATCTCATGTAGAGCCAAGCTTCTAACTCTATACGCCCTAAATCTAAAAGCCCTAACTTCACAAACTCTACATCTTAGTCAAATTAAGTGGCTTGGCCGTTTTGTTGCTAAAAGAACTTGTAATAACATTACAGAAAAGTAATGAACAGTGAATAAAATTTTCACCTTACGACCATATGAGACGGTAGCGAAATGGCTGAAAACGGCTCATTAAAGTAAAGTACATTTTAGTAAGTTTGTATTTTCATGTTAAAAACCTGAACGTTTTTGTTGCAAAAGAGCCATTACAAATACCGAGGCCCTATTGATCTAACTAACACAACTTACCAACGAACCATTAACCGAATCATCATTAGCCACCAGTTTTTACACCAGGGGCTTAATTGTCTAACTTTTAAATCTATCGCGATCCTTTTCAATGGTATCGGGATCATGATCGTGATTTTTATTCATACTCGTATTTCTAACAACTGTAATTTTATGGTTTTGTGTACCTTTAAAAGAAAATAAAAAATAAAGTTGCGACTTTAGAATGGAATTGTTTAAGTTTTCAACCACATTCGCTAACAGAGCAAATGAGGAAAAACGCCGTACAAATTGAATGATATTGAGTGAACGATTTTACTATTTTCTTCACTGAATATGCTTCAAAGTCGAGTTGCAATCCCTATCCCTATCTCAATCGCTTTCAGTGACAGTTTGTTTCAAATAAATGCAGTGTGAAGTTCGTCAGCACCCTTCAAACGTCAAATTGAAAGCGATCGCGATAAATTCAAAAGTTAGACAATTAAGCCCCCAGCTAAGCTTTTCCTCCTAAGCATAAAATATCAATTAGTACTGAACTCTTAATAAGGCATTAAGCCGTTTTAGGACTGCTCCAGAGAGTCAACCTATCGTGTTGCTTCTAAAGAAATGTTGACGTTCGCTAATGCCGATTGATTTATTGAATTAATTACATTATACGCTTGCGGTTTTTATTGGCTTAGCAGAGAAGGTTTAAAGGAACGTCTATACTAGGCAACGAGTCAATATTATACGACTATGGATTAAACTAGACGACGCATTTTGACCCACATTAGGTTCCCGGATATGGCATTTGACTTTGCTCTGACAGTTTTTAATTTAAAATAGTGCTGTAAAGGCAACCAGTTATTTTTTACCCTATAACAATATTATAAAGTGCTGGTAAATAGATACACTACCATAACATCAGTAATCAGTAAACACCTTTTTTTATTAAATTAATCAGTAATATTTATAAGCAACTAAAATACTTCACGGTTTTACTAGGCATACGTAAATGTACGAAATTCTTTCAAAACAAGTTGTCCTATTAAGTATGAAGATGTTTCACGAAGATCCACTTTTTCGAAACCACTCGTTTTTTGCAAAAAAATGTCCAGTTTCGGTTAAAAATAACAAGGTTGTCCAATTAAAGCAATTTGTACTTCGTTAACATTTTTTGATGATATTTTAATGGTTTAAAGTGAGACTTCAGAGTAATAAAAGGATTTTCGCCCTACACAAAGTTAACGTGACTACCAACATAAATAAGTTTAATATTATTTGTAGCGCAGTTCGTATTCAATGAAAAACTTGTCACCTTCGAGTTTATTGAGCACATACGAACTTATAAAAGCTAAATAGCAAAACCCTTTATTATGGTACGAATATTGAGAATTTTCCCTGCTTTTTCGCGACAAGCAGGTGCCAGTTTCATAAAACTAGAGGTACAATTCAAAGGCCCGGTTTCTGAATTCAGAATTTTACTAAGTAAATACTTAACTATCGTTCTATCACATTCTTTTGTGAGAAATCCCCAGAGGCAGAACGATATTTAAGAACTTGCTTAGCGAATTTCTCAAATCAGAAACCGGCAGATAGTTTATTAGGACAAGACAATGTACATTGAGTAGACAGATAATAAGCTAACCTTTTTTGTAACCTTTCTAATGTCTAAAGGCACGCAGAGTATGCAGTTTTGTTGTAATGTCGCCCGTAACGTAACCGAGTAGAGTGCTAGCGTGTAAGGGTCGACGGGCTGTCGTGTGTACATCAAATTGTCATAATAAACTATGAATTGTAGTTTTATACAACTGGCACCAGTTGTCACTTGACAATTGATTTGGTGCCTCTGCTTATTCCTTTAGTAATGCGGAGATGAAAGTAGTACCTACACTGTTACGTTATGATCAACCACAACTCTCGCCGTTGGTGCTTTTCTTGCAATCAGGGGCCTTAGCCTGTAACGTACTAATGGTGCCAAAAAAGGCTCCCAGTTGACGGCTTCAATTACGTTTTATTAATGCTGTCGGTCATTTTAATGTTTTTGTTGTACAGCAAAGACCATTCTGATTGTAATTGTACAGGGTGCACTCTAAGTCGATAGCGGAACTTTAAGTAGGCTGTCTACTGATCAATACAAACAACTTGTACTAGGTGGATAAAAAAATGGAGCGAAAAAAATATCAGCTGTTCCATACAAAAGGTCGACTCAGTACTGCGCCAAATGTATGAAACAGCAGATTTTTTTTTGCTCCATTTTTTTCGCCACCTAGTAGAAGTTGTTTGTATTGATCAGTAGACAGACAGCCTACTCAAAGTTCCGCTATCGACTTAGAGTGCACCCTGTAGAGGATTTTAGTTCTCTGGTTGTAGGAGAAAAACGAGGAAACGCCGGTTTTGTCCTTCTGCTGGGACGCCGTCGACACGTCATTGCGTTATAGACTAATTTAATTTAAATTTTCAAAGTTCTTTTTTTTTTTCATTAAAGTACATGGTACAGTTCTCAGAAATACTGTAACTGAGGTGGTATTTCTTATATATATATATCTATATTATTTTTCAGCTTAGAGGTAAGTTGGGCAATAAAAGTAATATAAATCTAAGATAGTCTCAGTTACATTACAGACTGAGGCCCTAGTATGACTCAGTGAGAATAAAACATTCTGCGGGCGAGTGTACCTGAAACAAGTGACATTCCGAACATGAGTAAAGTGGCGAGCCTGCACCGCTGGGATCGCAATAAATCTCTTGTTAGGTCACGCCGAAAAGTGACCCCAATCCACGTATAAATTACAATGTAATAAAAATAAAAAGGCACGACAATTACAAACAAAAACGGTTTATTGGTGCAAGAATACACTCACGCCACACGATGCGGTGGCGGGCTGTTCCCTGTAGCCTAAACTTCTTTTAATAAATAAGATATTCCTTTATAGATGGTAATAGCCAATCATAGCCTTTTTTTCGGAAGAGAGAGTAGGATTGGCTTAAGGTTCATCGAAAATAGAGTGGCGAGAAAGCCCAAATTTTCACGGTTTTTTTTTTTTTTTTGCTTAACTGTAATCGTAGCTCAATATTTTTTTGTTAACGAAAAGAAAATTGCATTCTTTTCATTATTTTAAACAACAGAACAACAATAATACAATTAAGCTGATTTGTTTTTTGCTCGAAAAACCGTCCAAAAAAATACTAGTGTAGTTTAAGCAAATCTCATAATCGGCTGTATTGTTGTTGTGTAAGCGAAGGAATAAAAAAAAAACAAAAAATAGCTCAGTTTAGCTACAAAATTGAAAAAAAAAAAAACTGTGAAAATTGTGCAGTTTCTGCCACGCTACTTCAATTGAACACCAAATTATTTTGTGCATATCAACGGTATGTCGTAGCACTGAGCTTGCCCCATACAAAAGATAATGGGAGGACACCACGCGCACTTTATTTTTGCGTTGATGGACGTTAAGGTTTCCACAAGTTTTCCGACACTCATAACAGATGGTTCTAAAAATTCACAACAGAAAGGGTATTTCCTAGTGAAAAAGTTTTTTTTTTTTTTTTCAATTTATTCATAAATTCGCCCGACAGTGATCAAAACTCGGGCCGTTTTGGAGCCCTCCTTAGATGTAGGCAGTCGAAAACTGCTGACAGCTAAAAATTACCACGCCTTTACACCGGAGACCTATCAAGAGGTAATTACAGCTCGCTTCAGAGACGAGGTGGCTCCTTAACTCTTTGCACGGAATCAATGAGGCTTTTTATTAAAACTCCGTGTTTGTTTAATTCAGGTTAATTTTTTTGTCAGGTGTCGGAATTGTTAAGTAGATATGGTTTAAAATGCTTTTGTTTTTTTTTATCACGGTGAACCTGGTGAATCAAAAAGCAAAGTCAAAAGGCTTTATTCAATAAGCCATAAATAAAATTATTCACATTGAACGTCAAAATTCAAAAGTAAAATAGTATATAAATAAAATAAACTTACTTATTACTAATTATAATACGAAGTACCCATCTAGTAACTTTTTTTCGTCCAGCTTCACCAGCTCTGATCGTTCTTGGAGAAGATGCCTGGTAAAGAAACTCCAATGTAATACGGGTTTCTACTTACCCTATTATCTATCGGTAGCTGCCGTGCTTCGGAAGGCACGTTAAACCGTTGGTCCCGGATATCAGAGGCCCTTTGGGCGGCCTAAAAACTCTGACATCAGGGGTGGCCACGAGTGCCTGCCCTACAAGACTGAACTACTTTCTAACTTTTTAATTCAGAAATTATATATTTCAAAGGTTGTGAAAAGATTTAGCCATGTTTCGACACAGCCTTAATAGTGTGGATAGCAAAAAATTAAAAACTAACATTCAGAAGAACCTAGTAAACCTTAGTCATCTAGTTTGTACTTTGTAAGTTAAACTAATTTTTATGCATTTTTACAAACTGAAGAAACAACGGCCATAAAACAAAAAACTATTGTACAACAACAACAGGTGGCAAACAAACGAATTAGATATTACATTTTCAAAATACTACAACCGTTAAATGTTTAGATCGTTGACCCCACAACAATATATTTTGTGTTTCTGCCGAATTTCATGCACCAGTTTAGGAAATTATTGTAATATACTCGTGTTACTGTTGCGGTCACTTTACATATGGAAATTCTTGAAAATCACAATTCTTCTGTGATATGAATTGGGCTGTGGCCATTGTCAGCTAGCTATACAGTTCGGCCAACTCAGAGCGGTACTAAAGTGCTGCCTAAAATGCTTCTAAATACAATTCCAATAAGAATCAAAAGGTAAAGAAAGGAGGGTAAAGTGAAGTTGGCTGGTCTGGTTTTTGTTTAGTGTTGTGACGGATCGCGGGCTCTTTGAAGGCGTTCCTTTAAATAGTTCGAATTTGGAAACAGTTTTATTTAAATCGTCTTAATTTAATATTTATTTCTACCAATACCCTACGTAAATAAATAAATAATAGAAATTGTTAATCTGAAGTGAATCAGTTCAGTAATTTTATTGGAAAATATCGAAAAATAAACGGTAGGTATGGCGATTACCGTTTGAGGAAGTGGCCACCCCTGGTGTCAGAGTTTTTAGACCACCCAAAGGGCCTCTGACATGGCTTATTGTTATTAATCAACAACAACCGGGACCAACGGTTAAACGTGCCTTCCGAAGCACGGAAGCGCTCAGATATTATTGCCACTAGCGGTCACCCATCCATGGACTGACCGCGGCCGTTGTTGCTTATCTTTGCCAATCAATTAAGAACACCTAGTCCAACTAGGCTCTGAGCGCTTCAAAGAGCGAACATAAATAAACCATAATAATAAAACAAGGTTTAACAGTGTCAGTAGTGCAAAGTCCCTGGTTAAATTCAAGTAATGTGCAAAAGAATAACATAGCCTGAAGGCCCCATTGTTTGAAAAAATTCAATATTTCAAAAGTCAACGCATGAACTCAAAACGGGAGCCAGCGCTTTCGAAGCAAAAAATACCAAAAAGCGACCGACATTTTTGAGGCCAGAAATTCATTAATCAAACCTCCTGATGCATGCCTGCGGGATTGTTACAGAAAAAGCCCAACTTTTACGATGTTTACCGATTCGTCACGAATCGAGCTCGAAATGGGAATTTCACAATAAATTAGGTAATGTTGCTTCAAGGTGATAGGTATAATTAAATTATAATGAGAACTAATGACCTTTCGATTTCGGATTTCAGCAAAATTAACGTTTTCAAAATGAAGCTTCGATAAAGCACATGGAATGCTTCTATCAATACTGCTTCGATATTCTAAAACCATAATACATGGTAATATATTTAGGTGAAAGGTCATCTCATATGTTGTGACTTTTAAAAATATTGCAGCGCACATTAAAACAAAAATATACTTTACTTCAGGCAACCAATCAAATTAAATGACCATGAATCCCTCTCGCAGGGTTCGGATACTTGTAATCTAATAGGTATATAAGATTAGGTACCACTATATAAAATATAATTTTACATATTTCGGCTCGGTCCGCCAAAAACTATCTTCCTCCTTTTTGGCTTCTTGATTCTTTTTTTCCAATAATTATCCCAACAAATGAAGAATGTCCGTGGGTCTGTTAAATCGCTTGAAACTTTATGACCGTGTAGCCTAAAAAAATAGAAATACACCTGTTTTTGTTTCATTCAAATCGAGCCAGTAGTTTTAAAGTTACGACGGTTTTAGTTTCCGTACCTACTTTTGGAGTTTTTCGCGCTCGCGCGGCAAACTCGCATGACGTCACAACTCAACACGCACCCGACACGTATACCGTAACTCTCATTCAAAGGGCTGTATCTTTGGAACCGTACTAGGTAACCAGTTGAAATTTTCAGAGATTATGTTTTATTATGGTAGATTACCCAAGAAATAATAAAAATAAAAAAATATTAAAAAATAAGAGGGGTCCCCATACAAAAAACGTTGTTTTATACTTTTTGCTCTATAGAAAAAGCGGTAAGACATACGAGCATCAAACTTGGATGATTATAGGACTTACTCCATAGTATAACAAAAAAATATAAAAAACGGTCAAGTGCAACTCGGACTCACGCGCCGAGGGTCCGTATAACCAGTTTTTTTTATTGTATGTTGGTACGGAACTCTCAGTGCGCGAGTTCGACTCGCACTTGATCAGTTTTTTTGTGTGTTTAGTCAGTGTTACAGTAGTGTTTTAATATAATATGACTTATTTATAACGTTAAAAATTCGCTAGGGACAGGTTTTAAAGCCGCAAGCTCTGTTTAAAATATTCCCTAGCACGGGTTTGTACTTTAAATAATATATTCTTACTTAGCTATGGATGACGGCTTTGAAAAATGAAAAATGACCTGACTAAACACACAAAAAAACTGGCCAAGTGCGAGTAGAACTCGCGCACTGAGAGTTCCCTACCGCCATATAATAAAAGAAACTGATTATACGGACACTCGGCGCGTGAGTCCGAGTCGCGCTTGACCGTTTCTAGGGTTTCGTACCCGAATGGTTCCACACGGGACCCTATTACTAAGACTCCGCTGTCTGTCCGTCTGTCCGTCTGTCTGTCCGTCTGTCTGTCCGTCTGTCCGCCCGTCTGTCACCAGGCTGTATCTCATAAACCGTGATAGTTAGACAGTTGAAATTTTCACAGATGATGTATTTCTAATGCCGCTATAACAACAAATACTAAAAAACAGAATAAAATTAACATTTAAGGGGGCTCCCATACAACAAATGTGATTTTTTTGCCTTTCTTATAGATGGTAAGGAACCCTTCGTGCGCGAGTCCGACTCGCACTTGGCCAGTTTTTATATTATTTAATTATACTATGGAGTAAGCCTTATAATCATACCAAGTTTGTTGCTTGTATGTATTACCATTTTTTCTATAGAACAAAAGGTATAAAACAACGTTTTTTGTATGGGGACCCCTCTTATTTTTTAATATTTTTTATTTTTTATTATTTCTTTGGTAATCCACTATAATAAAACATAATCTCTGAAAATTTCAACTGGCTACCTAGTACGGTTCTAAAGTTACAGCCCTTTGAATGAGTGTTACGGTGTATGTGTCGGGTGCGTGTTGAGTTGTGACGTCACAGCACCTGACGACCGCGCGCCCGTCGCACAGGTAGTTTAAAATTAAATATCTCGAGAACTATAAGTCGTATCAAAAAAATTTTTTCACCTAATGTTTCCATTTTTACTAGAGTGTATGGTAAGATAAAAATCAAAAGTTGATGGTATTCTTCATTGCTTAAAGACACTTTTTATTGGCAAAGAAGGTCATTCATTCACAATATCAAGCAATAATTTATATGGATTAGGTTAGGTAAAATTGCGTCTTCCTTCATCTCAAATAAATAACCCACATCACTATCAAGTGAGCTTTGTCTTCATTCAGTTAGTACAAGGGAGAGATGGTCCTGCTACATGCTCCGTTTTGCCTGTGCATGTGCAATCCCAAAACGTCTACCATAAACTGTTTAAAAGATGGGACACAGGTCTGCATGAATTGCAGGTAACCTCGTGCAACTCGCAGTCACCTCCAACCATAACCGCCCAATCTTCAGCAAGTCATAGATTGTACGCTCGGCCATAGTCTAGGATACCCCATGGTAGCTCTTACCGCGCGGGGCATAAGGGCACCAATCAAACTAAAAGGGGTATCCTAGCGTGTGGCCGATGACTGTACCAGCTACAGCTGCCCAAACGCGTTGTGCAGACATCGACGACGGCTCGACGGAGTGTGTAGCCGGACCATTATACAGGGTGTTAAAAGACCGCCAACTAAGCGGGAAACCACGTAATGTCCTCATCATAAGGAACATTTTTGCCCAAGGAACTATGCCTGGAAAATCAACGGTTTCCAAGATAATGAGGTTCAAAGTCGGACTTTTCAAAACTATTTTTTTGCAGAAATGTATTCAGTATCTAGTTCTTAACATACCTTCTCAAGAAGCCATATCAAAATTATGAATATTTCTTACAAAAAACGACGTTAAAATTGCAACCCGCAATGTATTCTAAACATCGGCACTCCAAGCTTAAGTAACATAAACTTATACCTACGCTTGCGCAATATGACTTCTGTGCGTTACACTTCCATTGCGTGATAAAATAATTTTGAAAATTATAACCTAAAAAACCAAAATCATTTCCCAGCAATAATTTATCGAAAAAGTACTTTGTTTTGGTGTCTAGTATGTGTGGCTTTCGGGTCTGTTGGCAGTCTTTTAACACCCTGTATACATACACCTCGAAAGCACGAGGCTGTGTGAAAAATCAACAGCTTTATAACATCGGGACGGCCAGCGTTTGTCAATTTGCCGATGCGGAATTTGCGCACTGCAAACAGTGTGGGCTTTTACCCCACTTTGGAGCAGGTTGGAATGCCTTTGTTATGACTACTTCTGGATGACATACTGCAGCTGGTCAGTAAATAATTTGAATTATATAGTAAAGAGTTGTATTCAAAATAAGACACTTTTGAACCAAACAACACAAAAAAAAAACACTTATGAAATTCAGTATCGCATGGACTCAAACCGATCGTTTTGAGTTGGGTTAGAGCGTTAGATACTATTTTATTTTGACACTATAACTATGTATATCTTGTATAGACTTTTTTGTTATTTACATTCATAAGTTCCTATTGTAATTTAAATAACAAAAAAGTCTATTCTATCTTTGAATTATGTTATCACTTTATACCTACATACAAACAAAAATACATGCTATGATGCCCCGTTTTATTTAATTGAGACGAGCTAATGTCAAAATTTTATGAAAACTTATGCCGGACGCGGCAAAATCTAAATGTATTTGTATAGTGTATCCAAAAAGCATACATACTTTCCAATAAAATAAAATAAAAGCTCATGAGGTTATTTTTCTTTCATGCAAGATAAACCGTAACATGCCAAAAAAAACCGAGAACCCTTTTCCATTGAAAACGTATATGATCCTCGAAGCAACAAACTGGGGCGCCCCAACCTCGCAATTTAGCGCTGTCATTTAGATATATTTAAATCGATTTTTCAGAATCGATCCGGGTCCGGGGCCCGAGTAATTGTCCGTAATAATCGCGAGATTGGAGAGGTGTCGATGTAACGAGATATCGGGGTGTGCGACGTGGATGTTGGTGGTCGATAAAGTGCATGCTACCTCCGATACTTTGAACTTGTCGGAAACTATTCATGGCAGTTTTTTTATGCGGTGATGTGCTGAACTCTATTATTGGAGTCAATACTCTAAGCATTGAATAAATATAATTATACTTCAGTTTGACGCGCAGCACACACCGCCAGGAGTTCTGCGTTCTGCGGCGCCTGAACGCTTGTTTCTTTTTGTGTTATTTTCTTTTTATTTCAAGTAACATAAAACAGGTAGCATAACATTTTTAACATTTATAATAAGTTGAAAAAAATCATTCGGGACAGGACTTGCACGGTGTGCGATAGGTTACGGGTTAAAGTCCTGTCCCGAGTTAATTTTTTAAACTTATTATAAATGTTTAAATTATTCCCTAGCACGTGTCAGTGCTTTAGAAAAATTTGAAGTAAGATTAAGTTATGCGTATTGCTAAATTTACATTAAGCATACACAAATATTTTGAGATCTTGACATGTACCTGCTTTAATCAGGTTTTAGATAAGTTCACGGTTAATTAGGTCGATTACCCACTTTTAAATCGATACGGTGCAATGAATTGGTGGTTTTGAACTTGATTACTCCGATCAAAATTTGCTCGAGTCATTGTCGCGGTGGTAGTCAGATCTTATTAGAATTCCACAGAAATAATTTCAAAAACTTGTGGTAATCTCATAAGATGAGATGATACAACTTGATAAAAATGTGAACTTATAATTATTCGAATTTCAAAATCCACTACCATAGCAACCCTAAATAAATTAGCAAAGGCAGATTCTCTGCTCAGATATCAGTATGCAACCCCAGTTCACATGACACGACGATTATTCTTAAAACACCGATACGGCCACAATTACCGGTCATTTATTACAGAGGCCACTGGCACCGACAACAGTTTAAATGTGTATTAAAGAGGATGCGTTTTTGTGCTCGCTTTGATCGATGCTGGTGTAATGAGGCCCGTTGGTGATCTACATAATATTCAGAAGATTCTGGTGATGAAACTGCCATTTTGGTTTTAATAATTGTATTTTGGTCTGGGCGATGGTGCTTAGTAATTTTTCAGCTCTCGCTTATTATAACGACAATATTTTTAATTCATATCAAAACATACAAATGTATTTTTTTTTTTATCTTTATTGAAGGGTTTGATTACAAAGTGATCATGTCACCCTAATAGAAAACATAGGTGTATAATATAAGCCTTAGTAGAGGTGATGCTGTGTTGTTCTTTAGATTGCATTCCGGGCACATTCCATTGAATAAGTTTGGATAAATGATGCAAAAAGTAGACTCACCTAATAGTGAATGCAATGTTCTAGAACATACAAATGTTTAATTAAAAGGAAAAAAACTTAACGGCTAGGAGTTTTCTGTTGTATTATCTTAAAATATTAAAATACATACTATCTCAGCATAATTTACAACCTGTCAAGTTGTGTTTGTTTTATCGTCAAATAAAACAAAGTTGCTCCAGTTTTAATGGAGTTTCAAACTCAGGTTAGGATTTTATTTCACAACTCACGGTGCAATGGCTTGGGGCGGAATACTTAACAAGGTTAGACTGATTTTATGATTGCAAATTTATTTTATTAATTTCAATAAATAAAAGACTTGGTTGTAAAAATCATCAACAGCTTTTCTTCGTTCGCTAGGTGGTCTTTTATGTGTGGTCACTGGTCACAAAATGGTGATTTCAATTTGGATAATTTTATCTAGCTATTCAAGAGGTGACTTCCGTTTACTTCGATCAAGGATAAAACTAGATACAACATAGAACTCTGAAATGTGTCTGGAAAAATAGATGTCCAAATTGCCTTTGGGAGCTTATTTGCTCGTAGTCTATGCAATTAAAGTAAAACTGTGTACTAATGCAATAAGGTTGACATTCGAATATTAGACGTATGGTCGAAATGATGTTTCGTATTGTTCTATTGCTGATATCATTTGTTTCTGTGGGGACAAGTTTTTATTGTGATTTTATACGTAATGCGGATTCTATGTGATTTAGTTCGGTGTCCGTTTATGAAGTAGCAACTACGCAGCATCGTACAAATTCTCAATATTGTAAGGCAACAGGGCAATCAACTTGATAAATACCTTACTACATGGAAGTACCAAGACCAAACCTGGTGAATTAACCAAATTGAATACCACCTTTTACGCAAAAACCACCATTAATATGTATTTGAGCAACATCTGTCTATAAAATGACAAGTTGACAATAAAACTAAACTCAAAATGCCACTTTCAATCCCAACACAGACGTGGCGAAATCACCCATAAAGCTAAAGAGATAAGATCCTTGTTGCAAGTTAATGTTACTTGGTTTTTCGACACAGCTATGTGTGTGGCAAACTGGCAACTTTAAGTTCTAGACCAGGAGTCGGCAGTTGATTAATGATGTACAATTTGACACAGCCACCGCTCGACTCATGGGAATGATGCTGATTATTTTCAAGGGACAATGTTGTGAACCTTTGATTTCCTTTCCTTTTAGTTGTTAAAGTGTTTGAATCTGCTTCTCGGTTATTGTTTTCTGCCCATTACTCACAAACTTTATATTAGTAGAGTTTGCTAGCTGATTAATTATTTAATCTTTTGAAAGAAACCCATAAAATATATTAGAAAATAAATACCTGCAGTTATAAAATAAGTAATATTATATTGTGCGTTTCATGTCATTTCTTATTATAAGATTTTGGTTCTTCTTTGATTTTTGGTGTCTTTAAAAATATATATGTTAATTTGTCAATCTTATTTTATCAATTAGATAAAAAAATACTCTAGAGCTTTTATTGCGTTACAGAATTTTGCACGCATAAGACCTTAATCTCAAGAAAATCTCAGTAAACCAAAGGTTTTACTATCGTGGTCTTCCTGAGAAGATGTTCCTAGATCGATATCATTTGACATTAAGAGTGCCATAAAATGTGCTGTTTTACGTTGACAAAATTTTAATGATATAGACGTTGGATATTATGGCTACGAGTACTTCAACCGCAATAGTTGTTTCAGAGCAGCTACCACGAGTGCTTACTGTCTCTGTCACTGAAAGCGATAAGTTGGATAAACAACCTTACTACTATTAGTATTAGGATACATGACAGACGTCCGGCACAGCTTTTTCGCACTCGTGGTAGCTACTCAGGTCAGAAGTCTATCAGCCTTGAGTTTTATATTGCATTTTCAGAACCTTTGAAAACACACCACACAAAATAAAACCATGCTTACCACGTAAAGCAACTATCAGCCTTGAGTTTTATATTGCATTTTCAGAACCTTTGAAAACACACCACGCTTACCACGTAAAACAATCATCTGCATATTCTGAAGTTCATTTACAATGCAATGATAGGTTAGTAGGTTATCGTATGAGGTAGTGGCCACCCCTGGTGTCAAAGTTTTTAGGCCACCCATAGGGCCTCTGACATTGCTTAACGATTGTTATTAATCAACAACATCCGGGACCAACGGTTAAACGTGCCTTCCGAAGCACGGAAGCGCTCAGATATTTTTGCCACTAGCGGTCATCCATCCATGGACTGACCGCGCGAGATGTTGCTTTACTTTGCTAATCGATTAAGAATGGCTTGTCCAACTAGGCTGTGGGCGCTTCAACGCTTCAACAACGATCTTACTGGCAGTCTACAAGATTGTTTTATTTAAACGAAAGATCCACGTTTTTATTACGTTCTTAATTCGAAAATATTCAGATGTATCGTTCAGAAACTGTTTGCTTTCATCATTATTAGGGTGCAATGAATCAATTCCGTATCTAAAAGTTTTAATGAGAAAAGAGGCAATTATATTTGTTGCGCTCGACTCATAAATTGTGTGGCGTGATCTAAAACGCACCTCTAATTTTCGAACGATACCGTCTCTTGACTTTATTTTCTTGTTTCTAAACAAGTCAGTTGGGGCAAAGATTAAAACTTTAGAAAGTAATTGACTTATTAATCTATTAGTGTTTGATGATACACGATTTTGGGTAAATGGTTACCGATTATGCCGTGTGGAGTCGTTAAAAACTGGTGTCCGAGACTTTTTTTCAATCGTTATGTATCATCATCTCAGTTATAATTCCAATATTATATTTTTTATTACCAGGTGTTGACTTAGCAACTCAAAGTGCAAATAACATAGTTTTTTTTTTTTTAGAAAAAAATATCACTTCTGCTTTATCGACGCATGCCTACTCTGTGGAGCATCAATGAAAGTTTGAAGTACGAATGCACTCTGGGTTCACAGAAGGTAACATGCGTTGGACTGTTTCGTTATCTCTGGTAAAAGTTATGTGAACCCATGGCCCAGTTGACAAACGCTTTAAAACAGACGCATTTCGTAGTATACAGGGTGTTAAAAGGCCGCCAACAAAGCGGGAAACCACGTATGGTCCTCATCATAAGGATAATTTTTGCCCACGGTACTATGCCTGGGAAATCAACAGTTTCCGGGATAATGAGGTTCAAAGACGGACTTCGCAAGACTTTTTTTTTTTTCAGAAATGCCTAAATTAACATACCTTCTCAAGAAGCTATATCCAAATTATTAATATTTCTTACAAAAAATGACGTAAAAATTGCAACCCGCAATGTATTCGAAACATCGGCACTTTATGCTTAAGTAACATAAACTGATACCTACGCTTGCGCAATATGACTTCTGTGCGTTACACGTCCATTGCGTGATAAAATATTTTTAAAAATTATAACTAAAACCAAAATCATTTCCCAATCAAAAAAATACTTTGTTTTGGTGTCTAGTATGCGTGGTTTTCGGGTCTGTTGGCGGTCTTTTAACTCCCTTTATTTAAAAGTAGGTATATACAAATAGTGGTCTTGCGCGGCAGTCTCTAGCTCCTTCCAGCCGAGTCCAGTTGATGCAGCCTCTTTCTCAACTGAGCGCCAATGGAGATCTCTTCTTCGAGCCCTATGTCCCTGATAAGGGATAAAAGGATGTCATCATCATCATCATATACAAATAGTGTGTACATTCAAAGTTGTGTATAAAGAATATCAGAAACAATTATTTAGCGTGCATTTGAAGAAATTCTTGAGATTCTACGTACTATATTTAAGCATTTTCCTATCGGAACCAACAGACAATGGTTTTGAACAAGTTTCGTATTTCGTATACTACTAAAATCACTTGAATTGCGGGAAGTTTCATTAATCAGATAATGAGACAAGGAATGAACATACCATTGTAAAATGCAACTACCCAGTGTACAAACAGAACACGAACTACAAAGAGCTAACGTCACATCACTAAACAGATGCTTGAGTTAAAAAGCGTTAAGTGCACAGTCAATGACAACAAAACCGTCCTACAAAAAAAGCATGAATATTTGATCCCAAACCAGAATCATTAGTCAACTTTTTTACTGTTACACTTTTTGTCCCTTATTCGCATCAGTGCAACAATTGTACTCGCTTCCTTTAGCTTACGACTCCTTATAATAGAACTGGAGTTATATCATTTATCACTCCTTGCATATGCGGATCACCCATTCTTGTGGATGCGTTATAGAAAACTACATTTTGATTGTACGGAACTACTGTCAATTTTATTTCACAAACGATACTAGCTCTTCCTTGATATTCAATCTTGGCTTCTACAGCTATAAGGACAGAGTTTGGTTTTGGTTGAGGATTAAAGGATCATTTATAATGATCATTGGAACTGGTGTTTGCTTAAAGATTTTCACCTAGCAATATGTGGGAATATTCAATTTGTAGCCGGCAACTGTTTTTGTTCAATCGACGCGTAAATCCTCGAGGTGACTAATGATGTCTGTGAAATGCGAAAGATGAAATAGAGAAGCGTAAATGATTGAGGTTTTAGTATCAAATCCTCCTTTGATATCGTTATTTTTCTTTTTTATTTCAACTTTTATTAAAAAATCCTAACGCAAGAATATTTTTTTTTATTTTAGAAAATACTTTGCGAGGTGCTGTTTAGTTTACTGCTTTATTTTAACTTCATTTATTTTTGTAATTCAAGAAGTCAACGTTGAATTAGTGATCATAAATTAAGTTTGCAGTAGATATTTATAGAAAAATGGCTAGAAAGCATTTACAAAGTGACTAGTCGACATTATTATGTATTTATATCGTATATTGTGCATAAACTTGCGTCTGTTACAACTAATACGGTTTTTGCTCCACTATATTAATACATTTTTCATCCGTAACTTATACTAAGTCAAACGTTTATGGTAACCAATTCGATAGCTTCGAACGAGCAGAGCGTTTCTTCAGCTATTTCTTCTATCAAATCAATTGGCTCTGCTAATATTTTACAAGCGACTGTCAGATTCTCCCTATCTCTTCCATCCATGACAAATAACTCAATCCCAACTCCATCTTGGGTTACAGTATCGCCGGTTTCGTTTGAATCGACGGCTAATTTATGTTTATTTATGACTATTGCTCTAGGTTTCATAATGTGATCCGTACCATTCTCCAAAGAAGGGAGTCTTATTCCGTTTATTTATATTGCGGTTTGTAAGTGAAATGACGAACGGTTTGCTCGAGCGTTTTAACCTTTTCTTTGCTTTATGAGTTTTGCTGAATCCTAAGTAAGATGTTCATGCACAGAGTCAGTTCAAAATTACTTGATAAATTCTAAGCAATCGACTAATGATTAATAGAAATGATGTCTTGATATGTTTATTTGTTAGTGCTGGCTTACATACTTGTGAAATAACTTCTGATTACTTAGGAAATTATACATTAATGTATTCAATTATACATTAATATATTATACCAGTTTAGTCGATGTCTACCCGATGACATCGACTAAACTGGTATAATAAAGGGCCTTAGCATGTAACGCAAATGTGCCAAAATGGGCTCCCAGTTGACGCCTTCAATTACGATTTAATAATGCTGTCGGTCCTTTGAATGTTTTTATAGTACAGCAAAGAATATTTATTCTAATTTCAGAGGATTAGTTCACTAGTTGTGGGAGAAAACCGAGGAAACCCTGGTTTTGTCCTTCGCCTGGGACGCCATCGGCACGCCATTGCGTTACAGGCTAAGGTCCCTGGAATGAGGCCTATGTACGAGTATTCAGCCCATGAAAGACAAACTGTTTGTAACATCTTCTTTCTCCCTGTTCCCTTGGTCATTGGCAGGTACTCCATTAATGTTATTTTATGAATCAACATTCAAAACAATCGAGCTCAAGTCAAACCAATGAACGAAACAATCGAAACCACTTCCCAAACCTCTCGCTGTTCTCTATTCGACGAATTCAATACGCACTCAACAATTTCGACACAATGCGCACAGAAGGCGAAAAACGAAATAGGGAGCACTTACCGAAGTACTTTAGAAATTAATCACGCGTCACATTGTCACAGTGTCCGTGTTGTTTGTTGGTAAACTCCGGCGCGCAACAATGCCATTGTACTGTCGACTATTGTTGCCGTAAAAAATTATATACATTCATTTATTTGTACCGCCACCGTTTCTTTTGACGGCGCAACGAATGAAGGGCAGCTTGTGCAGTTTTTCGGTGAAGGATTGATGATGACTACTTATTAGGTTCTGTTTTTTTCTTGTGTTTGTTCGTTTGCGGTTAAGAGGATAAGCTTAACTTTAACTTCAGGTAGAGGGGCCTAGGTTAAAGGAGATCCGTTGACAACAATAGCAAAAATACCAAGGAATGTCCGACCTTGGAAACCAAAACAAGGAGATGACATAAAACAAATTTTCCTTCCCTGCCACCATTCCACTATCTTCAGCTCGCGTAAAACCCCATAATGGCGATCACTAGGCAAACACAATCCTCATTAAAACCAACAATCTCGCCCCCGCAGTTCGATGATTTCTCAAGTCCTCAAGGAACTCCAAGTTCGCGGTAAAATTGGCTCGGTCTAATAACTCTTTCAAATCACTTAGGGTGGTATTCTAGAACGCTACTTAAACTCAGTTTAAACAGAGTTCAGACTGTCGATAAAGCAGTGCATGTTTTGATATGAAGGGAGGGATATTCAAATCAAAACATGCACTGTTTTATCGACAGTCGACACTACTAAACTATACTTAAACTGAGTTTAAACAGAGTTCAAGGAGCTTTCTAGTTTGAACTGAGTTTAAACAGAGTTTAAGTAGCGTTCTAGAATACCACCCTTAGACTTGTATCGCACCTATAGAGCTCGATAAAAACAATCGCCCTGTCTCTTGTGTACACACTTTCGTGATTTTTGCAACAGGAAGGATATCCGACATTCAATCGGTCGCTCTACTCGCCCTTCATACTGTGCCGCTCGAACTTCTCCCATGCTACCGGTCACCGAACTAAATCCTATAGAATCCGCATTACGTATAAAATCACAATAAAAACTTGTCCCCACAGAAACAAAAGATATCAGCAATAGAACAATACGAAACATCATTTCGACCATACGTCTAATATTCGAATATCAACCTTATTGCATTAGTGTACAGTTTTACTTTAATTGCATTGACTACGAGCAAATAAGCTCCCAAAGGCAATTTGGACATCTATTTTTCCAGACACATTTCAAAGTTCTATGTTGTATCTACTTTTATCCTTGATCGAAGCTATCGGTACATTGGCCCACTATCAATCGCCAATATATCTCCAAAACAGGATGTAACCCCCTGACCTAACCATAAGGTTCATCAAATCATTGTAATCTATACTTATAATAAAACTCTAGCGAAGTCAATTCTGTACATTGAATATTTTTAGAAAAAAACTAGCAGGGGTTACTAAGTAAACTATACTAAATCCAAAAATGCAAAAAAAACGGTTTATGTCTGTCTGTCTGTCTGTCTGTCTGTCTGTCTGTCTGTCTGTCTGTCTGTATGTCTGTATGAACACGATAAACGTGAAAACCGCTGAATAGTTTTCAACCAAACTTAACATGGTCGTAACTCACGTTTCTGGGAGTAACTTAGGCTATCCGATGTTTAGAATACATTGCGGGTTGCAATTTTAACTTCGTTTTTTGTAAGAAATATTCATTATTTGGATATGGCTTCTTGAGAAGGTATGTTAAGAACGTGATACTGAATATATTTCTGCAAAAAAAAAAAAAAAAGTCCGACTTTGAACCACATTCTCTCGAAAACCTACATTGCGGGTTGCAATTTTAACTTGATTTTTTGTAAGAAATATCCATAATTTTGATATGGCTTCTTGAGAAGGTATGTTAAGAACGAGATACGGAACAAATTTCAGAAAAAAAAAAAAAAAAGTCCGACTTTATTATCTCCGTAACCGTTGATTTCCCAGGCATAGTTCCTTGGGCAAAAATGTTCGTTATGATGAGGACTATACGTATACGTGGTCTCCCGCTTTGTTGACGGTCTTTTAACACTCTGTATAATAGCACGCTACGACTTTTGGCATTTGGGGCGCATATTGTAAATGAAAAATCGGCATTTGTTTTTATTTTATTTTGGCGGAAAATGTTAGTTCTACAAGCTTAGCATAAGGCCGGGTTAGAGCGTATCTATGGGTTTAAAACAATAGGTATCTCACTCTTTTGTTTGACGTAGAGCGGGATGGACAGAGCCTAGATACGCTCTAACCCAGCCTTATGATGCTTGCTGGAGGGAATTTTGAGTGGTTTTTGGTGGAGGTCGGGCAAAGTTTATCGATGTTAGAAATGTAGTACTGTTGCGTCGCGGTCGAAATGTTCTGGGTTTGAAACCACGCGAGGTTGAAAATTTTTTTGTGCCTTTTTTTAAATATTTACTCTACTGAGCCCAACTTGATATTAAAAAAATATATTTTGTTTGCCGTAGAGCGGGATAGACAGAGTTATTTGCGGTAGATACGCTCTAACCCAACCTTATGCTTTGCTTGCTGGCTTAGCATGAGAATGGGTAAGACCTTATCTATGGGCTTATAACTTTATCTATCCCACTCTACGTCGAGGGAGATACATATAAACCCCCATACTTCCCAGGCAATTCTTATGCTAAGCTTCCTGGTATCTTACACGGGCGATACCTAATCTAAACAAAACATATTTTATCATAAATGTATTGTTTAGATTAGGGCACACACACACAGACAGACACCCAGACAGGCACACCCTCATAAACACATAAACAGAAACACACACAAAGCTATCACACTTATGACACCCCTCTTTTTTGCTAGGGGGTTAAAAAAAACCTTCCTTTTGAGTTTACCTCCACAGTCGAATTTAAATTAAATGTCAAATGTGTAAAAACGCATACGAAGTCGCGGGCACAACTAGTTTAAAATAAACCGTTCACATGAAGCTCGTATACCAAATTCATCAGCACATGTTTTACAATCATTAGTGTACTGGAATGAACAAAAAATGCTCCCAATAAACACCTCGGTAGAGATTATTGGCGCTGTTATTTTAGAACAAAATCACTTAAACTCATTAGAGTGGCCATCATGACATGTTGTCTATTATAACGCCATTATGCGATGGTCACAGACCTTGGGGCCTTCCTCTAGAGCGCTTTTTAGTTGATAGAATGTTTTTTTTTCAATTTACAAGGTTAGTGAAATATTCTTAGGCCTGGTTTACCAACGACTGGTGCCAAAATAGACGTCTGGTAAACTAATTTAACAACTTGAAATTTTAGAAAAACAAGACGCTCCGACATTACTTAGTTTCTTTTCTTTTGATATTATCAGTGATGTTTTTTTTTTTCAGGAAATGTTCTGTTGTAACAAGTCATTACCTAAGGTCCTATAAGATAAACGAGTACTTATATCGACGTCATATGATAGCAAACAGTTTCATAACGTTGTAATAACTAAATCTAGGTTGCCATAGCACATTAGCAACTATCCCGTAACTAGGCATTGAACATTCCCTATCGCAACATCATCAGTATAAAGCCTCTCAGAGTTCTAGTTTAGATTGGAGGATTGTTCCTATTTCATTTATCACTAATAGCGCGCTAGTTAGGCCTACTTTATGATCCGTACTATCTGATATTAAATGAAGAGGTTTCGCAACGTCTTGCCGCGTGAAAATGTTGCAATATCATACCGGGTAAATGGTTTAGTTTTAACAGTTTCAATCACAAAACGAAGGCCTAAAAACTAATGCCTTTGCATCTACGAAATGAGATGATTTATACAGCGTCCAGTCAAGTGGTACCTTCACTCACACTAGATGGGTGTAGAGACCACTCGGCGTTGCAGTGCCTGGGACATGGAGTAGGCTTGCCCAGCACCTCCACCATCCTGACAGTTTAGTTGGCCTAGCCCACAGGAAAGACGGGCAATCACAAAATGGCTTCTAATACAATTAATTAATTATAGAGCTATCTATCTATGCGCAGAAATATAGTTAGTTATTAAAAAACCCACGTAAAAATTCTCGTAATTTTTTTTACGATAGGTTTGTCTATTGCGTTATATTTAGAGCTATTTCATTTATCAGAAAATTAAGAAGAAGACAAAAAAAAAATACAACACTCAAACATTATCACCTTTGCCACAAACAAGTTTAATAATTATCGTACGTTCCCAAAAGTAATGCTTTACAATTTCATAGAGACACTGACATAATGAAATGAATGAGAAAAAATATTCATACGGAAGCGGGCAGTACACGTTACCTGTATCTATGTAGTTCATAATAACGTGACCCTTGAAACCTGTTTTAAACAATGAATACCACTTTAATATACTATTGGTTGCTAGGGTTAAGTGCTCGGCTGAATAAGTCATACAACATGTTTTTTTACGCAAGAATTAGGTCTATTATTTGAATATTACGCTACTTAACCGAACAATGGTGGAGACAAGGGGTTGAGATAGAGTTAATGTTAAACTGGTTCAGTTTAAATAAAATGATAGCAATAAATTATGTCCGGGGCAGTTGTGAAACAATGAGATCAGTTTTTGTAGATGTACTTGGGTCCTTTATTATAAATATTATAATCATATTTTTTGCCATGGTGATAAATGACTTGTGAAGTTACTTGTGACATGCTAAAGATAGTAAGGATGTGCAAAAATAGTGTCATAATCGCTTCGAAGTGAAATAAGGCTTTTAAGATTACATAGTGTAAAAGATAACGAAGGAAGCGTGAATTTATACATAGACTAAAGTAGGTACATTTGGGGCGTTAGTGACATTAATAAAATCCCCAAAAACTACATATAACGTGTAACTAAGTATATTAAGAACATTAACTTGGATACAACCTACACATGTGGTGTTGATGTATACGTATACACATAAGGTCAACATCAGGAATACAAACCTACCACGGTTATTTAGCGGGTGGATAGGTACGGTCAGCCACAATCTCAGATACCCCATGGCAGCTCTTATCGCGCGCGGCATAAGGGCGCCAATCGAACAAAAAGGGGTATCTGAGACTGTGGTCGACTGTACCTAGACAAAATAAACGCTGTTCTACGATCCGATTTTTTAATCGCCAGATAAGCGCTATTCCTAGGAATAATTTGAAAATGGAACGAATTGTGTACGGGCTACTCATTGGTCGAATAAACTTTGTAACTAGGGAGGATTGAAAAATCAGGCCTAAATAAAAGAAAAGCTAGTTGAAGCGAGCACTAAGATCTCAAACCCTCCAGTCAGATTCAGAGTCGATTTTTCATTAAAATATAGTACTCCACCTCTATCTACTTTAGCGTTTGGCAGACAACAAAGCCTTCAGCCATCGCTCGGATTGAAGTGGCATCCTCTTTTATAGCGACGCCATAAGGAGCAGTCCATAAAATATAGTCGTAACTGAGGTGTGAATAGGAGCCCTGGCTTTTGCCAAAAAGAACTAAACTAGACAGAAAGCCAACTACTTGTAAAATGCATGACGTACGAATGTTTTTTTTATATAGCATCAACATATAAAGATATAGAAACGTTGTTTCATAATTGGAGACGACACTAAACTTAAAATGTTTATTGTATAATTTTCACACAGATGAACTGAAAAAAAAAAGTTGTGTTTTGGACTTGAAATTGTCACACGATGTATGAAAAAAGGTACCAACCTCGTGTTAGCGACACTCCAAGATACCCATTTTTTGGGTTTCGTACCTCAAAAGAAAAAAAACCGAATCATTATAGGATCACTTTGTTGTCCGCCTGTCTGTCTGTCAAGACCCTTTTCCCAAGAACGCGTGGACGTATCAGGTTGAAATTTATATCAAAATACTCAGGTCTGCAACTCTAAAAAAAAATCAAGTTTCTAAGTTAACGGAATCAAAAGATGGTCCGACTTGCACTGGCCGTCTTTTTCATTTTTCTTCCTAATAAATGCATAGAATGGTGGTACGGAATACTCGGTGCGCGAGTCCCACTCATTGACGCAGTTTTGCTGCTACGCTTTCGCTCAGCTTTGAGTTGACTAAGCAGGCGGCTCTCTGTCTGTCAACACTATGTTCGTTTACTTCACAGATGAAAATAGGTGTTTAGAATGTCCCAGTTAGACTGGATTACTTCATGTTCTTGTGAAGATGTTGTGGCATTTATACAGTAACAGAACGACAACTCAGTGTTCAAAGTCAAAGTCAAATATTTTTATTCAGTATTAAAAGTAAAAAAGGTCACGATTGAAATTAAATCAATATTAGTTACCTACTATCTACTACTAAGCATCTAGCTACAATTTTTTGTCCAGCTTCACTAGCTCTGCTCTGATCGTACTTGGAGAAGAAGCATGGTAAAGAAACTCCAAGGATCTCACAATATTGTATTATAAAAAAAATTGCAACGAATCTTAACACTTGGTGCATTTGGTTCCGATGATACCTACTTGTTGAATGTCACAATAACTGCTTCAAACTTTAAGTAAAAGTGTCTAATGTATAACATTATCATCCATAGGTACCATTATTCTATTTGGGTTTTAAATGATAAACTTTGTCACTATTAAAAGTAGGCCTGCTCCAAATGTTTGGTAAAAGTAGGTATCTAATTCATATCTTTAGGTATCATCCATACCATTATTCTATTAGGGTTTTATATGATAAATTTGTCAGAATTAAAAGTTAAATATGAACGATCAGTCCGAGTTAGTTTGTAAAAGAGCACTTTACGTATTGACTAAACTTCAATAAACACATGTGTGTTAATAATGTTGTGCTCATAAAGTGACGACATAGAGTTGTCTTCAAAGAAACGTCTAGTTTCCATAAGTCAACTGCAAAACGAGTTGCACTTATGCCCTCAATGCGGCTATAGTTTCCAAGTACACACGACAGCACGTTGACGCTTACACGCTAGCACTCTACTCGGTTACGTTACGGGCGACTTTACAACAAAAGTGTCAGTCTGACGTACTGTCTTGTGTACCTTCATTCCGCTTGCAATATGATAGGTAGGAGGCACTCATGAGCACAACTCTTCAACTACAAAGTGAGGCAGATGCGAAGGGAGCATAATTTCGTTCGGAACAGGTCGAATCGCGATAAAATATTGTAGGTGAATGAACAAAATTGGGTGCAAACTGCTAATAAATTGAAAACTATTGACTGGTCTGATTTTGAGATATTCACACAATTACTTATCCTCAAAAAAGGGGTCGCAATCACAATTACGATCACAGTTGTTTTAAAATCACAGCCAGTGTCAAAAGTTAGCTGTGTCGAAAACATTGTAATGTCTGAAAACGAAGTAAGGCAGCTGAGTCATACATAATGTTAGGGTCCAAAAGGTAAAACGTTTTTTAACAAAAAACAACCCACGGCAATACAGACTAACCATAACCAAGCACAGTAAAAAACAAGAAATAGACAATATTCAAACATTTTCAAAGCAACAGTTGAATAATATAGATCATGCGTGTCGAAAGAGGCTGATATAATTTGACAGCTGAACGAACAGTCAAATTGACGTTTACCGTAAAACGTTAACCTTTGCAATGGGAGTATCGATTTGATTTGGCCAATTGTTGGTTTTTGTAGACGAGGTGCAAAATAGGGACTTTTTCCAAGTGTCAAAATCAGTAATTCTAACTAAATCGCTCAACTAAATCTGTGGTTTAAACCACAAACATGATTTAAACCATAGATTTAGAATCGCTGTCACATTGGCCAAATCAAATCGATACTCCCATTGCATTGATTTCCTGCAAGATGGTGACAGAACTTGTCTCGGCCTTTGTGTAAAAAGTACATTAAAAATACATTTTTGTTTCATATTTTAAACACAATTTTACCGGATTCAGCACTATCGCTTTGATGACCACGAGCCCTACAAAGGTCTCGAAAGGTTTGGGAAAATATAAAAAGTATTAAATTATGAATAGTCCTCGTGCAAAACTAAGTTTTTTTTTTGTTTTTTTTAAAGTTCGGTACCTACATAAGTTATGTAACTACTCGTACAAGAATGCATGTGACTAGTAATTTTACAATATTAAATTATCTAAACTCTAATTTAAAAACGGAGTCCACGGAATGACAGTTGCTAGTTTGCTACTGTCAGTAAAGCCTTTGTAGCAACTATCATTTCGTGGACTCGGTTTTTTAATTAGAGTTTAGCTTAAATTTTTATACAATAATTCTACATCGAGCTTTATTATATTATTAAGCTTTATTAGGTCAGGTTGGTAGATTGGATTTGGTGTTTATTATTTTTTTACTACAAATAATAATCTAAAGTAATCAAGACGTGTAGTAGGTATTTTCAAACTTAGCGCGTGCCATTTAGTAGAGACGGAGACGTTATTTGACCGGTTGTATTTTATTAATGATGTCTGTATAATTATATCATAGTAGCTTCCTGTGTCCATGAAGAATACGTTACACTTTCTTTGTATTTTGTTACCTACCTTAAGGTCACTAAAACCATGAAATCAGAGGATCAACCTTTTTTAGTAATGCAATTTAAAAAACAACATACCAATCAAGCAAGCAAGCCTTGCTTGTTGAACACTAAGTAAGTACAAATTCTTTGTCAATGTGACCTGATACTCTTCAAACTTCAAAGCCTATGCATTATGCATGCATTATTGCATTATGTAGGTGTAAACCACTAAAAAAGCCCGAGCATTCATCGTAAAAGCAACATTTTACCTTTCACGACAACACCAAAACTAATAGTAGATCCATAAAGTTATAAAAAAAACTAAGGCTATAAATAGTCATAAAATTAACATGGAATGACAATTTACAAGTCTTGGCTCGGACACTGGCCACTATTGGCAGCTAAAATCGTGGCTAAAGTGAAAAAAGTAAAGATTTTACTAAAAAACTGGCCAAGGGCGTGTCAGACTTCCGTATGGAGTGTTCTGTACAGTCGGCCACAGTCTCAGATACCCCTTTTTGTTCGATTGGTGCCCTTATGCCGCGCGCGATAAGAGCTGCCATGGGGTATCTGAGATTGTGGCCGACCGTACTACCGCTATTTACCTGCACAATAAACATTTCCGTTTTAAAAAAAAGTAAGGGCACGAGCTCGACTTGCACTAGACAAATAAACGATGAAAAACTAGCTTCCATGTTTCTTTTTATTGAACGAGCGAGTGAAGCGAGCGAAGTTCTCCGAGTCTACTGGAACAATCCGGCGTTTGTATGTTTGTATGTATGTATGTATGTATGGATGTTCATTCGACGATAGCTTGAGTAAATTTAGTCGGATCGTCATGAAATTTTGTAGGCAGGTAAATGAGACAAAGAGAATTTTTAAGTTTAAACATGAGCCAAATCGGTCGAGGGGTTGCTGAGTTATGGGGTCGCGAGTTCATAGTTCGTTGCGAACCACTAGTTTATTATGAATAATATTTTTTTAGGAATATTTTTTTTATTTCGCCAGTTTTTTTATCCTCAAATAGCAAAATAAAAGTGAAAACGTTACCAAAATTATATAAGAATAGAAAGATAAGGTTGCCAGGTGCCTTAGCAATAGGTAAATATGGTCCTGTTGGCACCCTTTGGATGCGGAACCCTAAAATGACCTTAGGATGAGTCACTGTTTGAATTTAAATGGCGAATCCGTGAGTCCGTTGTGTTTTATGAATTATCTTGTGCCCGCGACTTCGTCCGCACAGACTTTTATGATAATTTTCCGTGTTATAGTAGTAAAATTATTCTGCTTTCCGGGGCTGATACAAATACAACAAATCAAATATCATGAAAATCTGTCTAGCCGTTCTTGAGTTATAAATGGTTTACACCATAACCCTACTTTGTTTTCCTCTTTAATCGTATTGTCAAAATACAATCTGTGTAAATAAATACGTAGGAAAATAATTTGCTGTTACAACAAAAAGTACGGTCGCCCACAGTCTAGGATTGAATACCCCATGGTAGCTCTTTACCACATGTGGCATAAGGGCACCAATCGAACAAAAAGGAATATCCTAGCGCGTGGCCGACTGTAGAAAGAAGAAGATGAGCATTAGATTGAAGATAAGTAGCTGAAAGAGATCAAATATTTTAGGACTCAAAAAAGCAAAACTTATCAAATTAAACGTGCATGTTTTTCTTGAAATATTTTAATGAAATAAAAAACTAGAACAAGAACAGTTTTAATGAACCCGCTAATTTAAGAATGCCGCCCATTATTGACCCAAATTAATATAAATTCAATCTTAATAAGGATTTTAATTACATTATGCATATTAAAAATATATAATAAAGTCTATTAAGTTTAATATATTAGGTTTTTCTTACTTTAGTTTGAAATAATTATTCCATCGATTAATTCCGATCGATAAACGATAAGCTTTCTACATAATGTCTGAAATATGATACCCTATTCCAGAATTTGGTTTCAATGTCGAAACAAGTGACTCGAAATCTAGTATATTATATGGAAAGAAAATGTTGTCTTAATATTTGATAGACGACGTGATTAGAGCTATACAAGAGCTCAAGTAGGTGATCTCAGAAAAGAAAATCACCACCAACTTGAGACCTTGGATAGTGGCTAATGGATAATGTCAAGCTCAAGCTAGTGCTGACATGCTCGAGCTTGAGCTTGACATTGACATTAGCTTATTCTTCTCTCGTGTCGAAAGCGTCACACGTCGCGTTCCCAAAAACGTGCCAACTGGACAGCGCTGGGGGTCGCCTCCAGGAGATCCTGCCAGCTGCACTGTGGAGCATCAGGTCAGGTATGAAGATGCGACATTAGCTAATGGGTGATTTTGTTTTCTGAGTTCACCTACTTGAGCTCGAGCTTCAACTGACGACTATTAATCCACCCTTAATGTGACATAATTATTTGAATTTAGTGCTCAAAGTTTAGTGCTCATTGTATCAAAATATTTTACAATACCTCTAGGTATGTAATTTAATAATTTATTTCAATGTCATTATTTTATGCTGACATTTGCACTCTGAGCAAAGTATTATAAAAACATGTTTGAAATTGTAAATTTTGGTATTTAGGTAAATTATGGATTTTAATTAATTAAGGGCGAAAAAACTATAACAGAATCAAACTAGGATGCTTTTTTCATATTTACATTATAGTTTCAAAGTCATATTAACTTCCTGAATCAAACAATATTTAGTTTCAAATTACCAATAAAAAAATTATAAACTCCTACCTACTTACACATCACATCAAGAGAGTCTTTTGAAAAAAGTATAAGCTAGAACCCATAAAATAAGTAAGCAAGGAAATGTCACGATTATTGATTGTCTAAAGATACGTAAAAAAACGTCGCTTTAGCTGTATACTATGACTGTACCTCTCGAGACGATGTTATCGAAAATGAGGTTTTTACTGCCATGGGACACAACATACCTATTACCAATAGAAGTCGGGCACCAATTAAATAGACCGGTAAAAGTTACTTTCATGACGTCAACAAAAAAGATAAATCACAGCCGACGACGCGGCTGTTGCATCCACGAGTAGCTTTCTTAAGGGCCCTTTACTTTAGAAAAAATATATAAATTAGTTTGTGTTTGAAATATTAATTGGAAAAAATATTTATTTCGGGCTAAATTCTACAGCGTTGCGAAAGAAAAAAAAACAACATAGAACACAAAAAAATATATATTAACAGAACAAACATAATAAACCCGAAAATGGATTTAGCTCCACCTGTATTCCGTCTGAAGCGGTTTGGTACGAAGTAACTAAATGTCAATTCCTAAATTAAAACTGTGTAAGCCTTCTGCTGTTCCACAAGTCCAACTTCGAAGCAAAACCAAAAATTGACAAAACAACACGCCTGACGCAAATATATCGAGCAATCAAAACAAACATCTCATCTAAAAATAGCCTTGGATCCAATATTCCATTTTGCATCTCACTCGAAGTCGTTACTTCATCTTAACACGTTAGAAAGTGTCCGGTCACCGGTCGAGGTCGTGTGGATCTTCATTAGGACTGATGACATCTCTGGTGACCTATGGTTTTAATACTTCAGCTTTGAAATTGAGAGGTAGCTAAATCATGCTGCATTTGGAAGGTTGTACCGCATTAGAAGAGATATGTTAAGTTGCCTGATGACCTATGAGCTTGTTTTTAATTAATTCGCTACTTACCAGTTTTTTTTTCTGAATAATTTGCCCTATAAGAAGGGCTCATTGATGGATGATCATAACAATAAATAAATATAAAAGTTAAAGTCAAATCATATAATATTATGTTCTATTCTAAAAAGATAATTGAAGCATAATGCAAGTGGTAGAACGACTCCGAAAGCCCTAATTTTTTTGGGGAAGTGAAAATTATTTAAGTACCTAGTTATCTACATTACAGCTTATTCATATACCTACATAGGCACATCATAATTTAGAGATGTTTTAAGTGGACCATTCGTTTTTCGTATTTTTCCTTATTTTTATATTTCAAACAGGTAATTTTTTTATTATTAAATAAGCCTTTTGGTACCTACATTGAAAGATTTTTAATCCAATTTAAGAATTGGATGATAAGTTGCCATGCCCTACGGCCATCATATTAGTTTTTTGGTGACGTCACGTTTCTGATTGCCACTACAAATCCAATGACCTCTAGTTCAAACACAAACTCTTGAGGGTTAAATATGAGACCATCTAATTTGTAGTGAAAATAACCCTCATTTTGTGCTTTAACTACCTCTTACAGTAGGCTGTCTACTGATCAATACAAACAACTTGTATTATGTGGCGAAAACAATTGAGCAAAAAAAATTTCTGCTGTTTCATACATTTGGCGCAGTACAGAGTCAACCTTTTGTATGGGACAGCAGTATTTTTATGCTCCATATATTTAGCCACCTAGTACAACTTGTTTGTATTGATCAGTAGATAGTCTACTTAAAGTTCCGGTATCGACTTAGAGTGCAACCTGTAGAATGTCGGTTAGTAAGTAAGTAACCCTTTATTGCACAAACGAAAACATTTTACAAATAAACATTAAAAAATAACAGCACAAATTTGCTAAAAGCGATTTCTTCCAGACAACCTTTAGATGGACAGGACTGAGAGCGAAAGCACAGTAGCAGCAGTGCCAGTAAGTGCACTGTGCATGGGATTGAATTTGAGCAAAGTTTGTGTACACTTTTAAAGTCTTCTTTAGCCAATCATATTGCTTGGGAAAACATGCTAGCTTTCCAGACTGACTGTTTCCTAATTTAATTATCTACCTGACTAAACTAGTTTTATTTCACAATAAAACCTGCTTCTAACTTCTAATCAGTTTACCCGCCAGCTTAACCTTTGGTGCTATAAACAAGGTATTTTCTTTAACTCAGTGCCCGCACCTCCAAATTTATTTAAAAAAAAATAAATAAAAAAAAAGCATTGGAAAATATTTATAGTTAGATATTGTATGTATTTTTAAATGTATTTTATCTTAAAACAACTTTTTATGCATTTGGTTTAACGTTCACAGTTGTTTTTAAGTTGGTATTATTTGAGTCATTTCTCTAAGTAGGAATTTAGAAAAAAAAATCACTTCGGTAAGTACTTTTATTTATGTCGGTGTAGTCAACTAGTTTTGGTTCTCATTCGGGGACCTTAATTATGGAGCAGAGACAGCTGTCACGACGCCGTGGCCAGCCTCTGACCGTGGCCGTGGTATATTTCTTTACCACATTTTATTTGCCCCATTGTACGGTCGGCCACAGTCTGGGATAAACCATGGTAGCTCTTACCGCGCGCGGCATGAGGGCGCCAATCAACCAAAAAGGGGTATCCTAGCGTGTGGCCGACTTTACGATGTGCGGTGGCCCAGTATGTTCTAACTGTCACGCTCCGAAGAAGCTACCTTGTTTATTCGTTTAGAGGACCTAACCTATTAGCAGGTCATAGTTCATCTTTAAATGAACTAGACTCTATGTCATTAGCGGGAACTTAATGAGTTGAGGTAATTATCTAGAGATTTATGTGCCTGATGTAATGCCTGATGCCTGATCTTCATTAATTTGTGGTTTATTGAACAAAATATAAAAAACAAATTTCAGTGTCATCGCTAGGTAAAAATAAAAATCTCGAAATCATTACTGACTCCAAACTTAACTTATCATTATCATCATCATCATCAGCAGCTCATCATCCATATCTGCCCCTCAACCCTTGACGCATTTTTCCAATACGCCCGCAATATGGCGCAATTTACAAAATTTAATATTACAAATTAAGACGCATTTTGTGTTTTTATTGAATAAAACTAAAATCTTGAGGCTACATATTGCGATCAAATTGAAAAAATTTTAAAATTAATTTCTCTTAAAATTCGCATATTAAGGCTTTGATTTTAAATACTTTGTTATGTTTATTCAAAGGTAAGGCTGTTTTATTAAATAAAAACATAAAATGCGTCTTAATTAGTAAAATATTATATTTTGTAAATTGCGCCATATTGCGGCCGTATTGGAAAAATGCGTCGAGGTAGAGGGGCTGGTTAGATGAATTTTCCGGTTGCCACTAGCACCAGCATTCACACTTAATAACCGTTGGCCCCACTGGCTCGATGGCCAACGACAGACCTACAAGCAATTTCTTTCCACACTCTCAATGCAACGCTTCGTACATTTCAAGCAACGAAAGGCTACATAAAAGCTTGTCGCAGGCAAGTCGTTTAACTCCTCTATTTTAGTTTACGAGCAAAGACTCCACGAAGAAAGTTTACTGTTGTTTTCACTGTACACCACGTTTGCCAAACCATAGCCTTGTTGGCGACCTAGGCAAAGGTACTCGAAGTTAGAAACCAGAAAGCTGGAGACTAAGTATTTCTGGACGTAGTGGTCACAAATGTATGTTTGTTCTGGTGACCTGCAGATGGGCCCTAGTGGTTTCGAATAGGAGGTCTTTAATCGAGGTTTCAACGGATGGTATTGTGTGGTAGGAAGTAAAATGGCATTTCACTAGAAACATGTAAAACTGTTATTGCTTGTTTGCGAGGCTGTTAAATTTCTATTCAATGGCTCGTTTTAGTTTTGTAGGATTGTAAGCCCTTTTACGTACAATACAATTACGCACTTTGAGTTTTTTAATCAAGTGTTCAAGTTACTGTTCGTGCACTTTGTTTTAAAAATACTCGTTTGTCAAATAACTTTATTGCAACGTATCATCTTCTTACGTTAAGTTTTTACATGAAATATTTAAGATTAAACTAACTGATCCGATTATGCTCAACTTCACCTCAACGTTTTGACCCTGTCATTCAAATAATGGACCCAAAATGGATTTAATTCAAGAGCAATCATAAAAACATCGTTAAAGTGTTGTGAGACTTCTGAGGGATCAAATTAACTCGTCTGTCACTAGAGCGCTGGACATCATGGCGGGTCAGGCTGCTGAAGTGTAGTAGCTCATGGTGGTTTCTTCCTTTGTGACACTTAAGACGACGGGGAAGGCACTACTAGCCCCGCATCTTCTTTTCGGATGCGTTTTTTGCTAAAAAGGAGCCGTCTAAAAAGAAAATATGATTTTTTTTTTCATTGGCGGCCCTCGTGTTCCTAGACCTGGGACCTTAAGCAATGCAGAAAATTATACACATACGTTGTAAGTGATGAAATGTGAACTTAGTAAACCATTTTATAAATATTTGTTAAAACCGAATAAAAATACATTGAGTGATATGATGATGTGAGTATTATGATAAGGCATAATTTTTTCCACCCTATAATAGCTCAACAATTACTATAAGATCTACTGTCAGTTAAATCTTGATGTCCTCCGATCACTGTTGTATGAATAAATCACTGTTTTAGGCCTATCGCGGCTGAGGCTAAGCGTATGATGGGACGCAACTTGACGCAAGCGACGCAGTTCTGCGCAGCGCAAGGCAGAGAAGATTTTGTTATGTATACGGGGCAATTTTTTAATAGCTTTTTTCCTCAAACACCCCAACTTCTAAATGAGATTTTCAACAACTTTTGATCTACGACTTTGTTGTTTTTTTTTTTGTGCAAAGTTTCATATATAAGCAGCAGGGGCTGGAAAGGTAGGAGAGAGTGAAGGGGCACGAAAACGCGCCGCGCATGCAGCGCACACTTGAAATGGTTGAAATGCACACTTTTAAAGAAGAAGAAACGTTCGATAATAACCTTAGATTTCAATAAGAATAAGTTTATTGCGTAACAGGTAAATAAACATTGCAAATATGAAAACGAAGCATGATTTTTGTGTAATAATAAAGAATTTATTTAACAAACTTCGTCAATGAAAAAATATCTATGACTGTTTATGATTACTTCAAAGTAAGTGTCTATTCTGTCATCAATTTAGAATATTCATAATTGCTCCGACTCTCCATCTCTCATCTCTTTAGCAATTTCTCCGTCAGTGGTAGAGATTTCTGTTAGCAATAAGGTCACCAATTTGTACCATTAATGTATAAATACAAAAAAAAAAATCTAGTACAATAAAGAATATTCTATTCTATTAATAATGCATGGGCTGTGCCGAACTTGCGTCGTCGCCTGCGTCTCAGCATACGCTAAGCCTGAATGTTGGGCATTTTGACATGTCGTGTCCGCGGAAAGGCGCGACTGACAGGCGACGAAATACTCGTCACTGCCGCGTTATGATTTAAACGAGCCCAAACAAGAGATTCTTATGTGACTCATTAGTAAGGCACTCAGTTTGTGTTTGACTTTACGTAGAACACCGATAGAAAAAAAAGGATGAGACTTTCTTGCGAAAAAAAGTTATGGATGGTCTTCTAGGAACGTTTTCCTGTAACTATAACGGTTAGGGTATATTAATTGGTTATACTTGTACTTGCCCTTACTGCCCCGTTTTAAAAATCCATCTTGTATTATGATATTCATAAAGTATTGTGTAAAGTCACGTTGTCGTCTTATATAGTTAATGACACTCCTAAACAGATACATTAATAATAACAATTAATGATAGTTGCCTAATTAATCAATAAAATCAACCAATTTATCCAACTTGACTGTATAAACAAAAACACGTCAGGAAAGGATTACCTACCATGAAATTATCATCACACCTTAACGCGGGTATTGAGATTAAAGTTCTAAGTATTTCGATAAAGAGCTTTTGATTAATGACTACGGAAATTAAACTTATTTGAAATAGCACTTTATCGCATTTAAATGGAATTCTTATCTCATTTATATTTGTTACTAAATACTTGTCACCCATTCAGAAATAGATTGGTAACATTTCATTTACACACTCAAATCTTTTGAATGTTTACAATTAGGACACTCAAGATATTTTTTCTTTTTTATTAGATTACATTTGAGTAACTACAACAGTAACGCAATGTTGGTTCGATGGGTTCCCAGTTGCTAGGACTAATTTGGGTTTTCCTTGTTTTTCTCCTACAACCACCGAACCAAAAATTCTTTGGATTTAGAATATTGTTTATTGTATGTGCTAAAAACAAATTAAAAAGACTTAGTATAAATAAATCTTTATCTTAGCCTACAACTGGAAGCCCTTCGAGACACCAAACTGCGTCAAAGACTCAAGTCTTAGCAATATAATTCCTTTTCGATGCAAACCATCGACAGCATTTTTTTTATAGAATAAGTTGCCCCTAAAGACTTTCAATATTAACCCACTGAGCACTGACTCGTTCCTCTGGCTTTGGAGGCATCAGGTTGGGATTTGAAGGGGAGAGCCATTATTAAGGAAGTAGGGCGTCGCCTGAGAAACCGCGGGTATGACTACTGGTCTGGGGCATATTTGATGCAGAGGATCTCCCTCACTGTGCAGCAGGGTAATGCTGCCAGTGTGATGGGGACCTTTGGGTCGGATATGTCTCGGAGCGGTTTGGTAAGTTTAGTAACCTTTATTCTTAGTATTTCAGTTTTGACATTATCTATTGACGTATTGTTTAGAGTGTGTTTGTGTACAGGAATGCGAAGTGTATGCAGACCAGCTGCACGATGGTCCCACGACATCAAGGCCGCAGCAGGCTAAATCTGGACCACAATAGCTGCAGACCAGCAGTGGACAAATAAATGCTCAAGAAGAAGTGTTTATGTGTGTGCTTTGTTTCGATATTTGTAATCATGACATTTTCTAATAAAAAACAATGGATTACACACTGAGCGATTTAATTGTTCCCAAATACAAAAGTCTATATTTGTGAGCGTGCTCTACTCGGTTCACACGAGGCGATCATGTTTGACATGACACATCAGCGGGCGATGCCGCGTATGAGCCGTCCGGGTCGCTGCTGACAGCTCGGCTCGAAAAACAACAGCTGATGCACTGCGGGCCTAATGCCCGATTTCACCAACGTTACGCTAAGGACTTCTTAAAAAAGTTTAAGAAGATCTTAAAAATTAAGTATAGTTGGTGAAATCGGACATAAGATTGCTATGAAAGTAATTTAAAAAAAAGTTCAGCTCGTAGGCTCGGAAAGTATGCTTTTACTGTAGACATACGATCGTGGAAAAGGCTATTTTAAACTATCTCCATTTTTGTGCGCTTCGAAATTTGAACGCGACGCCCTATGGTGAATAAAGATAAATAAACGAACTTTGACTCATCTGTCCAAGCAAAGAAGAAGGAAACTCATTTCACTAACCTTTATGTTTCTAGTTATTGAACGAGCGAGCGAAGCGAGTGAAGTTCTCCGAGTCTACTTGAACAATCCGGCGTTTGTATGTTTGTATGTATGCATGTATGTTTGTATGTATGTATGAATGTTCGTTCGACGATAACTTGAGTAAATTTGTTCGGATCGTCCTGAAATTTGGTAAGCGGGTAAATGAAATTAAAAGAATTTTTAAGTTCAAACCTGAGTTAAATCGATCGAGGAGTTGCCGAGATAAGGGGTCGTAAAGTTAATATGCAATGCGCGCGCGCGCCTGAGCGAATGGTGTTAGCAAAAAGTTAGGTACACTCGCGAGTTCATAGTTCGGGGCGAACCACTAGTCTATTGTTTTCCTTGCATCTGACTCATTTCCTCGCTCTGTGAGATTGTTTTTCCCTAAAATGCAATATTATTTGCGTCTCGTGCTTCCGAATACCTTGCTACGCTCAGGATTGTTTTTTGAACCACTCGCTACGCGCGTGGCTCAATTTTAGAAACCTTCGCTTTCTTGGTATTCAATACAAGCACTCGCTGCAAACAATAGTTTTGCATCCTTGCTTAACAAATATCAATTTTTCTATTGATTTCTGACATTGCTTAGCTTCGGCCGTAGCACTGAGCTTACCCCATACAAAAGACATCAACGGGAGGTGAAAATTTTATTTCCTGTCCAACAATAATTTTATTCTGACGAGTTTAACTCAAAGACCACAGAAATAACCTAATATTTATTCAAGTTTTTGGGGTGTTCTTAGCGGTTTATACAGGGTGTTAAAAGAACACTGACAGACCAGAAAGGCACGCACACTATAGACTAAAACAAAATAATTTTTCGATAAAAAATATTGCTGGGAAATAATTTTGGTTTTTTAAGTTATAATTTTGAATAATATTTTATCACGATATCATCTCGGAAACCGTTGATTTCCCAGGCATAGTTATTTGGGCAAAAGTGTTCCTTATGATCAGGATAATACGTGGTTTTTTGCTTTGTCTGCGGTCTTTTAACACCCTGTATGTGGAAAAGCTGTTGTTATCTAAGTAATACTGTCAGTTTCTGACTGACCCCGGATCATGCTCGGCCGATGTGCGTTCATCGCTTACGATGACTGTTCTTTTTGTGGGTTTAATTAATTGGAGATCGCTTTTGTTTTTAGTTTTTTAAATAGGTATACTTCGTGCTGTCCATATTTTTATGTTTGAACAAATGAACAAGAATTAGAAGGAGATTCTCAAATCCATTTATATGCATTTTTATGGTCCCTTAAAATACCTTTGTTGCCATCGGGTAATTAGTATGTTACAAAAAAAAAAAAACTAGACATACGTACAATAATATTGACTGCCATCTAGTGTCTCCCGTCATCCCCTTCGTGGTATGAAGTTAAATCATTTGTCAATGATAAATTTTAAAAACTCATCAAATAATACTAAATCGTGGTAAGAATACCGTAGTCTTACAATTATGTCTTAAAACCTCGAAAGTTTCAAAAAGCACATTTCTACATCCAGTGGGCCATTTAATAAAACTACAATTCGTAGTTTAGCATGAGTATTATGACAATAAAATTCGATGTACACTAAGTAGGTAACCGGTTGGTAACCGAACCTTTTTGGTAACCTACCTTATGCCTAATTGGCACCGCAATATACACAAGACAGCACGTCGACCCTTACCTAGCACTCTACTCACTTACGTTACGGGCGACTTTACAACAAAAGTGTAGACTCTGATGTGCTCAGCTGTCGTGTGTACATCGAACTGTCATAGTAAATTGTCATTGGCAGTTTTATGAAATGGACCACTGTGGAAAATTACTCGTCACATTAAAATTAAAACGAACATAAAAGGGCAACTAAGTACCCAGATATTATAAGGATCCAGTCCGGGTTAGAATGCCACAGTAGAGCTCAGACTGGGCGGTGTAAAGGTTGCTATGTGCGAAATGGAGTCATGCCGGTCGTTTACTGGTCGCAGCTCAATGATAGGTGTGTGTAAAGGGTGCTTTAAACTAGATTTTTATTAATGTCAACTTTGTAAACAAAGCAGTAAATATCTAAACAGGATGTTGTTTTCTAAATTGACAACCGACTCAGGGGTAATTATTAACACGATACTATAGCCAAAAAAATATACAAATAATTCAGTGAAAAATACCCAAAAAACATTCCATCGGGTGCCATATGCCCGACGTCATCGACAGAATCGAGTCAAACTTCTGTACAACACGATTATTTATGTTGAAGCAAACGCTTTATCAATTAGACGGGTGAACATAACAATGTTAATCAGACGATTTCATTCAATGGTGATATCGTCTCGTTATTGAATAAAATGCAGATCACTTATTAATTTTAATAGATCAAGTGTGCCGGGACCTTTATTGCACTGCGTTTATTAGGAAGAGTCTTTTTGCTTATGTCGCGCAGATGAAACATTGGTGAACTACGTTTTTAGACTGTCAGTACTGATGAAGAGATCACCAGGAAAATGTGCGGCAAATCTTAAGGCATCAAGTTATTGGTGACCTTCAGTTTCTTAGCTTTAGTATAGATGCAAAGGTTACCAGCTAATATGGTGGCGATAGAGTACTGCATTTTAGTTTAAGTGACTGCGTTTTATGACTAAAAGCAAGTTTCATTTAATAAAGTTAAAGAGCGATATAAAATAGGTAAAAAGGTAATTTGTTGTGAATAAACTTTATATTGCCTAAGGTTTTTTTTTTCTAAGTGATATAGAGGAAGCTTGTTATCCCTCTATAGGAAATAGCTACCTATTGATTGAGATCTAATAAGATATTGAAGCGCTTTAATACGTTTAATACTATGTTTAAAAAAAACTTGAGGAAACTTGAATATAAAACATGGATAGAAGGCAGACTATGCCCATAATATTTTGTTTTAAATGTTGTAATTTTATAGACTGGAATATGAATGTCGTATAATTTCACGGAGTGAGTATATAATTCCTAATTGCTGTAGTGCTGTACACGGGTAGAGTAAACGGTAGAGTAGAGTGGTAGAGTACTAAGTGAGACATATAAAACCAAAGGCAGCAACATCCATAGCAATGGGTAGGGATGTTGCTGCCATTGATTTAAAATGACCAGCCAGCCTCCAGCCTTTAGGGTGGCATTAATAGTCGTCAAGATCGAACTCAAGTAGGTAGGAGATCTCAGAAAAGTCAAATGCTAGTGTCAAGCCTTGGCTCAAATCAATCTCAAGATAGTGTCTATTAATATGCTGACAGCTACTCAAGTTTGACATTAGCCAAGGCTTAAAATTACTATTTGAATTTTCTGAGTTCACCTACTTGAGATCGAGCTCAAGTAGGTGATCCCAGATGACTATTAATGCCATCCTAAAATTAAAGGCAAGCCTTTGTATCTGGTGTCTATGACACATACTCTGTAGGTAGGTGAAATGAACCCAATCAACGGAGATACAATACTGTATTACAAAACACCAAATAAAACAGGTATTATTTAAGGCCGATGTCAACAGATTGTGATTAATTTCCTTAAAAAGTCCGGGTTTGAATAAAAATGAGGTGATTACTGTATCGCTTAGAGATATACGAGCGGCTAAAACGTCACGTGACGAGAGACTCCTATGTGGGATGTTTTTTTTTTTTTTTTTTCAAAGTTCAAAATATTTATTTGTGAAAACATTACAGATTACATGTAGCAAGGGTCTTAATAGCTAAAACGTTAAATGTAATCAACCGCTTTATCAGTGGTGTGCAAATTGAAAATTATATTTAAAAACTTATATCTAAATGTTTATCCATCACCAATTTGAGGAAATCGATCGATCGATTTCTTATTTTAAATATTTTAATAAACAAAATTAAAATAATTAAAATAAAAAAAAACATAGGGACATGGCAGAGGGACATGGTACATGTAAATTGAATGGCATAAACATATTTTTTCGAAGATGAACACGAAGAAGATACGAGTTAATACGACGCATAACTAGCGCCGCCAATGACAAAAAAAAACATCTTCTTTTTGGATGTGTTTTTAGCAAAACACGCTCCTGCGATCCCTCAACGCGAAGCTTAACTATTTTTAGGACCTAAGGATTCCAGATCCTTCCAGATCCGAATGCAATCGATTCATGCCAAAAGTGGTTACTTCACGCATCCAAAAAGAAGATATGATTTTTTTTCATTGGCGGCGATAGTTGTGTGACCTATTGCGTCTTAACTGAGGATTGAAAAATCAGACCTAAAAAAATTCTACATTGGATATAAAAATATTTTTTTCAGTAAAGAGAGCGAGCAAAAGAGGCTTTAAGCGTTATCATGCCCCCCGATGCCCAAAGATATTTTCGCAGCGTTATTTTTTTAGGGATCCGTATTGCTCTATAAAATACTCAAATGAGCATAACTTTACTGACTACAATAAAGTCATAGGCACTCAGATATTCTAGATATAAATGTAAAATAAACTAAATTACTGGGATCATTTGGGAATGTACCGCGCGTGAGATATGTCGCTTTCTTAGACTTTGCGCGTGTTTTAAATAATGAGATAGTTTCGAAATGAGATAACGTTATTTTTTAAAGAATTGGGTTTGTCACGGTTCAGGGTGCCCGTAAAATTACTAATACAAGATTGATAATGTTCATCATTATCTTGCTTTATCGCTTTAAGATTCTAAATAAGCTCTAAACCAGTTGCTAATACAAAAAGGAACATAAAACTAGTAGGAATTTTCATTTGCTTTCGATATATTTTGTTTGCGGTTCACATTAAATTAAATTTGTTTAGATCTAGACTACCATAATCATTAGCGCATTTTTGAAACGCTTATTTAAAATAATTTATTCCAAATCTGTCTTATATTTTGAATCCTCTAATGAGCTTTAAAAAGATTCATCCTTTTATTTTGTGAACCATTTTTTATTATCACGACCGCATTTAATACCCAAATAATCCAAAAATAATTACCACATTATAAAAACTAATGTAGGTCAGACGTCCAACCAAGACCACAAAACTTTGGAATTGCATAAACACAACAAAAAAGTAACACTTAACAGTTAAATGCTTCACAGGTCCAGTTGACCACATTGTCACAATGTCGTAATATAGAAAACCCTTAAATAGAATTTCTTGAATAGAAAGTGTTGAAACGCACTGTTTTGCCTCGTTTTACTGCTAGGTTTGTCAAGCTGCGGTTGAGGCTTGACACAATAGTTTTCGCTACACATAAAGAAGGTTTTATAAAGCTTTGTCGACGCGCGTTCACGGGTTGACGCGCTAGGGCTGCGCCCATAATAAGGTTTTTTTTGTAACTAAAGCTTAGCTTAGCTTTGAGATTTGCAAGCTTGAACAGGGTTTAGAATTTTCTGAGCATTTTACTACTTAAATTTTCGTTATCACTGTACATTAGTAATTTAATTGTTTCACTTACTTTCATTATTTTAAAAGTAATTAATTTGTAAATAAATTATTAGTAAAAAATATTTTAAAAGTAAGTATCAAGGAAAAACCTGGTCTGAAAGGGGGGAGGCCTTTGCCCAGCAGTGGGACACCCAACAGGCTACGTAAAAAAAAAAAACAAGGTACCTTATTTAGTCAATCAAAAAATTTTTCGAAAAAAAAACTTTTTTCTAGTTTCAAGCGTTACTTAAACTATCGTCCCTGAGTCGGGTGTCACTGACCAAAACAACACCCTGTATAACGAGCCTAGTTCTCAATATGGCTAGGTTCTGACTTGTTTACTCGCTCGACTCGACTCACGGTGCTCACGGTATCAAAAGTTCTTGCAATAATGTCTGAAAGCCACAAAGCTTCAAAAAGTACCTATGAATGTTTTTGTACACGTCCTGCCAAAATTTAATCGGTTACACTTGCGCTACAATAATTATGCCACGCTAAATGCCATCGTGTGGACGCGACTTTACACGCTTGGGAGTTAAGACTTCACACATTTTGACGTGTCCGTAAAACGTTTCTTGCGCCGCAATACATAAATGATGCATAGGTATGAAATCTATCATGTAACTATGTTTTGTTTATGCTTGAACTAACGGCCGAGTACGAAGCGTAAACTATGTAAGTAGAGACTATTCAAAATATTGCACGCTCAAAATATACACACGACAGCACGTAAACGCTTACACTTTCGTTGCAAAGTCACCCGTAACGTAAGTGAATAGAGTGCACGCGTGTAAGGGTCTACGTGCTGACTTGTGTACATTTGAAATGCAGACTTGTTACTGCCATGATGAAATTAAGGTTCTGGTATTTTGGAAACAAAATACATAATTATGGGCGATTGGAGGAAATCGTAATAAAAATATTTGACGATATACTTACCAAGGCAGTATTTTTTTAAGTAGAATATTTTTTAGCCCATACCAAGGCAAGAAAATATTCAACTGACTTGACTCTTTTCCACTCAAAAATCCAATAAGTAATATCCTTTTATTTCTTTTGTGGTTTTGCGCATTGAAATAACCACTTATCAACTTATCGCAGAATATAAATAATGGACACTTACACTTGCTAGGGAACCAATCTGTGTTTTTACCACGTTTCGAATTCTGAATGTTTTCACCATTTTAAATATGGTAAATTTTCCAATAGGCCTCAAATAATTTCCACATTCTCACTGCAGTCAAGTAGATTGGTCAACTTTGCAGTGGCGCTGGAGGATGGCACATTTAAATATGTCAGTTTCTTGTTTGGCGAATGCGTCCAAGCGTTGTGCATGTTTGCTCAATCTCACCGTACTTTCAATACCAATTGACAGGTGTAACTAGAATATCGCGTGCGCCTATGCACCACGAACATTGGTACGCCATTGTTCACTGGCTTTGTCCAAAATTTTACGGGTTGAATTAAGTACCTCGTCCATTTTTTAAGTCTGTTTAAAACGGCAAACTTCACTCAGTGAATTTAAGCAAATTATGGGCCAGACGGGAGCCACGATGATACTTGAAATATATTATTAAAATAAATTCATCAATTTAACTTATTTTTTTAACCTTTTTATTCTTTAACCCACTTGACACAAATGAAATATTAAAATTAAAAGTGAACTAAAACTAAATTAAAACACTAAATTAAAACTAAGCTATGAACTACGTAGACTAGATGGCGTATTTTTTGGGATACTGTCGATGACAGGACTGTTTTTTCGGCTTAAAATGTATCAGCATGAGTATGACCACACGCGGGTTTGCTGGTGAATACACACATCGTAAACTAAACAAATATCTGAAGGGCCGAAGGTCAAAATACAACTTTATTTATAACGCATTGTGATTGAAAGAGCATAGGGCGTCATCAATCGCTCTACGGACCTGTCAGTTATCGTTGTTCTTGTGGATGATGGAATGGAAAGGGCAAAATGTTGTTTTTCGATATTTTTTGCCCTTCTAAAATGACCATAAGTCACACAGTTCGATTGTAAGGTCTTAAAAGCATCGTCTTCTTTCACAAATTGAAAGAGCTTGAAAGTTATTGGAACGTTTTGTCAATTATTATAAATCATTATGCAAAGAGCAGTGGCCCATTTCATAAAGCTACAATTAATTCATACTTTGTTATGACAATTCGATGTACATTGAGTGGCCGGTTAGTAACCTAACCTTTTTTGTAACCTTTCTAATGTTTAATCGGGTACGAAATATAAATGGAATTGTCATTGTAAATTGTCATTGTCAGTTTTATGAAATGGCGCACAGGGTGTCTTTCGTTTTATGTGACAGAACATCAAAGACAATTTTTATCACATCCAAGCTCATACCAGGAAATGAAATGAGGTTAATTGCAGATAGTTACGAAGGTCTATCTGATCAGGGAGGGTTAATTCGTGGATGACAACATTAAACTGGTCGCAATTTTTTCTTTATCTTTCGCTGGCAAAAAAAAACAAATGCTCAAGTGGAACTGCGGGCAAAAGCTTGTAAACATTTAAATATCAACAATCAATGACCGCACTCGATGACCCAAGTAAATGGGATTCAAATTTAATTGGATGTCAGCAATTTAACAAAATTAGAAGGACTTCCAATCAAGGTCTACCTACTCGAGAATTATTATAAAATAATAATAGTGAGGCAATCTTGATATAAAATGAACTGGCACCTCACGTCGTGTGCTATATGTAATCAATCACAGACTATGTGACGGTGATATATCAGACATAATGTTAGATTACACAAATACCTTGCAATGAAAAAAAATGTTTTTTTTTGCAGGTCATGGCTTCGGTCAACGATTGTAAGTCATGTTTTACATGCCTCGTTCGTCTAGTGTGGTGAGCTTGCTTACTCGAATGTTTTCATTAGAAGAGGTTTTTTATTATATTTGATGTAGCCTCTTTAGTGACCCACTGCTGGGCCTTTGCATTGTTTTATTCTACACTATTTTCTATCCTGCAACACCTCCTGTTGGGTAAATCTGTTAAATGTAGCCTCTACATTTTTTTGTTTTTTCTAAAGTACTAACCCGTGGGTTCAAGTCCTGTCCCGAGTGAATTTTTTCAACTGATTATAAAATTTTTAGCCTCTACATTTCTCATATCTGGGCCCATATGTCTACATATCTGGGCAAAGGCCTCTCTCAGAGAGAGAGTTCGAGCTTAGGTAATCACCACGCGTGCTCAATGCGATTCCAGCGTTGAGGGTATAATGCCGAATTCGCAGTATTCCTCACTATATTTCCCTTCACCGTTAGCGAGTGGAATTGCTACTTTAAATTTACAAATTTACGTAGCTTTGAAAATAAACTAAAGTCATAGGTACATCCCCGCACCGGGAATCGAACCTGGGCTCTCGCTTCCAATGTTCTACCACTAGATCACCACCGCTCTTGTTAAATCTTTGCGTGGGAAAAAGCTTGTGAGGTCATCCCGACAGCTCCGGATGTAATAAGAAATAAGAAAAATAAGAAAATTTTGCTCTGTAAGACTTGCCTTAGTTCTAAATATTGTATTACCTAAAGGATTAAACTCTTATATCAAAATGTTTGCCGCATGGGTCCAGATAGGTGGGCGAAAATCGTCACCAACTGGACCCCACAAGATGGGCACCGGCGCCGCAGCAGACCGAGACGGAGATGGCAGGACGACCTCAGAACCTTTTTGCCGGGGTGGTAAGAGGCAGCCGAGGATAGAGAGGAGTGGAAGAAATAAGGGGAGGCCTTTGCCCAGCAGTGGGACACTATGGAGGCTACATAATAAATCTAAATGTTGTACATATCCTTAGCACACGTAGTGCTGGAGAAAAAAAACAAGAAGAATTAGTTCCAGTTCTGTTTTTAAACAATAGCTAAAGTTGATCTCTTGATCTTTCTTTTGTGTTAGCAATTGGTCTTCATCTATCAAAATGTATGACAGTGATTTGAAAGAAATTAAGTGTTCAAAACTGTATGCGCTCTATTAGGTTGAGAGCTGGTGACCAATAGAGATATTTTTTCGTACAAGGCTGGGAGTTGCTAGGCTGATAGAGTAGACTCCGCTGAGTCAGGGAAAAATATTTTTCGGCCCGGTCACGGTTGAAAGTTAGATTTTTTCGACTTTGAAAGTGTATATGTATGGGTTCAGTGTATTTTTTGTCATACAAGGTTGGAAACATCTAGGTTAGTTGTTGAGACTCCTTTGATCAAGAACATACATTTTTTTTTCGCCGAGCTTGGTTGAAAGTTCGTTTTTTACCAAAACTTTTGGGTTGGGTTACCAAAACTTCACACTTTCTAGGTTATGAAAAACAATCTTTCTACCACGTTCGGCTAATAATAATAGTGATTTCGAGGTTTTAGCCTACCAACTCCCAGCCTTGTACGAATAAATATCTCGATTGGTCACCAGCTAGCTCTCAACCTATATTAGGTCCGAGAGGTGCTCCGTGTCTTACCGCGACCAAACTCCGTTATTTCAAAGCCAAAGGTGAGAAAGTGACATAGATTCGTAATTTGACAATGCACGGTATTGTAATTATGTGGGCAGACTTTTTTATGTATGTAGGAATGTAGATTTTGTGATTTCACTATATGAGTCAATAAAAGTCTGTCCATTATAATTTTATAGTTCAGGGTATTAGTAAATGTTAACAAGAATAGTTTAACAATAAATGTCAACGGGCAGCCAAATATAAGTAGGCATTTAACAATCGTGGTATAATCCGTGCGGGATGAGAATGGGATGCGACCTTTTGGAACTGAGACGCGCGCGGTAAGCAAACTCGCGTCGATGCAACCTTGTCAAAGTAAAATACAGTATATTTTCGACTAACTTCGACAAGGTACCATCCTATTCTCATCTCGTGCGGACTATAATACAGAGATCAGAGATTAAGCAGCAAACAAAAAGCTGAAATATTTGAGGCGTATAAAATCAAACCCGAATCTCCACTTCAAGTTTACAAATGTACCTACGTAACTTTGGAAAGAAACAAAGTCATAGGGTACATGCCAGCACCGGGAATCAAATTTGGGTCTCTCGCTTCCGAGTCCAATGTTCTTACCACTAAGCCACCACCGCTCTAAAAACCACTAATTAATCTCCACAAACGGTCAATTTCAATCGTTGCAGTCGTTTTTGTCAATGCAATTATAACGTATCTCAAAGTCGACAAAACCCCTTATAAAACTGCATCTAAAAGCGACTGTTTCTATCAAACATGGCAATATCCAATACATCCCTAACTTCCATAAAATACTTTTTTTATTTCCCTAAAAATTTGGTCACGTGGATATTGCTAGGTTTGATTTTATACGCCTCATTTGCAATAACCTAACCAAGCCTTGATGATTTACACCGTTAATATTAAACCGTTAATAACTTACTTAATTGATTGTTTGTAAACCATAAACAATATTTACCTACACCAAACTAACTCACAACACTTTCCGATACAATTTTGATAATCGCAAATACTTGAAATACCGACTTCAAGTTAATCTTGCGCAGAGTAAATATATCAGCTGACTGAAGGATAGCCAGCAAAGACGTAAATTTTCATGTTACCTTTAGATAACGGAATACCTATGAATACTTCAGCTGTTAAAGTTCAATAAAAGTTTTTCAGCATACGACTTTTACTAGTAGGTATAGGTAAAGCTTGTTATTAATATGGGTGCTACATTAAATATAACAAAATAGATACAAAATAAAACACTTACCTTAAGGATCCTCTCGTGGTGCAGGAGATTTTAAAATTGCAAATAAATTGTTAGGTTACTTTTCAAAAACAAATAAAATTGTCTATTGTTTCTCACAAAACTTCTGCCATCTGTTCTTCATAATAAATATCAATCCGTTCACTTTAAAAGCACATTTTAATCGTCACAAAAAAATAACACAATGAGAAAAGTACTGGTCGTAAAGACTAGAGCGCGAAAATAAAAAGAAAATTTTAAGATTAAAAATGGCCGAAATTTCCCGCGCCGCCTTTAAACGCGTGTCGACGCAAGCGCAAGGAGCGTTTTTAAAAAACCGAGCCACGCTCGGATATGGCCCGTGTGTGACTGTAGGGAGCTCATCTTGCACTTCTCGATCGAGAAGACGACCCTTCTCGCCTCTCGCTCGCTCCCGCCGCCCCACCATACCACCGTCTCTGTCCTGTTTATTATCAAAGGTTAAGTCGGGTGCCCATCAGTTAGTTGGCACGCGGACTGTATGCCGCGAGGTCGCTTTGGACGCATTTACCGCTACTTTCTATGACCGACCAGCACTGAGGAAACTTCTGGCCCGTACCTTAGTACATTTTGTACTAAAGCTCGGGTCACCTTACACTGGTTAATGCTTTAGATTCATAAACCATATTGACCATCTGGTGGCCTTAAGTTTCATACTGTTTTATACGTACTGAAAGTTTACAATTTGCTGGTTTGTCTTATCGACCACATTACGTGGTTTGGGGACCTTAGACCATTTACTTAGTATTACTGCGTTATCGGTCACAAATCTTTGGTAGTGTTTTGCATAGAATGTCTGGTTACGTATGGATTTTGTCGCCACTTATGGGAAGAGTTTGGTCGCTTTGAGTAATTTATACCGCCATGCATCGGCAGGCTGGTCGGTGGTGGAATTTATGGTCGGTAGGCTTGAAGGGTGTCGATTGTCAGGTGCTTTACGATCGATGGGGATTTTATTGGTCGTAATGGAATAGAGAAGTGGTGGCTGATGTTTTGTTTTTCGCAAATTTGTTGGTAAAGAAAATCAAGGAAACACTGACGTTTAGCTTGACCTAATTTCCACTCTCACGCACCCCGTTTCTTCCAACCCCTTCAAATCTTTCAAAAACTACAGGGTGCATTCGAATTCGATTAGTACAAACAACTTGTAATAAGTAACAAAAAAAATGGAGGGAAAAAAATTTCAGCTGTTCGATACATAAGGTTATGGAACCTCAATACTGCACCAAATGTATGGAACAGCTGATATTTTTTTTGCTCCATTTTTTTTCCACCTAGTAGGTACACACGTAGACGCTTACATGATAGCAGTCTACTCGGTTACGTTACGGGCGACTTTACAACACAAGTGTACATTCTGACGTGCGGTCGTGTGTACAAGTGGTTTGTAGTGGTCTGTAGACAGGCTACTTACTTAAAGTTCCGCTATCGAATTCGATTGCACCCTGTAGTTTTGAAAGATTTTTCAAACGCGTTTCGGGGTTGGGCCAACCGGAGTGCGTGAAAAGTGGAAATTGGGTCAAGCTTAACAAGTATGCGTCAGTATTTCCTTAACTTTCTTTACCAACAAAAACGACCTTCGAAAACTAAAGAAGATCTTTCAAAAACTACAGGGTGCACTCTAAGTCGATAGCGGAACTTTAAGTAGGTTGTCTACTGATCAATACAAACAAATTGTACCATGTGGCGAAAAAATGGAGTGAAAAAAATATCTGCTGTTCCATACAAAAGGTCGACTCAGTACTGCGCCAAATGTATGAAACAGCTGATATTTTTTTCGGTCCATTTTTTTCGCCACCTAGTACAAGTTGTTTGTAGTATCAGTAGATAGCCCACTTAAAGTTCCGCTATCGACTTAGAGTGCACCCTGTAGATCCACAATCGCCAACCAGTCTAAATTCGAGCGGCCAATCACGGCGATCAGCGAAATGACACCGCTAGATCATTCGCTTAGATCGGCGCGTTGCGCATGCGACACTAATCCGCCCCATTGGCCCTCGCTGGCCCCGCCCGGTACCGTTATAGGGGGGCACTCACTGCCCCCAAAAGTGGGGGGCGCTCGGTGGGGGGAAAGGGGGCTTTGTCGATGAATTTTGTCGTTTAATATTGTTCTTTGTTACTGTCGACTTAAATGGGGCCGATTTGTTGACTGTTGCATTTTTGTCTCTTTTTGTAGACTTTAAAAAAGCACTCGTTAGTTTTGAAATAAAACCAAACATACTTAACGTTTTTTTTTTTGTAACACAGTTTTTTCCTTTGAATTTAACAGTTTTATTACCGCTTCAATCACTTCATAGACCTACCAATATAATAATATTATCTTACCTATAATATCATAACTTTTCGAATAAAAATTTTAGGTTTAGGTATTACTCATAATAAGTAATAGAAAAAAAAGAGAATAAAAAAATGGGTATTACCAAAAATACTTAACTAAACTTAAAAGCTAATATACAATAAAATTTTGTCATTTTTGGCGATTGTTTTTAATTTAGCGAATTTATTATCAATATTAAGAATTATTTTATGACCATCAATGCATTAGGTCCCTAATAAAGTTATTGATGAGAAACTTTCGCCCACCAAATTAATTAAGCAGTTCTAAGTGAAAATAAATTTTACGCCTTACGTTAAAGTAAATTGGAGTTTCACTTGCATACAGTTGTGTAATGAAATTACTATTATAAAATTAAACGATGTTTGTAAACAATTACCAACTTAACATTTACTACGAATATTAATTATAAGGAAAGTAAAACGGTTTTTAGTGTTATTAAGTTAATTCTTAATTCACAAAACTAACTACCAACTGACCACACAACGTTAGGCGACTGTAGGTACTATAATATTTTAATAACACTAAATATTGCGTCATTTGGCAATCGTCCTCGTGAGATGAGTCTAAGGCACATATTTATAAGCATCACTTAAACACAAGCATGACGTTCTAAAGCTTATGACCTCGGTCTATGCACGTATCTTGAGCAGGAATAAGGATGGGGTGACACAAATGATCCCACTAGGTCGAAGTGTCCCGGGCTCTCAGCCTGGCCCTATACTAATAAGATAAGATCACCAAACTAAATCCCATAGAATCCGCATTACGTATAAAATCACAATAAAAACTTGTCCCCACAGAAACAAATGATATCAGCAATAGAACAATACGAAACATCATTTCGACCATACGTCTAATATTCGAATGTCAACCTTATTGCATTAGTGTACAGTTTTACTTTAATTGCATAGACTACGAGCAAATAAGTTCCCAAAGGCAGTTTGGACTTCTATTTTTACCCGACTACGCGAAGCAAAAAGGAGGGTTATGATTTTAGCAGCGTATGTATGTATGTATGTATGTATGTATGTATGTATGTATGTATGTATGTATGTATGTATGTATGTATGTATGTATGTATGTTCAGCAAATGAGGTATCGTTGGATTCGTCTTAATCACCCAGGTAACATAGGATAGTTTAATTTTGAAAAAAACCAAGATGGCGGCTGTGCTGCGCCCTAAAGTGGTGGACCTAAAAATAAAAATTATCGGATACCATCGTCATGGGTATCAAATGAAAGGGCTTTAAAAGACCTTTTCAAAAATGTATAACACATGTAGCGTCAACATAACAAATAGAACAAGAAATTCCAAAATGTGTTTTTTTTTGCCCTTCTTGGTTCTATTCTGGGTGATCGTCCAAAATGACTTGCTAAAAAGCTCAAAAAAAAAATAGAAGTTAAAAACTAAAACCCGACTACTAAAAGGCTTAAAACAAGACCTGTTTATCCATAAAATAGACTCATAGATAATTAATCGTAGTCGGAGGACACCACATTCGCATTTGATAAACCGATGGCCTCCGACTACGATTAATTAATCTATGAGTCTATTTTATGGATAAACAGGTCTTGTTTTAAGCCTTTTAGTAGTCGGGTTTTAGTTTTTAACTTCTATTTTTTCCAGACACATTTCAGAGTTCTATGTTGTATCTAGTTTTATCCTTGATCGAAGGATAAGATAGATAATAATATTATTATTGCCTTCGATTTTATGCCACAGGATTTTGATGAAATACTGGAGAAGGTCTCTGCCCAGTTAGTGGGACATGTACAATTGTACAGGCTACATCTTACTTACTTTTACTGGTAATTTTAAAATTTCAACCAAGTTTTTTACATCCAGGTTTTGCTTAGAATTCTTCTGAACAAATCTAGGTTTTCGTTTGAAATCAAACTTAAATGCAATCGAAATTGCTGATTTTACCTGAAAATATAATCTGGTGATTTTACCTGTAATAATCGATTCAAAAAATCTATCGAGCGAAAATGATCAAATCACGTTTCTGGGAACGTACGCTACCGAGAAAGGATGATTTTAAAGTACACTAAAATTATCAATTGTAGCACAGTTGACTCAGAAAATGGCTCGTAATGGCTAGTAAAAATCAAAGCCTCATCCTAGAAGGGCATCCTATGACTCGGTCCCTAAGTTTCAGGTTGTGCAAGCGAGTTCAGAGGTCGCTCGGTTAGGCCACAGAGACGCGGTTTACGAGCGAGCGGAGGCATCGCCGGACCGAATAGAATACACCTGTGTGGATGCGCGTACAGCCTAGTTTAACTAGCCCAGCACTTCACAAACTTGTATGATAAGTAATAGGTAGTTTCATTCGATAGGAAGCGGTGAAAAATTTACGGGAAGACGGAAGACTTCTGAATCGAGTGGTCTAAAATCTTATTACCGGTGGCTACTGATCATTTGAAAACTATTGACCAAAGTTTACACGATCCGTTTTTTTTTTGTTCATGACCATGAGTCCCGAATTTGAATTCTTGCTATGTCACGTTTTAGTCAACTTTAAGAACCCCTGAACTAGACTGGATAGCGGAGTCTTAGTAATAGGGTCCCGTTTTTTACCCTTTAGTACCTACGGAACCCTAATAAAAAAGGCAATCATAATAATTATGCATTGTAGAAACATGTCACTGGTACAGGCCATAAACAAGTTGGTCAAGTAGACCGATTTATTTAAAAAGTCTTATAAAGTAAACTCACGCAGTGCTTGTTATTTCTTCCTAGTTTTTTCTAGCGTTTGGTGCTAAATCTAGATTTCATCACATCAAAAGCAATTCCGCTCCTAGCTTGTCATAAATAACATCAGCAGAAGACCTATTCTGATAGAACCTCCGGTCTTAGCAGTAACCGAGCCTCTAATGGTAACTTAACCTATTTATTTTTAGTCAACAATATAAATTCAAGGAAAATCCTCAGAATACTACATAATTCTCACGTCGTCCTTAATTAGAGTAGTATCGACGCATTGTTTATAAATTGTTTTTTATTGTTTAAATACCGATGATTTCTAAACTAAAAATACCTTTGTATAATATTTGTCACTATTTCCCAATTTTTTTTTTAAAAGAACTAGGTAATGCGACAGGATTTTATTGAAGTATTAAGTACTTATTCTTTATAGTCGGTCCTTCCTGTCTGAAAATCATAATCAACTACTTGTCAATTTCTGGGAATGGACGAATCTCTTACTGGTCCAAAATGGACGAATCTTTTAGCAAGAACCATCGACACAAAAGACGAAGAAGAACTCTGAACGCAGCGCATAGAAATGCCTGAAGTAACTACAATGTACGAGCTCTACCTTAGTGCATTGATTACGGTAGTTTACTATCTTATTGAAGCTATATTGATAATAATTATGAACCTATTTAGTAAAAACTCTGTTCACTGACCACACATAGTTCAAACCTAAAACTAACGATACCACTTGACTATCGATCCTACTTTGTATTACAGAATACACCTTCCATTCACGTACAAAATGCTAATCCAATCGACTAATCTGGCAAACATAGCAAAAAAACACGTCGACACGTCAGTAATTTGTTACCAAAGCCCTGAAAGGCTAGCCAAGTTGACTATAACACCTTAAGCGAACCGACCACGTGGTTTTATGTCCAGTTGAAAATTAAAAATGGTCTTTAAGTCTATGGTAGTTAGGGTGTTAGAGGTTTTGTTCCTTGGAAGGTAAAAGAGTGCAATAGAGCCTTAAATGTATGAAGTGACAGATTGCGCTCGGAGGAGGTAAAAATAAGTGACGTACGTGTGAGCTTGCGGGTTCGGACTGAAGTATGGAAACAAAATGTTTGTTTTGAGCACAATACCTTAAAACTCATAAGATTTTGTTTTTTCTACAGTTTTCAGCTTTGTAATAAATTACCAAGATTTTTTTTTTATTGTTATACGTTTTTAGACTAAAATAAGAAAATGCCAACGTTATTAACGTTTATAACAATCAAAACAGTTACTTATTAGAAACACAAATAGCACCACGAATTTTCTTACAAGAATGTTTGAGAAAGAAAAACAAACACCAAAAATCATTGAACCACTTTATTTTTCTAAACCACTAACCCGTTATTCTGACCTTTTTTTTAACCTTATAATTCAATCACCAAAAATCATTATTTTTCTTTTACAGTTGACTGACCGTGCCCCAGAGGAAACTTGTTGGATGCGCGCGCGCACGTCACTCAGCGCTGTCGTAGTTCACGCGGTTCACGCGGTCCCTCGCAGATGGCGCTACAAGGCTCAAAAGAGGATGGCGCAAGTTCAACGTTTGAAGTACGACCTTTATTGAAAAATTTTCTTAACGTTTTTTATTTATTTATGTGCATAAGTTGATACATGCTTAGGTAGCAGTACAAATATACGTCGGTACGTGTAGGGTTTGTGCCACTGTTTACTCCTTACAAGACCGAAGTAGTAAGGCATTTGCATCTACGTAATAAGATGATTTATACAGCATCCAGTGGCACCTTCACTCACACTAATGGGTGAAGAGACCACACGGTGCTGCCATGCTTGGGACTTTGTTTTGTAACTAGGCTTGCCCAGCACCTCTAAGTACTGTCCTGACAGCTTAGACGGCCTAGCCCACAGTTAAGACAAGTTGATACGTGTGAAGCCACCTAAGCCACGGGTTTCCTCACGACGTTTTTCCGTTAGCGAGAAGATCGAAGTAGGACTTATTTACTAAATAGTAAATGATTTATTTATTTACACACAAATTCACAGAAATGATTCCATACAAATTCACACAATGTTTCGTCAAAACAAGGGGGTAAGTTAGACTTAAAAAAAAGTTAGGTACCTATGGCAATTTAAGTAAACATCCTCATTTATACGGTGTCCTATGGCATCTTCACTCATACTAGACGGGTGAAGGGAACACTCGGAAGCTGCACTTCCTGGGACATTGTTTTAGATAGAGTAGGCTTGCCCAGCACCTATACCACCCTGACAGCTTAATTTTACACGCCCCAATATTCTCAAAAAAGTTGCAAAAATGTGTAGGATATTAAATCCCTATCCGATTGATCCAAGGTGCTCGTAAAATAACTCTGGTTATTATTTCGGCGAACTCTACAATTGCGAGAGCAAATGGAACATGAATCATGTTATTCTTCAAGTGAACCAAACTGTATCAAATCCTTGCAACTGCGTTCTTGACACACAAAACTTAATCAATTACTGTCCATACCAACCATTCGAAGCCATTTAACATGACTCCCAAATAATGGACTATCATTTGACACGATCACTCAAAATATTGAAGTACACTCTCAAAGCGTGGAGTCAAAATGTGCGACCACTGCCCCTAACATTATCGCTGCATACAACTTTGAATGAAATGGATGCAGGGGGTCGAGACGGTCCAAAAACGTGTCAATATTGTGAACAATGTTTTCGTTACCATTGTGGCCGGTAAAGATAAATTGTTATTGCCATCCTCAACATGATTATTGTTATAATTTGTTGTGATTCGTTAGCTGGAGAGGGCAGTATATGGATATTCCTAACTGCAATTTCTTATCCCCTCCGGTGGCAGAACGACCAAATTTCGGTTAGCGTCGCCGGAACCACGAGAAGTTCGCTCTGCCAGTCAAGGGGTTATTAAATTTGGATTCGTTTAAAAACTAGTGGTACTTTATCCGCGCACGAAATACAAGAAACACTTTAAAGAGAAACCTTCTTCTAAGTTCTTCAGAAAAACCTGCGCCTGTGTCTGTGCTGAATAATTTGTGCTATTGGGAAACCACTTACTTACTTACTCCGATGGCTCAGCGACCCGAAGTGGGTCTTGGCCTCAGACATAAGAAGTCGCCACTGGTCTCGGTCCTGCGCGGAACCACTAGTAAATCATATTATCCTCCTTTGCTGTTTGTCCCATTTAGTTGGTGTCAGCTCGTCCTGTCCTCTTCGTCCAAAGTTCACAGTCTCCCGTGTCCTCCTCGTCAAGTTCTTCTGATTTTAGGTCGTTCTGGATCGTCGTTAACCAAGTCGTGAAGGGTTTTCCGCGCTATGTGTCCATAAATGTCGAAAAACACTATGCCGAAAATACGCGACCGAAGTTCGGGGCGAGGGCCATTCAAATAGCAGCATGATTATGCCTGCAATGCTATTTGAACTACTGATTATGCCCATTATGGCGAAATTACGTCGCGTTATATCATACAATCGAACTTCGGTCGGGCGTAAGTTCGGCGGCAATTCAATGCCAACCTGTCTCTACCCTTGACGCATTTTTCCAATACGGCCGCAATATGGCGCAATTTAAAATTTTTAATATTTTACAAAATTAAGACGCATTTTGTGTTTTTTATTGAATAAAACACCCTTACCTTTGAATAAACATTAAAAAGTATTTAAAATCAAAGCATTACTATGCGAATTCAAAGAGAAATTAATTTTAAAACTTTATTCAATTTGATAGCAATAGCGTCAAGGGTAACCCCCCTGTTCTATCCACACATTATACGCGACCGAAGTTGGCCCGATTTCTTTAGAAATATAAGTTCGGACCGTATCAGCCGAATACGTCGGAATGTAAAATCTGCCGCGGAACTTCGGTTGCGTACCTTCGGCATAGTGTGGTTAGACATGAATTATGAAGTTAGGCTTGAATTGTTTTATCGAGATCGAGATTTATAAAACACCTGTAATATTTCATATTTGTAATAAAGGTATAATGACAACTGACTGACATAGGAGCAAAGACTAGAGCATAGACATACACTACATACCTCCACCCTTAATTCTAAAGTTTATCAAAACACTTCAACAATTTAAAGCGATATAAAATCTAAAATATACTTAGCTTAAAACATAAAACGCATCTTCAATGATAACAGAAAAATAATAATTAATTCTACTTATAACGCGGTGGGTTATTGAGCCGACATTGGCGCACAGGCCGTGGGATGAACTGGGGCGGGTCACCGGGTGGCTTGGGCGGTGAATGGGACGGCGAACCACTCGTCGGCGGCGGCGACGATGCCAAGGGCTCCGGGCAGTCGTGGAAGTCATCTTCCTCTACGCCCGCGTTCTCTTCTAAGGCAACCTCACAATCACTGGCGGCGCGCGGACTGGTGGCGCTTCTCATCTCAGCGGTTATTGGGACATTAGGACAGACCAATGAACTTCGTCTACTTTGTTTAAGTTGATCAATATGCCTATGAGAAGCCCTGCCTGACATATCGACCACCTTATAATCAGTGATACCCAATCTCTCTACCACTCTTCCCTTCACCCATCTATCCCTGCCGCTAAAATCGCGTACCCATACATTGTCCCCGGCTCGCAGCTCACGCGTCCCACTCGGGCTGCTCTGAATCTGTCTTGTCTGATTATCTAAAACCTTTGCGTTCCTATCTGGTCTCAGAGCATCCAGCTTAGTACGCAGCCTACGACCAAGCATCAATGTTGACGGCGTTTCCCCAGTACTACAGTGCTCTGTATTCCTGTAGTGTAACAAAAAGTTATTTATAAACAAATCAATATCAGCTTTCTCCCGGATAGCCTTCTTAACTACTCTTTTGATAGTTTTCACAGCATTCTCAGCCGCACCATTTGAGGCGGGGTGATAAGGTGCTGAGAAAACATGTTCGACCCCGTTACTACTTAAATACTCTGAAAATTCTTTACTAGTAAATGGCGGACCATTGTCAGACACAATTTGCTTCGGTAAGCCCCACCTTGCAAATAAGTCACTCAACTTATGGATCGTATGAATTGCGGCCGTGCTAGGTACCTGACTGACTTCGATCCATTTGGTCCTCGCGTCTACTATAACTAAGTATATCTTTCCTAGTATAGGACCCATGAAATCGACATGAACGCGGGCCCATGGTCGAGCTGGCCACGGCCACGGCACGGCTGCATGTCGGGGCGGGGCGTCTGCCTCAGCCGCACATACACCGCACTCTCGACACATCACCTCCACTGCTTCGTCAATGCCGGGCCACCAAACATAACTCCGAGCGAACGCTTTGGTTTTCACTATGCCCATATGACTCTCGTGTAAGACACTCAAAACTTTCTTCCTACAGGCATCTGGAACCACCACTCGATGGCCCCACATCACACAGCCCAGTTCCTCGTATAGTTCTTTTCTACGATTAAAGTACGGCTGAAGTGATTTAATTTCAACGGCTACTGGCCAATCGTCGCGGAGATAAGATAGTATTCTACCGAGCAGGGGGTCGCGATTCGTTTGTGTCTTAATCTCTTTAAAATCTAATAAAACGGCATTCTGCGCAAAATGCAAGAAGGTCAATTCTGGCAACTGTAACTTGGGTTTCCCGTTTGCATTTATAGGCAAACGAGACAAACCATCAGCCGCGTTTTGCTTGGAAGTGACGAATTCTATGTCATACGTGTAAGCAGATAACTTTATTGCCCATCGCTGCAAACGGCTCGCAGCCATAGCCGGGATACCGCGTTTAGGTCCAAAGATGGTAACCAATGGTTTATGATCAGTCCGTAACGTAAAACGTCTTCCGTACACATATTGGTGTAGTTTTTCCAAACAGAATACGATCGCAAGGGCTTCGCGCTCGATCTGCGAATAGTGCTTCTCCGCCGGAGACAGCGCTCGCGAAACGTAGACCACTGGCCGCTCGCTCCCCGCCAGCGCGCCTTCAGCCTGCTGCGTCAGGACCCCACCAATTCCTACTGACGAAGCATCACAGCTAAGAAACAGAGGCTTCCGCGGGTCGTAATGCGCTAGCACATCTGCGCTGACCAGAATTGTCTTAATTTTCTTAAAAGCTAACTCGCATTCTTGTGACCAAACCCAGCTTTCCCCCTTTTTTAAAAGATGATACAAGGGAGCCAAAATGGTACTCAAGTCTTTGATAAATTTTGCATAAAAATTTACGAGACCCAAGAAAGACCTGAGTTCAGTTACGTCGCAAGGTCTAGGTAATTTCGAAATCGCCTCCACTTTTTCCATATCCACCTTAATCCCGTCTTTTGAAATTATATAGCCCAGGTATTTTACTTCATCAACCATAAACAGGCATTTGCTTTGTTTAAATTTCATACCGTTGCTATGAAAACGCTCAAGGACCCTCTCCAAAATTATTAAGTGTTCTTGCTCGGTCGCTGCACCAATTATTACGTCATCCAGAAATACTTCTACATTTGGAATGTCGTTGAGAAGGTTACACATGATGCGTTGAAAAATACCCGGGCTAGAGGAAAGGCCGTAAACTAATCTTTTATACTTGAAAAGTCCTTTGTGGGTATTGATGACTGTCAAGTTATCTGGATCCTCTAACTCTATCTGGTTATACGCCTGCGAGAGATCTATTTTTTAGAATGCTTTGGCGCCATTTAACCTGACTAAAAGGTCGTCGATACGAGGCAAAGGATACTTGTCCACATGTAATACTGGATTGAGTGTAACCTTGTAATCCGCGCATATGCGAAGTCCACCATCCGCCTTATGCACCGGTACCAGTGGCGTTGCCCAGTCCGCGCTCTCCACCGGCTCGATGACGCCAGTGCGCAGCATGCCCTCCAGCTCGGCTTCGACACGCTCACGCAGCGCGTATGGCAACGGCCGCGCTCGGTGGAATACCGGCGTCGCGCCCTCGCGGACCCGTAGCCGCGCCTTGCCTCCAGTGAACCGACCCAGTCCACCACTAAACAACTCCTTATGTCTGTCAAGCAACATAGATAAAGATCTATTATTTCCCTGTTTTACAATTGGCACGGCGCTGTTATGAAAAGTAGGCACATTAATAGCTAATTCGGAAAGCCACTGTCTGCCCAATAGAGAGGTGGTACCCCCTTCAATCACGAATAATTCTAATGCTTTCGATTGTCCTCTATAGTGAATTTCCGCTTTGAACATTCCGACAGGTTTGACTACCGTACCATCGTAAAATTTCAACACTATATTTGCACTATCTAATGGTGTATTGCTATACAATCTGTCAAAAGTTGATTTGCTGATACAGGAGACTACTGAGCCTGTATCCACTTCCATAGGAATCTCAATATTATTAACCAGCAATCTTAGTCTTACCGGCTTATAGCCATTCAGGCATAAGTGATGAAAGTCCTCTACATTGGGCTCCTCCGAGCTCGAGTCGTCCGAGGACGGGGGCTCGTCCTCTCCCGACCGCTCCCCACCGACCAGCAGCGCCTGCCCCTGCTCCGCTGTCCGTACATGGTTGGCCCGTAGACTTTCCTTCCGCAGCCGCGGGGTTTGCCACTGAGTCGGGCACACACGACGTAGATGGCCGCGCCGACGACATTTACCGCAAATAAATTTGCGATACCGACAGTCGTCACTCCGATGATCCGATGCTCCACACACCGTGCAATCATATTTTGAGTCGTCATATCCTCTGGTAGCTGGTCTCTGCGCTTTAGACGGTGGTCTCGGACGTGGGCGCTGTGCCCCACGCGTCCCTACGGCATGCAGCGCGCTGCCCGCGCCGCTCCCGCCGCCGCTCGCTGACTCGTTCCCGCCAGCTCCAGCTGTGTCCACCGCCGCCGCATCGCGCTCCGCCGCTTCCATAGCACACGCTATCTTGACGGCCTTAGCGTATTGCAGCTCTTCCTCCGCGAACAGGCGTTGCCTGATGACATCGCTGCGCAATCCACAAACCAGCTGATCCCTTAGATTATCCTCCAAGGCCGCATTGAATTCGCAATACTTGGCTAACTTTTTAAGCTCGCATAAGTATAAAACTACGCTTTCTCCAATAAGTTGCCTCCTCTGCCGAAATCTATATCGCTCTGCCATAAATGAGGGCTTAGGTTTTAGGTGGCCTTCCATGAGCGCCACAACCTGTGCAAAAGTTTTGGCACCAGGTTTGTCCGGGCTCGTTAAATTACTAAGTAATTCGTATGCTTCGTCCCCCATGGCCGCTATCAGAGACGGTAATTTCATCTCATCGGTCACTTTGTTTACGGTGAAATACATTTCGGCCCGCTCCACGTAAGATGTCCAGTTACCCGTCCTGACATTGAACTCCGATATCTTCCCCATCGACATTTTGCACTTTTTGCAACGAATCCAGCGTATGCACGCGAAAAAATAATATTAAATTTTAATTCTCGATCGCCATTGTAATAAAGGTATAATGACAACTGACTGACATAGGAGCAAAGACTAGAGCATAGACATACACTACAATACTAATGGGCTAGGCCGACTAAACTGTCAGGATGGTATAGGTGTTGGGCAAGCCTACTCCATCTAAAATATCCCAGGCGCAGTAACGCCGAGTGGTCTCTTCACCCATCTAGTGTGAGTGAAGATGGCACTGGACGCTGTATAAATCAACTCATTACGTAGATGCCTTACGGCCTCAGTCAAAATACTAATGACCACATTTCACAATGTATTTCCAGTGTGAAGTAAAGGTTAAAGGTCATATCCACATCATCCTACCCCACAACAAGCACTCAAAACAGTCCCCATAAAACCGCATCGGGAGTGTCATTTACCCGTCACCGCCTACCGAATATTATACAAACTATACACTCCATTGTGCCGTGAACACACGGCATTGTGACAGAAGCATCTGTTGCTACCGATGACAAATGCTCCCGAGAGGTCAGCCCGGCCCGCCTGAGCATTCCACTGTTGGAAACAGCTGGGCCCAGCGTTGATTGTAGATGATAAGGTTTTTGGGGGTTTTATGTTTGATAGCGGGTGATATCAGCTGTTGGGTTTGAAATTATCAATTTTAATTGCGTATTTGTAGGTCTCTACATCGCACGATGCATTTTGGGCTTTTCTCAGCACCTGTTTGGTAAGCTTTGAAAAGGGCACAAAATTCTCTTCGGCCCCCTTAAATTTTCCACAAGCTCAATTTGTTCAGAAAATTGGGTTGGCAAAATTACATTGGGTTCGGTTTTTTTTTTTTAATGTAACAGCGATGAAAATGTCTGAAGACAAACGACAAGTCTACTCGATCTAACATGTCACAGGCAAGTGGTATCTCCTTTCTTAAGCTAATTAAATGGTTAATTTTGCAACTATTTATTTGTTATTGAACGAGCGAGCGAAGCGAGAGAAGTTCTTCGAGTTCACTTGAACAATCCGGCGTTTGTATGTATGGATGTTCGATTGTTTAATAACTTGAGTATCGACGGATCGAAACATCATTTTGGTACGCGGGCACATGAAACAAAAAAAAATTAAGTTCGAACATAAGCCAAATCGGTCGAGACACGGGGTCGCGAGTTCACAGTTCGGGATGAACTACTACTATACAAAAAAATTATAAATATTATTTGTAAGCTAACTAAAGTTAAGTAAGGAACGCTAAACCGATATTATTAAGCGCGCAACATTAAGCCGACAACAAAAACTCGGCGTGCTATGTTTTGCCCATACACTAACGAACTTGCATTGTTAAGCAAAAAGCGCGGTTATATGGATCTACGTAAAATCGAACTTGGGGGCTGGTCTAAGTCAAAATACAGCCACTTTCAAATTATCTTTCTAGATTTTACAGATCGTTTGAAGTGGAACTGAAAAGTGGGTGGTTAAGACCGAGAAAATATTATGTAGAAGGATAAGTAAAGCTACGAGTAACTTCGCTTCCTACCTATATTAAAGATTTATCCCTCCGTGATGGATGTTGTTTGATGCGTTCCTATTTCCATGGCGTTAGACGAAAAAACATACCTATATTTAATAGCCAAATGTTTGTCTCTGCATATTATAAAAACAACTCTTTAAAAGCTCCACAAACTTATAAAGTCTGAAACTTTTTAGAAAAAAATTACACACGTTGACGATTGGCTTTTCATTGAGAGACCTCTAAATGGCCCATTTTCCAAGTGTTAAATATCGTTAGAATAACTGTCAAAATCTGTCTATTAACCTGTGGTTTCCATACAAACAACATAATTTAGTTTAGCGATTTAGTTAGAATTTCTGTTAAATTCGGCACTTTGAAAAACCCCATTCGTAGAAGAAACGCTACACCGATCGCGCCGCTCATCCCCTCGCGACCCCGCAACAGATTCAAAACAAAATTGAACGCTCATCCAACAATAGGCCGTCCTCAATACAAAATTGACAATAGGCAGCGCGGCGACGCCGGATTTATTGCACACTGTTTTGTGGCAAAATACTCGCGAATGCACTGTGACTAAACTGTTGAAAAACGAGCCGCTCTTTGCGCCGTGTGTGAGCCTGGGGCCTTAGCCTGTAACGCAATGGCGTGTCGATGGCGTCCCAGCACAAGGACAAAAACGGGATTTCCTCGTTTTTCTCCTACAACCAGAGCACTAATGCTCTAGGATTAGAATCAGAATATTCTTTGCTGTACTGCAAACACATTAAAAGGACCGACAGCATTCATAAATCGTAATTGAAGCCGTCAACTGGGAGCCAATTTTGGCATCATTGCGTTACAGGCTAAGCGCCCTGTATGGGCGCTGGGTCGGTAGTAATCATTGTTTATTGGCAGACGAGATGCGTAGGTTAGGTTAAAGTCTGACAACTGGGGCCTGAGTCTGTAACGCAATGGTGCCAAAATGGGCTCCCAGCCGACTCGGAACGCAAAGTTTTTTGTTCGAAAGTACGTTATTGGCTTAATCTTATCTTTAGACAATATTGAGAAACTTATTTAAATAATTTTTATTTTGGTCCAGTAGTTTTGTTTTTATGCGCTAAAATGTTTTGTTCCTATCACCGCCAACAGTATGCAGACCGTCGCGTGACGTCATAAAACCGTATCTTTGAAACGTTGTAAAATCCAAACTACTGAACCAAAATAAAAAATATTGAAATTAGTTTCTCAATATTGTCTAAAGATAAGATTAAGCCAATAACGGACTTTCGAACAAAAAACTTTGCGTTCCGAATTACAATTTATTAATGCTGTCGGTTCTTTTAATGTTCTTGTAGTACAGCAAACAATATTCTGATTCTAATTCTAGAGGATTATTTCGCTGGATGTAGGTAGTAGAAAAACGAAGAAATCCCAGTTTTTTCCTTCTATTGGGACGCCATAGATACGTCTATGGCGTTTTATAAGGTTAAAAATATCGCTCGGGAGTACTCGGGATAGAACTTGAATCCGCATCCTCTTGCATACCGTGCAGGCGCTCTACCAATTGAGCTACTGAGCCAAGTGTTTTAGAAACTCGTTGTTATTCGTCTTACGGACGATGGGGCGCCATCTGGTGTGATAGTTTGCACTAATCTACACCCGTTTTTATCTACATAGAGCTTAAGAGACATAGTTGTATCTAAACCTTGACATGGCGGCTCATTTTAAGTCAGTCGTACAATTCGGAACCCAAAGTTTTTGGTTCGAAAGTCCGTTATTGGCTTAATCTTATCTTTAGACAATATTGAGAAACTAATTTAAATATTTTTATTTTCGTCTAGTAGTTTTGTTTTTATGCGCTAAAATGTTTTGTCCCTATGACCGCCAACAGTATGCAGACCGTCGCGTGACGTCATAAAACTGTATCTTAGAAACTTTGTAAAATCCAAACTACTGAACCAAAATAAAAAATATTGAAATTAGTTTCTTATAATAGCCAAAAGTTTTGAATAAGCCAATAACGGACTTTTGAACAAAAAACTTTGGGTTCCGAATTTAGTAGAAGAAAACTTTTTTTCCGGCGTGCTCTCATAGCAAACGGAAGCCCAAAGCTCCAATCCGTATGCACATTACGTCACCAAGTATAGCATTTTAATAAGCAAGCCGTGTTGAGCCTATTGTTTCAAGTGTCGCGCGCCCACGGTGGCTCCAGATAAATTATTAATGCCGCATTTATAAACCGACCATTGAGCAGATAGGACGGTAGATAAGACAATGGGAGGCTGGTAAATAGACCGCTTATTTGACAGCTCCGAAGAGTGATCACTTGCGGCGATCGGTCGTGACGTGAACGTGCTTTAGCGCAGTACTGCTACCTTTTAAATTACGAAGAAAGTTATCCCACTAATATTATAAATGCGAAAGTTTGTGAGTATGTGTTTGTGTTTGTTACCCTTTACGCTAAAAGGGCTAGGCATACGAGACGTATTAAAGAACACACCAAATTAACACAATGCTACAAATCACTAGCATTTTCTCGCGACTTCATTTACCTACATCTTAAATGGAGAAAAATGTAGGCAATATTGTATCTAACTCTGCGCGGACAAAATCGCTATTAATTCGTAAAATCATGTAGGTATCAGTTAACAGTTTATCACACTTACGCATTAAGTTTGGTTCTAAACGAGTCCAATTGAGCTTATTTTATTGTTAAAATTATTGCTAATCTTATCAATCTTCATTTGGGTTAATTTGACGTTATGAAAAAATAGGCTAAGTGCTAAACACACTATGCGGAAAATAGGTGACCGAAGTTCCGCTGCTAATTTTACGTTCCGACGGAGGTATTCGGCTGATTAGGGGGGAAATTACGCGATAGAAATTCGGTGCGAAGTTTCGAACAGTTTCGACATCGAACTTCGGTCGCGTATAAAATGTGTTGATAGAATACGTTGGCACCAAATTTCCACCGAACTTATGCTTGAAGTTCGGCTGTACGGTATTAACGTGACGGAATTTCAGCATAGTGTGTCAGTAACAAACATTCAAATACACAGGGGTGCGTAATGACGCCGTACTTCGGTCGCGAGGTTTCGGCATAGAGTGGTTAGAAGCTAACTCGGATGCACAGTCAATAGATGACTCCCTTCAAGTATTCGTACTTACCTTGTTTTCCCTGAAAAATAAATAAGAGTCAGTTCACAAAGAACCTACGAGCTACAATTGATTGTTCCTATAATAAAAAGACCTGTGGGCTTAGTAATTACAGTTTTCAAACGGAAAAATTCTGAACGTAGTAACTAACTAAGTACGCAACTGTCAATATGTCTGTTAGTCTATGCCCTGACAGATTCAGTAAGCTCAACTCTCTACATATGCATGTAGAGTAGTGAGACTTAGTCACCACACGACACAATAACAATGGTTCCCTAGGCGCACCGAACTATCAATGAACAGAGACCACAGAAGGCTTGAATTTACCTCTATTCACTGAAATAACTAGAACACCGCAAGCTTAATAACTGGAATACCTCAGCTAATTAAGAGCGCATACTAGTACAGAGATTAGGTACTCGTAGTTGACAAATCCGTTGCGCGAAAGGGACAACCTGAAGAAAATGTACAAAATCGAGGTTTCGTGTTCCCCATTTGCCTCGCTCAAATCTGATCCGATTTCGTAAAATTTTTCATCGCTGATGACAAAAAACTTCTTGATGTCGGACCGTCTTGTTTTTATTTTATTTTAAGTCGTTAAATCAGATGACCAGACGTCTTTTGTCGCCACTTTTAAATACGTATTTTTTGTATTTTTGGAAGGTCCTAGCTCCTGTTTACAATAATTTATCGAAAAAATCTAAACGGTCCGAAGATGGACATTTTCCAGCATACCAGAAATGTATGCCTTAGTGCCATTATCCATGGAGAAAATCGGGGACTACGTTCTGAGACTACGACAGAAGTTCTGGGACTTCTGAGAATAATACGAAAAACTCAATATTAGAATAAGAAAACTCTTACAGAGCCAACCTTCTAAAGCTTAAAGTTTTGTACTACAATGCTGTCTTTGCATCAGTATCGACTCGCAAATCACCTATTAGCATAATTCGATAGGATTAATGGGCCGCGTGAAGTGTTGGTGGAGGACTTTAATAATGGCTGTTTGGCATTGTTACCCTATCACGTAAAATGCTACCTACTTCAGGGCCAAGTTTTAATCAAAATTTGTACTTAGGTTACGGGTTAGCTGTTATAAATGCATTATTACTTTACGAGATACTTTGTGCGTTCTATGCTCGGTCGTTATACAGGGCGTCCCACGGCTATGCCACATGGAGGGAAAGTACCTTAAATATTGTAGATGGAACATTTTACTGAAAGAAGACATTATTTTAATTTAAAAAACAATTTAAACTGCATTCATAGATATTGAAATAATTACATGGTTGAACCGGGAATCGAACCCGTTACATGAGAAAAATTATTACCCTGTAGTTTTATCATACCGATCGAAAGGCTTCATGATAAGGATAATTTTTGGCTAAATAACATAGTGTCAGACATAAAAGGAAGACCATGAATTTTAACATTTACCTGGTAGTATGCAACAAATCGAGCCGTATCCTGAGCCGAAAGACGCGTAAAATTTTGTCCATCGCAATGCGGCTGGCTGATTATAAAGAAATAATTCAAAAATGTGTTTCATTTTCATACTTTTAATCTTTTGTTGCTGTGATTTTCATGGATAAATTGATTAATGTTGTATTAAAAATGTTAAAATTCATGGTCTTCCTTTAATTTCTGACAATATGTTATTTAGAAAAAAATTATCCTTATCATGTAGCCTTTCGATCGGTATGATAAAACTACAGGGTAATAATTTTTCTCATGTAACGGGTTCGATTCCCGGTTCAACCATGTAATTATTTCAATATCTATGAATGCAGTTTAAATTGTTTTTAAAATTAAAATAATGTCTTCTTTCAGTAAAATGTTCCATCTACAATATTTTAGGTACTTTCCCTCCATGTGGCATAGCCGTGGGACGCCCTGTATAATGTCCCATTCCTAACTTAGGGCTACTTACGCATCCTGCATTTCTTTAATTTGAATTAGTTCAATAGTTTAGTCGTAACAATGTCAAATATTTATACAACTTTCTGCTTTTAAAATTGGCATTCGACTCAAAATTCCAACATTAGTCAATAGTCTGAATGTCAATGTTAAATATTCACCAATAACTTGAAACATTAGACACACATTTGAAGTATCTTTCTAAACGATTATGACTGAGAATTAAGACCAAAACTTATGTCATTAAATCATTTCCCTAATCTTCTGAATCTGTTCAATAAATAACAATCCAACGAACATTTTTTCTCTATTCCCAACAAGAAGAAGCAACAAATTCCTGAACAATTTATGAGTTGAGCTACTAACAAATCATCTCTTTTGTAAGACACATTCAAATACCAAAACATCCTCTATGAATTTATTGAGACCTTTGAAAAGCGTTGAAGTGTTAAGATTAACGTCACACTTTACCTTCAAAATATTTTAGGCCTGCATTTGTGGGTTAAGAACGGTGACAATACAGCTGTTTATAGTGTTATTTATGAGCTGATCTCGTTCTAAAGAGCGCTACACATCGATAGGGTCGGTAATATAGTGCGTTTATAATAGAAAGTGTATTAAAAAGTATTCCTTTTGTCATTCTAGGCGTGAAAATCGAGTCAGCCCTTTAGTAACGCATTATTAAGTTTAATTCATAGACTACTTTGATGTTACTTACACCGCTTTTGTTGATAATAACCCTGAGGGTATTTAAGTGTCGAGACAGCAGCTGTTCAATTTATAATCAACGAGCACAAAAGTTATGTTATGCTTTTAAATAAAATATGATGCAGCGAGCACTATGGATACTAAGGAATTTGGTGAAGGTCATAGTTTACGAAAAGAAAATACCGCTGGTCCCTATTAAGAAAGTCGGAACTACATTTTTGACGTTTTTGACTTTTTTGCATCAGTATCTTATAAATTCGAAGAGCTATAGGTATAACATTTTATTTTTCTGATAACTCGTAATATGAAGGAATTACCAGTAAAAAAAAAGTCAGTTGTAGCAATAATGTCCATGCAAAAATGCCGGTAGTTACGTACCGCTTTTGTTAACCGGAGGTAGAGCGCACGGGCGTAGTCGTATGTACCATAACTGACAATTTTACTGGGGAACGCGCCAGCGCATAAATATTGGCAAAAGTGCTATTGGTTTTTTGTATTTTTGTGAAAAACGTATGAAATTACAATGTTACAATATTCCAATCTGAGACGGATAAAATTGTTGGTTCAGGTAGTTACAACATTATTATCTGAAACTTGATTTTTACTTTTTGTTGGATATGCCACTAACGACATTGTTAAGTTATCACAAGTTAGGGTGATTTGTTGCATCTGACTCAACCGACATTGTTTCATGTGATTGGTTAGGTTATCAATGTAGGATATGGCACTACCCACATTTTTAATTAACATTTAGGTAAATTATTTCGCAGGATATGAATTAAGTCTTAAGACGGAACGCGGGTAGCCGGCTGCTCCATACAAAAAGTACAAAAAGGGAGACCTGTTTCCTCCCTGGATAATTATTTTAGAAAAAAATATGTTTATGCCATTCAATTTATATGTACTTCTGCCATGTCCCTATGTTTTCCTTTTTTTACTATTTTAATTATTGTAATAAAAATTATTTAAATAATTAAAATAAGAAAAAAAGGAAAACATAGGGACATGGCAGAGGTAAATATAGATTGAATGGCATAAACATATTTTTTCTAAAACAATTATCCAGGGAGGAAACAGGTCTCCCCTTTTGTATGGAGTTGAGGTTACCCGCGTTCCCTCTTAAGAGAAAATTTTAAACATTTAAAATAAGTTGAAAAAATTCACTCGGGACAGGACTTGAACCCGCAACCTCTCGCATACCGTGCAGGCGCTCTACCAATTGAGCTACCGAGTCAAGTAACTGTCGATTTTTTCAACTTATTTTAAATGTTTAAATTATTCCCTAGCACGGGTTAGTGCTTTAGAAAAAATAAAAAGAAGAAAATTTTAAATTATTATTAGGTTACATTAAAATGTATCAGTTATTTATTTTTATTTTGCGTATGTATGGCATATTATGCAGCGAATATAGTATCAAAGAACAAAGGGAAGGCCATTGATCCAATCTGTCACTTCCGCAAGGGCCTCGTAGATCTTTTGGATCCCTCCTTCTATTGACCACTGCGGGCAATGGTCCGTGATATGGAACATGCTCTGCATCTCCCCGCAAGAGTAGTGCGGGTCCGTCCCAAATTTCCATCTGTACATCAGCTCAGCACATCAGCTACCCTGCGAAGTTCGGCACCTGTTTATTTGAGTCCAGTATTTTCGATAGATACCTACCTGGCATTCGTACATTTTACGATCGGACACAAGAGCTCTATTTGTCACATCAGAATCATTCCACCTTTCTGACCATCTTTCTTTGGGAGTTTTGTCAGCTTCTAGGGCTTCTGACACCATCAGTCCAAATGGTCTACGTGATTTGAGGCGTAGATCGCTTCTTGTGTGTTCCAGTTCTTGGTGTATTGGAAGCTGCGGCATTTGACTGATCTTGTCATACTCCTTTCGAACGCATAGCTCCCTTCTGAGGTCTGGAGGTAGGACGTGGCAAAGGACCGGAAGCCAAATAGTTGTTGTCGGCTGTACGGTGCCAGATATAGTCCTCATAGCACAGAGTTAAGCTCCACATCGAATAGATTAGTATAGTGGCTGCTTGCCCACACTGGTGCACAGTATTCGGCTGCACTGAAGGCTAGAGCCAGCGTTGATGTGCGCAGTGTATTCGCATTGCTGCCCCATGAAGTTGCTGCTAGCTTCCGGATGAGGTTACACCTGCCAGAAACTTTCTTTTTGACCTTTTCAAGGTGAGCTTTAAAGGCTAGAGTCCTATCAAGCGTGACTCCCAGGTATACTGGATTTGGGTCGTGTTTTACAGGCTCTTGCAGAAAACCAGATACGCTTTCTCATTGGCTTGTTTGTTGTTGAGATGGAAACAGCACCTAGTTGTTTTCCGCGAGTTAGGTCTCAGAGCCCAGTTTGCGAAGTAGTATTGCAGCTTAGCAATGTCCTCTTGTACGACGGTAGAGGCTTCATTTATCGTCGGAGCTTGTGCTGTCACTGCAATACCATCAGCATACATAAATCAGCGCCCAGTCACCTCCGTTATGGCGCTTAGATAGATATTGAACAACGTGGGGGCTAGGACCAAGCCATGTGGGACATCGCTGTTCAGGGACTTAAGGTGGCTCAACTTTCCGTCCATGCTCACTTGAAATAGTCGGTTTGAGAGGATAGTGTCAAACAACTTCAACGTGTGTTTGCACCTGAAGATTTTAGTCAGCTTCAGCAAGAGTCCCTGTTTCCAAACGGTATCAAAAGCTGAGTTGAGGTCTACAAACACCGCTACAGTTTTCTGCTTTCTCTGGAAACCCGCTTCTATGTGTGATGTCAGTGCGACAACCTGATTGCTACAGCTTCGATTTGGGCGGAATCCTGCTTAGTCGACGGGAAGATGTAGTTCGACTTTTGGTGTAATGCGTGCGAGTAGTATTCTCTCGTACAGCTTGTAGGTGGAACAAAGGAGCGAAAAGAGTCTGTAGCTAGATGGATCGTCTAGTTTCTTTTCTGGTTTTAGCAGTGCAACCAGTTTTGCCGATTTCCACTATTTGGGGAGTTTATTTTATATCTGAGAAGAAGTCTCCTAACCACTTTTGTGCGAGGGGCCCTAGGTGCTTCATAAATTCTGGTAGGATCTAGTCGATACCCGGTGATTTATTGTTTTTTGCATCTTTTATGCCTCTGATAACTTCAGGGATTCTGATGGGCTCTACGATTTCAGATTTAAGATTGCAGTTGTCCAGAAGATGGCCAAACTCCATTTTGACTTTATTTAAGATATCTTTTCGGATTAAGAGAGAGAGCTGTTAGATAGCTCTCACCTAATTCTTTTGTTTTATATGTGTATTTTTTTATTCCTTTAGTGTATCTGATACAGGAATCGATTTATTACACTTTTCTTTGCGCGCGGGCTATTCACTATGCAGATGCGACCTAGCTATTTTTTTTACAATTTCAATTAAAAATGTAGTATATGCCACATCCTACATAAAATGTAGTGAGTAACCCAAACAAAAATGTCGCATGTAGCACATCCGACAATTTTGTTCTATTTTTGTCCGAGTAATATTGTCACTAATAGCTTTTCTCAAAAACTACAAAATATTATAACATAAAATAATACGTACAAATTGACGAAGAACTATCCAAGTAACATACAGTAAAAATTTTAGAGTAATAACTTGTTACTTAGGTTTTATCTTTAAAATTAACTTTAAACTGCTCTCCTGTAAAGTTGTAGTTTTGTAGTTCCGACTTTCTTAATAGGGACCAGCGATACTATTTGTGTCTTATCTTGTTACTAGAGTGTTGAGTGGAAACTTGTAATCAATAGTTATTTACACGGTTATAAAGCCTATGCGTGGCAGACACTATTGTACGCATGCTGTGTCCTTCAATAGTGTATGCTTCAATAGTGTCTGCCACGCATAGGCTTCATAACCACTTTAACCCTTTGCGACTGACGTGCCATTTCTGTCAACATTCTACTGACGTGGAGTCTGTCAGACACCTTTTTCAGGCCATAATAATTAAAGAAATATCATGAATCCTAACAAAGATGTCTCTTTATATTCTTTTGTGGTCTATACCCAGTTTGTTGTGGCGTTGTTAGATTAAATAAAACCTATAGTTTGTTTCATAATCAGTCTTGTTTAATAGCATCAAAATTAAGGAAAATTTGGCATAGCCACTGTAATACAAAAAAATATATTCAATAACATAAAATAACCCATACAAACATAGCTGTTGCCTTCTTCTAGCATAAACCGATAAGAAAATAAAAAACTTCGTTTGGAGATTTTTTCAAAATCAGCCTCAAAAGTTACTTTATGACGTTACGTCTCCTGGACACCCTGGCTCTCTCTCCACATGTGCGCACGCTAGATCAGCCGTCAAGGCACTGGCGGCAAGCGCGTCCTCGAGCACGAAGGTACAGAGAGAAACATAACGATATCACGCGTAATGGCGACATTGCAGCTTCGGATAGTTTTTGAGGTGTCTGTCAGACGTCGCGTCAGTCGCAGAGGGTTAAACTATCTATCTACTAGGTATCAATAATGAACCCCGTTTCAACAAAAAGTGTACTTTTAGACACACTGAAAATGGGTGAAAGGACAACCTGTGAACTGCCTTAGCATGACCCAGTAACTAAGGCCTTTATACTAATTACGTAATGAGATGATTTATACAGCGTCCAGTAGCACCTTCACTCACACTAAATGGGTGAAGAGACCACTCGGCACTGTAATGCCTGGGACATTGTTTTAGATGGAATTTGCTTGCCCAGCACCTACACCATCCTGACAGATTATGTCGATTCCCGGCGCAGGGATGTACCTATGACTTTGTTTTTTTTTAAAAATATGTACATTTGTGAATTTGAAGTAGCATGACCCAGACACTGCGCTTTAGTGGCAGCAACTGTGACTGCCAAGTCCAAAACCAAGACTTGCAACTTAAGTTAAGTTATTAACTCAGTAAATTCACCATTACCATAACTCCACAAGTGCAGTGAATCAAACAAAGCTCATGTTGAAGTGAGCCGAATCTCGCGTGGGAGTCCCGCGCCTGCGCCAGATATTCTAATATTAATATCGCTCTCTCACGTATTTGCATATGGAGGTAGGAAGGAAGGTTAGACTATGCAGTTACTACCTTTGCTACAAAATAAAGTTACCTTCTATTGTGACTTATCTCTCAGATAGCTCTTAGGCCATGGATAAGCTAAGTTGTAAAGAATGTAGGTACTAGGCTTTCTTTTGTTTTTCTGGTCGAAAAACCAGAGGTAATGCCCAGAAAACTTCATAATAGTTCGAGCAAATCTCATTATCATCTGAATTATTGTTGCTTTCTTGTTACGAATAATGAAAACAATACTATTTTATTGTCATAAAATGAAAATTGCTCAGCTTAGCTACAAAATTGAAAAAACTGTGAAAATTGTGCATTTCCTGCTGCCCTACTTTTATTTACCCTCAATGTAAAAATCGCCGACCCGCAGTGAAATAATAAAATTATGTCCCAAATTCTCTAAAATAATTGTTAATTAATGATCACTACAACAACAGTTTTAAAAGCTTTCTTCAATCCATAGCTTTTCTTACCTCCTTGGGTCTGACCTTGGCTCCATGTGATTTACTTGACTCGACTCTATTAGCGCGAGGCTTTTCGGTGACTAATGCAGCTGGGATCTGAAGTCAGGGATATTCTACAGACAATGACGTGTAATTTTTAAGGCTCTACGATATCCTTACTGATGAATCTTTCACGGAAAATGGAACATAATTATATTACACACTGAAGTCACAGGATCTGTCGGGAATAAATCTTTGGTCGGGATTTATATTTTTGTCTAAAGAAAGAACAGTATTATAGAAATTGTAGCTCTGTATTCCTCCAAACTCCATCATCATCATCACTGGCAACCTCTGTTAATCCATTTCTGAACATAGGCCTCTCCCAAAAAAATCCAGTGTTGGCTCTTTGCTGCTTTTCTCATCCAGTCGTAATCCGCCTGTTTGCGGATGTGATCCGCCCAGCGCCTGGGTGAAATTCCTCCAAACTTACAAACTGATAAAAATATCTGAATACTTACAAAAGGTTTCAAACACGCTTTATATTGATTAGTGCGTATGTGTAATTTTACTAGCAAACTTACACATCAAGTACAAGTAGACTTCAAAGCATTCTACAAACCAATTGAGCACTATATGAGCACTCAATAAGTATTTACTAGTTTTCGCAAGTATCCAATAAATCATAAAGCCAGACATTTGAATGTGTTAAATTATGTACTCACAAATGTTTATATGATCCATACTAAGTTATTGGATTGTTTTGGTTCACAAATTAGATACATTACAATATACACACACAAACGTTACAATTATTTGGTGACTCTGTTTTTACGAATATAAAAAGATATGTTTCTAATGGTCATGTTAGTTAGAGTTAGATAATAATTATTAGCCTGTACAAATTACAAATTGTACATGTCCCACTATCTGATCTCTCAGAGAAAGAGATTTACGGGTTAATCAGGGCGCGTGTCCACGTGATTGCCAATTTTCACGCTGCTCAGGTTTCCTCACGATGTTTTCCTTTATCATGTGGTTGTCTCGAGCTTGAGATGAAGGCGCAAAATCGGCCATATTGGAAAACTGTTTTGAGGGCCCTATATCTAGAACTGATGATCATGATGATGATGATGATAATGTGGTTGTACAGAAACCCGAACGCAAATTATATGGTAGCCAATTAGGTCAGTAAGGATTGTGAAAGTCCGCCAAATCGTATAAAAGAAACCCCCAAATATTTTGTATTCCGCTGTCTCGTGTACAACCCGAGAAACTTTTCTTGTATAAATGAGGCACGTATGCCTTTCGCTTTTGCTACATGAGCAGTCAATAGTCGGAGAATCGTTTGTGCTGTAATTGATTGAGAGCTATTTATAAGTAGACTGTTGTTCTGATTGTTTCGCGCCGAATCGAATCGGCCTAATCGAGAGGTGAATCGATTGATTTATCGTCGGTACTCGAGGTGATTTATATGTTCAACTTGACCGAATGATCAATAATGTTGTTGCGTGCACTATTATTGTACGTAACTACAGGTGATTTACATTGAATCCTTCTAGAAAGGTATGTTTCGTCTCCCTCCTTAATTATTGTTACATATTTGCAGTCAGCGACAGGCTGAGTTACCCTTTTGTTCCAGTGACACATTTATGCGCGGTACGAGCCACCATGGGATATCTATGGGGTATGAGCTACCATACGTGTCGCTGTTTGGAATGGTTTTTAGTATTTCTGTTCTGCTGACAACACAGTTGGAAACAACAAATTCTAGTTTAAGAAGCCTTTCGAATTAAACCAATGAAAAGAACGTAAGTTTTAACAGGGATCGTGTAAACTTTGGTCAATAGTTTTAAAATTATCAGTCGCCACCGGTAATAACATTTTAGGCCAATCGATTTAGAAGTCAAAGGTCTACCCATTAATTTTCACCGATACCTATCGAATGAAACTACCTATAGGGAACATTTTTGATAGCAGGTCAAAATTGGACGTCGCATTTAAGTAAAATTTACAAAGTGAAGAACTCCTATACTTACCATAACCATGGCATAAATTGCTCTTCCAAACCGTAATAACGTATTTTTACCCATATTATTCAGTGTACGGAACCCTTGCAGGCTTTCATCACGGTATAAATCGCGGCAAATTGGTCTCACCTCGTAAATTCATTGATTAGAGTTCAGTCAAAATTCAAAACGCCCAGATTGTGGTTATTAAGCCTTTTATGTTACGTTTAAAGTTGCATTAAGGTTTTTTGTGCCATGTACCGGCCTGTAATTTTGCACTCGTTTGGACGGGATACGTGAGGTCACAGGTTTGAAGCTTGGACGATACTTTTTTTATTACTATCAATTTATGACCAAGTAGGCAAAGTTATTTATAAGGTCGCAAGCGAAATCTAATTTTGTCTTCACGGTCGACGCAGTGGATAAAATCACAGGCTTTGGATATATTGATAACTGTATTGAGAACGACTTTTAGTGTGTAACCACTATCTATCTATCTATCCAGACTATAAATATAGCCCACTGTTAAGCATAGGCCTCTTCCTTTTCACGCCAACCCCCTCGGTCTATAGTCAATCTCGTCCATTGTCCTCCCACTGTTATGACAATGTCATTGACCCATCGAGCTTTCGGTCTACCCACCGACCGTCGACCTATTTAATTCTAGGCCACCATTCCGTGACTGCCCTAGTCCACCATCCGTCCTCCCTTCTAGCCAGATGCCCTGCCCATCTCCACTTTAATCTTAAGAAAACCACACTTTGCCGAAATTCCGCGACAGAAGTTCGGCGTGATTATTTAAATCTATTTGAATTAACTTCTTCTTCTTCTCTCGTGTCGAAAGCGTCACTCGTCGCGCTCCCAGAAACGTACCAACTTGATAGCGCTGGCATGATTTGAATTAACTAACGACACAATATGCCGAGATTCCGACGCGGGCGTAAGTTCGGCAGCAATTCGGCGCCAACGTATTCTAACAACACATTTCCGTCGCGTAACATCCGCGCTTATAGGCCCGGTTTCTGAATTGAGAAATTCGCTAAGCAAATGGGTAAGTATCGTCCTGTCTCTGCAGATTTCTCACAAAAGAGCGTGACAGAACGATAGTTAAGTTTTTGCTTAGCAAAATTCTCAATTCAGAAACCGGGCCATAGTGTGTCAACTGTGTCATATCAGCCGAATACGGCGGAACTTAAAATCAGCCGCGGAACTTCGGTCGCGTATTTTCCGCGGTTAGACACTTAGACCATTATTTCGCTGCCAATTTTTTCAACTTGTATGTCGTCTTACTGACGGAGGCGCCACAACCAAGTTTGCACAATCTCTACCACCCAATGCGTTTATCTTTGCAGACCAAATAATGTATCTTAAAATGTTTTGTTAGAGCTGGTTAGTGCTATAGAATAATACAAAATTACCAAATAAAAATAAATAATTGACTTCACTGGTGAAAATTACACTGTTGCACTGATTCCAAGTGATTTGCTGCCGTCCGTTGAGGAGTTCCGTTCTCCATCTCCGAAGTTCTTCATCAGTTTTTCACCATTTATGGGAGCACATTGGGAAACCCTTTTAAACAAAAAAAAAACATTAAAATCGGTTTACCTAGAAAAAAGTTCTGAGGTAATACCTACACATAATAAAACACGGATCCCACTCTTCCTTTTTTGCTACTCACTCTTTCTTTTTTGGAGGCGGTTAAAAAACAAAAAGTAGTGAGCGCAGAATAGATACTGCCACTGAAATAAGACACGTAGTTTTGCTATACCCGAGTGTACACCCATTATCATTCATTAACTTAGGCCGCCATTTAGAGCAGTGTCATGCTATCGGAGTGAAATATTGAATCACATTAAACCTCATTAGCACACAGGCTTAGTGAGGGATTCTGGGGCAAATAGGATCATAGCTTTTAGAGAATGAAGAATAAACAATGGCTTTGAACTTTTCTTTTTAACATGTAGGTAACTCGAGTAATTTTATTGTGGGTTGTGTTTTAAAGTGATTATAAATAAATAAAACGGCATAATTATATAGTAAGAGAACAGTGATAATAAATCAATAGAACAAATAAAATGCAGTAGTTTAAGCTCTGGATTCTAAACTTTCTAAATTTACTATACTAAAACTAACAAAGTAACAACTAATTGTGACCTTATAATTTATCGTCAATGTTACATACTGGACAGAATAGAAAGATATAAATAACTATACTTTAATTAATAATTATAATTATTGACTGCATTTTATAGACGAGCTAAGCTAGATTAGAACAACTTATCCCTTATACTCCATTATTTTTGTGTGACAATATGCCCCATTCTCCCACTATTACGTATAACTCTGACAAACAAACAGACTAGAGCAAAGAACAATGGTTGGCCTCAGGAAACAATGACAGAAAAAAAACGTTTAATCCAATTACAATGATATCGTATGGGATACCACTCAGACGATGTTGGTGTGGATATGGCATAGACTCCCTATTCATGGGCTTGTATTCATCTGTATGCATGAATAGAGATACAAAATAAACCAATAACTCTACACTGGGGCGTACTTAGTTTTAGGTCCTTTCTTCGTGTATTTTCTGTGTAAATCTGTGTAAATCTCTCCGCTCTGTTTTGTACAGAAAACGTTTTTTTTATACGAAAAAAACTAGGAATATGAAGACCAAAGTATGTCAAAAATGTGCGCAGTTTTATTTTATAGGCCTGTTTATAGACACAAAAAGTCAAAAGTTGAATAATTCTCTTACAATCGTAAAAAAATGTCAGAAAGTGAGATCGAGAGGGCTACCAGCGCAAAGGCCCTTTTGCGCAAAGGGTTCAGAGAGGACCTTATGGAATTTAAGTTTCAGTCACGTGTTCAGTGACTTTGAACGGTACCTCATCAACGTTGATGGTTTAATAACTACTAAAGTAAAATTTAAAATACCCCCGACATTTTGGCTTCAAATAAGCATATCTAACAAACAGCTGAACCGATTTTGATAAAACTTATTTAAGAATAACCGCTAGAAAACCTGCTTTCAAATAAATAAAAAACAGCATCCAAATCCTTTACCAGTTTAAGAGCTACGATCTTCTTCTTCTCTCGTGTCGAAAGCGTCACACGTCGCGCTCCCAAAAACGTGCCAACTGGACCGCGCTGGGGGTCGCCTCCAGGAGATCCTGCCAGCTGCACTGTGGAGCATCAGGGCAGGTATGAAGAAGCGACGTTGTTTGTGCGGCTCCACATCGGCACAAAACTTCTGCATCTTCGGGCAGTATCCCCCACTTTCTCATGTTATCCCTTGTGCGGGCAACACCACCACGGATGTGGTTAAGAGATTTCCACACGCTCCAATACTCTCGTCCTCCTGGCGGCAGTGTTTCCGATGAGCTACGATGCCACAGACCGACAAACTCACACATAGCGGTGAAACTTAAAAGATCTCATTTTTTTGGTCGGGGGTTAAAAAGCTTATCCATAGTGGGTCTCTCACACCACAGGCCGCGACGACTTTTATGCGTCAAGGTATCGGCCGGCAAATGGGTGGTCGGTGTCATAGTTTATCTTCACGAGCTACGTTATGGGGCCCGACATATTAGTTCGACACGCGCTTTTACATACTAGCCACGTTCTGATGTGGACCGGAAGATAAAATTGAGGTTGTTGGACTTAGGGTGGCATTAATAGCTTGACAGTGACATTAGCCTAATGTCTTGGCTAATGTCAATGTCAAGCTCAAGCTAGTGTCTATTGATATGCTGGCAGCTACTCAAGCTCGATTGATTTTGTTTTCTGAGATCACCTACTTGAGCTCGAGCTTGAGCTGACGTTTATTAACCACCCTTACGTTTTTATTTTTCTATGGTTATAGTTATGAAAGTCGTGCGAATGTGTTTTAAAAATGACAGGAACTTGGTTGAACTAAGCCTATCAATATTTACTTTTCAAACGTACCTATTTATTTCAAGGTAATATGCCTGGTTATTCTCAGAGGGCTTCTAATAAATAGTAACAGAACGGGGTCCTTAGCCTGTAACGCAATGGTGCCAAAATGGGCTCCCGGTTGACGGTTTCAATAACGATTTATTAATGCTGTCGGTCCAGTGTCGGTCCTTTTAATGTTTTTGTAGTACAGTAAAGAATATTATGAGTCTAATTCTAGAGTCTAGAATTAGACTCATAATATTCTTTACTACTAATCCTCTAGAATCTAGAGGATTAGTTCGCTGGTTGTAGGAGAACAACGAAAAAATACCGGTTTTGTCCTTCTACCTGGGATGCCATTGATACGCCATTGTGTTACAGGCTAAGGCCCCTGGTCCCATACGATGGTCCGGCATTCCGATTTGTTAGACCGTTTTACCGAATTATTTATTCTTAAACCTAGCGCAATGGCTTCAAGTTTTCTTTACGGAATGTAATTGAAGCAAGATTGTAACGAATAAAGACTAGAAGAAGCTAGTCGATAGTGACGAATAAAGATGTTAGTCGTGCCATTTCCACCAAAATAGTGTGCAATTTCCACGAAAATAGTGTGCAATTTCCACCAAAATAGTGTGGAGCTCATTAAATTTGTTTACAAACATTTTGTGCAAAACTACAGCACAACACGACGTATTAAGGGTGGACGATAGCAACGTGGCGGGAAATTCAAAATTTTCACAGTTTTTTACATTTTGTAGCTAAACTGAGCTATTTTTGTTCAGTGATTTTTCGTTCGCGGCACTAACATCTAATAGTATTCTTTTCATTATTGTAAACAACAGAACAACAATAATTCAGCCGATTATGTGTTCTGGTCTACGATGCATTGGTACTGCCCAAAAAACTTGTCGTAGATCAGAGCCTTAAGCTGGTATCGCGTTTTGCCTCTGTCTCCACCGACAATGCTGTGTGCAACTTTTGAAAGCGTACAAAGTTGCACATTTTGTCCACGAACATGTTCACTGAGCAAGATTTTCTGCCGACAGTTGCTATGGACGGGCAGGAAAACGTTGTGCTTTGTGCTGCAGCCTGATAATTCTTCTTCTGGCATCGATTCTTCTTCTTCTTCAACATTTATATAGCATTTATTAGCATAGCAGGTTAAGCCTGCTGCGGCCTTGATATCGTCGGACCATCGTGCAGCTGGTCTGCCCACACTTCGCGTTCCTGTACGGGCCTCCATGACAAAACTTTTCGGCTCCACCTGCCATCCTCTCGGCGACATGCCGACGGATTCATCATCATCATCAGCCTGTTAACACCCACTGCTGAGTAAATGCCTCTTCATGCTTACGCCACCTGTCACGATCCTGTGACTGATCCGTTTTCCGGCTACTTGGGCTATGTCGTCACACCATCTGGCTGGTGGTATGCCAACCGATCTCTGCCCCTCTCCGGGTCGCCATTCAGCCATGGACTTTGTACATCTGCCATCGGCACGGACGGACTACAAAGGTCCAATCACAGATTTCGGTAGAATCAGCGTATCCATGTCAATACAATTTACCAATCCATAACTCGCTAATCAAACTAACTATGGCGGGAAAGTCTCGTAACCAAAGTCCATAAAACAACCGTTACAATAACTATGGAGCTTATTTTACACTCTTTAAGTTTTATTGCTGTAAAATTGTTAATGTTGACGTTTCACATGGCATGCGCACACAATAGGTTGGTTTCTACCAAACTGCTGCTAATTGGTTTTCGGGATCCATAATTATGTTGCAAATTAAAACTGTTAGTACACACGACGGCACGTCAGAGTGTAAACTTTTGCTTTAAAGTCACCCGTAACGTAACCAACTAGAGTGCTAGCGTGTAAGCGTCGACAAGCTGTCTTGTGTATGTCTTGTGTATGTGATCAGCGGAGGTTTTATTTACTTACTTGCACTGTTGCTGTAGAACTAAAATAACATTGAAAGTATGTGCCCAATGGGTGGAGGGTGGAGTGGAGGGTGGAGCGCGGATGTATGAAAAAAAAATTTTTTTCTTATTTTAAATTCTAATAGCAAGGGATTAATGCCTTCTGTTAAAATAAAAATAAATGTTTTTTTTTCAACTTGATTAAATTATATCTTCTGCCTCCGCTAAGCCCTCAAAGTTTAATATTTTACTGAAAAATTGTAGTATGTTTTGAGTCCGATATAGAGTAAATAAGAGTTAAGTAGAGATGAAAAATGATACTCATTATTTTAATTAAGAGATTACCAATGTAATAAAATCCAAAAACAAACAAAATTTAATCAAGTGTATTTATAACACAAGTCATCAATTAGCCTGAAAATCTCTTTTCGTCTCAAATTTCGGCATTTTCTTACGGGATTCCAATTTGGCTTTTATGGCTCCTAATCGTGAAGAATCTTTACATTGAGAAGTGGCAGCTTCTGTTGTCAACTTTACAGCTCGTTCAACGGCTTGAGTGTGGCATGGAAGTCGTAAAAACAAAAGTTCACCTTCACCACCTGACTGGACTATTTACAGAATTTCTTGATCAGATAAGTGTTTTAAGATTGGCGGATCCGTTATAGTTTGTTGCCAATTTACCATGTCAATATAGGTTGATGCATTAAAATTGATATCTGCCACCTCAAACAACCTTGGTGAAGAAAGTTGCGGCTCACTTCGCGCCTTCAATATACGCCGGGCTGCCAATTCACGAATGTGTTTCTTGTCATCGGTAATCATAGCAACTAGTATATTCTCAGGATGAGCGAAGTAGCTATTACGTTGAATCACAGGGTCAACGACTTTCTTCAAGTTTTCTGACAGGTACCTGGACGCCGATATAATGTTAAAAAGATGTCGGGCTCCATCTTTACAAGACGGTTTATTCTTAATTGAAAACCAAGACGGGGCGTAAACTTTTACGACAAATGTAGCCAGAGTTATCAAATTTTCTGATGGTTTATCTGTTGTTGCATATAACCGCAGTATTCGATTAGCACGTGTGAGCCAGCGAGCGTGAGATAGTTTACCTGGAGACTTGTTTGCTAAGTCTTCGGGAAAATCACCCGATTGTACCGCTGAGACGATCTCGTGCAAGTACTTTTGATCGCTACTCAAGTCTTGGGCCTTTGTTGGGAGTGATTTTCCTTCGATGGGTTGGAAATTTGTAACCGGCAATTGTTACACTACACAAAACGTCGATATTTTGATAAATAAACGAACGCGTGACCTTTCACCTCGTCAAACAATGGCGCACTGACAGAACAAGTGCGCGCGAAACTTGCCTCCCCGCGCGCCCCCGTACACCTGTTATTTTTATTAATTTTTCTTAGACTATGCTTTTTATTGATTTATAACGAAAATAGACTATAGTGACAATTCAAACATAAAACAAAACATTAAAGCGTATTTAATAATAGCTCATTTACATAGCGTCAAACTTGAGTCTAAAATCAATTTTATTCGAAAGTTCAATGACCTGGCGGAGGCAGATACCCTAAACCAATTCAAATAATATTTTGTATAGATTACTTTGAACCTTTCAGGCACCCTTTCTTCACTATTAGATCATCATAAGACGAAAAAAAAATTTTCGCTCCACTGCCCATATTTAGTTAACGAATCACGAAAACACCAACGTATACTATTAGAATTTGGTTTTCTAATTAAAAACCTCAAACGAAAATGTTCATAATTTTCCTATAACCATGAAACTGATTTCCAAACATTTATACGACCTGTCTTACAACAAAATATATTTTTATCAATATAAACAGTGACAGAAGCTACAATATTTTTACTCGAAATACCTAAATCATTATTAGTAGATAGATAGGCCTTTGCCCTGCAGTGGGACATAATAAAGCTACATAAAAAAAAAACGTACTAATTCCAGATTTATACCTGATTTCACATGGTAATAACTAATAGAATAGTGATTATTATGAAATCGTTTTTTCCACGTATTAACTTAAATTTTCTTGTAATATTTTCTCACCGGTTTTTCCACGATATTTTCTTTGAATGCCATTTTTTTTTCTCAATTGAGCCTTCTATTCTACTATGACGTGGCAAAACAACAAGTTAACGCTTTCATAACACTACCCCGGGGTCAACTAAAGCGCACATAAAGTGTTCAGAATGGACCAGTTTAGATAAAACCAGTGCATTAGTGTAAATTATTGCCTTAATAACGGGGCTGGACTGTTGGGACAAACATTTGGACCAAAGTTACACTATAAACGGATCAGCTAGTGATAATTAAAGTTACTGATTATTATTTTCTGTTAAGGTTAGACGATAGCAAGGTGGCGGGAAATTCAAAATTTTCACAGACTTTTACATTTTGTAGCTAAATTGAACTATTTTTGTTCAGCGATTTTTCGTTCGCGGGAATAAAACCGTATTCTTTTCATTATTGTAAACAACAGAACAACAATAATTCAGCCGATTATGTGTTCTGGTCTACGAAGCAGTGGTACTGCCCAAAAAACTTGTCGTAGACCAGAACACATACTATCTTCCAGCCTTAATACTACGTTTACTTAGTAGTAGTAGACAGATAGTAGACACCATAGATAGTAGACACAATATTAATAATTTTTGTGATGAGCTTTATTTATCCTCCCCCCTCTCAACTAATCATCATCATCATCATCATCAGCCTGTTAACACCCACTGCTGAGTAAAGGCCTCTTTATGCTTACGCCACCTCTCACGATCCTGTGCCAGACATACCGATGGCAGATGGACAAAGTCTATTGCGGAATGGCAACCCCGAGAGGGGAAGATATCGGTTGGCAGACCACCAGCCAGATGGTCCGACGACATAGCCCAAATTGCCGGAAAATAGTGGTTGCGTCTGGCACAGGATCTCAACTAAACTTAAATCATATTCAGGCAAGATTTTTTTATCGGAATAAGGCCTTTATATAGTTTTGTCTCAAATAATACTTAATATAATAATATGTTTGTTTAGTTTTTCTTTTTGTATTTTTGTCACTGTAATAGAAGTCTGTCTGCCGGTTTCTGATTTGAGAAATTCGCTAAGCAAGCACTTAAATATCGTTCTGCCTATGCGGATTTCTCACAAAAGAACGTGACAGAACGATAGTTAAGTATTTACTAAGTAAAATTCTCAATTGAGAAACCGGGCCTGTGTCTATATTCCTTTTTGATTTGTCGATTTGTTTGTGAAACATCGTGATAGCGATTTTAGCATCGCCATAATACTGCAACCGGATGAAACCGGTCAATACATCGACCTTTGGGAAGAAGAAAAAACTTTGCTCTAATAATAACATTCTGCTCAAAAGTTCACAGAACAACAATACGGCACAGCATCATCATCAGCCAGTAATGACGGCGCGCAATCAGCAGGAGATACGCCGAATCATTATAGCTCCACCACCACTCTGTTTGACCTACAGCTCCTAACATTTGCTACTAAAACTGAGGTCTTGAGTCAAAATCATCGTTGCCAAAAAGTGGCCAGTCTGGTGAGCTAAGGTTCGGTGTTAGACCGATGGAGGAAGAGGCAGCCAGTTTGTTGGTGACTCGATGGTGCTAGGCGATCGGCAAAAGTCAAGGTGCCCGATTTGCAGTCACCTAACGCCTTGCGGTAATGATCGCTACGAATTGAGCTAAGAAGAATCTTCTGATGTTCCTGGTTGGATGTGGCTTTGAATAGAAGAACAGCTGCTTTCCATTCAAATGTTTCCTGTTATAATGGAGCAGCATTTAACATTATTTAATTTTGCCGATGCGTTTTTATTTGTAGTAAGTTTACACACAAAAAAAATACGTACGCATCTACCGACTTAACTATTGATTTTATAGACCTCATTCATATAGATAGATCTCATTCCAGGGGCCTTAGCCTGTAACGCAATGGCGTGCCGATGGTGTCCCTGTAGAAGGACCAAACCGGGGTTTCTTCGTTTTTCTCCCACAATCAGAGAAGTAATCTTCTAGAACTAGAATCAGAATATTCTTTGCTATACTACAAAAACATTAAAAGGACCGACAGCATTAATGAATCGTAATTGAAGCCGTCAACGGGGAGCCCATTTTGAAAAGAAAGAAAGAAAGAAAAGACATTTATTATTAACCAAAGCACACAGTAATACAGTTATTATGAGGTGATCAACTTACGAACTAGACAGAAACTTAGTATTAAATACAGCAACTTACATTAAATTATCTAGCCGTGAAAACTGCGTGCAATGGCCAACAAATGGGCTTCTGGCTCAGCATATGCTATAGCACGGGATTTTGGCACTTTTGCGTTACAGAGTCAGGCCCCTGGTCTGCCTATCTGTCTACCAGTCAGCTGTGTAGCTCTCTTCCAAATACCTTCTCTTAGATAAAGATTAACTTCCCACATCGCTGACATCCTCTGATCTCATAATAGGTATATTGAGGTGCGAAAAAATGTTCTCTCGATTCGTCCTTAGTCTTAATGCGTCGACGACATTAGAGCTCGCTGGATGATCGAGGTCGATACTTATGGTGACCATCTTCGGTTATATAGGTCGGGATAGTAAAAAAAAATGCATCTAACAATTTTTTAAACACTAGGTTTTAAACACTTCGAGTACTTTTACTTTTTTTTAAAGTACTTTTTGGAGAAAGTTGTTGGTTTTAAACCTAACTTAGAATTTCGTCAATCTAGGCCTCCACAACACAGATGTAAATCTAGCATCTAGCGTGGAGACCAACGGATAATCATTACTGTACTGCACTCTAACCATTAATACAATCACTGAAACTGTAACTAGGTATCTTTATAATTTATGTGGTTTTTAAATAAATACTTTTTATCTTATTTTATTTTGTAACTAAGTACCCAGAGGTTATCTTTGACTGTTGGTCGAAATCTGCCTTCTTTTCTTTCCATCAGGCTGTCCCATGTTTTTTTTAATCTATCTGGAAAATCAATCGCTCGTAAAATCTTGATCAACCGATATTTTATTAATAATTTAATATAACGACAAACCAAAAATTACACATTCGCAGTGTGATGATGGGAATGATCAGTGTAGTATTCTCTAAAATTAAGCTCCATAAAAATCCCGTTTAAAAAAATAAACAATAAAATTATCAAAAATAAATAAACCGGTCAACTGGGCAGATTTTTCTGCAGAATAGACCCTCAGATCACCCCTTTGCTAAATATATTAGCCTAAGGGACTAAGGTATCAAATTACAAGCCTGTCACCATATTGTCATCTGCTTTGCAGTTTGGCGATATTGTTTCTTATAAATAATATGTATTATATTGTAAAAATTTAATTAAATAAATTTAAAAAAAACCGGGATAATTTGTGATGTATTGTCACACTAACCCGTACCATCTTGATTGACAGACGCTACCGTTTTGCCGCGACCTTTGGCGTCAAATGTGCGCGTTTGCGGCAAAACCATTATCTACAGGTGCCATTATTATACTTTTCTGATGTTTTTTTTCTCGAAGTTAATGTTGTAATGTGATAGTTGCATTTATTGTGGTCGCCATACGGACCTTGTCACAAGGTTGTAGTTTGGTTATTATCAGGGCTCCTTTTGATGTGATTTTGTTGCTATGTCTTGTTTTTGTCTATTTTGCTATGTTTACAGGTCACCCATCCATGGACTGACCGCGGCCGTTGTTGATTAACTTTGCCAATCGATTAAGAATGGCTAGTGCAACTAGGCTGTGAGCGCATCCACTCATTACGTTGGTCCTAGAAGCCAAGTACAGATAGATAGCTAGCGTTATATCGACCTCCAAAGCTCAATTGGTCCGTCATGCTGGAAGTGCAGGAATGCTAAGCATCCAGGCAATCCTTGGGCACGGTCAAACAATAGGGATTCTGTGCACACAATACTCGCCCTCAGATTTCACCCAAGTAACCTATTTTCCCCATACAACGTACACCGGCGAAGATGATATGATTGTTCCGTGATTGATACATCTGATTTCATTTGCTCATGTGAACTATTGGCCGCGGGGTCGCGGGACCGTGGGAGGGTATGTGTGTGTAATATTAGGACCCTTCCCAACACATCTGTGGCGAATTGGAAACTGAGTTAGAAGGGAAATTATGTTAAGCTCATTGTTAATGGAGAAGCGCTCACTGCCTAGTGTTGCTTGATTGGCAAAGTTAAGCAACATCGAGCGCGGTCAGTGCATGGATGGGTGACCGCTAGTGGCATTAATTTGTGAGCGCTTTCGTGCTTCGGAAGGCACGTTAAACCGTTGGTCCCGGTTGTTGATGATTAATAACAATCGTTATGCTATGCCAACAGAAAACTCTGACACCAGGGGTGGCCACTACTTCATACGATTACCTACCATTATTTGGGGTGGCATTGTCATGGCGAATCGCCACTGTTGAAATGTAGTTAGGGCATCTGGTTAGGCGGAAGAACGGATGTTGGACTAAGGCATGCTCGGAATTGTGGCCTATAGCCCTTATAGATATATATGATCCTTATAGCAAAGCAGGCAGGAGGTGACCTGGAAGACCCAAGATATCATGGCTTGAGAACTTACGCCGTTGCTTCCAACAATCCACGAGCTCCGGCGTGCCGTCTCCTATTGGAAGTTGGCGATCAGTTTGGCTATCTCGTCCTTCGAAGCAGCCAAACGAAACAATGAGCCGGAGCCAGTTTGGCAGCCTCAATATAATAAATAGCCAAGATTATTGCCAACCTCCAATAGGAGACGGAACAACAAGAAGAAGAAATATCCTTATGATCATTTTTCCTGTTGAGAAACTGGTGGGTGCAATATTTCTACAAATAATTACATGCAGCAAAATTAAATCCCCTTTCCATTTCTTGTATTACATTACCAATATTTTTCTAATTCTTCAAAAAATAAGCTTAACTTCACATCTAGTTTCTTCACTCAATTAGAACAACCCGTCCATACGGCCTTCGATTATGCACCCCACTGTAACCTGACCCTTGGGCGCCTCACATTCATCATTCGCACAGCTGAGCCCAGAGCTCAACCATGCTGGTCACTCGACGCGAGAAGATTTGCACAATAGATCGATTTTTGATTCGACGCGACGACAGATGACTGATGTCCGGAAAATATGCTCTGTGATGGTAATGACTGAGTTTTGTTCTTGGTGGTCGCGTTTAATGAGGTTGGCATTTAATGTGCTTTAAGTGTTTTGTAAGGTTTTAATTGTTTTGGATGCTTAAAATAAAGATGCTGGGCCACCCGCTACGTCACGACAAATTCATAACTGACATAATAGAAGGAAAGATAGAAAGAAAGAGAGGTAGAGGAAGGCCACGAAGAAGCTACTTTGACCAAAGAAGAGAAGGTGGATGTCGTGACGTACCAGGCTGCGAAGGAACTGGGCTGCGTAATCGAAGTGCATGGAGAATGCTGCACCGACAAGAGGATATGATGATGACTTAAAAAGTTATCCAATACATATTGGTACCTAATTCACAAAATGTACGTAACTTTGAAATAAATTAAAGTCATGCTAATTAAAGTCATATAATAAAGTACATGCCCTCACCGGGAATTGAACCTGGGTCTCTCGCTTCCGAGTGCATTATTCTACCACTAGGCCACCACGAAATTGAAATAACATAACATTTCATCCAACTAACACCATCAAAATATGCGGAATATATTCAAGATAATTTAATTCTACGAAATCAAACATTCCCAGTTCTCTGAAACAAGAGTTAATACATAAATTCCGACCTCAATCTGTGTGCGGAACTAAATAGATCACCCTACACCCAGACAGGTATTGGCCGTCCACATACAGGTTGATGCAAAAAATCACGAGAAGTATAACTAGTGGTTCGCCCCAAACTATGAACTCGCGACCCCATATCTCAGCAACGCCTCGACCGATTTGGCTCATGTTTGAACTTATTTTTTTATTTTATTTCATTTATCCGCCTACCAAATTTTATAACGATCCGACTAAATTTACTCAAGTTATCGTGGAACGAACATTCATACATACATACATAAAAAACTAAGGCCTTTCCATCTACGTAATGAGATGATTTATGCAGCGTCCAGTGGCACCTTCACTCACACTAGATGGGTGAAGAGACCATTCGGCGCTGCAGTACCTGGGACATTGCCCAGGCACTGCAGCGCCTAGCCTACTCCATACATACATAACAGTACATACATACATACAAACATACATACAAACAAACGCCGGATTGTTCCAGTAGACTCGGAGAACTTCGCTCGTTCGTTCAATAAACCGGCTCAACAATTCGTTTTTTTTTTCACAGAACAGACCCTCTGGTCAACAATATCCAGGCAGCACCCTGTAGCTGTACCATCGGGCCGGCCGGGGCGTGCGAGCGGCCGCGGATCATCTTTGCCCTTTCCCATAGCTGCGCGTGGGCCGCGCCGACGCATGTGCCCATCGGACCCGTGTGTGCATGGGGAAATTAGATCTGCTATGCCAAGCGAGACGCGAGAAGGGCCAAATAAACATGCAAAAAGAACTGTGTGGGTGAGATCCAAAATTCGCTTGAGACCGAACATCTATTCTACTTGGCGAGGAACTGAAAATAATATACTGAGTGGCAATTAAGCCTAGAAATTCTCGCATCAAAAAAGAAGATGTGATTTTTTTTCAGTGGCCGCGCTAGTGGACGCGCTGTCTCCTCTTTATAACCTTGGACTTTTCATTTGACAGTAAACCCTTTCACAGTTCCCGGCGCATATCTTGAAAAATGACTTCTAATTTCTGTATTGTGTCGTACACCTCCGCTCTATGTTAAAGCAAAATAAAGAACAAGATGCGACAACTCGATAACTACTAACAAACGAGAAAAGAAGACGAGCTCGCCCAACCTGTCGTATGTTCTAGTAACCTTTACCTCCATAGAAATTCCGAACTCACATACCTCATTTCCGTAGCACACATAAAGCACAATTTTAGTGTCGTCGGTTAGAGGCAGTGCACTTATGCGGTATAAAATTTATTCCCAACTGCTCCGAAGCGAATTTTATGTTACGAGGCCTTGTTCCGAAATAGTTCGCGTTTATAGCGCGCGCGCGGCCACTCCATCATGGGATTGTTTCTTAAATGTTAAGGGGGTGTACACACGACACTGCACGTCAGAGAGTACACTTTTGTTGTACACGCGACGGCACGTCGACCCTTACACGCTAGTACTCTACTCGGTTACGTTACGGGCGACTTTACAACAAAAGTGTACACTCTGACGTGCTGTCGTGTGTGCCTAAAGTCAACTGTAACTTAAACGAGAGAGTGCTAGCGTGTAAAGATCGACGTACTGTCGTGTGTACTGGTAGCGTGCTGAAAATTTGGTTCGTATGATAACGACGGGCGGTTTGTCATTTTGGACAAGGATATTCAACTCAATTTTAAGGCCTTTGCGTTTACGTAATGAGATGATATTTTATGCAGCGTCCAGTGGCACCTTCACTCACACTAGATGGGTGAAGAGACCACTCGGCGCTGCAGCCGGGCATGGGTTAACGATTATAACTTATCAACAACAAGCGGGGCCAACAGTTTAACTTACACACGACAGCACGTAGCTTACACGCGTGCACTCTATTAACTTACTTTACGGGCGCCGTTGCAACGAAAGTATATTTTTAATACAGTTGCTCAAAAAGTGGCGTATTGCAGGGAAGTATAGCGTTCGGGATGTGGGCTATTACATACTCGTGCTTTTTTTTTACCTTTCCCGAACTCGTGCGTTTTCTTTCCCGACTGTCAAAATAATGTCTATTAAAAAGAAAAACCAACCATGAAGTTTTTACTAAAAAAAATCATAGTAGTTTTTATGATTCATGCAAATACGTATATTTCTAAAAAGAAGCTACTAATTTGTTTCAATATCAGATTTAATGATTTGATTGAATGAGTTTGGTTAGGTTTCATTTCATTTCATCTCATTAAATTTCATTTTCATTTCATATCATTATAAAACTTCTACTGAAGACTTGGCTGTATGTATGGGCACAGTTCCCTTTGCCTACCAGAATGGGTGAAGAAAAAAAAAACTATTTGTAGCCATTTGTCGGAACTCTTTGCAATGACAACCTTTCCACACTTGTAATGAAATACGTGCTGTCGTGTGTACCTTCCGAAGCACGGAAGCGCTCATAATGATATTGCCACTAGCGGTCACCCATCAGACTGACCTATAGATAGACTGACCTCACCCGATGTTGGTTAACTTTGCCAATCGGCTAAGAATGGCTAGTTCAACTAAAATGTGAGCGCTACGGTACATAAGGAACCCATGTTAGGAATGTGTGGACGAAAAAACGAAAAATATATTCCCCTTAACACAATTTCTCCAAGTGAACTCTCGCCGTGAGAGTTTGTTGCTCGCCTCACATATTGCAATAGTTTCATTCAATTTCAAGCAATTTAGTGGCTCTTGTTTTATGTGCCACAGTTCGATACAAATAAATGAGTTACATATTGACAGAGGAAATAACGGGCAAAGGTCAGATAACATGTTGTTAGATTTAATACACTCTAATATGAATATCCGTATCTTTAACAGGATAAAATAAAATGGTAGGTAAGATCTTCTTCGCTTGCACTCGAAAGAAAAAGTCAAGTTGTAAGTTACATAATAAGTTCCGTCATCAATTATTACTAATACTTACTAATACTATACTAAATAGTCTAGACTAAATCCAATCAACGCAATAAAAACCCGAAGTAAAAACAAACAAACAGATAAACTAGAAGAAGCAAAAAAGCGAGATGGCGTGTGCGCCTGCGCATTACACGGGGCGGATGAATGGAACATGAGCCATTCACCGGGAACCGAACCCCGATACCATCCGCTCGGAGCGCTGAAATGCGCGCGCGGAATGGGCTATTATTACTTTTATTTAAAAAGATTTTTAGTTATTTTGATGGAGACGAAAACTTATTAAAATTGCACAACTTTGTAATAATTAATATGCCTTTTCGTGTACGTATTTATCGACTACATTTTGTGTGCGGAACTAAGGCCCGTAATATCAATCACAGTTTAAACCAAAACGACAGTTTAAACCCTATCTGTCGATTAAATTTCATACTAAATTCGAGGTTTAATCTAAGGTCTGAGTTTAAACTGAGACTGATATTAAGGCACTGAATGGATCACACTACACTTAGACAGGTTTCACCGGCTACATACTGAGTGGTGTGAAATATCACGAGAAGTATAAAGACATTTGCAACATGATTTATACAACGTCATGTAGTATCTTCAGTCACACTAGATGGGTGAAGTGACCCTGCAGTGCCCAGCACCTATACCATCATCCCAGTTTAGTTGCCCACAGTAAAGACTATGACGTCATTACGTGCGGAGCCAACTAAGCCATGGGTTTCTTAACCTATTTAGAGCCACTTGCAGTAAATTATACAGATCTACATCAAAAAAATCTGCAAAATTTGAGCAAGCCGCCCTTATTGTTGAAAAATTTCGTTGTCTTCGAGATTGATAAATGCTGCTTGCAATCCCCATAAGCCATCTCTGCTTGCCGAACTGTAAAAAAGTTTAAGGCGCAAAACATTTCACGTTTTCACAAGCCACAAGAAACTGTAGATCACGCGACGCACCCGCCTATAAACCGCTACACAACATAGCACCTGTATCTAGCTTATAGATGCTTTACGGGTTAAGCAGCAGGCTGTGAGGTGTCCGCTTAATGGCGTACGATATATCCACGATAACTCCGCGATAAGACCCCACGCGATATCGGCCAGCCGGCTCTCCATAAGAGCTATAAGTATTTAGCGGCTAGAAGATTGTGCTTGTTTATTTGGTACTAGGAGCGGAGGTCGAGGGATCGGTTCTTGTTTTGGCATTTTATGTTGATCCGTTTTTGTAGGTTAGGCTGTTGATGGGATGCTAGCTGGTTTGGGATAGGGGACTTGCTTCAGATTAATATATTTCAAGATGGGATAGGGACTTTCAAGAAACACATAGACTTAGTTTCCTGAAAGGACTTTTACAGGATATACCTACAAATGAAATAAGAGATATACATAAGAGGTGTCATTTGCGCTACTCCTTGGATATCCTATAAGTGCTTTATAAAGTCATGCTTTATACAAAGTCAAAGTCAATAATTTCAAGAATGTAAAACATGTTGTAGAAATACTAAGTTCTTTTGAACAAAAACTCTTAAACATGCAAATTGACTATGACAAACACACAATTCTACATTAAGAAGGTACTTACAAGTATTTAAAAACAACACAGCCGTTTATATTTATAGCCGGCTGATAATAAAACCAGAAGCTCTGTGCTTGTATTAACTCAAAGGATCGTTTCAGGGGACACTTGCGTTTATTAAAGCCCTATCTTTAGTCACCATGTAGAATCGTACAGAAATTCTGCTTGATGGAGAACTTTTTATCTTGGCATTGGTACTGCAGTTATATTATAAGCTAAAGTCGGGTGGGCCATTAAAACTAGATACCCTTTTATTATTTGGTTAAAATGCCACTTTCTTCCTTTGTTTGTACACACGACAGCCCATGAGTGTTTTGATGTCAGATAAAGTCGCCCATAACGTAACCGAATAGAGAGCGCTGGGTCGACGTGCTGTGTGCTGGTATCCTGAAATTTATAATTTTAAATATCAACTTTTCAAAGTCATTTCAAAGTTTTACTCAACGGTCGCTATGCAAGGAAGTAACATAAAAGTTGAATAAGCGTCATGTTGTGGCTAGTTAATAAGAGCCAATACTAGTTCCTAACATTCATCTACAATGAGCTGTTTTCAAACAACAAATTCAAAGCAGTTTAGAGATGGTGATTACAGGCGTGGCCATATAAGAACCGGAATTTATACGGCTGTCAAATTTCATTTGGCACAGATTAATTTTGACAGCCGTATTTCGGTTCTTCTATGGCCACGCCTGTAGGCGCCATCTATGAAATGCTTTGTGAATTTGTGCTGAAAACGGCTCGTTATTGAAGAAGGCCTTCTGCACAGCTGTAACTATTAAGAACTTGGTAGCCATAAAAACGATTTTATGCTGCACTGAGCAGCACAAATTTTGCAGATAAGAAGTGCTATCTGTATCGATATAGCATAGCGTTCGCTACTGTGAGAATCGTTGACGATGGGAGTTAGGGGTACTTTAGTCGAATAATCGCTGTAATTTTTCTTTAGACACCTGCTCTTAATAGTATTTAACAAACCATTCGAGGAAATAGAACTTGTTTTGCGATATAGTCAGTGTGGGTAAATGTAAACAGAGGTAAATGGAGACACGCCCGATAACTACGTAAATTTTTCTCTTAACAAATTTTGCGTATATCGAAACGCAACTATTGTCTATGCTTTATGGCGGCAATTTTGAAGTGTCATTGTCAGACATCAAAAACACATTTACCCCTGATGTTATGTTTATGTCCCACAAGGAGGTATTACGGAAATTTTTGTTTGTTTCCTTTTACCTCCTATAATATAAGATATAAAGATTGTGAGATGTTAGGTCAGTCAGAATATTGTGTTTACAATTTCCCCAAAATGAGCATGCAAAAAAGTTTACTGGGCCAAATGTAAACTTATAATAAAAAATGAAATAAAGCACTTACTTGTTTATATTTGATTTCCATCTCTGACTTGGTTATCTATTAACTCTATAGACTTAAAAAAAACCTGTAGTACAGTAAATTTACAATTTATTGAAAAAAATTGTAAAAGCGCTAATTTTTTCTTGATATCCGTTTACATTTACCCACACTGACCTAGAATGCTAAACCGTGTGTTCAAACAAATTACATCGTATGTATGGTGTCGGTTGGGTATTTTGCTCCTTTTCTAAAATAAAAGAAGTGGCACTTTCTGGGCTTAGATTTGTAATGTGACTGCTAATCATTATCATCAACCAACCTGCCGGCCATTGAACGGGTGAACCTCAATTTTACTACAGGGTGCACTCTAAGTCGATAGCGGAACTTTAAGTAGGCTATCTAGTGATCACTACAAACAACTTGTACTAGGTGGCGAAAAAAATGGAGCGAAAAAAATATCAGCTGTTTCATACATTTGGCGCAGTACTGAGTCGACCTTTTGTATGGAACAGCTGATATTTTTTTCGCTCCATTTTTTTCGCCACCTAGTACAAGTTGTTTGTAGTGATCAGTAGACAGCCTACTTAAAGTTCCGCTATCGACTTAGAGTGCACCCTGTAGAAATACCAGTGGCACTCTCCACTCAAACTAAGTTACCACTCGGCCGCAGCAGTGCCTGAATATAGGTTCTTCAGAGCTAGTGAAGCTGGACAAAAAAAGTAGCTAGTAGTAGCAGTAATTTAATTTATATAGGTATTTTTTTTACTTTTCATAACAAATATTTTTAAATATTTTTAAAAGGGTAAAAAATTCGCTCGGGACAGGGGGCTATCGGCTAAGACGAAGCCGATTACCATTGGCGAAAATCGAAGTTCGATTTTTGAAAAATGTACTGCCACCCAGTTCATTTTACTGCCACTCAGTTCATTTTTCATAAATCGAACTTCGATTTTCGCCAATGGTAATCGCCATCTATACTTATAATAAAACTCTAGCGAAGTCAATTCTGTACATTGAATATTTTTAGAAAAAAACTAGCAGGGGTTACTAAGTAAACTATACTGAATACAAAAATGCAAAAAAATCGGTCTATGTCTGTCTGTCTGTCTGTCTGTCTGTCTGTCTGTCTGTCTGTCTGTCTGTCTGTGTGTTACCTCATCACGCGAATACCGCTGAATAGTTTTCAGTCAAATTTAGAACCGTGATAAGTCCTGGTTCTGGGAACAATCTAGGTTATCCGATGTTCAGAATACATTGCGGGTTGCAATTTTAACTTCGTTTTTTGTAAGAAATATTCATAATTTTGATATAGCTTTTTGAGAAGATATGTTAATAACGTGATACTGAACACATATGCGAAAAAAAAAATTGACTTTTCGGAAAAAAAAAATCCGACTTTGAATCTCATTATCTCGGAAACCGTTGATTTCCTAGGCATAGTTCCGCGGGCAAAAATGTTCGCCATGATGAGGACTATACAGGGTGTTAAAAGACTGCCAACAGACCCGAAAGCCACTAGACGCCAAAATAAAGTACCTTTTCGTTAAATTATTGTTGGGAAATGATTTTGGTTTTTTAGGTTATAATTTTGAAAAATATTTTTTCACGCAATGGACGTGTAACGCACAAAAGTCATATTGCGGAAGCGTAGGTAACAGATTATGTTACTTAAGCTTGAAGTGCCGATGTTTAGAATACATTGCGGGTTGCAACTTTAACGTCGTTTTTTGTAAGAAATATTCATAATTTTGATATGGCTTCTTGAAAAGGTATGTTAAGAATCCCTTGAAGCTCTGCAGCCCTCTCCCTTGCACTTTTCAACATTTTAATTCAGGCTTCAGGGGATTCTTAAGAACTAGATACTGAATTATCTCGGAAACCGTTGATTTCCTAGGCATAGTTCCGCGGGCAAAAATGTTCGCCATGATGAGGACTATACAGGGTGTTAAAAGACCGCCAACAGACCCGAAAGCCACTAGGCACCAAAATAAAGTACTTTTTCGTTAAATTATTGTTGGGAAATGATTTTGGTTTTTTAGGTTATAATTTTGAAAAATATTTTTTCACGCAATGGACGTGTAACGCACAAAAGTCATATTGCGGAAGCGTAGGTATCAGATTATTTTACTTAAGCTTGAAGTGCCGATGTTTAGAATACATTGCGGGTTGCAACTTTAACGTCGTTTTTTGTAAGAAATATTCATAATTTTGATATGGCTTCTTGAAAAGGTATGTTAAGAATCCCCTGAAGCTCTGCAGCCCTCTCCCTTGCACTTTTCAACATTTTAATTCAGGCTTCAGGGGATTCTTAAGAACTAGATACTGAATAAATTTCTGCAAAAAAAAGTTTTGAAAAGTCCGACTTTGAACCTCATTATCTCGGAAACCGTTGATTTCCCAGGCATAGTTCCTTGGGCAAAAATGTTCCTTATGATGAGGACAATACGTGGTTTCCCGCTTTGTTGGCGGTCTTTTAACACCCTGTATGTGGTCTCCCACTTTGTTGGCGGTCTTTTAACACCGCTCGGTAACAAGCACTCGCCGTAAACAATAATTTTGCATTCTTGCATAACAAATAACTATTGTTTACCGTTGAGCTGGATAGACAGAGTTATTAGCCGGAAGCTTTGCTTGCTGGCTTAGCATGAGAATGAGAAAGACCTTATCTATGGGCTTATAACTTTATCTATCCCACTCTACGTCGAGGGAGATACATATAAACCCTTTTACTTCCCAAGCAATTCTTATGCTAAGCTTCCTGGTATCTTATCATGGGCGATACCTTAATGTAAACAATACATATTTATTATTAAATTTATACATGTATTGTTTAGATTAGGGTTTTTATTCTATTTTATTCTATTGCTTTCTTTTGAGCCCTGCTACCGCAAGTTTAGAAATAATAGCTATTAAAATACCCCCGACATTTTAGCTTCGAATAAGCATATTTAATAAATAGCTGAACCAATTTTGCCAAATCATAACTAAGAAAATTCGCTAGAAGACCTGCTTCCAAATCGTTCACCCATTTAAGAGCTACGGTGCTACAGACAGATACACCCTCATAAACCCTTATACAGACACACTCACAAAGCTGTCAAACTTATAACGCCCCTCTTTTTTGGTCGGGGGTTAAAAAAACCTTCCTTTTGAGTTTTCCTCCACAGTCGAATTTAAATTAAATGTCAAATGTGTAAAAACGCATACGAAGTCGCGGGCACAACTAGTATTGAATAAGTAAAAACTTTTGACTTTGACTTTTTTCCAGCACCACCTTTTTCCACTTCTCAGCTTTTAATTCTTATTACTATTACAGTTCCAAACGAAACAAGGAACACGTGAAAAATCCCCGCTAAATCTAAAATAGAGTCATCTCCAACCAAATTTTTTACCAATTCCCAAACAACTACTCAGCACCACATCATCATCATAACCTAAAGATTCCTCGCCGTCATTCTCACGGCCATGCAATGATCTGTATCCTTAAGCCACGTTCACAACACAGAAACCGTGCGGCGGAATAGCGGGGCCCAATTACGTGTGAACGGGGACTATAATTCACTCGGCGAGGTGTCAATCGACGGTGTCTTCTTATGCAATTTTTCAAATAATAATAATAGAAGAAGTAATAACGATATTGCCGTAATAAGGGGCCCGGTCGTGAACTTGCGAGCGGAATGGCAGTAAAGCTGGTTGTAGTCGTCAGTTAGGTAGAGTCAATTTTAAAGCATTGATAATATCGAATTAGGGATTCGTAGGAAAAAACTGTATATTGCACGTGTTTTTTTATGGCAGTTCGCGCTCGTTGCCTTCGTACCTTACGTCCAAACACATTAAGGGTATTAGTGGTGGATAAGATATACATGGTCTTCCTTTTATTTCTGACACTATCTTATAAAGCAAAAAATAATCCTTATGATGAAGCCTTTCGATCGGTATGGTAAAGCTACAGGGTTATTATTTTTCTTATGGAACGGGTTCGATTCCCGGTTCAACCATGTTATTATTTAAATACGTGTATCTATGAATGCAGTTTAAATTGTTTTTTTTAATTCAAATAATTATCTCTCAGTAAAATGTTCCATCTACAATATTCAAGGTACTTTCCCTCCATGTGGCATAACCGTGGGACGCCCTGTAGAATATTTTGTGTTACGTCATTAATATTGACCCGAAAATATGTATTTTGTGTTCTTGATGACGGCATATTATTATAATAAATGTCCTATATCACCCGCTCCGACAAGGCCTATTCATCAAAGCCTTATATTTTGGTAAAATCAGTTCAGGCGCTCAGGCTCATGTTAGAACATAGCATTCATACTCGTACATACATACATACAGGGCAATAAAAAACATAACTCTCCTCCCTACGCTACGCCGCAGTCGGGTTTAAACAATGAACAACTATAGTCATAGACATAGACGACAGCCAACAATGTAAATCTAAAGTTTTCCCATTCTTCTTGCCATGTTTTTCGTCCCTTGCTCGCTTCACAAGTTCAGCAAATCAGACAGAACAGAAGACGTTAGCTCTGTCCGCATTATGTCGTGCCGGCTGCCTCGATGTCGCGATATTTGGCATAGGACAAGCGCAGTCGTGGAATGCCTCGCTGGTTTGCGCTCGGGGCTGCATTCATAGTCGACACTCTATGGTTACCAATAACGAGAAGTTTCGCCTTTTTTACCGACTTAAAAAATGGAGGAGGTGCTTAATTCGACGCGTATTTTTTTTAAATGTTTGGTACCTCAGAACTTTTTTCTACCTGAAACGATTGTGACCATTATTTTTTTGTAATTGGGTTATGTCGTTATTGGAGTCGAGCGAGGTTTCGATGTACGATGAAGACGCCATATTCTTCTCTCCATCCATTTCCACTTTGATGGATTATAGGATGGGCCTTAAACTGTGGAATCTTGACTAGAATCTGACATGTTGACAAGTATATGCTTTCCTAATAAGGGTTATTGCTGGAGAAAAACAAAGGAAAAGCTTTTAAGAGTTCGAGTAAAACAATTTTCAATGAGCACGTACGTACTGCGTTTACCTGTCATAAGTTTGCATTGACAGCGACCTACCAATGTCTGAGTTGGTACGGTCAGCCACTATCTAGAATACCCCATGGTAGCTTTTACCGCGCGCGACATAAGAACAAGAAGGGGTATCCTAGCGTGTAGCTGGACCAGGGTACGCATAAAACCAAATGGAAAGTCATTGCTTAAAATAGAAGTAAAAACTAAAACCCGACTACTAAAAGGCTTAAAACAAGACCTGCTTATCCTTAAAATAGACTCATAGATAATGAATCGTAGTCGGAGGCCATCGGTATATCAAATGCAAATGTGGTGTCCTCCGACTCCGAATTATCTATGAGTATATTTTAAGGATAAGCAGGTCTTGTTTTAAGCCTTTTAGTAGTCGGGTTTTAGTTTTTAACTTCTATATTTTTTTGAGCTTTTTATTAAATCATTTTGGACGATCATCCAGAATAGAACCAAGAACGGCAAAAAAAAAACACATTTTGGTATTTTTTGTTCTATTTGTTATGTTGACGCTACATGTGTTATACATTTTTGAAAAGGTCTTTTAAAGCACTTTCATTTGATACCCATGACGATGGTATTCGATAATTTTTATTTTTAGGTCCACCACTTTAGGGAGAATGGAGAGGATATCTTGGACGGAAAGAGTGTCAAATGAGCAAGTCCTGGAAAGAGTAGGGGAGAGGAGAACGTTGATGAAGACAATAGAATGCAGAAGAGGAAAGATGCTAGGCCACTTGCTACGTCACGACAAATTTATAACCAACATAATAGAAGGAACGATAGAAGGAAAGAGAGGTAGAGGAAGGCCACGGAGAAGCTACTTTGACCAAATTAAAGAGAAGGTGGATGTCGTGACGTACCAGGCTGCAAAGGAATTGGCCTGTGATCGAAGTGCATGGAGAATGCTGCACCGACAAGAGGATAACTCTTAAATATAATGATGATGACTTTAGGGCGCAGCACAGCGGCAATCTTGTTTTTTTTTTTCAAAATTAAACTATCCTATGTTACCTGGGCGATTAAGACAAATCCAACAACAGCTCATTTGTTGAAATCGTCTTAGTAGCTTAGGCTCTACGAGGGAACAGATGAACACACAAACATACCCACATACATACCCACATACATACCCACTTACATACCCACATACATACCCACATACATACACACATACATACATACATACATACATACGCTGCTAAAATCATAACCCTCCTTTTTGCTTCGCGTAGTCGGGTAAAAACTATATCGAGGGCACGGCTTCTAGTCGCAGCTTGATATTTTTTGTAAATCCTGAATCTGGGGGCACGCTAGTGACCCCGCTAAGCCGCGTAGCGAAGCTCGAGGGGCACTACTAACTTTTCCCGAAGCGCTTCGTCGTTTTTCTGAACCCTTCGGCCAAGCCACATATTTTGACTAAGGCATAGAGTTTGTGAATTTAGGGCGTGTAGGGTTAGAAGCTTAAGGCTCGGTATAAGGCTAACTAGCGCCACCAATGTTGAAAAAATCATATGTCCCTTCAGAAGAATAGAAGTTTCTGACAAAATCCTAAGATGAGCTCATGCGCCATGCTTTTCTAGATTTTTAAGTGTAGGTACCCAACTCAATTTCAAGTTTTAAGCTAAAAAAATTTCGATAACCGCCAAAAACGGCCGCTTTTGGCGGTTATCAAAAATTTTTTAGCTTAAAAGTAAACGAAGTAAACGATCTACACTTAAAAATCTAGAAAAGCATGGCGCATAGGCTCATCTTAGGATTTTTTCAGAAACTTCTTCTAAAGGAAGATATGATTTTTTTAACATTGATGGTACTAGTCAGCCTTATACCGAGCCTTAACTCTACTAAGGTGTAATTTTGACTAAGGTGTAGAGTTTGTGAAGTTACCTAAGGATTGTAGAGTTAGGGCGTGTAGAGTTAGAAGCTTGGCCCTACATGAGATCTGATAGATTTTTAACAATGCGAGGTGTATGGTCTCGTCTTGGCAACAATTTTTACATGAAAATGTTTTTGGTCGGATTTTGTGTCTTCAAACGTCTCGACTATGACTCCTGCCCCAACGTTATATTATAAGTCATGAAAGTTTTATTTAATACGGGTAACAGTTTACGGTTTCACGCTTCTGCCGATAATTTATTTTGTTCCTTTTGACCTGGCAGGGTTTGAATAAGCAGCCAGAGATCGTGTCTTATTTACAAGTTAAAGTGTTAATCCGTTTGCTTGCGGTCAGATGTTTGCCGTGGCTGGCATTGTTGTTCCGATTTTATCCGACCGAGGTAGATAAATGGGTGACAATTTGAACTTGAAGATACTTGGTTTGAGAGTGGTATTTTTGAGTTAGTGACGCATTTCATTTATTCAGTCACAATATAAAATAATTGTCTTCTTCTTGTAGTGCCGTCTCAAAATAATTGTATCTGGAATTAAATCTAAAACTAGCACTTATAATAATTCAAATAAAACGAATAATACTAGTGAACCTACCTATGTGATACGGGGTTTAAATTCTTGTACTGAATAGAAGTTTTTCTCGAGGAGATACGCTTTTGCTTTTAAAGTTATTTTCGTAAGCTATAGCTTTAAAATTTTTGGGCAACATATTGAACTGTTTGACGCGCTGTTACCGTGTTGAATGTTCGACTACTTTTAGCTTGGGGGCTACGGTACTAGCCAGATCCATCCTTCTTGTGCTTTCGCGAATCATCCTATCCTCTGGAAAGCGCTAGGAAACCTTTTTAACCGTAATGTGTGTCTGTCAGTGTGTGTGTGTCTGTTTGTCTGTCTGTGGCACTGTAGCGATAGATAGGCACATACCCGAATATGCACCCAAAATTCGGTAGTTACCGAAAAAAAAGGGTATTTCCCAAATATCTACCCATTTTTGGGTGCATATTCGGGTATCTCTGACCGTAGCTCTTAAACCGATTTGGATGCGGTTCTTTTTATAATTTGAAAACAAGTTTTTGAACGAGAGTTCTTAGACATTTTTTATCAAAATAGGTTTAGCCTTTTATGAGATATGCTAATTTGAAGCTAAAATATCGGGGTATTTGAAATGTTTCATTTAGTTGTTATAGTTCGATTAAAGTTAAATAAAAGTTTGACATTTTAACTGGATAATAAGGTATGTGTAATTCCTTACAACATTTATTTATTTACACCTACCTGCAAAAATATGCCTAATGGCTTATGAGGTTCCTTAGAGGGGCAGTGTGTGCTTTCTCCCATGACTCTAAACTCTCTGTTGGTTCGAACATAATTTGATAGTCCAGGTGCATCAACGGGTACTCAAGTGACCCGTTACTGATTTCAGTAGGTACAGTCACATACACAATTTGATTATATTTTTGTTGGTATTTAAGTACGGTAGGTAGGTAATCGTATGAGGTAGTGGCCACCCCTGGTGTCAGAGTCTTAAGGCCGCCCATAGGGCCTCTGATATGTCTTGACGATTGTTATTAACCAATAACAACCGGGACCAACGGTTCAAGGTGCCTTCCGAAGCACGGAAGCGCTCAGATATTATTGCCACTAGCGGTCACCCATCCATGGAGTTACCGCGGCCGATGTTGCTTAACTTTTACGTTACTATAATGGGACATCATTTTAGCTGAGTTTGGGACGATTTACCCATTCATGATATTCTACATATTTGTTCTTTGTTTTATACTTTGGGTCTCTGAGCCAGCCACAACAACTTGAACAAATACAGTTTTAACATCGACTGTACTTATTACTTCCGGATTTGATTATACTTTTGTCACTCCAAACAAGGCGATGATGAGTTTTTAATACCACCTCAGTGATAGTGATGGCACAGGAGGTTTATATAGATTTTTTGTATCAAATTATAGCTTTTGTTTTGAAAGACGGTTGCTATGATTTGGTGGGAACTTTATAACTGATTTTGATATTATTGTAACTGTATTACGGGAGTAGAGTTCTTTGTTTCGTGTTTGATTGCTTTATAAGATGAGGATTAAGTTATTTGTTACGATGTTGGTAAGAGCATTGACCGGACTTGGCTAAGGCTTTCGCATCTCTAAGTAATGAGATGATTTATACAGGGTCCAGTGGCACCTTCACTCACACTAGATGGGTTAAGAGACCACACGGCGCTTCAGTGCCTGGAAATTGTTTTAGATGGACAAGGCTTGCCCACCACTTATACCATCCTGACAGTTTAGTCAGCATGGCCCACAGGAAAGACAAGTCAATACGTGTAGAGCTAACTAAGCTGCGGGTTTCCTCATGACTTGGCTATGTTCATAATAAGGAGTGAGAAAAAGCGTGGACAATGTTTTCAACCTTACCCTTAAATTAATGTAGTGAAATCAGGATCATTAATCGTTAAGTCATGTCTGAGGCCCTTTGGGCGGCCTGAAAACTCTAACACCAGGGGTGGCCACTACCTCATACGATTACATAGCAAGATGAAAATGAAGGTTTTGCTTTAAGGCGCTGGGCATAGTGAACAGCCCGCGCGCAGAGAAAAATGCACAAAATAGATTCCTGTATCAAATACACTAAACAAATTGAAAATGTTCACATATCAAACCCTAGAATTAGGTGAGACCTATCTAAAACAGCCAGTTTCGTGTTGACATTCATAAACGTATTGAAGATATTTTGCTTGAAAAAAAATAGGCGGCGCACTTTTTTTCAAGCAAAATATCTTGCAATCTGCTATGGATATCATCATGAAACTGGCTGTGTTAGATAGGTCTCAACTAATCCTAGGGTTTTATATGTGAAGATTTTCGATTTTTTTAGTGTATTTGATACAGGAATCGATTTTGTGCATTTTTCTTTGCGCGCGGGCTAATTCACTATGCCCAGCGCCTTAATAATTTAAAATGTACAGTGATGTCACAAGACGCTTTACTACCCTGCATCCAAATATGATTTCCTTTACTGCCAAAGCTTCTAATCGAGCTAATCTAACTAGCTATAGCAAAAATACCGACCGTGCCGTGAGCCCACAGAAGCGGATGTGGTCCATTGCGCGCAATCTAGCATCGCGGGGCTCAATGGAGGCGGCGGGGCGACACACGGACGATCGACGCCCACGCAATGTGCTGGGAGAGCTGGCTAGGGGTACGGCTGGTTCTGTCGGTTACTTGTTTTGTAACTTTTGGCAAATCCTAGTGTTCATTCATTCATGCTCTGCAAAAAATTGAAGTTAAAAACTAAAACCTTACTGCCGAAAGGCGTAAAACAAGACCTGCTAAACCTTAAAATAGACTCACATGTAATTACCTAGTCGTATTCGGAGGCCATCGGTTTATCAAATGCGAATATTATGGTACATACCTACATACGCTGCTAAAATCAAAACCCTCATTTTTGTTTCGCCTAGTCGGGTAAAAATGGTTTTGAACTCCGCATACCAGAAGACGCCAGCGTTTATCATCATCGTCATCAGCCTACCTCTGCCCACTGTTGGGTATAGCCTATGTTGGGTATAGGGTACGCCAGCGCCTTTAATCCTCCACATATGCAGCTTGGGCAGATCCCTAGCTCATTAGTAATTCTACACATGTAGGTATTCCTGACAAGGGTTAACGTATGCTCTCTTTGCTGCCTGATCTTCCTATTCTCTCAATTTGGTTGAGCCAGCGGAGTCTGATGGGAAAGGTGGAGGGAAAGAGAGCTCGAGGCAGACCACCCGCTAGATGGATGGATATTATAACCAAAGCCACGCAAAAACACCTGCACAAACTTATCCACATCGCGAGTGATAGAGCGCAATGGAGAACTGTACTCTCTGCCACCTTCAATGATGGTCACAATCCTCAGCATTGAGAGAACGACTGAATGAATGAGCGGAGTCTTGCATATGCAATTCAGAAGGCAAAGTTTTTTGTTCGAAAGTCCGTTATTGGCTTAATCTTATCTTTAGACAATATTGAGAAACTAATTTCAATATTTTTTATTTTGGTTCAGTAGTTTGGATTTTACAACGTTTCAAAGATACGGTTTTATAACGTCACGCGACGGTCTGCATACTGTTGGCGGTCATAGGTACAAAACAGTTTAGAGCATAAAAACAAAACTACTGGATTAAAATAAAAAAATATTGAAATTAGTTTTTCAATATTGTCTAAAGATAACATTAAGCCAATAACGGACTTTCGAACAAAAAACTTTGCCTTCCGAATTGCTATTAGTCTTTCCACTGGTTTTCAGAATGGCGTCCAAGAACTTGATGACGGTTGGTGTTAATTCTTATGATAATGTTAATTCAGGCTAATTTAGACGAACCCATTAGCTACGTGACACTCAACAGATAAAAGCGTAGACGGACAGCGCACCTGGTGTAAAGAAACAATAAAATAGCAACGTTTGGAAGTGTATCCACAAGAAGCAACTGCGATCGCAAGTCCGTGAGGTCGGGCGCGGATACTGATCTAACTGAACCGCGCTTGCGCCGGCGCGGGCGCATCCTCGCGACCGCGGACATTTCGCTTTAATACTCTCGCGATTTCGCTGCTCGTTTTGCGCTCAAAACCATTTTGCTTTTAGTTTTTAAAAAGTCATGCATTTTTAGTTGGAAACCAATGTACGTATCTTCTCTTTAAATTCACAAGTGTACGTAATTATGAAAAGAAACAAAGTTGACAATTCGGTACGCAAAGTTTTTTGTTCGAAAGTCCGTTATTGGCTTAATATTATCTTTAGACAATATTGAGAAACTAATTTCAATATTTTTTATTTCGGTTCAGTAGTTTGGATTTTACAACGTTTCAAAGATACGGTTTTATGACCTTCACGCGACGGTCTGCATACTGTTGGCGGTCATAGGAACAAAACATTTTAGCGCATAAAAACAAAACTACTGGCCCAAAATAAAAAATATTTATATTAGTTTCTCAATATTGTCTAAAGATAAGTTTAAGCCAATAACGGACTTTCGAACAAAAAACTTTGCCTACCCAATTAGGGAAAACATCGTGAGGAAACTCGCGGTTTAGTTTGACTCTACACGTATTGACTTGACTTTCCTGTCTGTATGGTATAGATGCTGGGCAAGCCTACTCCATCTTAAACAATGTCCCAGGCGCTGCAGCACCAAGCGGTCTCTTCACCCATCTAGTGTGAGTGAAGGTGCCACTGGACGCTCTGTATAAATCACCTCATTACATTAGACCGGTATTAGTTCCTCTTACATGTCAAACATAAAATTCCAATTATACCCGCCACTGCTGCATTGACATGACCGTACATAATACGATCTGCAGCTCGAAACACCATGTATTTGCATTTAGGTGGATTAAAAGAGTGGAAGATAGCATTATATCGAGTGCTAACTAGCTCAATAAGGCAGCCAAGTTAGGATACCGTTCACTCTGAGAAAATTAAGCAGAACATTCTATTTTCCAAGAATACCGAACTCACAATATATTAGCAATTTCCGTAATAAAAGCTCAATATTCCTCACAAAGCGCGCATCATTCTTAACCCTCAGGAATTTCTTTAAACGGCCAGCGATTTCCATTCTAAATTCAAACGGGCCGGTGTGGTTCAGAGGACGCATTGCGCACTTCTGTCCCCTTTCATCTGGGTATTTGGTCTTGTTTTATCGAAATATTAAAATATTTCGATATAAATATTTTTTTAGAACAGATCTTTAATTAAGGCCCAAACCTAGGCATAACTAACGCCGCCAATGGAAAAAAGACACTACTTCTACTTTTTGGATGCGTTTTTTGCTAAAAACGAAACGTCAAATGATAATCTCTAGGCTTAACTATTTTTTCGATTCTACTGGGATGCCATCGACACGCCATTGCTTTACAGACGTCTTATCAGGGTGCTATAGCACAATTTTCCCATACAAACGTAGTTCCGGTTTAATTTCTAAACTACAGGCTGGATTTTGCTGAAACTTGGTTTATATCAGTAGATGGCCAATACGGAGGTTTGCAAATAGTTTTTATAATAAAAAAATAGCCTTAAAGAAATAAGAGCGATGCGTTTTTCACGCCGAAAAAGTGGTTACTTTCAGCTGTTAATTTACTTACATTATTACCCTGTCTATTGGAGTCTAACTACCTTGGGAACATCAAAAATGTATTGTACTTGTCAGAAAAAAAAAGATTTTTGAATTAGCTAATAAAATGTAGAAATGGCAGCGGAACTACGAAAAAAATTGGGAAAATAGATTTATTACATTACAACTACAACTACATACTCGCGAAAGGACACCAACTCACGTAGACTCATACAGGCGCATTGCCTCTCACTTTTTCCGCGCCCCGTCTCGCTCTGGGTGAAACAGCTATAGAAAACAGTGTTTCACGCGCTTGGCCATCGCCGAGTTCCCACGGTCCTGAAGGGGGCTCTTAAGCCCCTGGAACTTCCCTTGTGGATCAGTACTACGGGTTGTAACACTATTTTTTTTGACTCCTAGTTCCATCTGGTTGTTGGAACAATTTTTTTGTTTTGGCTCCGGTCGTGTCACCTAGTGAGCGCGCAAGGAACTAGCGGTGCGGCGGTTCAAAATTAGCCATTGAATGCTTTGGGTCTTTTGCGACGTCGGCACTGTTGATGCAGCAGAGCCACCTCCATCTTTTTTTGCGAGTCGAAGTGCAAGCCCCGTTTCTGCCTTCATTCTGCCTGGCCGTCGGAGAGTGTGGACGTGCTCCCGCGTCGCGCCCTTGGCGCGGCGTGAGGCCATTTTCTTTGCCACGAGGTTCACACTCCAGGTGAGCATTTTTGGGTTAAGTTTGTGAATCTGAGGAGTTTTCGTTCTTTTTGCTTCTCGCAACCTTGCATCTCGATTTGGCTCGTGTTAAAGTAAAGGAATTCGTTTCAGTTACCCCACCGGTGATTTTTATCCCCCGAGTGACCCTGGACGCCAGCCTCCAGAGCTTTTGAAGAAGACCCTTTGGTCCATGAGAGTAGTTAGCACGATTTCGTGGTAAGTTGCGCGATATTTTGTTAGACGAGAATGTGGCCGTAAGCCCCGTCTTTTTTTTTTTGATCCGAATGATTGTGACCGTGTTTGTCTCTTCTTTTCAGTATATTTTGTTATTGTGAGAAATACTCGGCGCGGAACATACCCGACGACCGCTTCCGAGTGGAACCGGCCCCGCAAGCTGATTACCCCACCGGTATGTACAAAATCTAAGTTATTTTAACGTGATTGCTAGTACCAGAATACAGCATAACCTCTAAGAGTGCGTTTGTCAGGAATTTGATTGTGGTGCCTCCAGCGTCGTCGCTGGAGCCCTGTGTAAGATGCTGAAAGCTCCACGGGGATGAGACGCTGCTTCTCAGCCAGAAATCTTAACATTCGGTCCACCGATGTGCAATAAAACCTTACTTTTATGATTTGTATGAAAATGTGCCTTGCATTGCTTGGCCCTGGGTATAATCTATCGTAGAATGTGTATTGTGATGAGACGCTGCTTCCCAGCCAGGAATCTTAACATTCGGTCCACCGATGTGTAATAATACCTGACTTTTGTGATTTGTATGAAAATGTGCCCTGCATTGCTTGGCCCTGGGTATAATCTGTCGTAGAATATGTATTGTGATGAGGCGCTGCTTACCAGCCCGGAATTTTAGCAGTCGGTCCACCGATGTACAATAAAACTTAACTTTTGTGATTTCCGTGTGAATGTACCTTTCCATGCTTAGCCCCGAGTATTACCTATTGTAGAAGGTGCGTTTTAGCAAGAGGCTGCCTCCCAGCCAACAATTTTAAGATTTGGTCGAGACGCTGTGGATAAAAGGGCTCTTTTGTAGCGAGTGATTGATATTTATTTTCTGAGGGTTTCTGACCGGCGAGGAGCTTGCAGGAGTGTTGTACCAAGCCTTCTGCTTGATTAGACGCCATTTTCTGTTTTTTTTTCTGAATAATACAAATGACCAAATTTTACCTTTTTTCCGAAATTTTCTAAAACCAAATCGCGACTCACCTGAACGTCTCCTGCAAGCCTTCTGCTTGATTAGACGCCATTTTCTGATTTTTTTCTGAATAATACAAATGACCAAATTTTACCTTTTTTCCGAAATTTTCTAAAACCATTCCGCGACTCACCTGAACGTCTCCTGCAAGCCTTCTGCTTGATTAGACGCAATTTTCTGTTTTTTTTTCTGAATAATACAAATGACCAAATTCTACCCTTTTTCTTTAAAAATTCTAAACATGACCGCGGTTCGCCCGTATGCATTCTGCGGACGCCCCGCTTGTTTAATAGAGTTTTGTGTGAAGTTAGCCGTTGAATTGTATACCTACTACCTACCTCCGAGATGTTTTGTTTGTATGACAGTGAATCAATGGGACCTTATATCCCCTTTACAGGAGGCGTCTACCGACCATCCTGCGGGACGCCAGTCAAGTTTACCAGTCAAGTTTACCAGTCAAGTTTACCAGTCAAGTTTACCAGTCAAGTTTACCAGTCAAGTTTACCAGTCAAGTTTACCGGTCAAGTTTACAAGTCAATTCCACTTCCAGTTACCGTCAAGTCTAGTTTGCCCACCTTTGCCCACTATTGGGTATAGGCCTTTTCACCTGGTTTTTCGACTATTAATTTAAGTAATTGTAAAAACTTATAATAAGAGTTAGGGAACTTAGAATAAGTAAAGTAAGTGCGCATATTAGGAAAGCGAATCTCTTTCACCCAAACTTATATATCTGCCTGAAGAGGCCTTTTGTAAAAATAAAACTTTACCTTAACTTTTTAATATATTCTTGCACGGAATTTTGTCGTTTCATTTATTTATTTACACTTACTATTACCCTCGTTCGGCCTTCTGCCGGGCGAGGAAAATTCCCATTACAGGGTCAGTGCGGAACAAACACATGCGCGCGAGGTGCGTGGTCTGTACGCGACGCGCGCATTTGTCAGGCCTCTGTGGCGATTATTTGTCAACGGATTACCCGCGAGCGGACAATGGGCTACAGTCCATGCGCGGGATAACAGTGCGATCTACTAAACAACGTGTTACAAAACATCCTAACTCTTTTTACAGGGTGTAACCTACTGGTCAACAGGATGTCAATTCTGTAAAAAAAAGTAGATTTTTTTTATTTTATTTTATAACCTCAAAAGTGTACATTTTTCATAGCTTTTTTGTTGTTGGTATTAGCTCAAATTTGAAAATATGTTTATGGGCGTAGTTGCATTTGCATAGGTTTGAGTTGTTAAAACATTGTGAAAGTCAATGAAAACAATGTTTAAAAAAATCTTTTTTCCCGTTACGGCGTTCACATTTTATTAATTTAAAAATCAACGGAACGTCATAGAACAAAAAAAGGTTGTGATCTCTATCACCGGGTGCTATTACCCTGTAAAAAGAGTTAGCATCTTTTGTAACACCTTGTATAGTTTGATAGATGAATGAGAGAAAAACCTAGTTTCTAGATTGAATAAGATAAAACTGAATGAAAATGGCTCAGATTTAATGGCAGTAAAAAAGAGATTTTACTTTTAACAAGAATTCATAGAAGAAAGAAAATATTGCAGTTATTATGTAAGACTCTTTCATTATTGCGCACTCTTCTCTAATGATTATGATTTATGGAATAATAACTTTAGATCGCCAAAATGGATATTGAGTGAGCGATTTCAATATTGTCACTAAAACATTAAACGCTTTAATTAAGTGATAGCTCAGGTCACCTGAGCAATTGTGACCTGAGTGTGATCTGAACAATAACAGAGATCATGCATGTTCAAGTAATCCAATGCGCAGTTATCAAAGAACAAATTAAAAACAATTCATAGATGGCGTTTACAGGCCTGGCCATAGAAGAACCGGAATACGGCTGTCAAATTTCACAGATTAATTTTGACAGCCGTATTCCGGTACTTATATGGCCAGGCCTGTAGGTGCCATCTATTAACTGCTGTGAATTTGTGTTTTAAAAACGACTTATTAGACCCATAGTAAAAGCGTAAAAGCCTCACACCGCACCACTGTTCCTCGTAGGGAGTGTAACGCGATTTCCCGCGACCACACCGCCTGCGAGGTCACAACTCAGATAACAGCCGTTCAGATAAGACCTATTAATCGGACTAGCAGCGGGACAGTGAGATATGTTTGACAAGAAATTATACTCACACATATAGCGGCGATATATTGGTCCGCGTACCTATGCGTAGCCTGGGAAATGTGGCTAGGTAGGTAGGTAGGTAATCGTATGAAGTAGTGGCCACCCCTGGTGTCAGAGTTTTTAGGCCGCCCAAAAGGGCATCTGACATGGCATAACGATTGTTTTTAATCAACAACCACCTGGACCAATGGTTTAACGTGCCTTCCGAAGCACGGAAGCTCTCAGATATTATTGCCACTAGCGGTTACCCATCCACGAACTGACCGCGCCCGATGTCGCTTAACTTTGCCAATCAATTAAGAATGGCTACTTCAACTAGGCTGTGATCGCTCCGGAAATGTGGCTGAGGAAGTGCCTCGGGCTATTAGATATTCTTTTAGTATGACTGTGACACGAAAACGTGTCACTATAATATCAAATTTCGAGTTACTAGAGAGCGCGTCCTTCCTTGGTTGCTGAGTGTCGCTTCCACAAGATCCTGCAAGTTGCAATTTAGAGAATCAGGGGCTTAAGTTTGTGACGCAATGGCGTGTCGATGGAGCCCCAGTAGAAAGAACCCTCAGCACAATGCTGAGTTAGTGCCCTTTGCACTGCAACACACCGCGACATTTACCTGAGCAATTTTCTTGTTTTATGTTTTATTTTTTGGTTTAGTACGTTATATTTTGTTTTTGTGTTTCTTTTTAGTTACGTCTATTTAAAAAAAAATTTTTTTTTCTAAATTTAAGGTGTGTTTGTGTGTAATAAATGTCTTTTCTTTCTTCTTCTTTCTTCTTTCTAAAGACAAAACCGGAGTTTCCCCGTTTTACTCCTACAACCAGCGAAACAATACTCTAGAATTAGTGAGTATCAGAATATTCTTTGTTATACTAGAAAAACATTAAAAGGACAAACAGCATTAATAAATAGTAATTGAAGCCGTCAACTTAGAGCCCATTTTGGCACCATTGTGTAACAGACTTAGGCCCCTGGTCAGGCGTAACGGGGCATTTTCGTATAAATTTGTATCCGGATTTAGGTTGTTATTTGGGGCTTGGAATGATTGGTTTTTTTTTTTATTCGTATGTTTCATTTTATGATTACTTAATGCCATTATTGTTAAGGAATACTTTACATACATAACATCACAACTTGTTTTAAAAATAAATTAAAGCACAAAAACATTGAAATCGAATGACATTGTGGTCACATACCTGAATCTAGTAACGACAGGCTAAATTTGACGATTGCTGGCATTGAAAATGTATATATTTTATGTATATTTTTATTATATCATAGTTTTTTTTTATGAAAAAATTTTTATTATAAAATTTATTTATCTGATAATAATTATTGTTTTTCAATCTAATCTGCGAGAAATTTATTAAAATACTGAACACGAGGGCACCATAAAATCGTAAGGTACCAATTTATACGAAATTGCCCGAGCCATTGTCTGTGAGGCTCCACATTGACACGAAACCTCTGCATCATACGGTAGTATGCACAAATTGCCTCGGCTAGATATACCCTTTGGCAGCTTAGCGGCTGTCAGTTCACGTACAACCTTTAACAAAGTGTTCTATCACTTTTGTCCTCAATAGTACAATATAGTGACGTAGATAAGTGTGTCTATTTCGTAAGCGAATATCGTCAAAACAAATAAACAAAAGCACGATAATCAAATAGGCACATTTATTACAGTATCAGGAAACAAAGGCATTCTTTATTACAATCTCAAACCACATTGACAGATCTATTTTTCTTGACACTTGAGTTTATTTTTCTCCACTCAAGATGGTTGAAAAACCAATAAAGAAAGATCCAACTTGCAGGCCTAATCGTCAAGTTTATTTATTGCCTAGAAAGGTCAAGAGATATCGGTTTCGAGTGATATTTGATAGGAAAAATATCGCATTGCTCATTCTCAAATCAATTTGATATCAAAAGGCCTACGTAAGGGTTATTGATATTTTGTATATTTCATCTTGACGCGTGTTCATTTTACTCACGCATCACGTAGGGTACTTTTAATATGAAATTAGTTAAGTTCCAGTAAAAGAATACAACAAAACAAACAATAATATTAGCTACTTATAGCTGATTTTACCAACAACATCTTCCCAAAAGACATTCCAATCACATAGATTGCAACAACGCATCCTGACCTAATCTCACAATGAGATGTGAGGCGCATAAATTCGCAAATACCTCATAAACTGAAATCACGATCTCATTACAAGCCCACTCTACTCATAGGAGCTGCCTTCAAAACCGAATTAATGCTATTCTAACAAATAATGCCGAGTACAATAGAAGAGGGTACTATTATTACAAACAGTAGAATGTTTCTTCTCGTTTGGTAGCTTGAGAATTATTTAGAGTTCCCATCACTCCAAAGTCGTCTTTTCTTCAAAGCACGAAGACTTTATCGAGTGATACTTATAATTGCCTTTTCTTACTCTGATGAACGTTCCTAGAAGAAGACAGCAAATGCGTCGCGATATTGATTCTAAACATACTTCTTATATAGTCCAATACCAATATCTTCAAATAGAGACGTCGTTTTTGCGATTGCTGAATATTTCCCATTTGAATGATAGCCACTCAGCCGTCAAATATTACATTTGTCATTGAAAACCGTGTGAAATCCACAAAATAGCCCCCCCATTTGATTTACGAGAGTTATGAATGAGTGAGAGATAAGGCATCTCTAGCGTCGGCGAGATCGCGCCCGCGCCGCTGCGCCTGCGCCTCTATCGAAGGAATCGCACGCCCACGCCCGGAGGGAACTCTGAATGAGTGTCATGAGGCGACAGCGCTTGTGTTGTATTAGTCATAGTAGTTGGTTGCAGAGCACTTAGGTAAAGAGCTTTTGTGATTGATGTTGTTCGGCTGGTTGTTTGGTAGATTTCGGCACTGACGGGTTAGTGTGGTACGAACAAGAACCTACTCAGCATGGGGCTGTCTATCTGCCGATTTCTGAATTGTGAAATTCACTGAGCAAATATGTAAGTATCGTTTTGTCTCTGCAGATATCTCACAAAAGAGCGTGACAGAACTATAGTTAAGTATTTGCTTAGCAAAATTCTCAATTCAGAAACCGGGCCTATGACTTCTGCCAGCACTCTTACCAATTGAACTATTGATACATTTTAAACACCATGGCACCATCTACTTCTTCTTAGTTCATTTGGTGCTACAACCCTCTGTGGGTATTGGTCTCCTCTACACTATATTATTATTACCATTTTGTCTCTGGCCCTTCATCATGGCCCTATAAGAGGTCCCAGCTCATGTAATGTAGAGTTTTTACATTTTGAAGAAATAAACTTATTGAAACTATTGAAACCAGTTGGTGTATTTGCCCTTTTTTCTGCGGTCTTCGATGCAGTCAAACTGTCATGCAACAATCTAAGCCAACCAAAAGCGTCCATAAAAACTCATGAACCCAGTCTTTAACGTAGCCTTTGAAAGGAAATAGGTCTAACACTTACCTTGACTGTTATTTGACGTGCAAATTGTATTACATAGTATGAAATAACGTGAACCTAGTTCCCACAATCGTTATTATACTCGCCTAGACTATGTGAGAATCGTGCACGTAAAATATGCTTATGTTGATACTGTGTGTGCTGTGAATCATTCATTCTTCGGATAATTTGTCTTCATTTTAAAATATTTTATAAGGCTTATTTAAAACATCATCTCCAATCACTTTTTGTATTTTCTATAGCACTTACCCGTGTTAAGGAACATTATAAAGACTTTTTATAAGGTTAAAAATTTGCATAAGCTCAATAGGTAGCTCAATGGGAATCGTCAAATCCTATTTTTTATTCTATAAATCGAAAATATAGACAAATATAAGAAAATAATTTGAATATTTTCTTTTTTTTTTGTAAATATTTTTTTATTAATTATTTTAATTTTCTAAAAGTTTTGTGTATGAAGTCACCACTGGCATTATGTACTAAGTTCATTGCATTCATTCATGCTTTTAAAAATAAAAATATGTTGACGTTTGACAAATATCAGTGTCAAGTCAACAAGAAGGTTATTTTTTCAGTTATTTGACACTTTTGACAGTTGTTGTTGACGAATGTATTTTTTTAAATATTTGTAGGCAATGGAACTACCGCATTAGAGGCTATGATGACGTCATCGAAAGAAAAATGAAGAAAACATTTTTGGTGATAAATATTAATAATCCGTTTTAATTTTACTTATTTAAACCCCTAATAGTAATCAGGATCCCTATTCCTCGAAATGGTTTTCGATTTACGACAATCGATGCCTCACTGATCAATCAATGCCCATTGGTAGAGCGCCTGCACGATATGCAAGAGTTTGCGGGTTCAAGTCCTGTCCCGAGCGAATTTTTTTAACCTCATAAAAAATATCTTTATCATTTCTTAGTTTTTCTACTTTTATTCATATCGGGATATCTACCTAGTGAGAGATAAGCAGCGGCTCAGGCTACGTATTTTCTCCGTAAATATATGGTTTCCGAAAGAAGCCTAGAAACTATTTTGATTTCCCGACATCCGGACCCCGAACCGTACAGTAAAATCAGCTGAATAATTTCAGGAAATTTTTCAGATCTTGAAATTTTTATCAGTTACGGTCGGCCAGCGGCCATGGCAGCTCTTACCGTGTGCGGCATAAGGGCGCCAATCGAACAAAAAGGGGTATCGTAGGGTGTGAACCACTGTACTATTTCCACATCTTCTCAATTACTAATTTAGGTACTCAATAGACGTTCCATCCTCAATCTCTAACGTAAAAATCCTTCAAAGAAAACACGAACATCCAAAGCGAACACAACTTCACCCACCCACGGAATGTAACCAAAACACACACAATCTAATACACTGTGGTGTACCAATTAAACCATTACTAAAGTTTAACTCGCTTAACCTCCCTACAGGTAGACCTGCAGTTTCATACTGTTACCTAATAAATTGGGGATCACCTTTACTTTTACACGTAAAATTGAGCTTTTCCATTTGGTGAGCTTAAAGTTTCATATAAATGGTAGGTAAAAGAGGTGTCCAAGGTGTGAAGCCAATCGTGACCGACCTTCGTCATTTAGTCGAGATTAATTATTTCTATTGTGAGCTGATTTGATGAAAGAAACACGTGTCGGATGCGCCTGTCAGTGGGCTTGATTGTGAAACTAGTGGTGGGCTAGTGGGCTTTAAGTTGTATCGAGTTGAAAGAGTGGTAGGTACTCTTCGGTCATCGATAAAAAAAAGTCTGTGACAGACTGGCACTTGAAAGTTGAAAGTCGCTATACCTATCTAAAAACTTTGAATATTTCTTCGAAACGGACCATCCATATTTTATTTTGCTCACTTTCGTATGTGTCGTCAACGTTACGGAGCCCTTCATACTGGGATGCTTAAATTATTATTTTTATTATATATTTTTTAAGCAGAATTCAATCTATCGATGGAGTTGATACGAACAATTCAAAATGTATATTACCTAATACCTAACTTAATTAAACCTAACCTCAAAGCATCTACGAGATACAATTTTGAATCAAGGTAGGCGTCAATGCAACTTATGGTTCTTATAGACTATATTCATTACTTTCCAATACTTTAGGAGCATTTGAATTTTTTATCTTTTAGAAAAGATCTCTGTCGAAAATAGTCCCCAAATCTTTAGATTCTAGTAAAAAAAACTAAGGCCTTTGCATCAAGAGTAATGAGATGATTTAAACAGCGTCCAGTGGCACCTTCACTCACACCAGATGGGTGAAGAGACCACTCGGCGCTGCAGTGCCTGGGACATTGTTTTCGCAATGAATCCAGTCAACAAAACAAAAAACCGTACTACAGAGTTACTGTGCACATGAGCTGAGCAAGTTGGGTAATCCAACGAATCGATGATTAGTAACTAATGAGGTTTTTGTTTCGTTTTGGTTTGATGCGTGTGGGCGTGTTTACTCGTAAGTTGAGTTTGTTTGATCAGTAGTTGCTAGAGATGGTGTTGAAACATAAAGCAGTGAAAAGTCATAAATGTATGGAAAAAGTTTTTCCCGATTTCCAACATTTCTAGGTACTCAAACCTCAGTTGGCTCCATAAAGTCTTTTGATCCCTATACGAAATACTTAGGATCGTATGGCGTTTTAAAATCACATTTTTTTTTTTGTTAATTGTATTTTTTTTCCAAAATCTGTGAGTGCAGTTTTTAATACTCATAAAGTTATGGATGTTATCTTATAAACGTTTTCCTGTAAGTATAACGGTTAAGGACCTGCCCTTACTGCCCCATTTTACGTAAATATCCAGCCTGTATATGAAAAAAAAATCTTGAAAGTCAAAGATCGTTGATAGTTAGCTCATCGCCAAAATCAGCAAAGTTCACTGAAACAACATAAAAGACCGTTCACCTTTCAAATCGAAGTCCATCGAGTGGGCATTACAAAATATTTCACGCGCACACCTGGCGAATGACAGGCCGCTATATGGACGGTCATTAATGTGAACCTAGCTGGTTTCTTCATCATTGATCACCATCCTAGCCCTAACTTGCAATAACCTAAAATAGCGGAAATAATGTTTTCGCGGTATTACTTAAAAAAAATGGCTTTTTGGTTTTTTCTAAAGTTGCTAAGGTTTCCTCCATGCTAGACTTCCGGACGAGGTCGAAACATGTCGGCTATTCCGACAATAATAAAATAATAAAATATTTTTGAGCTGTTACTTTACAGTTTTTATCAACGAGTCATAAATCCGATAATTTTTGTTTTCGTTTTTGCATTGTTATATTTATTGTATGGCGAAGCATTCTCACAGGGAAATTTTGGAAAACAAGAAAGAAGCCAGAACAAGGTAGTTACAATTTCATGGTTTTTGTGTACAATAAAGTAGGGGTAAATAAACTCTAATTTAAAATCCGAGTCCACGAAGTGACAGTTGCTACTGTCAGATAAAGCCGATCGGGTGACCAGTTTGGCTTTGTCTGACAGTACCAACTGTCATTTCATGGACTCGGTTTTTAAATTAGAGTTTACAATAACTTGTACCTACTTGCTAATAGATCAAAAAAAGTTTCAGATTATGTCGACTCAGCTATTAAGATGGTCGGCATACTTTCGATATCTCAAATTCTCAAACCTTTAGTGTGTTTTGGTTTCTGTTTTCAGGGTGTTACTGGAACCATCCGTCACAATAACAGGTCTTATAGATGCCCGGGCGCAAGCCAAAGGCAATTAACGCATAAAGCGATCCGAGCCTAAACTATAGCTTTATTATTATGAAATCGCGCGCACTTTTGTTATTTGAAGCTTGCATTTCTTCGGAATGCAAGAAGTTGGTAGTGAGTAATTTCACAGCCGATACAGTTCTAGCTTAGTATGGAGATGCCAGATTTCTTAAAATTGATCACTTCATAGTGTGGCCAACAATTTCATGAAATATTTGTATTTCATTAAATGGAAAAAGCCCGCTGCCCAGAAAAATTAATAAATCAACGTTTGATGATATTAACAACTAAATGCATGGCAACTTCATGATATGGCTAAACATTTTGTGATTAATATATACAAGGTGTTATAAAAGTACCTAACTCTTTTTACAGGGTAATAGCACCCGGTGATAAGGATCACAACCTAAATATTTTTTTTGCTCTATGACGTTCCGTTGATTTTTAAATTAATAAAATGTGAACGCTGTGGCGGGAGAAAAGTATTTTTTAAATAATGTTTTCATTGACTTTCACAACGTTTTACCAACTCAAAGCTATGCAAATGCACCTACACCCACAGACATATTTTTAAATTTGAGCTAATACCAAAAACAAAAAAATAATGAAAATTTTTCAATTTTGAGGTTATAAAATAAAAATTGTTTTTTTCAACTTTTTTTACAGAATTGACATCTTGTTGAACAGTAGGTTACACCCTGTAAAAAGAGTTAGGATGTTTTGTAACACGTTGTATACTTAATTTGAAAACTTTCATATTGAATGCTTGTCAAATGTATAACTTGCATTTCACCGGCACAAAGTCTCAAGTGCAGACCGAAATTCTAGGCTCATAAAAGGCTAGCGTGCCCATCACACATCTCGCACTGGCCGGGGCTCTGAACCCACGACCTAGCGGTGACCCGTCCGCATACAACCAGCCAGCCCCACGTAGAGTCGAACAAAAGAATGACCTTACAACTCAAACATTTCTTCTTCTGGATCGGTCCCTCAATTCTGAGGATCATGACCATACCATGGTTTTCCACCCATAACGGTCATGGGCGCGATGGGATGCGTGCTGGATGGATCCGCCTGCTGTCCTCCTTAGGGCATCGGACCAGCGCATTGGTGTTCTGCCCCTCGCCCGTCTGCCTTCCATCTGGCCCAAAATGATCTGTTTTGTTCAGAGTTCTCTTATCGCTGTTATGATCTGTTGTTATCACGTGGTGACCGCATAATATGCCCAAAAAAGCTGAGGGCCCTCCGGCGACAGACTATTTACAGTAGGCTCGTTATTCTTTACTGGCTTAGGATTGAAATATTGGGTCAGAAGCATTCGTATTCTGACTTCTGAGCATTTTGCTACACTCTACACATTTATATTGATTTATTAAAAGGTTTCACTCACTTTAATTTAACTCGGGATAGCTGACTATTTTTGATTCTTTAGTCATGAAAGAGAGACGAAGCTCTGTACCTTGCTTACTAGGTACAACCTTCTGTATTTTGTTACTCTGTGAAGTATAGCACACTGGTGTTATAATGCATGGCTTTATTGCCTCTATTGCGCTGGCGCATAAATTATTTAAGGATAGCGGGTGTGATTGTGAGCTTTTTGTAATTAAACCGGCGCTGCTCTAGGGGTCTAAATGTCTATCTTTTACTATTACAATCCCTTTCAATTAGACATTTGAAAGATAGTATTTGTAAGCTTCAAACCACATTTATTTGAAACGACATGTCATTTAAGCGTTTGGATCGTCAAAAAATCTACTTTTTCTTTTCGTGCTTTGCCCCATCGGTCCTATCGGATTTGGATATTACTTTGGACCTCCTCCTTCGATTACTCTCTGTAGTGTATGTCTATGCTCTAGTCTTTGCTCCTATGTCAGTCAGATGTCAGGACGGGTAACTGGACATCTTACGTGGAACGGGCCGAAATGTATTTCACCGTAAACAAGGTGACCGATGAGATGAAATTACCGTCTCTGATAGCGGCCATGGGGGACGAAGCATACGAATTACTTAGTAATTTAACGAGCCCGGACAGACCTGGTGCCAAAACTTTTTCACAGGTTGTGGCGCTCATGGAAGGCCACCTGAAACCTAAGCCCTCATTTATGGCAGCGCGATATCGATTTCGGCAGAGGAGGCAACTTATTGGAGAAAGCGTAGTTTTATACTTATGCGAGCTTAAAAAGTTAGCCAAGTATTGCGAATTCAATGCGGCCTTGGAGGATAATCTAAGGGATCAGCTGGTTTGTGGATTGCGCAGCGATGTCATCAGGCAACGCCTGTTCGCGGAGGAAGAGCTGCAATACGCTAAGGCCGTCAAGATAGCGTGTGCTATGGAATCGGCGGAGCGGGATGCGGCGGCGGTGGACACAGCTGGAGCTGACGGGAACGAGTCAGCGAGCGGCGGCGGGAGCGGCGCGGGCAGCGCGCTGCATGCCGTAGGGACGAGTGGGGCACAACGCCCACGTCCGAGACCACCGTCTACAGCGCAGAGACCAGCTACCAGAGGATATGACGACTCAAAACATGATTGCACGGTGTGTGGAGCATCGGATCATCGGAGTGACGACTGTCGGTATCGCAAATTTATTTGCGGTAAATGTCGTCGGCGCGGCCATCTACGTCGTGTGTGCCCGACTCAGTGGCAAACCCCGCGGCTGCGGAAGGAAAGTCTACGGGCCAACCATGTACAGACAGCGGAGCAGGGGCAGGCGCTGCTGGTCGATGGGGAGCGGTCGGGAGAGGACGAGCCCCCGTCCTCGGACGACTCGAGCTCGGAGGAGCCCAATGTAGAGGACTTTCATCACTTATGCCTGAATGGCTATAAGCCGGTAAGACTAAGATTGCTGGTTAATAATATTGAGATTCCTATGGAAGTGGATACAGGCTCAGTAGTCTCCTGTATCAGCAGATCAACTTTTGACAGATTGTATAGCAATACACCATTAGAGAGTGCAAATATAGTGTTGAAATTTTACGATGGTACGGTAGTCAAACCCGTCGGAATGTTCAAAGCGGAAGTTAACTATAGAGGACAATCGAAAGCATTAGAGTTATTCGTGATTGAAGGGGGTACCACCTCTCTATTGGGCAGACAGTGGCTTTCCGAATTAGCTATTAATGTGCCTACATTTCATAACAGCGCCGTGCCAATTGTAAAACAGGGAAATAATAGATCTTTATCTATGTTGCTTGACAGACATAAGGAGTTGTTTAGTGGTGGACTGGGTCGTTTCACTGGAGGCAAGGCGCGGCTGCGGGTCCGCGAGGGGGCGACGCCGGTATTCCACCGAGCGCGGCCGTTGCCATACGCGCTGCGTGAGCGTGTCGAAGCCGAGCTGGAGGGCATGCTGCGCACTGGCGTCATCGAGCCGGTGGAGAGCGCGGACTGGGCAACGCCACTGGTACCCGTGCATAAGGCGGATGGTGGACTTCGCATATGCGCGGATTACAAGGTTACGCTCAATCCAGTATTACATGTGGACAAGTATCCTTTGCCTCGTATCGACGACCTTTTAGTCAGGTTAAATGGCGCCAAAGTATTCTCAAAAATAGATCTCTCGCAGGCGTATAACCAAATAGAGTTAGAGGATCCAGATAACTTGACAGTCATCAATACCCACAAAGGACTTTTCAAGTATAAAAGATTAGTTTACGGCCTTTCCTCTAGCCCGGGTATTTTTCAACGCATCATGTGTAACCTTCTCAACGACATTCCAAATGTAGAAGTATTTCTGGATGACGTAATAATTGGTGCAGCGACCGAACAAGAACACTTAATAATTTTGGAGAGGGTCCTTGAGCGTTTTCATAGCAACGGTATGAAATTTAAACAAAGCAAATGCCTGTTTATGGTTGATGAAGTAAAATACCTGGGGTATATAATTTCAAAAGACGGGATTAAGATTGATATGGAAAAAGTGGAGGCGATTTCGAAATTACCTAGACCTTGCGACGTAACTGAACTCAGGTCTTTCTTGGGTCTCGTAAATTTTTATGCAAAATTTATCAAAGACTTGAGTACCATTTTGGCTCCCTTGTATCATCTTTTAAAAAAGGGTGAAAGCTGGGTATGGTCACAAGAATGCGAGTTAGCTTTTAAGAAAATTAAGTCTATTCTGGTCAGCGCAGATGTGCTAGCGCATTACGACCCGCGAAAGCCTCTGTTTCTTAGCTGTGATGCTTCGTCAGTAGGAATTGGTGGGGTCCTGACGCAGCAGGCTGAAGGCGCGCTGGCGGGGAGCGAGCGGCCAGTGGTCTACGTTTCGCGAGCGCTGTCTCCTGCGGAGAAGCACTATTCACAGATCGAGCGCGAAGCCCTTGCGATCGTATTCTGTTTGGAAAAACTACACCAATATGTGTACGGAAGACGTTTTACGTTACGGACTGATCATAAACCACTGGTTACCATCTTTGGGCCTAAACGCGGTATCCCGGCTATGGCTGCGAGCCGTTTGCAGCGGTGGGCAATAAAATTATCTGCTTACACCATAGAATTCGTCACTTCCAAGCAAAACGCGGCTGATGGTTTGTCTCGTTTGCCTATAAATGCAAACGGGAAACCCAAGTTACAGTTGCCAGAATTGACCTTCTTGCATTTTGCGCAGAATGCCGTTTTATTAGATTTTAAAGAGATAAAGACACAAACGAATCGCGACCCCCTGCTCGGTAGAATACTATCTTATCTCCGCGACGATTGGCCAGTAGCCGTTGAAATTAAATCACTTCAGCCGTACTTTAATCGTAGAAAAGAACTATACGAGGAACTGGGCTGTGTGATGTGGGGCCATCGAGTGGTGGTTCCAGATGCCTGTAGGAAGAAAGTTTTGAGTGTCTTACACGAGAGTCATATGGGCATAGTGAAAACCAAAGCGTTATGTTTGGTGGCCCGGCATTGACGAAGCAGTGGAGGTGATGTGTCGAGAGTGCGGTGTATGTGCGGCTGAGGCAGACGCCCCGCCCCGACATGCAGCCGTGCCGTGGCCGTGGCCAGCTCGACCATGGGCCCGCGTTCATGTCGATTTCATGGGTCCTATACTAGGAAAGATATACTTAGTTATAGTGGACGCGAGGACCAAATGGATCGAAGTCAGTCAGGTACCTAGTACGGCCGCAATTCATACGATCCATAAGTTGAGTGACTTATTTGCAAGGTGGGGCTTACCGAAGCAAATTGTGTCTGACAATGGTCCACCGTTTACGAGTAAAGAATTTTCAGAGTATTTAAGTAGTAACGGGGTCGAACATGTTTTCTCAGCACCTTATCACCCCGCCTCAAATGGTGCGGCTGAAAATGCTGTGAAAACTATCAAAAAAGTAGTTAAGAAGGCTATCCGGGAGAAAGCTGATATTGATTTGTTTATAAATAACTTTTTGTTACACTACAGGAATACAGAGCACTGTAGTACCGGGGAAACGCCGTCAACATTGATGCTTGGTCGTAGGCTGCGTACTAAGCTGGATGCTCTGAGACCAGATAGGAACGCAAAGGTTTTAGATAGTCAGACAAGACAGGAACAGAGCAGCCCGAGTGGGACGCGTGAGCTGCGAGCCGGGGACAATGTATGGGTACGCGATTTTAGCGGCAGGAATAGATGGGTGCCGGGAAGAGTGGTAGAGAGATTGGGTATCACTGATTATAAGGTGGTCGATATGTCAGGCAGGGCTTCTCATAGGCATATTGATCAACTTAAACAAAGTAGACGAAGTTCATTGGTCTGTCCTAATGTCCCAATAACCGCTGAGATGAGAGAGAGCGACAGCGCCACCAGTCCGCGCGCCGCCAGTGATTGTGAGGTTGCCTTAGAAGTGAGCGCGGGCGTAGAGGAAGATGACTTCCACGACTGCCCGGAGCCATTGGCATCTTCGCCGCCGCCGACGAGTGGTCTGCCGTCCCATTCACCGCCCAAGCCACCCGGTGACCCGCCCCAGTTCATCCCACGGCCTGTGCGCCAATGTCGGCTCAATAACCCACCGCGTTATAAGTAGAATGAATTATTATTTTTCTGTTATCATTGAAGATGCGTTTTATGTTAAGTTAATTTTAGATTTTATATCGCTTTTAATTGTTGAAGTGTTTTGATAAACTTTAGAATTAAGGGTGGAGGTATGTAGTGTATGTCTATGCTCTAGTCTTTGCTCCTATGTCAGTCAGTTGTCATTATACCTTTATTACACTCTCTTTGTCAAAAAAATAGAACAATTAATAAACAATGGTGGAAAGAACAGATCAGTCCATCGCCCAAGCCAACGTGTTAGCAGCAAATGATAAAGTCCGTTCGCTTAGATAGTGTCGGTACACACGACGGCAATCTTGGTTCTGTGATAGGCGCAGACATATTCATTTCAACACAATGCTGATGGATATTAACTAGAATTTGCTTAAATGTTTTACAAACCCTTCGCCTTTTAATTGTTGGGTCATTCAAAGTTTCGTCTAGAGGCACCTCGCTGTCATAAACATTGTATCATTGCTGAAAATTGCCTAACATTGCTGAAAAAACATTGTATCTACACGCAGCGATCGACACTCAATACAAAATACTAAGTCAAAGTCACAAGCACAACCTCTCAATACGACGCTTCTTTGACGAGCGGCGAGCCAAATTCATTGGCGTGTTTGCGCGCTTTTCTTTTGTGAAAAGGCGCCGCGCGCCAAGGCGGCAAATATTAAAGTGACACTATGATAGCGAACGAACTTTAATCGTAATCGCGATACCCGTGAAAGGGATTGTAAAAATGTTGAATGTTAGTCATTTAAGCCCCAGCTTGAAATTATTCGAAATGGCATCGCTATAATTTATTACGTTAAACTTGCAGTAGTTTTCCTAACTAAGGCAACAAATACTGTAATGTTAGCTCAGATCTAATTAGATAAAGTGGATTTTATTTATGTAATGAATGCCAAATTGATATCATATTTCATACAAATTGGACACCAAGTGTGCCAGAAATCTCATATGATAGTACAGTTAGCAAACTATCTAAGTATTTTATTATTGCATTGCATTACTTTCTCTTTTATAACTACTAAAAAACCTAAAATAAAACCCAGGAATCAGACAATAAAATGTAACGCTTTCATTCCGAATCAAATAAATAGTAAAAAAAATTAAGGTTTTTGAAAGCTCCGAAAATTCCATTCACAGTTCATGCCGCAACCATAAAGTCAACAGTATGGTTTTCTTCCCGTGTTAATAGACCCAGAGCCCTGTAGCAAAGGGTATGACTATGCCCGTAGCCGACATCTACAGGGTGCACTCTAATTCGATAGCGGAACTTTAAGTAGGCTGTCTACTGATCAATACCAACAACTTGTACTAGGTGGGTAAAAAAATGGAGCGAGAAAAATATCAGTTGTTCCATACAAAAGGTAGACTCAGTGCTGCACCAATTGTATGAAACAGCTGATATTTATTTCGCCACCTTGTGAAAGTTGTTTGTATTGATGAGTAGACAGTTTACTCGAAATTTCGCTATCGAATTCGAGTACACCCTGTATTATCGTCCTCCAACTTTATGGGTTTTTACCCGCGCGAGCGTGACTCAGAAATTTGTTATATGTAAATTGGGGATGTTTGCGCTGGCTTCTCAGGCTCCTTCCCTCACTGTTTCTTGCTTTGTTTGTCTCTTTATTGCCGGGACAAAAGGATCGTTATGTGTTGTGGGAATGAAAAGAGGAGGATTTCAGGCAAGATACGTACATAAGTGTCGCGAGAAAGAGGCGTCTGAGATTTACGCCAACAACGCTTGGGATCGCGCTGCGAACGAGTCCATGGTTGGCCCAACTCAATAATTACTTACTTTCCGCCTAAAAAGGTACCTATAATAATAATTAATTCTGAACTTCACAGTTGAATATAAACACTAGTTATGTTCATATAGTGTTATAATATATCCCGAAGCTCAGTTTGCTTTTTGGCATCGGCCTCCTCTGACATTTTCCATTGGGAACTATTCCCGCTCCAGTGATGTCCAGCCGTGAGTTTTAGTTCGTCTTCCCATCTTCTTTGTTGACGTCCTCTACATCTCTAGGATACCAGTCAGGTCAGTGACAGCTTTACACCATTTCTCTTGTGGATCGCGTATCATGTATGGTATGTGGCCTTAAATATTGTGCATTAAGACGACGTATGTCTCACAACTAGCGCCGCCAATGGAAAAAAAATATATCTTTTTTTTGGATGCGTTTTTAGCAAAAAACGCTCCTGCGATTTCTCAACGCGAGGCTTAACTATTTTTAGGACCTAAGGTTTGGATTCCAGGATTAGATTTCCTACGAATGCAATCGATTCTCGCCAAAAGTGGCCACTTTTGGCGAGAATCGATTGCATTCTTAAGTTCTAGGATCTGGAATCCAAACCTTAGGTCCTAAAAATAGTTAAGCCTCGCGTTGAGAAATCGTAGGAGCGTTTTTTGCTAAAAACGCATCCAAAAAAAAGATATGATTTTTTTTCCATTGGCGGCGCTAGTTGTGAGACGTACGTCGTCCTTAACCGTCTAGGATCACTAGAGGTATTTCTAGCTAGACCACCTAATTTATAACATAAAAAGTATTTTTTTAAACGCTAATTTTTATATTGATTTAACGGTTTCAGTTACTTTTATGAAATGCAGCTTTTTTGCTTTTTTAAAATGTGCAGAAAGAACTGAGCATTTTGTTTCCATGAATCTTTCTTTCACAGTGTTCCACCCATGTATTGTAAGTTTTTTAACCCCAAACCAAAACCGAATAAAAAAGAGACTGATTTAAAGTATTTTTTTCTATTAAATCACCGTTTTACTCACTAGTAATTTGTCGGTGTAGCCGACTAGTTTCGTTTCTCATTCGGAGACCTTCTTCTTGGAGAATGAGACGACCCTCGCGACACCGCCGCTAGTCTCGTCTAATTACTAGTGAGTAAAACCGTGATTTTTAATAGAAAAATGTGCAGTGCTCACGAAAGTTTATAATTTAAAGTAGTACACACGACAGCACGTCGACCCTTACACAGTAGCACTCTACTCGGTTAGGTTACGGGCGACTTTACAACAAAAATGTACATTCTGAGGTTCTGTCGTGTGTACCTATTCCTATGTATTGCCAAAAAGTTTGCCAAAGTGTGGGAATCTAAAACGATCATTCAGCAATCATAGATTTTGAATATCAATCTGTTACGTTTTCACACACAAACTGTTGAAATTATAGAATTAAAAACGTAATAATTCTTATCGAAACTTCCTTAATTCGTGACCGGTCGAAATAAATAAATAATTGAAACGATTCTGGTTCGGAAACACGAACCGAGTTTTTTATTATTTTATTTATTTAATGAAATAATAACAATCTCGCATCGGCGAGCAATCATGTCGTTTCGAGAGCAGCGTTGCGTTCAAATAATTAACTTGATAGCTGTAAGGATAACTTTAAACTTTGAACCAACACGTGGTACTGTTGCAAGATATTTAGAAAATGTTAAACGTCACGTAACGTCATGTCATTTTTAGAGTCTCAGTCATAAAGATTCTGAAAAACTTAAACAAATAGACAATTCTATCTATCCACCCCATAAATAAAGCCCACGGCCGGGCATAGGCCTCTTTCATTTCACTCCAGCCCCCTCGGTCTAATGCCAATCTCGTCCATTGTCCTCCCGCTGTTTTGACAATGTCATCGACCCATCGAGCTTTCGGTTTACTCACCGACCGTCGACCCATTCTAGGCCACCATTCCGTGACTACCCTAGTCCACCGTCCGTCCTCCCGCCTAGCCAGATGCCTTACCCATCTTCACTTTAATCTTAAGATTCCCGCGCCCACATCTTCGACTTTGGTCTTCTGCCAAATTAGAATTAAAACTAAGGCCTTTTGCATCTACGGAATGAGATGATTTATTCAGCGTCCAGTGGCACCTTCACTCACACTAGATGGGTGAAGAGACCACTCGGCGCTGCAGCGCCTGGAACATTGTTTTAGATGGAGTAGGCTTGCTAGCTTAGTAGGCCTCTAATTAACGACTTCAAAACTTTTCCTTTCCTTCCACATTTTTCTTAAAATTCCTTTTGCACATTTCAGTGGTTTTTGTTTGAATACTCGTACATTTTACACGATGTTGTCATGGTTTGCGATTTCGAACGCACCTCGCTGGTAGTGAAACAAGTGCGTGCTTCAAATTCGGTGGTCTCATCACTTAAACTCAGTCACAGTTAAACAAGGTTTAAACAACGTTCAATAATATAGTCATTGCGGCCCGCCGGCGAAAGCTACATGTTCGAATTTTAAATATTTGTTGACTGGTCGAATATTATAATATTCTTTTCTGCAAAAAAAAAAAAATACTGCCTGCTGAAACGTTTTAAAAAGACCCTTCAAACTTAATGCCTAAAGGAGATTTTTCTTTGTTTATTGAGGCCGAGTTTCGTGACGCCAGTTAAATGTTTTGAGTAATTGTTGGATGAGTTAATGGGATACTTGTTTAAATGGAATGCTTGTTACAAATAACTGTAACGTTTTATTGGTTTAACAAGTTGTATTTCCTTAAATGTAAAAAAAGATGGTATTTTTGGTGAAAACAAAAGAGGAAAAAGTTTATGAAATTTGTATTCTTCTTACAACGTCGTGTCTACGCTACGCTAACATGTTTATCAAAAGTTAACTTTAAAGGGCAGGAATTTCCCCAACATTAATGTCTGAATAAAAACACTCAAGCCTACAAAATATACCGATTATAAGTTCAACTTAACTAACAATGATCTTCATCGGAACATGTACACGCCCGCCTCTTCCTTGTTCCTACATTGACGCGGCGAAATTAAACTCGTGATTTATATTTCACGCATTTTTCGGGATTTTGAAGTTGGTCCCATAGTAAAAGTTGCTGGTATTGATGTGATAAGCGACTCCCCTCGCAGGACCTTTTTGTAACACCCCGTAGACGTGGAAACGGTAACGTTTTATTTTTGACTTGTATAGTTGTAAGACCATATTATTATTGGAGACAATAAATTGGGGTTGTGCCGTATTCATGCTAGGAGTTTTGTTGTTTCGAATATTTTTTCCGGGTTTATTATACATGACTTCCGAATTCATGCTATGGAAGTTATTTTATTTATTTTTACATTTCATATCACGAGCTTTTCCGGATTCATGCTACCATACATTATAATAAAAATACTTTGCTTTGAAGTACGGTCAACAAAAAATCTAAAATAATAAAGTGGGACTTCTGCGTCTTTACCGTGGTCGTTTTAATTCGTAAAGTAAATGAAACAAGTGATTTATATCGAATGTAGGTCGATAGCCTATAATTAAAAGCTCCAATTTATTAAGAGTGAATGTATTTATTTTATTGGTCTTGCTAAGTCTTGAAAATGATTAGGACAGATGTAGAAAAAAAAAATGTGTTTTCCCAAACGCAGCCAAGGGTCAAGTCAAGTATTGCCTTCGCACGTTAGATCGAAAATTCTAGTGTTACATCCAATTATGTTCCACACTGTGTATAAAATAAATTCTACAAATATACAAAACTGTTATTAACTCTTAAGTCCAAATCCAACACAGACTCCTAAATCTCCGAAACGTTTCGTTATACCATTGCCCATTACCGTTCCAATACCGTGCATTACCGTGCGGTCGCGAGTGCGTCGTCGTTTCATATCGCGTGATTTATTCGCGCCGCAGTTGCTGCTCCGATCGGTACAACCATCGACATAGGATTAGTTTGGAGTAATACTAGTGGTTCGCCCCGAACAATGACCTGGCGACCCCTTATCTCAGCAACCCCTCGTGCGGTTTGGCTCATCTTCGAACTTAAAAATTATCTTTGCCTCATTTACCCGCCTACCAAATTTCATGACGATCCGACTAAATTTACTCAAGTTATCGTCGAACGAACATTCATACATAGATACTAACATATATACTTACATACATACAAACAAACTAACATACAAACGCCGGATTGTTTCAGTAGACTCGGAGAACTTCGCTCGCTCGTTCAACTAGTGGTTCGCCCCGAACTATGAACTCTCGACCCCTTATCTCAGCAACCCCTTGACAGATTTGGCTCATGTTCGAACTTAAAAATTCTCCTTGCCTCATTTACCTGACTACCAAATGTCATGACGATCAGACTAAATTTACTCAAGTTATCGTCGAACGAACATTCATACATAAATACATTCATACATAAATACATACATACATACATACAAACATACAAACGCCGGATTGTTCAAGTAGACTCGGAGAACTTCGCTTGCTTCGCTCACTCGTTCAAATATACTTACTTCTCGCCGCAAACTCTCCGTCAGGTTAAATGGAGAAACTACAAAATGCAGATAAACGCACTTATTTTTATTTTTCTGTTACATTCCAGGGCAAATTTTAAATAGCTTTTTTCCTCAAAATCCCCCCATTCTAAATAAGATTTCCATCAACTTTTGCTCTTTTTTCGCGCATTTTAACAAATAGGAGCAGGAGAGGCTGGAAAGGTGGTTAGTGGAGGGGCACGAAAGCGCGCCGCGCAGACATACTTTAAATGCACACTTTTAAAGAATAAGAAACGTTCGATAAATAAAAAGTATCGAGCTTTTCGATACCTAAATAAATTGATCTTTTGAAGAAAGCGTTGAAGTGATGAATTTAATTGATGAAAAAAACACGAGTATTTTTTTGTATAGTGGAATGTCAGATCATGTTTAAGCTTACTCCATCTTATATTTCTCCCTCTTAGCTTCACGTCTCAAAAGCTACAGTTTTTGTTAGTTAGAGCACTATTTGCACGTTACACCATGATGGTTGCGGTCAAGCATAGCAGTTGTAATGTTCGGCTCAGTTTTTGCACTGTCTCAGGTTCGATGTTTACATTTATTAGTGCTTTACGGAGCAAGAAGTAAATCTTGAGACCAAGCGTTATGCATGTTTGTGGTAGGCTTTATGAGTTTGTGGTTCTGATAGAGAAGTACCTACTTTGATTTAAGATTTAAGTTTATATTTTGGGTATCCAGAACATAATTCCGCTAATTTGTATAGCATTAAGGACCCATTTCTACATCGTAACGCTATTCTATCTATCCAGCCCATAAATATAGCCCACTGCTGGGCATAGGCCTCCTCCTTTTCACGCGAACCCCCTCGGTCTGATGCCAATCTCGTCCATTGTCCGCCCGCTGTTTTGACAATGTCATCGACCCATCGAGCTTTCAGTCTACCCACCGACAGTCGTAGTCGGCCCATTCTAGGCCACCATTCCGTGACTGCCCTAGTCCACCGTCTAGCCAGATGCCATGCCCATCTTAAGATTTGCGCGCCCACATCTTCGACTTTGGTCTTCTGCCGAATGTCGACGTTGTGTACACGATCAAGGATTGAGATGCCTAGCACGGCTCGCTCCATAGCTCTTTGTGCAATTTGGATCTTTTCCATGTTGGCTTCTATAGCAATATTCAATACGCTATTCTATAGCAATATCAAACACAACAGATTTATGTACAAATATTGATCTTATTGGTTATTTAGTGTTATATATTTACAGAGCTTGTAATCTTAACAGAGACTGTAAAATGGTAGATCATAAAGTAAGTAAGTAATATTATAAGTTAATAAAACACGCACTCTGGGTGGTCTCATAAAAAATATCGAATCTAATAATAATCGATTACATCTGACAATCGTAAAAGCGAATGAATCGAGACTGTTAGTAATCGATACTTATAAATCAGTATGTAATTACTACTTTTAGTGACAGCGAAATATGGCCAGTGTGTGAGCAAATGGAGCATGTTTTATTAGAGGCCTCTTTTAATGATCTCATCAGTTAAGTAGGTTTCATATCAAAGAAATACGTCGTTGTTGCAAAATATATTTTATTGATCTGAATTGAGCCACACATCGATATACTTAATAAATGTAGGGAAACTACAATATTTAAATCACAATATTTTGTAATTTAAGCCACTGTACCATTTTTTATAAAAGACTTCTTGAAGTTTATATTTATCAAAAAAGTAAGTCAAACCTAAATTCTGAAATCTCAATCTATGGTCCACATTTCCCAGATTGCTTTAAGAATTATAAACTAAGGCCTTTTGCATCTACGTAATGAGATGATTTATACGTCGTCCAGTGGCACCTTCACTCACACTAGATGGGTGAAGAAACCACTCGGCGCTGCAGTACCTGGGACATTGTTTTTAGATGGAGTAGGCTTGCCCAGCACCTATACGATCATGACAAATTAGTCGGCCTAGCCCACAGGAAAGACAATTTAAGTCAATACGTGTGGAGCCAACTAAGCCGCGGGTTTCCTCACGACAAAGTGATAATTATAAATAATAAGAATTATAACTACGAATACCTATATGGCTTGTTAAAAATAAACACGAACATTTCCAAAGAACATGTCTTTTTGTAGAATTGTACACACTCATTAAATCGGTCGGCAAATTGTTACAAATCACCGCACACAATGAGCCAATGACTGCAAAGTCACCTTCGGACGGCAATCAATAACAAACTCTAACATGGCGGCCGTTTAATATAAATTTAATTTACGCGAGGATATTGCGCGCACACACGTGGGCTGTTCTTATCTGGCCCAAAAATATAAATACAAATAGAAGTTTTCTTTATAAAATAACTAGCTTTTTCCCACGACTTCGTACGCGATTTCTATAAAAACTTGAATAATATATTCAAATAGTGGAATTCAGTGTGGACAAAATTGCAGGATAAGGCAAGTAATGTCTAGGATATTATTACAGTATTATTCTGGTATCTAAGCTATCTCAATTCTAAATTTCAGCCAAATCTGTCCAGCCGTTTCAGCCTGAAAGAGTAACAGACACATAAAATCACTCACTCTTAAACTTTTGCATCGATGATATTGGAATTGTTTCACTCTTTGTTTGGTAATGCTAGAACGCTTCGCAGCAGAATATAATTTAAATCAAGTACTTTTAGCAAAAATCGCCAACCCGCATTGAGCACGCGTGGTGATTAAGCTCGAAATCTCTCACTGAGAGAAGGCGTTTGCCCAGCTAGTGGGACATGTACAATTATTACTTATAGCAAAAATACCCAAATGACACAAATTCAGCCTACCGAATATAATTTAAATCGAGTACTTATAGCAAAAATACGCAAATACTACAATGCTTTTCCTCTACGGAATAGTGAATAGACAATTTGGTTCACCTAGGAAGAGGCTACGCGCATAGGTGTAACAAATAAGCCTAATTATTTATAATGATAACATTTATATGAAACATCGGAAGCGAAGGGCCAAGGCTCTAGACCTCAGGTCAGGCCCATGTTTTAACATAAGCCTTCCAACACACTGGAGGAATTACAAAACCTTTGATAAAGTTTGACATGCTCGTTTTGGTGCTGTCAATCAGCTGAGAAAAAACTCGGGACATGTTACGTCAAATGTAATGTTATCATAATTATCAATAGTGTAAAATTAAGACTTCTATTATAAGATTAACTTTTTATATTTACACGTATAAACGTTCACTGTTACTACTTAACTAAGATACTACTTTTTAACCTCCGACCCAATAAGAGGGGTGCTATAAGTTTAACCGCTTTGTGTGTGTGTGTGTGTATGTCTGTCTGTCAGCGTTTCTATCTGTATGTCTGTCTGTGGCACTGCAGTAGCTTGGGAAATGGGTGAACCGATTTGGATGCGGTTTTTTAATTGAAAGCGGGTTTTCTAGCGTGTGTTCTTAGATTATGTTTCATCAAAATCAGTTTAGCCGTTTATGAGATATGCTAATTTGAAGCTAAAATGTCGCAGTATTTTTAGTTTTTAATCTAGTAGTTATACTTTTACTTGTAGTTGTTATCATAATCTGTAGGTATTTATTAATTGCTGGCTTAGCAACCCAGCTTTCTATTCTCACTGATTATAGGATGATTTCGGTTTCTAAAATGGTGACTATACTCGTAATTTTAGCCGTCTGAAATAGCAGGGTGCATGAGTTGCAATTGCAAATAACTTTAGGCTCGGTAGAAAGGTATAAGTCCGCTACCCCTTTAATTCTTTCTTGTGTGGTAATTGTTATCTATAGATAGGTTCTTGTTGTTGTATACTGTAAATATTTTTCTTCCTCTCAAGTATGTGCATTTGTGCTGCCGATTACAACCAGGACTGCACTGCATGCGCACGCACCCTTAAGTAATAGCCTGTGAAATCTTAAATCAATTTAAAAACAGTTATTACGCGATATTCGCCAAAGATTCACCCGCTTTATTGTTTTTAATGGGCCGGGGTCCGGTAAATTGTTTAAAGCATTATGTAAACTTATGGCCCAGTGTAGGCTTGCCTGTCGCACTAATTGGCAACAAGACGCGCGAAATATCGATGCAATCATCGCGTCTTTTAGTTGCGCAAGATTAGATAGAGCCATAGAGGTGGTTATGTCTCATGGATCGAGTCACATCGCGATTTTCAATGTTACAACTTTTTGTGGAATTGTTTTAATAGGTACTCACTGTTATCCAACGTTGAAAGTAAAATAAGCCCTTACATTGCAAATCTAGCTCGAGTGTATAAAGCAAAAACTGGCAGTTAGATTTAAATAAATAAAATTATATGATTGGATGTCATTTAGATCCCTCGCCCACGGCGATTTTTTGCAGCGATGCAGTAGCGATGCTGTCTCGCGTTCGTATCGATACAGTCGCGATGCGGTCGCTAGCTCTGTGTGCCCTCGCCCACCGTAACCACGATTCAGACGCGATGCAAACGCGATACAGTAACCAAAATGCCATCATAAATGTTTTCGTGTCGAAAGCCACGGTAACGCGTTCGCATCGATACAGTCGCGATGAACGACACGGTAACGCGTTTCCATCGATGCAGTCACGATGTAGTAGCGCGTTCGTGGCGCGTTGCCATCGCTTTTGTATCGCGTTGCAAACGCGACTGAAGCGCGTTAGTAGCGATGCTGTTGCACGTTTACGAAAAGCGCGACAGCATAGCTGCAAAAAGTCGCCGTGGGCAAGGGCACTTAGGACGACGTGTTCGATTTCCAAAAAAAAGCCTAATTTCACCTGTCATGGTTAAACGCTCTCTGATGGCAGTAATTATTGTAAAATCACAGGTTTAAGGGAAACTTAATTGTCGCTGGAAAATTTAAGTACTTATTTAATATTTAAACTGGAATTATTTCGGTAAACGTATGTTTTTATAATTACTCCTCAATGTCTGTTTGAACTTTCTTCAGTATATTTGCTTTAAAATAATTTCAGTTATCTTTCACCATAATTATTTTGCTTAAGTTTTACTTAAAATATTGCAAAATAAGCTTTGAATGTATCATTAAAATTAAATCAGCATTTCCAAACCTAATATTCAAAATAATTAAGTGTCTAAATAATTTCGATTGAAATGTCTATAAAACCATTCAATGGTTGATCAAAATGATCAATCTATAAGTAATCGCAAATGTAGATGTAAATAAATCAAAAGTTTGAAATGGAACAAATCAAAGTTCATTCAGCAATATAAATGTAATAAATAAATAATAACAGTCAGAACCGGATCATCACGAGTCGTATGTAATGTAGTTCTCATCATAACCTAATAACAGTGGGTTAAGGAGAAGCCAGATGGTCCGACGACACAGCCCAAGTAGCCGGAAAACAGTGGTTGCGCCTGGCACAGGATCGTGAAAGGTGGCGTGAACATGAAGAGGCCTTTTAGGCCGCCCATAGGGCCTCTGACATGGCTTAACGACTGTTATTAATCAACAACAACCGGGACTAACAGTTTAACGTTCCTTGCGAAGCACGGAAGCGCTCAAATATTATTTCCACTAGCGGTCACCCACCCATGGACTAACCGCGGCCGATGTTTCTTAACTTTGCCAATCGATTAAGAATGACTAGTCCAACAAGTCTGTGAGCGCTTGGTTGGATTGGTAATATCCACGTTAAGCTTTATCTCAGAACCTTGGTAAAACTTGGATAGCCTAAAAATTCTGACAACAGGGGTAGCCATTATCTACACATACGACGTGTTACATACAAAACATCCTAACTCTTTTTCACAGCGTTCGCATTTTATTAATTTAAAAATCAATGGATCGTCATAGACCAAAATTTGGTTGCGATCCCTATCACCAGGTGCTATTACCCTGTAAAAAAAGTTTGTAACACCTTGCATACGATTAAATAAATAAAGGTGTACGAGAAGCATCACTTCAAATAGCTTCTCCTTAACCGGTCCGAGGCTGGCTGCATCAAGCCATGAGTCGGCAAACAGAAGCCGGCTTGGCAGAGCCTCCAATTACCCACGGCATTATTAAATAACAATAAAAAAGAAGAATAATAATATAATTCAGTTTAGTCAAGTAGACAAATGAGAACTCTGTGCGGAATTACGTGCTAGTGATGGGATTGGGGTTGTTAAAATTATGTCGATGGGATCTTAGGGTGGCATTAATAGTCGTCATCTAAAGCTCGAGCTTAAGTTGGTGAAATCAGAAAACAAAATCACCGACTTGAGATCTTGGCTAATGCCAATGTCAAGCTCAAGTGTCTATTAATACGCTGACAGCTACTCCAGCTTGACATTATCATTTTTGTTTTCTGAGATCACCTACTTGAGCTCGAGCTTGAGCTGACGACTATTAATGCCACCCTTAGGCTTTTTGTATTTTTTTAAAGCACTAATCAGTACTATTATTTGTTTTAAAATCTTTTAACTCAGGCTTTTAGCATCTACAGGATGTCCAATGAGAGCATTAGGATAGCGTCCACTTCGCAAAGTTAATTGAGCTTCGTACGATATACAGAAACACAAATTTACCTTCTAAACTAACCGTGATTCGACCCGTTTCGAACCAAACAATAGTATCGTCATGAAAATTACACTGTAACGTATTCGAAATTTAAAAGTTTCCAAAAAAAACTAAATTCAGCAATGTAAAACTCTGACAGTCAAAAAGTGAAGTCACGTGAACAGCACCCGATCTCGATACCCAATGGTTAGGTGTTTAGAATTAAATAATCCATGCTACATTTTAGCTAAATCATCGACATAGGCCCACGTCAACACAACACTATCCCATTACGCGGCGGCGCCATGTTTCGGTCTCGTTTTGTTTTCGCAAATCAGTGTTGTAGTCTGCGGTCCCGGATACCTTCAGGTTTAGATCTATTAAGTAATCCAACCACAGATACGCCATCGGTCCAAACCTTACACCTTTTTATACATTTTGAAGAAAGTATAAAAGTGCCTAGCTAATAGTATAGTGCATAATGCCCCAGAACCTAAACTATCCTCTCAACTTAGTTCACAGAACAGACAAGCTTCGACGATTTATATCTGTAAAGCTGCAAGCAGTTATGCATTAGCAAAACGACTCGCTAATTACTTACAAGGAAAACATTGTAACCACACGCGATGATGGGCTAGTTAGATTAACCCAGTCATACCTGGATTGTTTTTAGCAAAATAAAAAAACAGAAGCTGTATTGTGATTTATGACCGCGCAGACATTCAGACATTTAGACATGCAGAAGCGCAGCCGGTGATGATAATGATATCCTTTTATCTCTTATCAGGGACATAGGGCCTGAAGAAGGGATCTCCGTTTTAAATTTTCTAGTGGATCTCTCATTTTCGCGGTCTTGCGCAGTCTCTAGCTCCTTCCAGCCGAGTCCAGCCTCTGTGTCAACTGAGCGCCTCCAGGTAGTACGGAGGCGGCCCGGCAGTCTCTTGCCATTAGGTTGCAACGTCAGTCCTTGTTTGGACAGGTGACTGTCCGGTCTCCGCAACGCGAGTCAGATCCATCGCAGCCGGTAAAGAAGTTAAATACTCGATAAAGCCAAACTTGATCATATCGCGGATCTCAGCCTATTGTGGTCGCCGAACGCACAGTAGCCCGTGCCCCTACAGTGTAGCGGCCGTTGAGTGTAGGAGTGCACGACGTATGCCAGCGGTTCCCATGGCTTAGGACCGGAATCTACCATGGATAAAAAAAGAGAAAAGAGGAAACACTTTATTGTACACAAAAAAAAACAAGTGATAAAGAGGGGGTGGTAGGTAATCGTAGGAGCTCGTAGACACCCCTGGTGCCAGAGTTTTTATACCCCCAAAGGACCTCATAGCTATTCTAAGGTTGTCTGGAAGAGATCGCTTTTATCGATAAGGCCGATATATTGCACTATATTTTGTTGTAAGAAGTTATCTGTAATATTATTTCTGTTGTGCAATATCTTTATTGCACAACGTTCTCTATCTATCTAAGCGATTGTTATTAACTTCCTTCCGAAGCACGGAAGCACCCAGATATTGCTACTGGCGGTCACCCATCCATAGACTGACCGAGCCCGAAGTTGCTTATCTTTGCCTATCGGTTTAAAATGGCTAGTCCAACTAGGCTACGTGAGCGCTAGAGAAGATGAGTGACGATACCCTATATATACAGGGTGTTGTTTTGTAAAGTTACACCCGGCTCAGGGGTGATTATTTACACGACACTAAAGCCAGAAAAAATATTTAAAAAAATAAAAATATGTCAGTGAAAAATACCCAAAAATAATTAAATTGTGGCCGCCCGTACTATTACACTAACGCTAGCGGCGAGTCGGGCGCAACATCGGGCGCGCGCTTTGAGAAAGCGGGGGTGTCCGCACGTCGCGGTTATTATAGAACAACTTGAACAAGGTGATTTATGCATCAAAACATTTTTAGAAAAAAAAAGAACTTGTTTTTAGTTTCAAGCGTTACTCAAACTATCGTCCCCGACTTGGGTGTAACTGACCAAAACAACACCCTGTATGTGATTTCATACAGTTGAAACTTGAAACCTCACTCGACTCCGATAACCGTGACAAACTTGTAGCTTACACTTGAACGAAGAGCTATAAAAACTTAAATCAATTTGCATGACAATCGCCCGGATGAGCTCGAGTGTTGACGCGAGTCGCGCAATGTTTGCCGAAGAGAAAGCTTAGATTGAAACAATATGCGCCAATACCTGATAGGATAAAGCCGCTGCTATACGGTGAACTAAGTGAGATAGTAATGTAAAGTAAAAAAGGTCTTTATTGCAAAATAAAAATTCTTTAACAAAATAAAATAAATTTATGCATTTCTTGTGTTATCAATTATCATCTATAACATTATTGAATGAATTCCTCTGTGTTGTCGTAGTCTAGTGTTAAAAGGAACTTTGCTATCTTTGGTTTTGCTTCCATGACGGATAGGTTGTATACATTTGTAGGTAATGCTCGCAATATTACAAAAGCTATATCACACAACAGTGTCATGAAATATTACGCATTACACGAGAGAATAAAGCATGACATGGTATTTCAGCACACTTCACTGTACTATAATGAAGTGTGCTGAAATGCCATGTGTCATGCTTCATTATCATCTGGTGTAATGAAATGAATGAAATGTACTGAAATGAAGTGTGCTGAAATGACATTAATTGTCATGTTTCATGACGTTTTCTGAACTGCCATGTTTAAGGATGTGATGTTTAGTGTCATGATAATTATAATGTAATATCATGCGGTATCAAATGTCATGAAATATATCATGACTTCAAGTGCACTATTTCGCCCATGTCTAATAGGTTGTGTGAGCTTTCTGGGTGGTAGTAGGTGCGGGTTCTAAGTTGGCACTCTTGCCCCGTGCGTCTTTTCCGGGGGTATTAGGCCCCAGGTCTTCGCTTGGGTGTGTTTTCTTGGCGGTGTGGTCAGTGGGGCTACCATCTCCAGAAGTCTTGCAGCTCTAATGTCGTCTTGCCCTGAGCAAAAATTTTGTGCAGTTTTTATAGAATCCTACATATTATATTTTTTTCTTGTACGACAACTTTCGTAGGTAGGTAATACTTTTCTAGAATTATGTATGTGCATGCCATTATAAGACAGGTTGATATTGACACAGATCACTGCGATTGGTCAGTTTTATAACTCGTGTGACGATTAACAAAAAACAGGGAGGGGCCTTGAGTGTGTTTGTTTAATTTTACAAGCCTGATTTGTTTTTGTTACACCTGCTAACTGGTGCTACTGTTCCACCTACGTCTTAGGATCCGCGCTGCGACCATCCGGCGAAATTGTAGAGCTCTTGGGCCGAAAGTTCGGCTTTTGCACTTCACCACATGTTGCTGGGCTCATATTAATAGACTATAATAGTACATTACTGTCTGTAATGGCTGCGTTGCTGGCAATAGCGTCAATGGTACCTTCAAGAGCTAGTAAAGCAGAAATTGGAGGTACCTATATTTTAAGATGCTGGTGAAGCTGTAGCATTACAAGGCCCGAGGAAATACTGTTGGCAATATGTTTGCAGTGTTGTGTTAATTGATACAAGCGTCACTTAGTATTGCAATAAGGTCGTATAGCTATTGACACAATAAGAACAAGCATTGTTAAAATGATCATAGAACGACTATTGAAGGACAGAACTATTGAAGGAATTAAATCAATTTTACAAGTAAAACATCTAAAACCTCCTTTTAGGCAGTCGAGTAAAATTAAGTAGCCATTAAAAAAAAACTTCAACATTATTTTATACAGGTTACAAGATCGCAGTTGTATTTTGTTAGAAAATATCAAAATGTTGATATGGTTTCATGAGAAGAAATGTTAAATGATCAAGACTTAACACATTTTCGCATAAAAAAAGGCAATGCACCACATTTTATCTCGTAAACCGTTGATTTTCCAGGCATATTTCCTTGTGCAAAAATGTTCAAAATAATGCAGGAAATCTGTGGTTCCTCACTCTGTTGGGGTCTTTTAACACCCTGTATTATAGCTTACTATGAGAAAGGCATTGTTGATGTCTACATAATAGAATTGTTAGTAAATAATATGAAAACTATAAAATTTCCACCTATTAAACTTAACAGACACTTATATTGCACTTTCAAGTGTTGATTTCGTATTTATTGGAAATCAGAAGCCGTTAGAGAAGTAATCACACGCCTCAATTAGTTTCATAACTTTAATATTCGTAGGTACTAGCTTCTGTCTACGGCTTTGTTCACTGTTTGAAAACTCTTGAACCTCTTGAAAACTCCTTTTTTGGACATATCTTCGTATTGAAAACGCTTGTATCCTCGACATAAGGCACGAGATTTCTGCGTTTTCGCTAGACATGACTCGAGTCAAGTGGTCGGGAGCAGTGGAGATCGAAATGGCGTGAGATTTTTCCATCGAGATGTGTCGAATACGAGATTCCTGAGAATTTTCCCCCTGAAACGATTCTTATCTCATCTTGTGTTTGGTTACTCTTCACTCAGAAAAACTTCCGTATCCTCTATGTGAAAGTCTGTAATGTTATTAACAAACCTATAACGCGTGTATAATGTAGGTAACAGGAACCTTTAATAAGAGGCTAGCTATTAATGGAGTTCTGAAACGTCTATTGTGCGATTGTAATTGCTTTTTATTGGCTCCAGCTTTTACATGCACCTTCAAGTCTTACGTCACCGCTGGCACCTTTATTTCTAAGAACATAAGCACTACTATCCAATATCGTTAGATGTAACTGTGGGTATCTAAATAGGTAGAATGTCTACAGTAGTATTTTCAATTAAATATTGCGTTAATGGATGTTTGGGACCCGTTTAAACAACTTCTGTTTAGAGTTTAATTTTATGCCTGTCGATAGGTCTGGTAAGGTCGTTTGAACCAGGGTTTACACCTTCAATCAAAGAGGTTACATTGAAAATTTAGGCCTTAAAATGAGACTGTGTATACAGCGTCCAGTAACACCTTCACTCACACTAGATGGGTAGATGGACGATCACTCGGACTCTGCAGTGCCTGTGACATTGTTTTAGATTGAGAAGGCTTGCCCATCCCCGTTTACCATCCTGTCAGCCTAGCGAGCGAGCAGTGATAGCACAGTGGGTAGAATATTCGTTACGATTTGATTCGAGGTTCGATAATACAATAATTTTCAGCTAAGCGCAAAGTGTGCTCTTTATTCATTCTATTTGTGATTATTAGGATAAAATTGGCGTTATCTTATCAATAACAACAACTTTAAAAACCGACCCAACCTCTAACATCCGGTGTGAGCTCTGCACATCGCCCGCTTTATTCGCAAAACATTTTTTGCTCTTGCCGGCCGGCCCACAAACTAAGGCCCATATTATTATTAAGCTGGTGGGGTCGAGGGTTCGAACGCAGCGCTAGATGTGGGCGTGTATTAATTACCTTCTCGCCACCCCCCCTCGGACATGGGAACCCGACACCCACTCGGCCCGGCGGAAATGTGCGCCAGAGCATGTGATGCGCATGCTGCAGATAGTTTTGGATCGATTCGGAGCCTATTATTAGCAGTTAACTTTTTTTTCTAGGCCTCAGACTCGTCGATCGCGTACCAAATGTCGTCATCCGTCGTCGAACGACGGCTGATGATGTTGGTGATCGAATCACAGGTCTCAAGTGGAAATGGGCAGGATATCTGGTGAGGCGGGAGGATGGCCGTTGGACAAGAGCATTGACAGAGTGGCGGCCAAGAGTTGGACGGCGGCGGTCGGTAGGAAGACCTGCAGCTCGATGGTCGGACGAAATCGTTGTGGCGGCGAAGGGTCGATGGATGCGGTGCGGAGGGTGAGGGATCGTGAGAGGTGGTGCGAGGGGAAAAAGGCCTATACCCAACAGTGGGCAGCGGTGGGCTGATGATGATGATGAACTTTTTTGCAACAATAACCTCTTTATATGACTTGACAGGGAAGAAAGGGCGCTTTAATCTACCCGGGGTCGATCAGTGGAACAGGAAGCTAACAGTCCCAGAATGGAGCATATCCGAGCTTGAGATGGAGGCGCAAAATCTAGGCTAGGGTCACATAATTATTATCTACTGGCGTCTACGATCATTTCCTAGATGCTGTAGGTATAAGTGACATAAAACTGGTTGAACATAGAAATATGAAATTTGGAACAATACGTTCCCTAAAATGGGTGTAGAGGTTCAGATGCACTAAGAAATTAGCTAAAAAATATTTCCTAAGAGGGTGAAAAGAGGTCTCTTTTTTGGCTAATGACTAGCTTTATTTTTTTAAATACCACAATCTTTGGGGAAAACCCTGAACAGATTTAATATCCCATTTCTTTCCCGTCTCCAAACAGAGCCTACTTTCCATAACATCTTAAAGTAAAAACGTATATCTAATTAAATATTTATTCGTCTAGGGCGGTACGGCCCCTCCCCACGACCATATCGATATTGTTTTATCGATATTCCGACCACGACCTCGCGAACGGACACATTTATCAAGACAAAGGTCGAACGGTCTTGATACTCATCGATGACATTATGATATTATAATCACGACGAGCTTAACGGTTTCCATACCTTCCAATCAACCCTTGTATTGATTTGTCCCTGACAAAATTATAGTCAAAAGAAATAGGAAAATGTATTTATACACACAATTGATTCAAAAATCTAAATTCACACAATGTTAGTCAATACAAGGAGGGGTAAGTTAGACTTAACAAACACATAAAATCTAATCACAAATTAATCAAAAATACCGCCCCGCGACACACCTGACACAAAGGTTTCCATGACGCTTTCCCCCGCCAACGGTAGTCATAGTAGTTGGAGAGCTGGTGACCAATCGAGATATTTTTTCGTACAAGGCTGGGAGTTAGTAGGCTGATAGAGTAGACTTCGCTGAGTCTGGGAAAAATATTTTTTTGGTCCGGTCGCGGTTGAAAGTTAGATTTTTTCGACTTTGAAAGTTTAAATGTATGGGTTGAGTCATTTCTTTTTTGTCTACAAGGCTGGGAGTTTTTAGGCTGCCTTTTTAGTCTCCGCTGATCACGAAATCACTATTTATTACTAGCCAAACGCGGTAGAAATATTGTTTTTTATAACCTATAAAGTGTGAATTTTTGGGTTATAAAAATCAAACTTTCAACCACGCTTGGCCAAAAAAACAAATATTTTCTTGTTCAACGGAGTCTCAACAACTAACCTAGAAGTTTCTAGCCTTGTACGACAAAAAAAATATACTGAACCCATACATTTAAACTTTCAAAGTCGAAAAAATCTAACTTTCAACCGCGATTGTGCCAAAAAAATATTTTTGCCAGACTCAGCGAAGTCTACTCTATCAGCCTACCAACTCCTAGCCTTGTACGAAAAAATATCTCGATTGGTCACCAGCTCTCTAACTATAGCTCCCGGTACCCAATGGTAGTCAAAGAAATTGGTTTGTAAGCTTATTAAACTCTCAAGAGTTGAAAGAAGGTTTGTCTGTAAACGAATTGCTAGAAACTTTCGTTTGCCATCCGAGAAACGGCATCGAATCGCAATATCATCTGGAAGTTTGCATGTTTGAGAATTCAGGCATCGATGAAACATTCAGTAGTATTTCTGGTAATTTTTGGCTCTATAGCACAGCCCAAACGTTATCAACCATAGAGTTACAGTCTGCCGTCGTAATTGAAAACACAGTAACTTCAGTTACTGTGTTCATACTTTTTTTGGTTCTTTAAAATCAGGAGCCCGAGTACTATCTGGGAAAAATTTCGGTTTGTCTGTACGATGGATAGTTCCCGAGATAACTTAGGTGAAAACACAGTATCTTTAGAAAAATCAAGATATTTTTAAGGAAGAACACAGTATTGATAGTTTTTTAGGTTATAACACAGTAACTTATTACTTACTGTGATCTTACTTAAGTATTTAAGGATTTAAGAAATATGTTTGCTTGGTTAGAACACGGCATCTTCAGATACTGTGTTTTATTCTAAAATATTGATAAAAGTTTATTTATGAAAACATGACTAAATCACAGTATCTCAATTACTGTGTTTTAAGTGCTTACAGGTTTAAATTTTTTTTCGAAGAAACTTGGCTATAACACAGTAATTAAGTACTTACTGTGTTATAAGCTTAATATAGTTTGAACTTACTGTGTTATAAACTACATTTTGGGTAAGGGGATACAGAAGGGGTTGTCCACAACATACCGCTCCGGTATGTTGTTGAAAACCTGGCGCGGGAGCACCGCGCCATCGCCACACCACGGCACAATCAATATTTAAGGCAGCAATATTTACTTTACTTATACAGAATGGTCCGATATGAATTATATAAAACAAAACTTTAAAACGTCTTCATAGGATTGTGAACGGCACGCTCTGCCACGGTCACGCTCACACAAACGAAGAAAACGAAAAAAACAGTTATGCTACCCCTTAATATTATCCGATTTCGTTTATTTTGTTATCAGTCGTTTTTATAGATTTTAATCTATGTCTATACGCTTTCCGTTTAAAAAACGATGGAAACCTACTTTAGTATACTTTACACTTTATAGACATATTAAATATCATTTATAAACTTTATTGGACAGAATACAAACTTAAATAACAAAGGTGAGAAATTACTACTCAATAGAAATTTCTTCCAGCCAGTCAAATAAATTGTGAAATATTGTTTTGACGGCAGGAGACGCCCAATAAAGTAGGTACATAAACAAACAAGACATATAATACAGTAATTGATAACATACAAGTACATGATAGTATACGTATACCTGAATACTTTCATTAAAGAAAAAACTAGATGTATAATTTAATAGACTAATGCAATACAAAATAATAAAGTTACTTGCGGGTTATGACTTACAATACATGAACTTACGCTAAGATATTATATTGAAAGGAAGAGTTTGACTTTAAACCACGCTACGGAGGGACAGTCTCTGATCGGCTTTGGAAGAGAGTTCCACAGTTGAGCAGCACTCACCGTGAAAGAGTTCGATTAGAATTCGGTTCCAACGTGGAACTTGTAAGGTTCTGTAAGGTCACGCATTTTCTGTAGTCTCTCACGTGGGGAAAGTAACGAGAATCTCTCACGAACGTAGGTCGGTTGCACTTGGGTTCTTTAGGATATTACCTATACAGGGTGGCCCAAACATAGACGTCAAGCGAGAAAATCTAGAAAAGAAAGATAGCTGACACCAAGGGCTACCTGAATCACCCCCTTGTACTCGTATGTTCAGCAATTTTTTGTCGTTTAAAAGTAATGAGGATTTTAAGTTTTTTTTTTAAATACCTGGCATTGGATTTTATTTTGTAACTTTTTATTCTTTTGACGTTTCAGAGATATTTTTTATTCTTTAGGGTCTCAGATAATTTATCTATTGCTGAAAAAATAATGATTAGCTATGGACTCCTAGAAATTACTGCAATTTTGATCCAAAGTTTAAAAATGTTGTTCTTGAGAAATCATCTCTGAAATAGTTAGTAAATACTTAGTATGGAGAAAAAATTAAGTAGAGGTGTGAAGGACTTTTTTAAAATTTTATAACTTTTCCAAAGCCTTTGTGCTTAGTATAGTATAAAAAACTTGTCACTTTATGGGATTTTTATTCAAGTAATTCGCGATCAAAGTCGAAAAACTGGAGTTGGAAGAAAATTTATTTCAATAGATTTTAATTTATTTTAGTTTATTCGGGCAAAAATCATTGCAGGTAGGCTTAATATCGCCTGCCAGCAATGCTTGCTGGGCTTGCATTCGAAATTCAAGGAAATTTTTTCGTTATTTGTTGATTTGTTTGATTTTGAGAATAATTTGATCTGATATTTTCATTTTACACCTTAGTTTTAGACACTGAACCTTGTTGATTTAGAAGAAAGATTGAATAAATAACATTTAATTGACATGATGACGTTTTACTGTTTTATTTCATATATTTTCAGAAAAACTAAGGCGATTTCATTGTTAAGACTAAAATCGCCCTAGTATTGAGCAATAAAAAAATGTACAAACACAAGCTTAGAACACAGTATATTCAGATACTATAATTGCACTTATGAGAATCTTACTATAAATTAGCTTTAAAACCAGCATCTTCACTTACTAGGATTTGATTTAAGTCACAAACGCTACTTGTATTAAGCTTAAACACAGTATGTGTAAAGTTACTGTGTTGCAATTTCCCCATTACTATCATCTTTACATGGTTAAAACACAGTAATTAGTAAAACTTGCTTAAAACACAGTAACCAATCAATTACTGTGTTTTAGCTTAAAAATATGATATTGTTTAAATTAATTATCCTAGTTTAAAACACATTATCTAATTTAATTAATTATACAACTATAATATTTGAGATATTTTGATGCCGAAATGAAGTTTTAATTATTTATCAACATAAAAAAATACAAACAGTAATCCTTGTTGATTGGTTTGTTCATAATAACAAAATTTAACAACAAAACTTTAACCGCGTTTTTCTCAAAACGACTTTTGTCGAGTTACTGTGTTTTCAATTACGACGGCAGAGATAGTCTGATGCGATAAAGGCAGTGGCTGGAAGAAGCATTCACTCTCTGGGCATTCATAATGGAAGCGAGTACGAGTAGACATGGTCGCAAACTTCGGCCATGAGGAATCTATGTAGAAGTATAGAGTTATTTTTGACCCTGGATTTTTTTTCTATTTCGTAGCGGAGTTGCCATTCTTCTTGTAAACGTCTTGCAAAAATTAATCAAAGGGGCATTTCTGAATGATGGTGAACTTAGGGATTTTGATGTGGATGTAGTTTGGAGTTTGGTATCTCATAATGACCTACCTATAATTTATTATACTGAAATTATCAATTAGCAGACATATTTAGATCCTTTTTTAATGATCTTCAATAAAGTCTCTTTTTGTCTCTACTATACGGTACATCACAATGGTATTCACTAATTTCTCCAACAAGAAAAGTTCTTCTAAAAAGCTTGGCAGTAAAAACAACCCGTGAACGAAATGTTCCGTAACATAAACATCGATCGAAGAATTAAAACTAGTATTGACAGAACAATCGCTTAGCATTCAGAGTGGCCACTTGGGATTAAGATTTCAAGGGTCAGACCAATCACTACACAAAGTTTTTGCTTGGGCATTTGGGCAGTAACTAGTAAAATTGTCTTTCCCTTTAACACGCTTGCTAGAAGGTTCAGGAAGATGCTAATTTAGATATTAAAAAATAAAAGCCGTTGCATCTACATAATGAGATGATTTATACAGAGCGTCCAGTAGTACTTTCACTCACACTAGATGGGTAAAGACACCACTTGGCGCTGCAGTGTCTGCGACATTGATTTTTTTAGATGGAGTAGGCCTGCCCAGCACAGATATTATGTAAGTGGTAAAGCAATCGGGTTGTTTGTCGTCAGCTAGTGATGGCGGGTTCGAGTCCTGTTTCAAGCTTTTTTAAACATCAGGGTTCAATGAAAAAGAGTCCAAAAACCTAAGAAGCATTTAGCTCGGTCCGCATTCACTGAAAACATGTGAAAAAAAACATGTAGAGATGAGTCGCGGGTAGTTTTCGGAAATGAAGCGTTCAGCGTTCAGTTCGGAAATCAACGTTTTGATATCCTAAAGCACTCGTCGAGAGCACTCGAGCGACTTGAGCAAACAACCGACTACGACTGCGGGTCAATGGGTGCTTTTGGACCTTTTTCTCAAGAAGAGAGATGTGGGAAGATCGGTTAAGATTGTTTATGGATAGGGTAAAGTCTTCAATTCGGAAGGCAAAGTTTTTTGTTCGAAAGTCCGTTATTGGCTTAATCTTATCTTTAGACAATATTGAGAAACTAATTTAAATATTTTTTTTTTGGTCCAGTAGTTTTGTTTTTATGCGCTAAAATGTTTTGTTCCTATGACCGCCAACAGTATGCAGACCGTCGCGTGCGTGACGTCATAAAACCGTATCTTTGAAACGTTGTAAAATCCAAACTACTGAACCAAAATAAAAAATATTGAAATTAGTTTTTCAATATTGTCTAAAGATAAGATTAAGCCAATAACGGACTTTCCAACAAAAAACTTTGCCTTCCGAATTTCAATTTCAATTCATTTATTTCAATAATATTAAGTAATACATAATTCATAATAGCTAAAATATAACTTAGGTAAAAATGTACACATTACCTGAACTAGGGGTAGAATACAGCTGTATTCTGTATTTCTGTATAGGTACTAAAACTATGTGATAACAATATTATGAAGAAGAAATATTTTATGAGTATTGATTGGTAGAGTATCTGGGGGCACGGCAGTGCCCCCGCCAGGTCGGGCGCGAAGCAAACACTGCCGTACCATCCTTTACTGGAACCATTTCGCCGCATTTTCAGGCCCCTATTTGAGAACCTCTGGATAAGACCAGAACGCAGAAATTTTCGTCATCTAGTAAGCTATAATCACATACTTAAAATCCAACATTTCAAGTCTGTAGGTCATTTAGTTCCGAAGTTAAGCGAAAGCAAAGTTTCGCATTTATGACACACACTCACTCACTCACTCACTCATGATCATCATAATAGAACTAGTACTTCCCATAAACTCAGAGAGCTGAAATTTGGTACAGAGTTAGGGTTTAATGGGCACATAAAGGGAAAACTATAAAAACTAGGATAATCGAAGATCTGGAGTACCTGGTGACCCTGATTAGATAACACAAGAGCCCTAATAGAACTAGTACTTCGCATAAACTCAGAGAGCTGAAATTTTGTACAGTGTTAGGGTTTAATGGCCACATAAAGGGAAAACTATAAAAAACTAGGATAATCGAAGATCTGGAGTACCTGGTGACCCTGATTAGAAAACACAAGAGCCCTAATAGAACTAGTACTTCCCATAAACTCAGAGAGCTGAAATTTGGTACAAAGTTAGGGTTTAATGGCCACATAAAGGAAAAACTATAAAAACTAGGATAATCGAAGATCTGGAGTACCTGGTGACCCTGATTATAAAACACAAGAGCCCTAATAGAACTAGTACTTCCCATAAACTCAGAGAGCTGAAATTTGGTACAGAGTTAGGATTTAATGGCCACATAAAGGGAAAAATATAAAAACTAGAATAATCGAAGATCTGGAGTACCTGGTGATCCTGATTAGAAAACACAAGAGCCCAACCAAACTATTTTATAGATCGACATATACCGCCCTTACAAAAAATATTCAACTTGGTGGGCCGCTTCATTTGATGTCAAAAATCGAAGGTCTGAAGTATCTGATGAAGAACCCTCAGCTGGTCTCAGCTATATTAGAGCCCCCTTCTACTATTGGTACATAAAAATATCGACTGTCATTGCAGAAATCTAGCGTAGTGGGACACATCTTCTAATTTAATCTAGCCTATAGCGTCCTACTGCTGGGCGAATGCCTCCCCTTCTGCTTTTAATACGCATATAAATAAAATTAAAGGAAATCTCTGTATAAGACTAGACTGGCTTTCATACTTATACTTACAATTTAACAAGAAGAAATAGTCGAACGATTAACTTTATTCTATTCGAACATTACACAAATTAAAAAACTGTTTCCAATAAGAAAATGTAATGAAATAAATCAATATGCCCACGTTTCTACAAAAAGAAGTGAAATCCCACCAAAAACATTCTGTAAAAAACTAGCCAGGTCTCGATGGAGCTGCTTGTTTATCTCTAAAAAGTAATGAAATCTAGACAAAGTCGTGCCAAGTCTAAGGTTCCTTTCTGCGATTTCTTTATTATTATAGTTAATGTTGTGTGACTTGGCCGTTGAAGGGTATACAGGGGTACAAAACCAGGTGCTCCATGACACCACCATGACACCATTGCACCAATCTGACGCCAGGACCGCTTGTGTACCCTTCAACGGCCAAGTCACACAACATTAACTATAATAATAAAGAAATCGCAGAAAGGAACCTTAGACTTGGCACGACTTTGTCTAGATTTCATTACTTTTTAGAGATAAACAAGCAGCTCCATCGAGACCTGGCTAGTTTTTTACAGAATGTTTTTGGTGGGATACTACTTTACTAGCAAAAATACTAAAGACTAGACATAAGTTAAGTGTCAGGTGCTACAAGGGTGTGTTATCCAATTATCTCTCTGCTTGACTTCGTGCTGGTGGATTTTGGGCCTAATAAAGTCCACGTAGTATTAAAGGAAAAAAAATATAGCGCCTTAAGGCTCAGTAGGACGCACAACTAGCGCCGCCAATGAAAAAAATAACATCTTCTATTTAGATGCGTTTTTTGCTCAAAGTTGTGCATCCAATTTCGACTTAAGGCATTTGCATCTACACCTTCACTCACACTAGATGGGTGAAGAGACCACTCAGCGATGCTGTGCCTGGGACATTGTTTTAGATGGAGTAGGCTTGCCCAGCACCTATACCATCCTGACAGCTTAGTCGGCCTAGTCCACAGGAAAGACAAGTCAATACGTGTGGAGCCAACTAAGCAGCGGGTTTCCTCACGATGTTTTCCTTCACAGTTAGCGAGTGGTATTTCTACTACAAATTCACAAATGTACGTAACTTTGAAATTAAACTAAGTCAATACATGCCCGCACTGGGAATCGAACCGGGTCGTCGTCAACACGAAGTCAAGATTTCGTCAACAATAAGCACGCTGGTGGTTGGTTTTCTTACTATTTTTTTAGGTTCGCACGAGCACTGTATACAATTTAAACACAATTTTTAACAGATTTAAAACTCGTTTTATTTAATAAAATTGTGAACTTACACCACCGCATCCATTCCTAAACCTCTCATCTTGAATCCTAGATAGATTCGGTGCTGGACTCGCGTGGGTATCAGCGTTGTTATCTTAGAAAGCAGATTGGAATGCGAGGTGTAATACCGGAATTCGTATACCTAAATAAACACCACGTAACCCTTCATCTGGTGACCTTAGTCTCCTCACGGTGGTTAAAGAACTGGGGGTAGCCAGAAGGCTGGTAGTTTCGTGATTATTATCTGAGTACACATCCAAATTACGCTGAAGTTCGGTCTCGTATTTGCCCGAACATGTCGGTGGTTGGTGTTGACTTTATTGTCGTTGTTGTGGTGGGCTACTGACTTATCGATGAGAGACAATACCGTCATCTTCATCTTTTCTTTTGGTTCACATGCTATATTATAGCATTTGTACTGTCCGTCATGCTCATACTTTATGAGATTAAAGAAAGTCAGATATTTTTCCAATAAGTCTCGGTTGTGGTACTTTTAGTGTAGCGTTAGTGGCGCTTTGGGCGAGGAGGAGGATATGGGGGTGACCCGAAGGAGACATGAAATATCAGAAAAAAAAAAAATTTTTTTTCCGTGAACGGATTGCTTAGGTCCTGGAGAGCACTTTGACCCACCAACCTAAATTCTCTATTGAGATCTTTATGGTTGTTACTAAATTCGAATTTAAAAAACCCCCGTTATTTTTAGTTTCAAATTAGAATATCTTATAAACGGTTGAACCGATTTTGATAAAAACGTGTCTAAGAACCGTCGCTAGAAGGCCGCCTTCCAAATAAAAAACCGCATCCAAATTGGTTTACCCGTTTAAGAGCTATGGTGCGACAGACACACACACACACACTCAGCGGTAAAACTTATAACACCCCTCTTCTTTTGCTTCAGAAGTTAATAAAAAATTGCTCTGATTTGTGTTAGAAAATACAGTACCAAAAAAAAAACAAATTTATACTAATTTTCAAAATTGTCGGTCACTTGACGATTCACTAGATAATAATAAAATTTCACTGAAAATGGTGTTTAGGTTTGGCCAGACGGACATAAACTGCCGTTGAATTCAATTACGGAGGCGTGTTGATTTATTTATTTAGTCAGCGGTAATTATCGAGTTGTTTTCGGTTCGGAGAAACACTTATGGACAGATGCTCATCTTTTGAAGAGGCAAACATTTCTCTCCTGCCTTTTGAAAAGACTATGGCCAAAGACTATGACTGCTGTCAAAGCGATATCCCAATTTACATAATATGATCTACAACATGCTAAATACGTATTTCAAGTTCAACGTAAATCTTTTCCCGTAACAGGCAAACAAAGTTTCAGTGGTTTATGCGTGAATCGTATTTCCAAAATTCTCAACCGCTCTGCATTTCTAATCGAAACATTGTAACAAAGTGTAGCGGAAATCGCTCCACATAGGGCCCGAACGCCTGCGGCTATCTCCACACAGGAACATTGGCACACATACCAGTAGCCTGTAACCCAATGGCGTGTCGATGGCGTCCCAGCAGAGGGACAAAACCAGGGTTCCGTCGTTTTTCTCCTACAACCAGAGAACTAATCCTCTAGAATTAGAATCAGAATATTCTTTGCTGTACTACAAAAACATTAAAAGGACCGATAGCATTAATAAATCGTAATTGAAGCCGTCAACTCGGAGCCCATTTTGGCACCATTGCGTTACAGGCTAAGGACCCAGAGCTCGTCGAATGATCACAAGTTATTGTTCGCGGGATATTGCCAGTAAAAATGTAGACAATAGAGCAGATGAGCGGGCTGACCGCCGGCGGCCGATCCGCGGCGCTAGTAGCCCCCGAGACGGTGGTATGGAACTCGCTTACATTTGTAATTTTGCTCATCTTCTTCTCTCGTGTCGAAAGCGTCCTGTCGCGCTCCCAGAAACGGGCCAACTTGATCGCTGCACTCATAAAAATCATGAAATTTGCTCATGAAATAGTTTTATTTTAGACTTATAATATTAAATACAAAAAACAAGGTTTTTTATACTTTATTGCACACATGAAAATTGTATTATTGTTTTTTGTATTTCTTGTTGATTTCTACAGTGTTCGCTAAAACTAGATGGGTGGTCACCTCGAGAAATATATATTTTTTAAATACAGTTTTTTTTTCTTTCGATGTATCAAAATATATTTTGCTTGCATCGGGACTTGAATCCGCAACCGCTGGAGTACCGTGCTAGTGCTCTACCTAAGCTATCGTTCAATTCAAGTACCCATCGTCGCTCGTCGATACGAAATAGTCAGTATTTATATCAACAATTTTTTTATTTATTTTAAAGGCGTTTTTGTGTAAGTGAAGGTGCCACGGGACGTTGTATAAATCATCTCATAACGGCCCAAGTTTTTATTAAAATAATTTTGGCGCACTATTTTATGCATACTTTAACATACTCCTTAAAAACCCAATGCTTTGACGCGTTTATGATTAAGGTTGCAAGCACCCATTCTACGTTCATTAATCTTTAATCGGCTACTTGATCCAACCAAGCGTCTCGTGGCCTAGGTTCGCGCGGGGCACGCCACTCGCATTGTACTCTCCTATCCTAGCCTGTGACTATGCATATTTCACGCTACATTTATCATGCATTATGGCAGCAATGAATATCCATGTTGCCAACAATATACTACGCACCTTAGAGTAAAACCTTGTAATTAATACAACAGAGGTACCGAGTTCAGATTGTGCTAATTACGAGTGTGTATATCATACGAAGCTAAAAGTTCGCATCAAATATGCCCAATCTTAGGCCCTTAGGTCCAAAGCTTCTTCTTACGTGATTTCTTTTGTACAATAAAGAGTTATTTACTTACTTACTTACTTACGTCAGGACTAATACACTATCGGTATTTTATGTGTTTTTTTATTTTTATTAAGTTTAAAACAAGGAAAACATACCTAATATTATTATCTGATTAGAATGTTATAAATCGGATTAGATGTATGGGTAGCAAAACTTTTTTTCCGGTTTATGAAAAAATATTCGAGGTGCCTGAAAACTGAAATCAAATGAAACTTCTGTTTAATTTTATGTGTGGAAAAGCTAAGAGGTTAAAGATTATTTCATTTGGTGTGAGCTTTAAATTAGCGGCCATTATTTTCATGGCTCTCCTGCTGGCCTTGATGTTATAAAGTTTACTGAAAAAAAAAGTTGAGCTCAACACGACAGCAAAAAAGATACTTGACAACGGAACGGATCTAAAATTGAGCCACAAGGGTAGCGAGTGGTTTTAAAACAGAAACTTGAGCATAGCGAAGAAGCACGAGACGCAAATAATATTGCATCCTTGCGAAACACACAAATTTTCTTCTCACAGAGCGAGGAAATGGTTATATTAGATGCACCAAAAAATAATAGAAACCTAGGTACTAAAGGTTAGTAAAAGTGAAATGAGTTTCCTTCTTTGGAAGTGAAAGATGAGTCAAATAAGTGTCTTTATTTCTTTTTATACACCTTAGGGCGTGGCAAAAATTACTTTTGCCTCATTGTATGACACGAGTAACAGCATACTTTCCGAGCCTGGGAGATGACAAATATATCAGTAAGGATAGAGATCATGTAGCCGTGAGAGCTTTCTCTATCCCTTACACTTAAGTAGGCGAACTTTAAAGTCAGAAATAACTTGCAACAAATACATAAACTGGCCGTAAACAGTTATGAGCCTCGCGAGTCTAACTTGAATGTATGTTTTATTTCGCATTTTATGTTTCCTTTTAACTTTATAGTTTGCGTTTTGTCCCTTTACGCTGTATAAGATAGCGTTTATCGTTTGATTATCGTGGAACTGGTTGGTTTACACCGCCTTCCCACATTTGTGTTTTCTCTTTGTTTACCTTGTTGGATGCGTTTTTTTACTCTTCATTAGGTTATCAACGCGAGGCTTAAGGCACGGGGCAAAGTGAATTAGCCCGCGCGCAAAGAAAAATGCACAAATCTGATTCCTGTATCAAATACACTAAAAAAATCGAAAATGTTCACATATCAAACCCTAGAATTAGGTGAGACCTATCTAACACAGCCAGTTTCATGTTGATATCCATAACAGATTGCAAGATATTTTGCTTGAAAAAAAGTGCGCCGCCTATTTTTTTCCAAGCAAAATATCTTCAAAACGTTTATGAATGTCAACACGAAACTGGCTGTTTTAGATAGGTCTCGACTAATTCTAGGGTTTGATATGTGAATATTTTCGATTTTTTTCAGTGTATTTGATACAGGAATCAATTTTGTGCATTTTTCGTTGCGCGCGGGCGATTCACTATGCACAGCGCCTTAACTATTTTTAGGACCTAAGGTTTAGATTCGAGATCCTTTAAACCGACGAATAAAATGTTTTATCCAAAAAGAAGATTTATTTTCTTCCAATGGCGGCGCTAGTTGTGCCTTGGTTTGGGCTTTAACGAGTGCCGTGGCATTTGAAACACACCTGTTGTATGGAGGTACGGTTTGTAATTTGTAAGTATAGTAGTTATGAACAATATGTTCAAGTATTGCTTAGCAGGTCCAGTCATAAGTCGCGGGCTGTGTTGGAGCTGTTGGCAGCGCGCAACATATCGCGGCTCTATCGCGGGCTGCTCCCAAAGCACCCTAGCCAACTTTTTGAAAGAAAGAAAAAACATTTATTATAGTTGGAGAGCTGGTGACCAATCGAGATATTTTTTCGTACAAGGCTGGGAGTTGGTAAGCTGATAGAGTAGACTTCGTTGAGTCTGGGAAAAATAATTTTTTGGCCCGGTCGCGGTTAAAAGTCAGATTTTTTCGACTTTGAAAGTTTAAATGTATGGGTTGAGTCATTTCTTTTTGTCCACAAGGCTGGGAGGTTCTAGGCTGCCTTTTTAGTCTCCGCTGATCACAAAATCACTATTTGTTACTAGCCGAACGCGGTAGAAATATTGTTTTTTATAACCTAGATAGTGTGAATTTTTGGGTTATAAAAATCAAACTTTCAACCACGTTCAGCCAAAAAAAAAATATTTTCTTGTTCAACGGAGTCTCAACAACTAACCTAGAAGTTCCTAGCCTTGTACGACAAAAAAATTATGCTGAATTCATACATTTAAACTTTTAAAGTGGAAAAAATCTAACTTTCAACCGCGACCGGGCAAAAAAAATATTTTTCCCAGACTCAGCAAAGTCTACTCTATCAGCCTACCAACTCCCAGCCTTGTACGAAAAAATATCTCGATTGGTCACCAGCTCTCTAACTATTAACGATACAATACAAAACACAACATTCAAACAACAATAAAACCAAAACACAAAATCAAAACGACTAAAACTAGACAAGACATACATTCACATTGCCGCATTTCGATTGCTCTCACATCTATCTATTTTGCTACTATAGTTAATTAGGTATGTGTGTTGTTATGTTCTAGGTCTATTTGTATAATATCCTCGATCACCGCCCAAAGGTTGTCTGGTAGAAGTTGCTTTCAGCAATAAGGCCGCCCATTGTATTGTATATCCACTAATTAGTTGTAAGAAAAAAGTTGTAAGTACGATTTAAAAAAACACTACTTATTTTTTTAAATGTAAAGTTGTTTAATAGGTTTACCAGACGTCTTTTGCTACGCTATCGCTTGTTTGGCATTTTCTGTGGGCCACTTGGTTTAATGTAATACCTGTTTTTTTATATACGTACAATAAAGCGCATTCTATCTATCTATCTATCAAGGTCCTTAGCTCATGTTAACAATAATTAATGGAAAAAATATAAACAGTCCGACATGCCAGCGTTGGAGATGTCCGAGCTTACCAAAAATGTTTGCTCTAGTGCCATTATCCAGGGAGGAAATCGGGGAATACGTTTGTATGGAGAAAACACTGTGATATCCTCTTAAGAATAAAATAAATAAACAGTGTTGAGATCTCGCTGACCATTTAGAAACAAGTCAGTATCGCAGGTCACCTCGCGACCCGCGCTAGCGCATCCCGCATAATTAGTGTTTCCTATGTCAGCCACGGTGGGCATAAGAGGGCGCTTTTTGCGGAACTGCTCCAAAGTTTGGCATAAAGGTGCCGGTTGGATCTCAGCAGCAACTGTGATTAATATATTATGTAGAAGCTAATAGAATAACGCAAGCTTGATGGCAATAATGGTTTTGCATCATTCCCTGTAATAAATTAGAAAAAATATAGTTATGCAATTTTTGGTAATTAATAATTCCCATAACAATTAGGCAAAGCAAACCTTTCAATAACTCGTAGGAAACCCTTCAACCAGAGTAATCAATCTTATTGGCTCAGTGATCCAAAGTGGATCTTGGCCTCCGCAACCAAAAGACGCCGGCAACTCTCCCTGTCCTACGCTGACTCCCTCCAATCCTCCTTTCAACAGAGTAGATAATTGAACGAGCGAGCGAAGCGAGCGAAGTTCTCCCAGTCTACTAGAACAATCCAGCGTTTGTATGTTTGTATGTATGTTCGTTCGACGATAACTTGAGTAAATTTGGTCGGATCGTTATGAAATTTGGTAGGCGGGTAGATGAAATTAAAAGAATTTTTAAGTTCGAACATGAGCCAAATCGGTTGAGGGGTTGCCGAGATATGGGGTTGTTAAGTTTATATGGAGTCGCGAGTTCACAGTTCGGGGCGAACCACTAGTAACATATTCCTTTCACAACCTTTGACCCCCACTAGCAATTCGTCTCCAGCAACCATCTTAGCCGCCCGAAGAGCATTGCACCAAGCCGCGCTCTTAGTTTAGAGCCAGCAGTAAATAAGCCAAGCTATTGTATTTATGCGTTATGTAATTTGAGTCGAGTCAGGTGCAATATGTATTAAAGCTACAATAAATAATATAGTTTTACGGATATGTTAATTTGCAAACACTCGTGTGTTCTGCATGGAATTATGCCTTGTGTTAATGAAGGTGTTTATGCGTATGTTTGTTATTTGGCAAAGATTACCCGTATGAGGAAATCCGCACTTCAAACCTGAACTTTGGGTTTTATTAAACTATAGAATTTTATTGAAAACCGAAGCGTTTACAACCAAATTACGTACCTAAGGGAGGCATTAATAGTCGTCGACTCAAGATCGAACTCAAGTAGGTGATCTCAGAAAAGTCAAATGCTAATGTCAAGCCTTGGCTAATGTCAATTTCAGTCTCAAGATAGTATCTATTAATATGCTCACAGCTGCAGACTCAAGTTTGACATAAGCCAAGGCTTGACATTAGCATTTGACTTTTCTGAGTTCACCTAGTTGAGATCGAGCTCAAGTAGGTGATCTCAGACGACTATTCATGCCACCCTAAAACAGGCTATACTATTATTAGAGTTAAATTTAAATTTTATTTTCTCATGTCGTGCCAATACAAGGAACTTTCATGAAAATAGCGGACAGTCTTGTCGCTCTAACATCAAAATGTAAATGTACAGAAGCTCCAAAGATCAACTACCATAATCTTTAAAAAGTATTTACTTCTTACATGATCATCCGACACGTTATTTCTTCATATTTAACCGATTTTTTAAAATGCGGAGGTACTCAATTCGACCTTTTTTTATGTTTGTTACCTCAGATCTTTTTAGTACGTGAACCGATTTTGATGATTTTTATTTTATTTGAAAGTGTCTACTTGCCATGGGGTCCCATAAACTTGTGAAGATCTGATGAAGAACTTCGGAGATGGAGAACGGAACTCCTCAACGGATAGCAGAAAATCACTCGGAATCAGTGCAATAACAGTGAAATCGTTTTTTTTTGTAAATTTGTATTGTGTTACAATTCACGTATGCTGTTGAAAATAATCGATTCCTTATTGTACGAAAAAACCTAAAGCATTATTTAAATTTATAATACGTTGAAAAAATTCACTCGGGACAGGACTTGAACCCGCAACCTCTCGCATACCGTGCAGGCGCTCTACCAATTTGAGCAACCGAGTTAAGTAACTGTCGATGTGAATTTCTTCAACTAGTCTAAAGAATTATCATTTCTTTATAGTATCTATCACAGTTCACGAATCAGCTAAGCAGAAGTTTAGAAACAACACTCATAGGCCCGGTTTCTGAATTGAGAAATTCACTAAGCAAATACGTAAGTATCGTCCTGTCTCAGCAGATTTCTCGCTTAAGAGCGTGACAGAACGATACTTAAGTATTTGCTTAGTAAAAATCCCAATTCAGAAACTGGGCCTTAGGGTGGCGTTAATAGTCGTTGACTCAAGATCGAACTCAAGTAGGGGATCTCAGTAAAGTCAAATGCCAATGTCAAGCCTTGGCTAATGTCAATGTCAATCTCAACATAGTGTCTATTAATATAATGACAGCTACTCAAGTTTGACATTTGCCAAGGCTTGACATTAGCATTTGACTTTTCTGTGTTCACCTACTTGAGATCGATCTCAAGTAGGTGATCTCAGGCGAGCATTAATGCCAACCTTAGAGCCAGCACTTCTTGGGAAACTTCTGTGAATTCTGCGTTGTGTTTCCACCGCTCTCTAACCCCAGTTTAACCGTAACACGACAATAAATCACAGATTAATGAACGTGTAAATAAATAAGTAAATATCGACGGGATCGTCTGCGCAGACCACTCGCTCTGACAGTACTTGGCTGTAAGGGCCGGTTCACACTAACAAGTGTAGTACCTAATCAATTATTATTTTCATTTTATCAGGCTTCATTTCTGAGCATGATTGACCAACTTTTCGGGGGGCATTAACAGTCGTTATCTCAAGCTTGAACTCAAGTAGGTGATCTCAGAAAAGTCAAATGCTAATGTCAAGCCTTGGCTAATGTAAATGTCAATCTCAAGATAGTGCCTACAGCTACTCAAGTTTGACATTAGCCAAGGCTTGACATTAACATTTGACTTTTCTGAATTCAACTACTTGAAATGGAGCTCATAATTATGTGATCTCAGGCGACTATTAATACCGGCCTTAATTACTTACGTTTCAATATTTTTCTTACGTTTATGTAACTTTCATGAATTATTGAAAACCTTAAAAGTAAATTACTGTTTTAAATAACAAAAATAACAATATGTGGTAGCTGGCCACACTGGACAAACATAATCAATTATTATTAATTAGAACTTCAACACTTTTCTTATTAAAAAAAACACTGTATTTTTATTTGCACATTTGTCACACCCAGTCTGGACGTAACTTTAGGCGTCAGTCGTGAAGCCAGCGCCGGCGCACAGCCCGCGATCGACGGATAACCTCCAAATTGATTTATTATATTTCAATTTTTTACTACCAAAGCTCTACTCCCGCACTCTTCCTTTGCTGTGCCCTAAAGTGCAACCAAGGTGACTTAATACTTGAACAACACCTGTGAAAAGAAAAAAACTGCGGATTTTTCTGAAAAACAGACAAAACTTAAACAACTAAATAGTTAGTATGTGACGTCTTCTCTTTCTTTCTTTTTGACGCGCGTGATACAGCTTTTGCAGTAGGTACTTCATGATGGTCATTATTTTAATATTATGTTTTATATGTAACAATAAGTTAATTTTTGGTATGAATATTTTTACAACTGCTTCATCAAACAAAACATGTAATTACAAAAACGTAACTAGTTTCATATTTTGTTACAAAAACTTCAGTGCAATAAAATTGCAAGGAAATCCGAAATGCATAGCTTAATTTGACGACTTTTTCCGTAATCTAGACTTTAATAGGAGACAATTTGTCTTCGTTTGCAGCATGCAAAGTTCATACTTCGTTGTATTTTATACACTTTTTGCGTATTTTTTACAACAAGTAGTTGTACATTATGACATGTGCAATTTTACAGTTAGAAGTTCATTGTCTTGGTGCGAATGTAAAATTCAAGTTTCACAATATTTAAGTGTGGTTTCAATGTATATTTGCCAAAAACCGAGTCCGGCCACTTAACGATGCAAATCCAGTATTCTCATTCAATGCGGATTGGTGTCAGAAAAAATAAATTGGTCTAGACACCCAAAATCAGGAATTACAGTAGCGATCGTCGATTACTTTAATTCATTATTATTTATTTTTTACAATCTTTTATTGTACATTTGCGTGCGTGCAATCAGCGAAATCGTTTATTTTTTTAATGTTAGAATCGGTTCTAATTTGTAAGTGGGTGACTAAAATTGTTATATTTTTAACCAATATTAACTTTTTGCTCATGTTTGTTTTATTTTACAACATTGCTTTTGATAGGTTCAAATCATTAAGATTATTCAATCCCTTTCCATTATAAACAATATCACGCAAAGTATAATTCAATAAAGTCTTGAGAACGGCCGGCCGTGTCACGTATTTGTTTTATGACTAAACTCTTAACTTAACTATTATGAAAAATATATATATTGTAGCAAACAGATTGAAAAGTCACGCTTTAGTCTACTTTCCTTGAGTAAATAGTTAATTATGGCTTGCCTCTACAGTATTTGTTACTTTAAATTAACGTTGGGTCAGTCGTGATTTGCTTTGCCCATCATCTTTCGAAAAAGTCCGAACTTTGGCTTTTAACATAGAGTTCTTATCAAAGGAAAAAAAAACTAATATAGTAATTAATTATGCACGATTACATTCACTTGACGTTCTTATTGTAACTGCACAAAGTAAAACGTTTTTATTTTGTATGTCCTATCTAGAAATAAATTCAATAGTATTGAGGTGTCTGTGTTTATTACTTTAAAAAAAAGAAACATACAAAAAATACAAAATATTTATTCAAAAACTTAAGAGCTACATAAAAGTAATATGGTTAATTGGTTATAGTAGGTAACAAAGGGGTTGTATAAGTACAGAGGGTAAACGTTTATCTTTTGGTACTTTTATGCTTGATTGGGCAGTGATACCTTGATCTTTTGGTACTTTTATGCTTGATTGGGCAGTGATACCTTGATCTTTTGGTACTTTTATGCTTGATGGGACTCATCCTGGGCTCATCGTTCAGTAAAACATAGTAAAGCGTGCTTTGCACGAGCTTTGATGAGCAAGAATTATTGTTATTAATGTAAAGAGTATACAAAAAGTTTATTATAGATTTTACTGTGCGAAATAGGTCTACCCCGCTCACCCAACGAATAAAACAATGAATTTGTCAATGTTAAAACCGGAAAAAGCATGTTAGCGCCAATATAATATTTCTAATATTTCTGCTTTACAACGCTCAAGCGCCCAACAAGCGCTTCTGCCATTTTTGACACCACTCGAACAAGGCATAAGGTTCAACCAACAAGTCAGTGTGCCCATCTATCATAACTCTATTTTTATATTAATACAAACATATTTTCACACTAACTCCGGCTCCGTAAGACGGTAGCAAAATGAGTTTTGCTAATGAACCGAGAAATATTGCAATTTTGACACTCAATTCGTTCACCTCTGTGAAACTTAATAAAGTCACCTGTTGGGTTATTTTTTCTATCCTTAATCTGATTAATAAAGCCATTTACAATAATCGGAAACCAATTGGGTCTCGGGAACTAACTACTTAGTAGATAGAAGTTTATACACGAAATAGCTTTTGTCTGTAACTTTTGTATTAATGTGTACTTAAACTTAATTTGTGAAATTATTGTGTTTTTTACAAAAAAATAACACATTTCTTTCTTTATTACCTAAATTTCTAGGGCTCCAAAAGTTTTAAAACTTTCGTGAGTTTCACATTTTATATTGATTAAACAGTATTATAACTTAATTTTATTAGGTAACGTCCTCAATAAAAATACGGATGCGTAAATATTTAGTAATGGTCCCATTCCGTAGGCTGCTTCCGAGTACGGAACCCAGCGTCGATTTTTCCGTCGATTGCATCAGAACTTCAACTTCAGGTAAATGTTATTTGAAACTGAGTGAGTAAGCTTTCTGGCGTATTCATTTTGGGCCGGATGGAACACTTTGTCTCGATTACTTTCGCATTCTAACTAATATTTGCTTGTGGATCTGCCCGTGAGAACATGAGTTAATTAACGAATAAAAGTATGAATGAAAGCAATCAAGCAGAAAACCAGGATTGAGGATTTAAAATAAAATGTTTTACTACGTTATTAGATAGGATAGAGGCATTCATATTTGGTGCTCGATTATTCATAACGATAATCATTATGAAAATACTGGATGAACCATTGACCAAGGGAATTGGCATGCTATTAAGTAAGGTTTTGCTGCCAGCGCTAGCTTCTAATTCACGGATATACGGGGTGTTGTTTTGGTTACTGACATCCGACTCAGGGTTGATTATTTACACGATTCTTAAGAAAAAAAAAGATTGAAAATACCCAAAAATTATTCAATTGTGGCCTCCCATTACTATTACACTAACGCTTGCGGCCGCATTCGCACTATCAGGCGCCACATCGCGCGTGATTTGAGAAGGCGGGGGTGTCCGCACGTCACGGTTATTATAGAACAAATAAAGTTATTATAGAAATGTAATTTGTATACCACAAACATTTTTGGAAAAAACACTCCCTTTTAGTTTCAAGCGTTAATAAAACTATCTTGGCTGAGTCAGGTGTCACTGACCAAAACAACACCCTGTATTATTGTTTTACGCCTCAGCTTCAGATATCGATCTGAAATCTACGAAATGAAGTCTAGAGTATTTCTCCACTCACGAAACGATTAATATGCAATCATTAAACCAAAGAACTTATGAACAACCCTTGGTTCAGTACTATTCTTTGGGCAAGTAGGGTCTCCACATGGGTGAGTGAGATGGCGTATTAAGATCAATACGCATGCGCGATCACGCCCCGGCGGGCGCCCACGCGCGTGTTACAGATGATCCATAATACAATTATAGATCAACTCACCTTTTGGTGCAGTTGGGGTTGTGTGGATAAAGGACCTGTGCCTCTGAGAGAAAGTTAAGGTACCTACGAAAAATGTTCACTCTCTCAAAAATACAACCTGTTTTTTTGTAATTCCAATTTTCTTCATGTTCTTACGCCTCTACAATTACAAGCTTTTAACAAACTGTTGACGTAGTCATTGTCATTTTGGCACATAAAACACCTTATGTACTAGTAGTTCGCCCCGAACTATGAACTCGCGACCACATACCGATGTTCAAACTTAAAAATATTTTCGTCTCTATGACATTAAGGCGCTCTGACATTCGGTCGTTCGTTACGGACCGGAGGGTCATTTACTTCCTTACCAAATTTCATATTGATTCGATAAACGATATTCAAGTTATCGTCGAACAAACATTCATACATACAAACGCCGTATTGTTTAAGTAGAGTCGGAGAACTTCTCTCGATTCGCTCGCTCTTTCAATAATATATTTTTTCTGGTGTACAATAAATGATTTTGAATCGTGTTTCTATAGAGCTTTATATCTATCACATACACTGTACTACACCTGGAAGTCATTCAATCAGTAATAATACGCCGAACGTGTTAATGAATTATTAACGTCGACACCAACTAAATAAGTAAAGTCCAAATAAACATGTTTCTCATCAAACGATTGAATTCTCGAAAAGCGCTCTTACTCGGGTGTAAACACTTACACTTAATAATTTATTATTTTCATTAGAAACCGACTCCACCAACTTCCAAGTCTTTTTAATCAAACCTTACTTAGTCTATGGCCAAACCCATTGTTTAAGCAATAGCACCGTGACACGTTTCCCAGAATAGAGTGAGCCGATCCAAATCTAATGCCAGTGCGCAGGAAACGTACTATACTTGTAGATCGGACACGGTGTGGCCGGCCCGCCATACTAAGCAGGCTATTTGGATCTCTAATTCGTCTAGCACTTCTGGGAAGACTCGTGAACAAGATCTACAAGTCTCATTTAATGTATCTCTAACTGGCGCCATTGTGCCGACGTTTTTTTTTTGCAGTCATATAAAGTTAGGGTTTGCAAAATGCGCAACCTTAGAGAATACAATTAAATTATACATTGATGATTTCATCTCAAATTAAACCATCTCGCAAAGTACTGTACATTTGTGAACAGACGGGTATAGCTTAGCAAAACTAACGTCTGAGTAAACTAACCCGCGTCTAAGTTGGCTCTGCACGTATTGACATTGTCTTTAGCAATGCATTTCGTCTAAACACGTTCCGGGCGCTGCACTGTCCAAATGGTCACTTCAATCATATACTCGATGTATCACATGGTCTGCGTGTACCTCGGTAAAGAAAGCATAATAATAGCCAAGTCAAGCGCAAGGGCCTTTTCTACCTTTTCTCGAAACGCTTCGTCGTTTTTTGACCAAATTCTCACACAATTTAAACACAGATTTTAACGGATTTAACACTCGTTTTATTAACTTTTTACATTTTCCAACGTTTCGAGACCTTTGCAGGGCTCGTGGTCGCGGTAGACTGAGGTGAAAGCTGTCTTGTATGTCATTTGTTAATTGAAACTACCCTCGGCTATGTACAATTAGACATTGACTAAGGTGTTTTGACTAAGGTGTAGACTTTGTGAAGTTAGGGCTTGCAGAGTTAGGGCGTGTAGAGTTAGAAGCTTGGCTCTACATGAGATCTGATAGCTTTTTGACAGTGCAAGGTGTTTGGTCTCGTCTTGGCAACATTTCACATGAAAATGTTTTTGGTGGGATACAATTTTGCTCGTATCAGATGTTAAAAATATTTTCCATGCAGGACAACACCTTGAGCAGTCCAAATAGGCATTCAAACAATAGGATCTTATTTATATCTGTTTATGCTGAAAGAGATGCGAGACGCCGGAAATCCCGTACATAAAGATCGTTATCGTGTGGCTTGTGATGGTTTTTGAATAATATCAGGGCACGAGAATAGACTTGGCAAAGATTAAAGAAACTGATTTTTTTACTATAAAATTATAAACAAAAAAGTTTGTATCGATGGATATATTTTGTAACGCGGACGGATTTGGCTATGGAATGAGATAGCTTAAACACCAAAATAACACACAAACAAGATACCTGGTTTTCCAATTTGTATCATCATCAGTGGTCGTCTGCTACTGCCGCTTGGCCGTGCAGTAGTAGGTGCGGGTTTTGAGTTGGCACTCTTGTCCCGTGCGTCTTCTCTGGAGGCATCAGCCCCCGGGTCTTGGGTTTGCAGTCTTGGCGATGTGGTCATTGGGGCTCCGAGCTGCTGGAGTCTTGCAGCTCAAGGAGCTCCCGCGGGTACGGATGTCCTTTATCTGGCCGGTCGTAGTTGGGGATTTCCAATTTCCAACTTGTGTATCGTACTGGATTTTGTCAATATCTTAGAAACATATTAGAAGCGAGGAAGAATGATGGTGCTTTTGCTACTGCAAGGCGCAAGCTCCATCCCTTCTCCGTGGCTAAGAATACTATATGAGGTCAAAACTAGTCGGCTATCCCGGCCTCAATAAATAGAAGTGACTATTTGTACTAGTGGTTCGCCCCGAACTACGAACTCGCGACCCTATATCTCGGTACCCCTCAATCGATTTAGCTCATGTTCAAATTAAAAAATATTATAATTTCAATTACGCGCCTACTAAATTTCATGACGGTCAGACCAAATTTACTCCAGTTATCGTCTAACGAACATTTATACATACATAGATACAAGCGCTGGATTGTTCCAGTAGACTCGGAGAACTTCTCTCGCTTCGCCTGCTCGTTCAATTATGTTTTTTTCGAAGTTAACGGCTCTATTACCTAGTTTCGTAGTATAGTCTATGGTAGCACAAATAAAATCAATTTTACATTCAACACCACGCCGGGGCGATCGTGTACGGCGCGTATATAGATCAACGTACGTTATATTATATTATTTCATCGTTATATACAGGGTGAGATATAGATTATAAAAAAATATAAAAGGATATCATCATCATCAATATTCCACCGGTCTTGTTCATTTAAGTTGTGGGTGACAAAAGTTTTCTACAGTTATAAAATCTCACATGATAACTGCATAATAATAAAGTGGGACCTGCTAAAACTAACCTTTCTACAATTTTGCAATAGGATTCCAAAATATGCAACTTTGATTAAAATAACAATTTGCAAACAACTAAGTACCTACTTAATCAATACTTTGTTTAACAAATAAGTTATCCCCTGTGCCGGAACTGAACATTTTACAACTTAAGACTGAAGAGACAGAACGATAGTTTATGTATGTAGATATAGTTGCTTAGCATATTTTTTTTTAAACCGGTTTTATGACTTCTAAAATACTAAGGCCTTTGCATCTACGCAATAAGATGATTTATGCAGCGTGCAGTAGGCAGTACCTTCACTCACACTAGATGGATGAAGGGACCACTCAGCGCGGCAGTGCCTGGGACATTGTTTAGATGGAGCAGGCTTGCCCACGAGATGGAGTATGACTTCTAAACGATACTTAAATCACCCTGTATGCGCTAGAATACCTATGTCGTCAGCGAGCAAAAGAATACGCGCCTTGAATGGGAATCAGCCTGCTTAGAACCCGATTCAGATTCTTAACGATTGACAACTGATGCCATTTAATATTGGACCACGATTAAATCTATTTGAACCGTATTTGCGCGAACTTTTTTGGAGCCAATTCTGGCCATATCATTTTGGCAAAAAAGAAGTAAAATAGGCAATAATCCTACTACTATTATAAACGCGAAAGTTTGTAACTATGGATGGATGGATGGATGGATGTTTGTTACTATTTCACGCTGAAACGGCAAAACGTATTTGGCTGAAATTTGGAACAGAGATAGCTTAGACATCAGAATAACACATAGGCTACATATTATCACGCTTTTACACTTAGGAGCAAAGTAAAGCATATTATATCCTTTTTCTGTAGTCCACGCGGACGAAGTCGCCGGCAAAAGCTAGTAACTAATATTGCTGAGCATATTGACATGCTCTTCCATCAGCATGGCAGCTTTCTCTACTTACATATAAGAAAAAAGTAAAATGTAGCCTGTACAATTCGGCGCCCAAAGTTTTTTGTTAGAAAGTCCGTTATTGGCTTAAACTTATCTTTAGACAATATTGAGAAACTAATTTAAATATTTTTTATTTTGGTCCAGTAGTTTTGTTTTTATGCGCTAAAATGTTTTGTTCCTATGACCGCCAACAGTATGCAAACCGTCGCGTGACGTCATAAAACCGTATCTATGAAACGTTGTAAAATCTAAACTACTGAACCAAAATAAAAAATATTGAAATTAGTTTCTCAGTATTGTCTAAAGATAAGATTAAGCCAATAACGGACTTTCGAATAAAAAACTTTGCGTACCGAATTGTACGTGACCCACAAGCTGGGCAAAGGCCTTCTCTCAGTGAGAGAGTTCGGGCATAATCACTACGAGTGCCCACTGCGTGGGCTGCGCCACTGCGCCTCACCCGCTCAGGTTTCCTTCACCGTTAGCGAGTGGTATTGCTACTACAAATTCATAAATGTACGTTATTTTGAAAATAAATAAAGTCATAGGTAGGTACTACAATGTACATGCCCGCACTTAGAATCGAACCTGGGTTTCCGAGTCCACTGTTTTACCACCAGGCCTCCACCGCTATAATACTTACTTACATGTAACTTTAACTTAATAAATTATACCAAAATTTAAACAAAATAATTTGATTGAAGCTTGTGTAGCAATAATCCTCCTAATATTGGCAAATTTTAAGCTCATTAGGCTCCCGGCACATCTATCAAAGATTTATCTACTGAGAAAAAACTATAGAAGAGTGAATCAGCTTCAGCCCCTGTATTATCTAAAATATCCACCGTAAAAATAACGGTTTTTAAATGTCAAAATAAAGAATGTTCATTTCAATAAGGGCTATTTTCGAGTGTTTTGACGCTCGGAGGTTGAGTGGAATTTTTAGATAATAGAGGCGCAGATCGTAACAATCAGTGACACCGATATCAGTATACTATCTTTTATATGTATACAAGTTGTTGTTTTGTAAAGTGACTCAGGGGTGATCATTTACAAATAAAAAATCATTAAATTGTGGCCTTCCTTACTATTAAACTATCGCCTTCCTTACTAACAAACTGCGGCCGCACTCGCAATATCGGGTGCTCATCGCGCGCGCGCTAAGATTAGGTCGGGGGTGTCCGCATGTCGCGGTTATTCTAGAACAAATTTATTTAAAAAAAATAGAAAAAATATCAACATATTTTTTGTTTCAAGCGTTCAAAATTATAGTCCCTGAATCGGGTGCCAGTTACCAAAACAACACCCTGTATATTTACAATAAGAGATGCGTTATCTATACTTGGCAGTCCTTCACTTTGAAAAACAAATCAGTGGACAACTTTTTACTTAAACAACGTAATAAAAATACGAGACAAAAGCGCGCACGATTAGGGATTCGTGGAGCGCATGCGCGGCCGGATACGGCACGTAGCGGAAACGCCAGGACGCGATACGGTTTCGAATTTCAAAATTTCAAATTGGAATGGGGATTGGGATGCGCGAGCAGTTAAAATGGCGGTGATTTTTTTCTTATCATGATTTGCGTCTAAGTATGATAATTTGAATGTGAAATAGTATAAAACCAAGACGCACTTATCATAAAATATATCTATGCTCTTGATACTTACTTATTACGAGAGCCTCTTAAAGACAATTTCGGGTCACAACGACATTTCACTCACACTATCAAAAAATAGCGATCCGGAACATACTCAAGAAAAATATATTGCTCGGCAGCATAGTAAAGTTGTAAAACAATGCCCCCATTTATAAAGCACAATCTCCACTAACTAAAACTAAGGCCTTTTGCATCTACGTAATGAGATGATTTATACAGCGTCCAGTGGCATCTTCACTCACACTAGATGGGTGAAGAGACCACTCGGCGCTGCAGTACCTGTGACATTGTTTTAGATGGAGTAGGCTTGCCCAGCACCTATAACATCCTGACAGCTTAGTCGGCCTAGCCCACACGAAAGACAAGTCAATACGTGTGGAGCCAACTAAGCCGCGGGTTTCCCCACGATGTTTTTCCTTCACCGTTACCGAGTGGTATTGCTACTACAAATTCACTAATCAACGCTATAAGTAAACCCTCCACAGCCATATAATAATTACCTACTTCAGACTTGTATTATTGCGTAACCCTTGATTATTATTGTCTTTGGTTTTCTACGCTAAGCAAAAGATATCTTTCTCTCCATAAAATCATTAACTACGGACTCCTAACTTCACGCGTGATCCACCGGGTACTTGACAGAGTTTATGATAATGCACAATGAGTTTTATTGATCGTTTCATTTAATCGCCCGAACAATAAACTATCTTGTAATTGGACGGTAATTTATATTCTCTTAAACTTTCATTTAAGGACTATTTATTTAGATAAACAGCTTAGCAAAAGGTTAAACTAAAATTTAACTAATAATAATTAGTTAATCTCTTCGTTAGGATGAAAAAAAAAATGCTTTTTAGATTTAAGGGGATTTATATTCTCGTTGCCTCGTTTGGGTAAACAAGGGAGGAATCAGAAATAAACACAATATTTGAACGCTATTTAATTTAAAAATTATACTCAAACTCCAGTAAAACAATTAAGACTTTAGTCTGTTTGACGGATCCTAATTTGACCAAGCCCAAACTACCCGAGATAACTTTTTCTATTTTCTAAAGCACTAACCCGTACTAGGGAACATTGTAAAGGTAATGCTCAATGGGCATTGAAAACCATTTCGAGGAATAGGGATACTGATTACTATTAGGGGTTTAAAAAAGTAAAATTAAAACGGATTATTAATATTTACCGCCAAAAATGTTTACTTCATTTTTCTTTCGATGACGTCATCATAGCCTCTAATGCGGTAGTTCCATTGCCTACAAATATTAAAAAAAACAACTGTCAAACCTTCTTGTTGACTTGACACTGACATTTGTCAAACGTAAACATATTTTTATTTTTTAAAAGCATGAATGAAGGCAATGAACTTTGTACATAATGCCAGTGGTGACGTCATACACTAAACTTTTAGAAATTTTAAATAATAAATAAAAAAATATTTACATAAAAAATCAAGGAAATATTCAAATTAGTTTGTCTATATTTTCGATTTATAGAATAAAAAATAAATAATGACGATGCCCATTGGTAGAGCGCGGTATGCAAGAGGGTGCGGATTCAAGTCCTGTCCTAAGCGATTTTTTTAACCTTATAAAAATCTTTACCCGAGATTACGGAAGCATGTTACAGACCTAACTTTACTTAAACTATTTATAACTCAATCACCACTTACAATGTATACAACTCAAGACCCAATCAGACGCGAACACCTAACCACTTTTTACCATTATACAGGGCAATTTTTAAATAGCTTTTGTCTAAAACATGTAAACTTCTAAATAATATTGTGATTTCCAACAACTTTAGTTCTACGACTTTTCGAAATGCTCGATACTTTTTAATTATTGAACGTTTCTTATTCTTCAAAATATGCATTTCTAGCATTCCAGCGTTGCACGCGCGGCGCGCTTTCGTGCCCCTCCACTCTCTACCACCTATCTAGCCTCTCTGCGCAAAAAATATATGTTTTCATATGGAAAAAAATTGCGCTTTCATCAATGTCGTAGAACAAAAGTTGTTAGAAATCACAATATCATTGATTTTTTTATTATTTTGAGGTTATAAAATTTTTTTTTTTTTTTTTTCAACTTTATTTTACAGATTTGACATCCTGTTGACCAGTAGGTTACACCCTGTAAAAAGAGTTAGGTACTTTTGTAACACCTTGCATAGCAATAAGGTTCACACGTGCTAAGTGGTTTCCATATTACCGCGCGTTCGCACTCCCGGGGTAGACAGCTTGATCGATGTTTGTTAGCGAGTGAACTAATAGAGATCAGCTCTAAGAAGAGTTGCAACGTTGCTTAGCGAGTGACGTATGTAAATTTGTGAGCATATCATATTTTATGGCGGTTTGCCACTTGAGGTAATGTTTTCTTCTGCTAGTTTCACCTGTTGGATTTATTAAGACAGGAGAATAACTTTATTGAAAAGGTGCAAATTCAAGATAATTAAAACACAATTTTTAACGAATTTAACACTCATTTTATTTAACTTTTTACATGTTCCGAAAGTTCCGAGACCGCTTCGTTTTGAAAAATTGTATTTAAATTATGTACCCCTTTAGTGCTCGTGCAAACCTAAGAAAATATTAAGTTCAAGATATTTAGACATTGCAATAATTGTTTCGCATACCTTTCTTACAAAACCTTTTCAATCTTTCGAAACTATTTTATTGATGTTCATAAAAAAAAAATTTTGCAAGGGTTAACTACCTCTTTACGTATAGGTTATACTATAGTGACCAGGGTTTTAGCAAGGGTTAGTACTTTACAATAATATATAGACAGATAACTCCAAGTGGCAATGCGGCTGGCTGTCAGAGTCAACACGTTCTGACGGATGGCGCGCTCGGCGCTCGCTTCGACGCGGACGATATGTACGGTATAGAGTACAAGCATCGTTTGTTACAACAGTTAAATCGCACCCCCCGGCGAATAAACCCGTAACATCAAAAACGTAATTGTTCAGGAAAAAATAAAAACTGTTTTTTCGTCACAACTCACTAAGTACCTATGGTAGAAAAGTCATTTAGGTATCAATTTACAGGTTTTTTTTTTGCTCACTACATATTGAAACATTATTAATCTATAGATAACACTACGGAAGTTATTAAACAAAATGTATGATACCAATATTAAAATCTTGTTTTATTACTGCAAAGTGATATTACGGTTTTATTCGTTGTAAAATCGAAACCGAACATTTACAGCATCATAGTATTATAAGAATATTCGCTGATATTTTGCATAGATACTCTTTACGGTAAGTGCACATTATGGCTTTATTCTCGGCATATGTAAAGTGACTGTGTTAGATAATGGCTCATTATCTTTTTATTCTGGTACAAATTTCTAAGAATATGAAATGTAAGTGTACATTACAATTTTTCATATACATTTTAATTCTCCATAAGTGCCCCTTGTAGCAATGACTTGTATAAAATAAGTAGGTAAAGGAGTCCAGGAAATTTTGAATACCTACCCAAAGTAGTTAACGAAACAAATCGTATTAAAAATCGACAGTATAATGGAAGAAAAACACAATGAAATTAAAAACTTCCAAAAACAAAGGCAAAAAAGTTAGCAAAAAGTGAATTTTTCTACTTTTTATGCCTTTGTTTTTGGAAGTGTTTGAATCATTAAATAACAATTTAATTCGAAACTTCTTCTTCTTCTGGTGCCTCTCCACTATTGGAGGTTGGCAGTCGGCTGTTCATTATGTCATTCTGTCCTTAGCTAGACTAAAGAGATCTTATATGGTGACCACTCCTGTTCATTCTTTGATGTTTTTCAGCAAACTCTTTCTTCTTCTGCCGACGCTTTTTCCTTCCTCAATCTTTGCCTATCAGGATAATTGGAGAAGTCTATCGTATCCAATCACATTAATTACTCATCTATTTCTATTGGGTGTTTTAAATGAGTTCTCTTTTGTATGACATATCCTTATCCTTATACTTAAGATACCACTACTTTTCGAATGCTTCAATTTTCCTATTTATTTGATCTTTACGATCCATTTTTCATATACATTCATAACCGTCGTACATTTCTATAGGCTAGATGTAACATTGAAGCCTCCTGATCTGGATCTGGAGGTTATGATCGCATAGCAAATAGATAGAAGATAAACCTTTATTTGCTTCATAAACAAACGTAGGTAAAAACCAAAGTCAACTTAAACCTTATTAAAACAGAAGAAAAATACAAACTTGTTTACCTTAGAGCCTGTGAGTTTTACCAGTTTGATTGGCTTCTTCACAGACGATTATCACCGTGTTAGTCTGGTTCCAGTAAAGGTTCTGAATTATTCGCTTATCTCTGCTATCAATTCTAACGTCTTGTAGACGACGCATTAGTACCTATAACCGGGCTTAGCATGATCAAAGGCCTTCTTGTATTCAATCAAGCAAATTAAAACGTCAGTTTGCAAGTCTCTGGACTTGTGGTCTATGTAGGTGCAAAGAAGACTTATCTGGTTCTTAGCCCTGACCTGAAACTGAAATAGCTATTGGCAATACCTATGCTCATTGGACTTCACTCTGATCCTCTCATGAAGAATGAAGAGAAACATACCTGGCTTAAGAAACTTATTGTGCGGTATTCGCAGTATTTCTTCATGTCAGTAGAGTGACAAAGGTTGAAATTTAAAATTTTTGTGGTAATATCCCAGTGCTGTAAAAGGTTTTGAAAGACCTGGAGAGCGCATAATTATTAGAGTATGTTTTTAATGGGCTTGAATTAAGCTGGTCTTAGTGATTTACCAGTTTTGGCTCTTTTTAGAGCCTTAACTAGTTACTTTTGATCAAAGGATTGAAGGACCAGTTTCATAGATCAGTATATTGGCAAACAGCGTTTTCACGCGGATTTTTATACTTCCTGCATACAGAATTAAATGTATGCAGAAACCTTGGTGTTACTTAAGCCTTATAAGATCATTTATACATCGTCTAGTGGCAATTACTTACAAAGGCGTTACTAAGTTCAAGTACCTAGGTTTTACGGTAACTGATCCAAACACCCGAGAAGGCGAGATAGAGATCAGAATTAAAAATGCATTCCAATACTACGCGGCTCTCCACAAAGTGATCACGTCCAAGCACCTAACAAGAAGAACGAAAATACGCATTTATAAGAACTATCTTTATGTACGGATGTGAAACTTAGACACTGACGCAAAAAGAAGAGATCAAACTCCTGGTCGCGGAAAGAAAAAATCCTGTGAAAAATATTTGGACCCACCAAGGGAGAAGACGGCACCTTTAGGATCCGGTAAAACGCCGGACACATGGCCGAGCCCAACATAATCGGAGAGACTAAAACTGCAAGACTCCGCTGGCTTGGTCACGTATAAAGAATGGGAGAGGATCGGGCAGCTAAAACAGCATACGAAAGGCAACCTTGTGCACGTCTACCAGTTGGACGTCCCAAGTATCGCTGTATTGACGAAGTCTCAAAGGACTTGCGCGAACTCCAAGTGGAAGATTAGAAAGAAGTGATGCAGGACGGAGAGAGATGGCGTCTTTTGGTTGCGGAGGCCAAGATCCACTTCGAGTCGCTGAGCCAGCGTAGTAAGTAAGTGGCAACTTCACTCACATGGGTGACCACTTGCTGCAGCGACTGGGAAATCAGTCATTGAATTCCGGTTTTATCCTTTACGCAACCCAGCCATCTCCTTTATCTCCAAATTCCATATCATGGTTGTTCCATTCTTTATAGAACTTCGAGCCCACCATTCGTATTTTACACAAGTTTTTTTTTTTCTTGTACAATATTGTCCGGTTGTGAGAGTTTGTGTAGCCGTTTTCATGTTTACTACATCATACGAGACAAAAACTTAAGACATCTTCGTCTATCTATAGCTGTTTCTTGTTCTTTATTCCTCGCAAAATCGTCCTTTCATAGTGACTACCATATCGATGACATATTGTTAGATTTATTATTACATCATTACTGGAATAAATATATAACAACAAAAAGCTAAACGGTTTTACAGATATAGCAAAACCGGTTCCTATTTTGTAAACATGCATTACAGTCATGGTGATCAAAATATTTCACGAGAATAAAGCCGTAAAGGCTTTTGTAATTTCTACATACAATAAATGTATCAGTAAGGGATGACTGCGGTTTTATTCTTCGTTCAAATTGTTGAGTATGGTCAGACGAATAAAGCCATATTTTTAAATATCTCCTTAAATAAGGTATTTCAGGGTCTGAAAAAAATTACACTTATGTATTCGGCATCGAAGATGACGTTTCTGCAATAACAATAAAAAAGCCGTAATAGCACTTTACGGGTTTATTCTGCGGGGGGTGCGAAATGATCTGCATAGTGAAGCTCGAGCAATGGTGAGAAAACCGAGGTTTATTCCCTATTCTTTTTTCTTATTAAATGGGTGAAAGAAAACATCATTCCTTTATCATAATGTTCGGAGTCGGCCAGAGTCATCTTGGCGGACATACGTTCATCAATTTTGGACATGTCGGGAGGCAAAGATAATGTTAATACAGCTAAAGCAAAAGAGGTGATGCATAGAGGTGGTGTCTTAGGGTGGCATTAATAGTCGTCAACTCAAGCTCAAGCTCAAGTAGGTGATATCAGAAAACAAAATCAATCGAGCTTGAGTAGCTGTCAGCATATTAATAGACACGAGCTTGAGCTTGACATTGACATTAGCCAAGGTCTCAAGTCGGCTAATGTCAATTAATATGCTAATATACTGACAGCTACTCAAGCTTGATTAATTTTGTTTACTGAGATCACCTACTTGAGCTCGACCTTGAGCTGAGAATTATTAATGCCACCCGTAGAGAGGTAGAGAGGTAGGGGTGTCTTAATCAGGAAAAGTCGCACACCCTGTCTTCTACCTCCTAAAATATTTAATTTCTGAGCTTTATATTTTTTATTTCACACCACTTTACCAGATGCACCCCCCTGATTTCCGCCTTCTTGTGTCATTGAACCATATAAATAAATGTTTAATACAATTTTACTTAGAATATATTAACATGATAGAAAAATTATAAATGGAAACTTTCAGAGTATTACACTTTGTTCATCCAATTTGGTATACTTAGGTAAGTGCAAAGGATTAGCTTTAAAATTCAACTTAAAATGCAGTACTCTACCGCTCTGCATCCTTGGATGAATCTGTGAATGGACTACTAAACAGGATCTAAAATCCACATGCAGTCGATCGAAAAAACTCTTTCAATCTTTACTAAACTAAATAAGCAAAAAAACTGCTGTAAAAACATTGTAAATCGGTAGCAAAAGGTTTCTGCGAAGATCCTAATGATACAAAATTATAAAGTTGCGATCGACGCCGTAATGACCCGGTGATCGGGTTATAAATGTTTTGGGGTTCCGCAAACATTGAGAATAAACCTCTATCTTTTTTTATTTGAATTTTTAAATTTCTAAATTTTTCTAAATTTTCTAAATCTAATATTTTTAGATAAAACTATATGGACTTTGATTTTCAGAGGAGAGTTTGTAGTGTGAAAAAATACATTTAAATATAAGTACTGTGAAAAACAAACCTAGGTAAATGAGGTAGATATTATTTGAACCTTGCCACATTTTGCAAATTGGGCGCGTGGTGATTCAGCCAATATTAAATTTCTTTAAAAACAAGCCAGTTTTATGACCTTAATTTTTTAATTTATTTTTCAGTCCTAATACGGACGGATGGAGAAAAAAGAGGCCGTCACTTTTTTGGGGACGGCCGGCACGAGTCGCACCAAATTGATTTTCGCGGTTAATTGGCGGTGTTCGATGAAAAAAAGAACCTGTGCTGCAATTTCGAAGATCTTCGTTCCTTGTGACCTTATTTCTTTTTTTTTTTTTTATTGGAACAAAACTGCGCAGCATGATGTCAAAAGTCGTGATATCCATCAGAATGCGTGGGCAGGACTTTATTGGCAGAATGTGTTGAAGAAAAAACATACTAATTAGGCTGTCAGATTATTGTGCTTATCAAATCGGTTGGTTAGTTAGCAAATCGAAGGTATAGGGACAAAAAACTTGGTAGACATTCATAACTCGAAGGCAATGAAATCACTTTTGGGCAGGTAAAAAAAATTCCACTATACCTATTAGCAAAAATATTGCTCATTGAATTGTAAACGTCGGAAAACGCATAACTTCTTTGAAGTGGAAGTGGGCAGGACACCTGGCGAGTCGTACCGATGGCAGATGGACAAAGTCCATTGCGGAATGGCGACCCCGAGAGGGGAAAAGATCCGTTAGCAGACCACCAGCCAGATGGTCGGACGACATAGCCAAAGTAGCCGGAAAACAGTGGTTGCGCCTGGCGCAGGATCGTGAGAGGTGGCGTGAGCATGAAGAGGCCTTTACTCAGCAGTGGCCAGTGCTAACAGGCTGATGATGATGATGATGATGATTTTTATGATGAATTGTAAACGTAGAGTTTTTATGGATCTTTATTTTATTCAGTGTTTACAACGTAAGTAGATATAAGTTGCTTGTATTGTTGAACCCTATACAACTCTTTTAACTACGACAGGATTTTTCTGTGAACGCCTGTACTGAAATCCAATAATTAATCCAGGCATCGAACCCGAATCCAACGAATGGAGCTCTCACCAAATTTTATATTCATAAGATTTTTCCCAAAAAAGGCATGAGCCCCAAAAAACTATTCACACGGGAAACCTTCAGTGTTAACTATATTAATGAGCCATATAACTCTATTCAATATACCACAGTTACTTCGAACAAATCCAAAAACATTATGTCAATGGACATAAAGACTAAATTTGACTACTTTGTATTTCTGAACTAAAGTCTACGGTTTAGTTAACACATAAAACGTACGCTGTAAAAAGTTTAGCGTATGCTACGGGAATGAATGTTGGAATTATCGTTTTTTACTGGCCTATTTTTATAGGGCTTAGAGAGTTATCTGTTTCATTCGAGGTATGTAGGTATGTTCGTGGAAAATAGGTATCACAGTTAAGTGTTTTTAACTAAGGTTAAGGTGGAATGTGCAACACCCATACAAACCATTCGGTTTAGGGGTGTCAAGCAACTATGTTTTGTTAATATTCTAAGAAAATAAATAAAAAAAAACTGAAATGTGTTTTTCTCGTGTACCGTAGAAAGTGCCTTACTTCTGATGTATTAGCTGTGTGCCTAGGCAGTTCCCACGAGCCGTAGTTTGATTGCACGTCCGGACCGGTGGTCAAGGGTTATTTATCAGATATTTACTTATGTGGAGCAGCAAGAGAGATGATTGAGAGTTAGACTGATTCCATGTGTCTTATTTTTGTAGATTTTGAACCATTGACTGCAACCGTACCATTTCACTCTATTGGGGTTGATTTTCAGGAACTCGACCTTTCATAACATACGTCCAAGTCTAATGAGAAAGCAATTTATATTCTCAATAATTTAATATCAATTAACTAAATGGATTTGCACTTTACTGCTTAATGAACCTATGCAAATCGAGCTAGTGCTTTTGATAAACGGTATTCACATTTTTAAAGGGCGGATGCTTATTAACAAAAACGTATTCACCCCAAAGTCTGCAACGCCTATTGTTCCGTCATTATCACAGATGACAAAAGGAAACATGAAAAAAAAACCGGACAAGTTAGGAAGTCAAAACATATCGCTACTTCTTAGAAGTTGACTTGCGGTTTAGCTTTTTAATCCTTTTTGACAATTCACAGGATGATATTTTTCTGATGACTTTATTGCGCTAAGTAACAGTGACCACACGTTTTACATAAATGTATTTTATTATGTTGCTCCCATCCACAGATTCCTTTAGAAATGATGCCATTCAACTAATTTAAAACAGGTTTCAAATTATTCACTTTTCAATGACTCGCGATATTAACACATTATTAGTATTCGAAAAGGGTCGAATCGCTGTTGGTTTTAGGCAAAATTAATAACAAATTATTTTTGGTTAGCTGTAACGCGGCCGAAACATCGGGATAAAAAGGTATTAAAATTTGCCAAACGTTGCATAATATTATGTTAAAATAAAGCCTTGTTTGACTTATGCCTATAACATTGTTGCTTCAAATCAAATGTGAAACAAAAGTGGCTGATTTATGCTAGAACAGTTTATAAGCAAGGGTTTTAAGTTTTAGAACACCCTTTGTAAGCCTTTGTAATTCCAAATATCTAAACAATCTAGTCCAGAGCAGAGTCGGACCCTTCCGCGTATTTGCAAATCGCATAATGAGCCATAAATATCTCATAATCTGTCAGAAAGGGTTCGCTACCCTGCAAGACATCTCATGAGAATAGTTTTTATCCCCAGTATGGTTTGTCAATGAATACTGTTACTTGTTTGGTCTATTTTATTGTTGTGGTTAGACGCCTCTTTTGTTAGTAAATTAGAATAGGGTTTATGGTTGGGCATTTTGGGATGTCTCAATTTGAGTCAGTTCAATGGCTTACTGCGTTTTTGTAACATTTGTAAAATCACAAACTCGATAATCCTAATTCTTTGCCAGAGTCACAAAATATGTTAGTTCAAGATCCGCTGAACATTTTTTCCATGTTTTATCTTAATATTTTTTATAATGCGTATTGGAAGTACATAATATTATTTACATGGTTGTCATTGAACGAGCGAGCGAAGTTCTCCGAGTCTACTGGAACAATCCGGCGTTTGTATGTTTGTATGTGTGTCTGTATGTATGTTTGTATGTATGTATGTTTGTATGTATGTATGTTTGTATGTATGAATGTTCGTTCGACGATAACTTGAGTAAATTTTAAAATATATTAAGTTCGAACATGAGCCAAATCGGTCGAGGGGTTGCCGAGATATGGGGTTGTTAAGTTTATATGGGGTCGCGAGTTCACAGTTCGGGGCAAACCACTAGTAGATAGATAGTGTATAGAGATCTGCAGATATGGTACGAGTATAACTAGTGGTCTCGACCGATTTGGCTCATGTTCGAACTTAAAAATTCTCTTTGTCTTATTTACCCGCCTACCAAATTTCATGACGATCCGAGTAAATTTACTCAAGTTATCGTCGAACGAACATTCATACATACAAACATACATACATACATACAAATACACAAACGCCGGATTGTTCCAGTAGACTCGGAGAACTTCGCTCGCTTCGCTCGCTCGTTCAATGAGGTTTCGTAGGGATGTCTCGCAGGGTAGCGGACCCCGTTTCTGGCAGATTATGATATATTTATGACTCATTATGCGATTCAAAAATACGCGGAAGGGTCCGAAGACTCTGCCATGTATTGTGACTCTGCTCTGGACTACCTTGTTTCGGTATTTGGAATAACAGGGCGTATACGAGGTGTTCTAAAAATTAAAACCCTAACCTAAAAACTGTTCTAGCATACATCAGTCACTTTAGTTTCGCAGTTGATTTGCAGTCAGAATATTTCATGCAGAAGTCAAACAAGACTTAATTTTTACATATTTTGCAACGTTAGGCAAATTTAAATACCTTTTTATGCCATAGTTTCGGCCGCGTTACAGCTAACCAAAAATAATTGATGCAGAAAACAGTGGTTAGCTACGGAGCGTTATATTTATGGGAATCTTTTCTTCTTATTCTTCTTCAGCATTTATTTGTCCACTGCATGACGTATGCCTCTTCATGCTTCTTCCATTTTAGCCGGTCCATTTATAGAAATGCTGACCATAATTTACGTCACTGCCTTGCATATTTAGCACCACTAGTTTCATCATAAACAATCTCCTTTTCGACTGCCACCAAATACGATAATGTAAGCCGTAAGCTACCGCGCCATATATTGCATTAGCCATAGAGGATATTTCACTACCAGTAATTCACAGTTCAACGCTGAATCGCATGAATATGCACACTTAAGGGGAACTCTTTACAGAGTAATGGAGAATGGATCGAATCGATATGATAAGAGGAAAGTTTAGAACACAGAATGTGTGTCCTGTGAACTTGAAAGAACTTTCATATTACGTCTTGTTGTGTTCGGATTCGGACCAAATACACTTTTAAACTTGGCCGGTGAGGGTAACATAATGACTTCTTAGGCCTTTGCATCTACATTTCGGCTTAGGGTCTTTCTCAAAGTAACCCTAAAAAAACCTACAGAAGTCCCGACAGTCATCTCATCAAGCGCTAACCGTATAGCGACCGCAACATCTAGTTCTGTACCGACGCCAGCGAGCAGAAGAAAACATGGAGATCTCTCTAGCCCTGAGAAAATGACCTTATGCAAATGGTTCTCGTATGGGTGGAGTCTACAGATGGTTCCTCTCACGATTTTAGTAGTTCGATAGACGTGACTTAGAAAGGACGTCAGTTTGCCGTTGTCAGTATAATACGTCCAATAACATCAATAGCGCGAAAACTATCCACCAATGACGGAGTTTCCTTGTTTTCTTAGACCCACTTGCGCCAACCAGGGTTAGCCAGTTAACGTCAATAATTGTATGTTAATTTCAAATTAACTCAGAGTTAGTTAGCTAACCCTGACTGACGCAAGTCCGCCTTATTGGCTTAAAATATTTTTAACAAAGCTTGTCCGCGCGAGTAGATGCGTGTGCCGATTTTAGAGGATGGGTTTGCTTGAAGAAATGCTTCCAATTGTTTTTCGTTCGCCGACCGACGCTATTAGCGAGGTAATACCACCTCCAGCGGCGGCAGCCTGACAAATGTTTAAAATAGATTATATTTTTGCACTTCCTCGGTTAACAGCGGTAACGGGCGCAAAACCGCGGCAAATTAGATACAGTAGAGAGACTATAGAGTCATGATCGTTTATTAAAAGACCATCATTAATAAAGTTTTCGAAGATATACAGTGAATTTGGAGGGAAATAAACGTCCCATAACGAGCACAGTCGAACCTCACTAAATACAGTCATTACAGCCTTACCGAGCAATATTTCCAAATATGTATTTTTTTAATAGAGTTCTCCAAGAGAGATTTTAGAGACGTTTTCAGCACATTAAATTTCTTTAAAAAAGATTTCGCACTGGCAAGAGCGCACTTTTCAATTTTGTAGCAAAACTGAGATATTTTTGTTCAGCAATTTTTTTTTTACGTAAATAAATCAGTATACTTAATTTTAATTTATTCTAAACAACAAAAGAAGCTTAACTTTTGTTGTTCTGTTGTTTCCTTGGGGTCAGTTAGTATCGGGCCAGCACTAACTTTCCTCGAATTTGAAGTCAGTAACTTATTATCTTATTACAAAGTATCAAGACCACTATTTTGGCACATCGTAATAAATAATTGAAACTAGCTAGTGTCACTGCGACCGCAGACTACTTAGGCAAATACACTACCAGCGGCATGACAACAAATTGTTCTTCATCTTCTTACGTTGATGCACATTAGGGACGTAGTTTACCTCTCTTAGTTGCCTTTTTAGACTAAACTGGTGAAAGTACCTACCAAGATTAAATTGCGAAAACTATATTGTACACAAAAAATATCTTGATTTAACAGTAACAATGTCTAATTCATCGCTAAAAGCCATTTCTTCCAGACAAACGTAAACCTTTAAGTGCTTTTATTCAAAATTATAATATTTTGACAATCCTGCAATATTTTGCTCGCCCACTTGCGTGATTAGTCGCAACCTCCCTCCATGGATGGATGGTTCAAGTTTCGGAGGTTTTTGAGGACTACAGGGTGCACTCTAATTCGATAGCGGAACTTAATGTAGGCTGTCTACTGATCAATAAAAACAACTTGTACTAGGTGGCGAAAAAAATGGAGCGAAAAAAATATCAGCTGTTTCATTTGGCGCAGTACTGAGTCGACCTTTTGTATGGAACAGCTGATATTTTTTTCGCTCCATTTTTTTCGCCATCTAGTACAAGTTGTTGGTAGTGATCAGCAGACAGCCTACTTAAAGTTCCGCTATCGACTTAGAGTGCACCCTGTAGAACTTTTCCTGCTCACAGACAGCTCATTATTAAAGTAAGTAATAATTCGGTACGCAAAGTTTTTTGTTCGAAAGTCCGTTATTGGCTTAATCTTATCTTTAGACAATATTGAGAAACTTATTTTAATATTTTTTATTTTGAACATTTATAATAAGTTGAAAAAATTCACTCGGGACTTGATGTTTAAATTATTCCCCAGCACGGGTTAGTGCTTTAGAAAAACAAAAAAATTTTTATTTTGGTTCAGTAGTTTGGATTTTACAACGTTTCAAAGATACGGTTTTATGACCTTCACGCGACGGTCTGCATACTGTTGGCGGTCATAGGAACAAAACATTTTAGCGCATAAAAATAAAACTACTGGACCAAAATAAAAAATATTTAAATTAGTTTCTCAATATTGTCTAAAGATAAGTTTAAGCCAATAACGGACTTTCGAACAAAAAACTTTGCATACCCAATTGGGTTAATGAGTGTACAGTAAACAGTGAGCGGATGAACGCCAAGACGAACGCGTCGTCCATCCCTCCTCCATGACTAACGAAGTCGAAACATGTCGGCTATTCCGACAAAATAAAAGTAAGTGAAACCGTTAAAGCGATATAAAAATTGGGTAAATTGTACTAGGTGGCGAAAAAAATGGAGCGAAAAAAATATCAGCTGATTCATTTGGCGCAGTACTGAGTCGACCTTTTGTATGGAACAGCTGATATTTTTTTCGCTCAATTTTTTTCGCCATTCGTACAAGTTGTTTGTAGTGATCAGTAGACAACCTACTTAAAGTTCCGCTATCGACTTAGAGTGCACCCTGTAGATCCGTAACAAAACAGGCTCGTTAAACGGCGCGTCAATCACCACCGCTTCAGAGCCACTCAAATGCGTTTAATATAAACGTTACAAATAGTAATCAAATGCGAGATCATGTTACAGCGCCAATCGATTTTTTATGTCTAGTTTCGTTTTTACCTTTGTGGTGCTTTGTAGCCTTTGGGCTCAGAATGGTATGGAAGTGACGCTTAAAAAAAACGGTAATGAGCTTTTCTGAACCAAAATCATTTCCCAGCAATAATTTATCGAAAATGTACTTTGTTTTAGTGTCTAGTATGCGTGCCTTTCGGGTCTGTTGGTTGTCTTTTAACACTCTGTATGTATTGAAAGCTCTGCTTTCTGGTTCCATTTGTATGCATTTTCTTTTTCCCCGTAGGCTAGATCTATTTTCTTTGTAGCTAGTGTAGCATGGACGCCGTATCTACATATTATTATATGTGAAATGCACCATTCTACCAGTTTTTAAAACGTTGCAGCTAGTTTGAGCCATTTTAGTTCAACGATTTTGCTTTCACGACAATAAAATAGTTTGTTTTATTATGAGATTTGCTCGAACTTCTAGTTTTTTGGACAGTACCACTGGTTTGTCGACCAGAAAAAAAAAATTGTCTTTTATCTTTCTCAGTGTTTTTCGTCTTATCTACGCTAAGTCGTAGTTAAGCGTCGTCAGTATCATCAGGGTTTCATACTCGTATCGAATTCTCTTCTAGTCGTTCTAAAGCTTGCCATCGGCTGTCAATACGGCCAGTCGCGATGATGTATGGAATATTTGGCATTTTCACGCCAGAGGCCGATATCATTGATCATTATTAGAACTTAGAGGCGCGCGCGCCGCCACTAACGCGATTACAAGGGGCGTATGCGCGGTAAGGATGCTGCGATTGATCTTTATTGAATGTACAGAGAGATTTTCCTAATGATAGTTTGATTCAGGCGGTAAAAGGCAACAGTTGCAGGAACTTCGTTAAAAAACCTAAGTTTTTTCAATCATGTTCACACGACAGCACGTCAGAGAGTACACTTTTGTTTTGGTTGTAAAGTCGCCCGTAACGTAACGGGGTAGAGTGCTAGCTTGTAAGCGTCGACGAGCTGTCTTGTGTAGGTACCTACTATGTTCAACGCATTTTTTTTTCGCAGTGGAAAAGCGTGCTTGGTTATTGGAGCTCCATAGGGCTTCCATACATGAAAGGTGCCAAATGGGACACTATTGCTAAGCCCCCGCTGTTTTTCGTTTGTTTGTCCGTATATGCCGTACCTTTGCCGTAATACAATTTTTTTGTTCTTTTTGGCAAGGAACAAGGGGCGCGACGGAATTGCTATTGCTTCGGACGGCCCCGATTGGTTAAATTTTGATTGAGATGCGCAAACTCATCCCCACTACGCAGACGTTTGCTCGTGTTATGCGCCGGGAAAACGCGAGTTAAATATATAATGTTTTTTTTTTGTTTCACACCGCTAACCGCAACGAGAATAGCCCTGTCGAACTAAATAAATGTATAATAATGATGTGATTTTGTGCCTTTCTGGCTTCAATGTCAGTCGGTTTTTGATGTTCTCTTTATGTATCACCGTGGGATACCGGCGGAGGTCAATTATAGGAGATTTAGGAGTACAAACTCTCTAAGTGTATGTAAGTAGGTTTAATACATCTGTGAATACAATTTTGATTTCAAACAGATTCATTTGATGAGTAAAAATGGTTTTTGTTGAAATACGTTTTATAGTTTTTTTTTCGTTTTGATTACTTACTGAAACATAAAATAAGAACTAAGTAACAAGAATCTAAACAGTATCAACGTCAACAAATTATGCAAAAATTAACTTGATTTCAAAGTTAAATACTACCTATAAAGCTTTACATTCTAAGTAGTTAAAGTAAGGTCTAGCAAGTAAAAATTATTTGTTTTTTTTTTCTTATGTGGTAAAGTAATTGTCTTTTAATATGGGTCCATGCAACCTGCAATAAATATATTGTTATTTTATTTTTATTTTTTATTAATGATACAAGTTCCACTAGCTGGGCCTTGTACCATTGTATCTTCTCAAAAGCCTTCTCTTAGAGTGAGAGAGTTCGGATTTAATCACCACACGTAACCGCTGTAGGTAGATTAGCCATTTTCAGTAGCCAATTTTAATTTTCCTACGCCACGTAATCTATCACCATTAACCTATAAGGAAGTTGCACGGGAGAGCAGCTGTCTCCGGTACAGCCCATCCCAACCAGCAGATGGTGGCAAAGTTCACATAAAGCCTACCTCACTAACGCGCGGGTAAAATGTAGCTGGTGACAGTGACGTCTGCAAGAATGCTGCGACGCACGCTACTCCTTGACCCCTATACGACTGGACACGCTGATATTATGTGTTTTTTACGGTTCCGTGCACGAAGAGTGCCAAACGGGAACTTATTACTCTGCTTCTGTCCGTCTGTCTGGCCTAACTTTAAAGGGCTGTATCTTTATAACCGTAATAAGTAGCTAGTTGACATTTTCACATATTATGTGTTATTACGGCGGATTATCCAACAAATAATAAAAAAATATAATCATAAAAAGAAAGACGGGTTTGTGATCAATGGCCGAATTAAAGTGAACGTTCATTCTATGTCCAGACTACTCATTTTTCGTTCATTCGGGATGGGAGTGAATGATGCCGAATGTCAATATCCAACATTGTTTCATTCGACACTTTTGTTTCACTTCGTTTTCAGACGTGTCACTTTGAGTAAAAAATGCAGAATGAAATAAGAAAAAAAAATGAACCGTCTAACCGCTTGATTGGGGTAAAAAATATTCCAACTTTAGATTATTTTTAACATTTGCCAAAATGACCTGCAGCCTATCCAGATGTGAGTTCAAAGGTCAGTGGCGCAAAATACTAAAGTCCGTTAATTTATTATTTTAACACAGCAGTTTCCGTTTAGCAGAACATCTAGTCACAGCGATGCAAGCGCTTCGTTGACTTTTTCGCAAACCCCAGAGCTGCTTTTTCATCCCAAATTTCTAGGAACTCATTAAAGCCTCTTTATTATTAAATGGTTAGATGTTAGAATTTCTTATGAGTTTTTTTTTTATAAATCTATATTTATCAAATCAGAATGTATCATGAATGAGGTGCTAATATTAAGTGGGGCATGAATATCCGAAGATATTCAAACAATTTTTAAATAGGTTTCTGAAATATTATAATAGCTACCTAGCATTACATTTTTCTATGACAATTTCGGTACCAAACAAAACATTTGAGACTGCTAAGATGTGATAATATTGTGCAGTATTCACAAATGTTTTACTTCAAACAGTCGAGACTCCTTGGGTAATTTTATAGAGAATGTCTTAAGTCTATAGTTGATGTCTTTATCACGTCTCAGCCAATTGCTCGTTACCTACCGACAATTTTAACTTCTCAATTTTAACATCTAGGTACAAATCTCAGACTCTTAATTGCATCTGACCTTTTTGTTTCAATTGCCACGTTTCGTAAAGTTCAAACAAAGGTACTTGTGTTACTCTATCGCCTAAAAAAAACTTACATTATTAAAGATGGTTTAGAGGGGCAATTTTTAAATAGCTTTATTCCTGAAACACAAACTATTCGATGTGATTTCCATCAAATTTTGTTCTGTAACTTTTTGAAAAGACTCGGACTCGCGCACTGAGGATTCCGTAACACCACAATTTTAAAATCTGGTTTTTCGGTAGCGCTTGACCGTTTTTTTTTATGATTTGTTGTTATTCTATAAAGTAAGCTCTTTATGCATAACTTGTATGCTTGTATGTTTTACCGTTTTTGCGATAGAGAAAAAAGTATATAAACACGTTTGTTGTATAAGGAGTCCCCATACAACGAACCTCCCTTATTGGGGACCCTTTATTATTATTATTATTTTTATTATTTGTTCGGTAATCCGCCATAGTAACACAATAATTTGTGAAAATATCAACTGCCTACCTATTACGGTTCCAAAGATACATGCCTTTAAAGTTAGGCCAGACAGACGGACAGACAGACAGCGGAGACAGAGTAATAGCCGTTTGGCACCCTTCGGGTAAGGAACCCTAAAAAACGCAATATTATCGCAACAAATCTAACTCATCAAAGAATGGCCTGTGATATAGTCGATTCGTCACACGCATTAGCTGGTTTTGACTTAATTTGGTCGCATTATGAGAGGACGTCCGATTGGACATCAAAGGGGCCGCCGCGGCGACTATCAAAGGAGATTTTTATTATAAGGCTGGTGGTGTACTGGGTATAAATTTAATCACTTTTCCTTTTGCCAAATCAAAATCTGAAAGGCGACTTTTAGGTACCTAATCGTAATAACGTAAGTAGAGGATTATGAAGGCCAGTTTTGGGGGGTAAATTAGAAAAATAAAAAAATATAAATAAAAACGAAATTGACTATGGGTTTATAATACTATCTGCCGGTTTCAGAATTGAGAAATTCGCTAAGCAAGTACTTAAATATCGTTCTGCCTCTGCGGATTTCTCACAAAAGAACGTGACAGAACGATAGTTAAGTATTTACTTAGTAAAATTCTCAGAAATTCAGAAACCAGGCCTATATGTATCTCACTCTTTTGTTTGAAGTAGAGCGGGATAGACAGAGTTATCAACCCAAAGATACGCTCTAACACAGCCTTATGCTACGATTGCAGAGTAGTCAAGTTTAACTCGGCCGCTCTTGGTATACCCACAGGCGCCCCAATAATATTGCGCCGATGATTTTATTGACTCTGCCCCATCGGCCGAGGGCAGGGGCCTTAGCCTGTAACACAATGGCTCCCGATTGACGGCTACAATTAGCCGTTTTCAGAAAAAAAAACCGTAGTCCTTTTTTTCTCCACTGATGGCGCTTATAATACGGCACTATAACGGCAGTAAGTTGAAATTTCATCAGTGTTGCCAACGGTACGACAAATTACCTTAAACTGTAATAATCATAACCAGAAACACAATTCATTGCTTGCAAATTTTATCGCATCACGTAGTTGATGTCAGTATCCTACCTACCTATTCTATATTTATCCAAAACCATTTATGTTTTTGCTTTTAAGAATAAAAATTGCAAATATATGACACGGCATTTTTACCGATTGAACATGGCAAGCCTGATACTTATCTGTGGTGTTTGTGTATCTTTAGTATTAGTACTTTCTAATCTGTGAATCTGTGGGAAAAAGCGTTATTTGACTGCCGTTATGTAGCCGTATTTTCTGTGCCATCAAGCGAGCATTTTAAAATCAGCTTTTAACTGGCAGTTGAAAACGGCTCATTACGATTTATTAATGCTGTCGGTCCCTTTAATGTTTTTGTAGTACAGCAAAGGATATTCTGACTCTTATTCTAGAGGATTAGTTCTCTGGTTGTAGGAGAAAAACGAGGAAACCCCGGCTCTGTCCTTCTGCTGGGACGCCATTGATACGCCATTGCGTTACAGGCTAAGGTCCCTAAGTGTCGATGGGTGTCGTAATGGCGATTCGGCGCGGTCGCGGCCGCGTTTGTGACCCGGAGTAATTAGTACATTTTTTTTAATCGACCGCCTTTTGGCCAGTGCGCTTTGTTATAAAGGACGCTTTGTTGCGTCTTGTTCTTGTTTCTATTGGGTTAGTTGTGGTTTTATGACGAGTTGTGTTGTGGGGGCGTTAGAAAGGAATATTAATTTCATTAAATTAACCCCAACACAAGTTAAGCTTAGCCCAAAGCAAGGTTTGATTACATTTTAACTCTACAAATAAAGTATTATTGCATTTTACAAATTACGAGTTGTGCCATAGATATGGCAAGCTCCATGTCATGTAAATTTTTATGATCAATAATTAGGACTTTGTTATTATTTTGACAATATTTAAGTCAAGCGTACAATATTGACCACATTTTAGTCCTCTTAAAAACATCGTTTCTACTTCTTTTTATAGCGTCTGCCCATCGTTTTGAGTTGACGAACAGATCTTGGCACCATTCTCTTTTTGATTTTCCAATTTTTCAGGGGGCATCTCTACATCTCAAAGGATCCTGCGTATAATCACTACAACGCCGACTGCATCTCGGCTATTTCAAGCATTCAGCTAAACCGCACCATTACCGATCTAAAATCCGATCCCGAGCACCTCCGCACCAAAAACAAAAGCGGGCAGCGCAAGCGCACGATCGCGCCCGGCGCTTGGTGTCGAGTCGGTTGGTTGTCGACACGCGCGCGCCTCGTGCGGCGATCGCGCGAGATTAGGCTATCGCGCGGGCTATCGGCCTATCGCGCGTCGATCGCGCGATCTCGCCCGATACGCGCGCGCGCCGACGCCTCCGCGCCGCATTCCCACGGTCGCGTTCTAAATCCCGAGAGCTTTATCGTTAACTTTAACTAGTGCAATGTAGGAGAGAATGGGTGAGACGGTGTTGGGGTTGTCTTTGGGACTGAGGTGCAAAGTTAAGCCGGCTACACACGGCCCTAAAATCAGTGGTGATATCGGGACAAAAGTCGTGAGCTCGCCCGAACCAATTTCTTTGTATAACCCGTGCCATTAAAGAAACGATATATAAATGGCGGACACTCTCGCGCCCTCTCGCTTTAATCATATCTCCGTCTATACTCACACGTAACGTTAGCAAAGTCATTTTAGGCAGTCTTGTTTAGTCACCTACTCTTGGCTAATAAAACACGCCAAAATACGTTCGCCTCTTATTGATTTTTTAATGTTTGTCGAGTTATTTCAATATAGTACATTACTTTAAATGTTGTTATTTATTGAGGTTTGTATTATTTACTACGTTTTAATATTTTTGATTTTATTTTCATAAAGATTGTTGTTTAATCACAAACCCAACGTAGAACAATTACCTAATCAATAAAGAAAGCATCGTAAAACAATATTTCCTAACCAAAAATGTAAGAAAGTTTTAGGTATGAAACGAAATCGTATTTTCGTAACCTCTTTTTCAGACCTTACCATAGGTACCCGCCGCCATTTTCATATCGTTTCTCTATTGGCACGGCTTATACGATTGATGGTACGATTTGGGGAGCATCTAGGGAGCAATCTAGGGTGCTCCCCACCACTTCCCCGATAATGCCTCTGATTTTAGGGCCGTGTGTAGCCGGCTTTAAGTATGGTTTTGGTCCAAGTCTGATGATGTTGGTCATCGAATCGCGGGTCTCAAGTGGAAATGGGCAGGACGACCTGGCGAGGCGGGAGGATGGCCGGTGGACAAGGGCATTGACAAAGTGGCGGCCAAGACTTGGACGGCGGTCGGTGGGAAGACCTGCAGCTCGATGGTCGGACGAAATGGTTGTGGCGGAGGAGGGTCCGTGGATGCGGATGGCTAAGGACGGCGAGAGGTGGTGTGAGGGGAAAAAGGCCTATACCCAGCAGTGGGCAGAGGTGGGCTGATGATGATGATGATTTGGTCCAAGTAAGATGTGATGGAGCGGCAGCTCTTGTGAGAATTGAAAATTTTGTGGCACTTTTCCGAACAAAATTGATGGAAGACAGCTTTAGATTTCCATGGTGGCCATATACTCGGTTTTTGTTACCTACTCTTGCTGTAGAAATATGTCGACAATAATACAAAATTAACAATATCAAAAAACTGTTAAAAACCAAGCCAGGCACATTTTATTTGTTCGTCAACTTCTTTTGGCACTTTCACTCAGTATCGGATAGAAGGCCTTTGCCCAGCTAGTGGGACATGTACAATTGTACAGGCTACTTATTACTTTTTTTTTCTTGATTTCGTCTAATGATTTATTTAGCAAACATAAAGATAAATCTAAGAGTGGCTGCTAATACCAGTTCCCAGGATACTTGCAAGGAATTAGTACATCTTAAGGAAGCCATTTCGAAGTACATTAGAATAATTGAATCAATAGATATTCGTTTTGCGAACGTCGTTATAACGCGATTCGCTAAATTCAACATTCACACCACCTCACCTTTACTATTTAAAGCAACCAGTACTGCTGACCTACTAATTCATGGTAGATGTTCTTATGCGTAGATCACAATGAATCCACTCTATAATTTAAATGGGTAGCTATAGATTTGATTGGCACAAATTGTATGCTATATTTTTGATAGAATTGATTGTTTTGCTTACTGTGAGAACGGCAGTTTGCACGATATTTTGAGGCTAGAAGTAGTGGCATCGATTTAGTTAGTAATCGATGGTGTTATAGTTAACTCACGATTTCCGATGCCGATATTGTAATTGAGATTCAGAATGGTACATTCTAAATTAGAACAAAGTGATGTTTTCGGTTTTATTATTTCGTTCATTCTAATAGTATCTAAATGTACTTATTCCAATAGCCAGATTTCTATACATAGCTTCCAAAACGATGGGTTGTACTGAAATAAGCTGAAAAGAATCTGTTTTTTTACAGATGCCAGCAAGCAAATAGGTCATCACATCAAACAGAACCTCGGAAAAAAGACTGAAAGTTTAGAGTGCCAAATAGTCGATATCAACCTACCAGCTCATAAAGATCATGATGAGCCAATATGTGCCTCAAAAATGCGTGAATTACATAGAAAAGATTAACGTTTGTACCACAAAAAGAATCAATATTGGAAAATCAAAAAGAGAATGGTGTCACGGTGCAAGATCTGATCGTCAACGTCATATTTTTTTTTTTTTTTTTACTTAGCCTCGGTGTTAGTGTCCCACTGCTGGGCAAAGGCCTCCCCCACTTCAGTCCAGACTTTTCGGTCCTGGGCCACCTCAGACCACTCCGGCATGTATTTGACGAGATCGTCCCGCCAGCGTCTTCGCGGCAACGTCATACGATGCTATAAAAAGAAGCAGAAACTATGTTAACGAGAGTACTAAAATGTTGTCAATATTGTATGCTTGACTAAATTAATGTCAAAATAATGATAACGTCCTAATTATTGATCACAAAAATTTTCATGACATGGAGCTAGCCATATCTATGACACAACTGGTAGTTTGAAAAAAGTAATTAAGTGCCAGATCACATACAGGTCCATGCCGGGAAACGAACCCATTATCGATCAGATCTGAGCCACTGCGTCACCCCTACACTTGGTCACTCTACGCACGTCGGCAGAGGACGTCGGGACAACAATACTGCGCGTCCAAGACGTTCGGAAGTCAATGACATCTCGTTTCGGCAGAGACTAAATCATGATGGATTGGAAATTTTCGCGGGAATATTTGACACAAAGTGTCATTGAAAGCGGTTGGGATAGGGATAGGGATTGCGACTCGATTTTGAAGGGTATTAAGTGAAGAAAATAGCAAAATCGTTCACTCAGTATCATTCAATTTGGAAGGCGTTTTAACTCATCGGTTTTGATAGCGATTGTGATTTAATACTTAGACAATTGGGTACGCAAAGTTTTTTGTTCGAAAGTCCGTTATTGGCTTAAACTTATCTTTAGATAATATTGAGAAACTAATTTGAATATTTTTTTTTTTGGTTCAGTAGTTTTGTTTTTATGCGCTAAAATGTTTTGTTCCTATGACCGCCAACAGTATGCAGACCGTCGCGTGAAGGTCATAAAACCGTATCTTTGAAACGTTGTAAAATCCAAACTACTGAACCAATAAAAAAAATTGAAACTAGTTTCTCAATATTGTCTAAAGATAAGATTAAACCAATAACGGACTTTCGAACAAAAAACTTTGCGCACCGAATTCCATTCTAAAGTCGCACTCACGAACACTCACGAACCTTTCAAAGGAATCGCGATATTCAAAAGTTAGATAATTGCGCCCCGTCCTCTATGGGCTGTGTCCAAAGAATGTTGAGCTACGTATTGGATTGAGAATGGGGTGCGTGTATACAAGGTGTTACAAAAGTACCTAACTCTTTTTACAGGGTAATAGCACCCGGTGATAGGGATCACAACCTAAATATATTTTTTGCTCTATGACGTTCAGTTAATTTTTAAATTAATAAAATGTGAACGATGTGGCGGGAGAAAAGTATTTTTTAAATATTGTTTTCATTGACTTTCACAATGTTTTAACAACTCAAAGCTATGTTTTGCACCTACCCGCACAAACATATTTTTAAATTTGAGGTAGTAACAAAAACAAAAAAGTTATAAAAATTTTCAATTTTGAGGTTATAAAATAAAAATTGATTTTTTCAACTTTTTTTTACAGATTTGACATCCTGTTGACCAGTAGGTTACACCCTGTAAAATGAGTTAGGTACTTTTGTAACACCTTGTATAATAATAGTATTCAAATAAGAGCCAAGTGTTATAGATTCAGCGCGTGCGCGCGCGTCCGCCACGCGCTCGATTGATTTGTCGTCTGTCTGTCTGTCAATGTGAATATATTATATCGATGTAAATTGAACGCTCTACAAGCTACGAGTTATTCCTGCAAAGATATAGACTTTGATGACATCATAGCTCGATGGAATTTACCTTCAATTTTACCAAGAGACCTCTACAGTGCTATTATTTAGGCTGATCATAAAATCGATGGCTCCTACGTAAACTACCGTATCCCACAAAATGGCGATTTTCATGTTTTTCGTGTTTTGTCATTAGATGATTATTTCGCATGTATCCCAAAAACAAAAACTTAATAATATTAAAAAATGAAGATTTTTTCAGACGTAAATTATCGTATGTTGATCACGGGCGCGCCGTAAACTATCGTATAGACCTCTTGCGGTAGTTTACGTGGGACACATTGCATGCTACGCCTATCGTAAGTATATCTTACCATACTCTACGTGGGAAGTACGTAGATCTGAGCTTGTGTTTTGTGATGAGGCATGTTCTTAGTAAACATGTTAAGTATTCAGTTTTGTTAGTTTTACTGCATTTTCTATCAGTCTTGTTCAAAATTATAGTATGTTAAACATACGATTACGTACGTTGATTTTTCGAGGGGGTATGCTATGGTATGTTACACATACCATTTTGTACGACGTCGATAAAAAGTGATGTTGTATCGTATGTTACACGTACGATTATCTACTTGGTTTATATGAACCTGTTAACTATTGTATGTGTCACTTAGATTTATTTACGTTGCAATATTAGGCTGAGCTTATAAAAATATCCTACAGATACGATAGTTTGCATGGAGGTTGAACAAAAAAAAAAATTGATCGTTTATTCAAATATTCAAATAAATCAAATTGTTTGTACCACATAAAGCAGATTTGATTAATAATAACGTCTTTTTTATGTTAGAAAAATATTTTTAGTACAAAAACATCACTGAAATTGACTACTTATTAAACGGATGGAACAAACTAAAAATCAAAACAAAACCATAACATAAAAATTTCCGCTTTGTGTATCGTATGGTATAAACTAATATACTTACTTCATGATGGTAAATTACACACTACTGTTTGGGACCTTCACTTTCACTAGAGTTACTTTTAACAAGGATTTGAAATGAAACACGGATGCGGTTTCTTATAGACTGACCAACCGTTTTTGCATGCATGCTTGAGATACGCTTTGGCTGACGATGAAATTTCAGTTACCCGGGTTCTAAATTTCCGAGACTCAACTCGGCGTAGGCAAATCAATACCAATAGAAGCTGATCACCAAACACATGAAGGTAACAAGAAATTCATTTATACAATATATTTTTTAAAGATACAAACACTCTCCACAAAGGAGCTTCAAAACAAAGATTAAGAGATCCTCATTTGGTTCATAAAATACTCGCAAACTTAGATCCTAAGGATTTAAAAAGGCCCAATCTTGGTGTATTTTGCAACAGACTTTTAGACTGAAAATCTGTTCATAGCCTGTAAGTTAATAAATGAAATTATTAAAATCATAGATAAATCTGTATTTATTCTGAATTAATTATTTTGGCCAGTTGGATGGACTCAAGACTTGTTAAGAACTGTGTCTGTATGCTTGACAAGCTCAGCCGTCACCATTAATTTCATTTGATGTAGTTCCTAGACACACAGTGTTGATGTGCATGGTAACGAGAAGATGTTAATGGATCAGTGGCCTTTATACAAGGTGTTACAAAAGTACCTAACTCTTTTTACACGGTGTAACCTACTGGTCAACAGGATGTCAAATCTGTAAAAAAAAAGTTGAAAAAAACAATGTTTATTTTATAACCTCAAAATTGAAAAATTTTCAGCACTTTTTTGTTTTTGTTATTAGCTCAAATTTAAAAATATGTTTGTGCGTGTAGGTGCATTTACATAGCTTTGAGTTATTAAAACATTGTGAAAGTAAATGAAAACAATATTTAAAAAATACTTTTCCCCCGCCACATCGTTCACATTTTATTAATTTAAAAATTAATGAAACGTCATAGAGCAAAAAAAATATTTAGGTTGTGATCCCTATCACCGGGTGCTATTACCCTGTAAAAAGAGTTAGGTACTTTTGTAACACCTTGTATAGACAGTGTATGAACGCTTCTAAGTATGAACGCAATAGTAAGCCAAACTGAAACTCAGATCTGCGTGGTGTATTGTATATTCCAAAACTTTCATTGGTGCGTAAGGTACAGTCGGCCACACGCTAGGATACCCCTTTTTGTTCGATTAGCGCCCTTATGCCGCGCGTGGTAAGAGCTGCCATGGGGTATCTGTGACTGTGGCCGACCGTACCTACAGGTTTGGCTTGGCTTCTTTTACTAAGTCTGGATAATAATAGGTGAAATGTCTGACTCATCTTTGGATCACAAAGTAACCAACAACCACCACAACCAAAGAGTATTATATCTGTCAATCTACGCCAGAGAAAATACACGTCTGAGTCTGAGTGACTGCTGCAGTATTCTTGGGATAACTATCATGGACTCCTAAGCTTGATAGTTTAGGTAAAGTTTAGCTCTTAGCCTTTTGCATGTCCTGAGTAAGAATAGAAAAATGACTGATACAAGTTATCCCGAAACCCGGCACTGAAGAATAACTATGTGACAACATCATCCTAAATTTCCAAATACGAATTTCCAATACAGATTCGTTAAAATTTACAGGAATTCTTAAGATTGTTAATATCTTACTAATTTACAGTCTTTATTTCCAACTGTCCTCTTCAAAACTGTAACCGCCATGGTGTTTGGGAAAAAATTGCTGCGTTTACCACCTCAGTGGCAATATGAATTTTATTTCCCAACCATCCTTTTCGAGCTCATCAACGGATAATATCGGGGTTGGTTAGCCTAAAGTAGGCCTCTTTAGTTAGAGTTTATGCAAGCCTTTAAAAAAAACCCAAGTAATGAGAAAAGCACCTAGGCAGGGAGTCTACAATTGGCTACTACTACTTTATGTAAGTCTAGTAATTTTTCATTAAATATCTTGAAGTAATTGGAAAGAATAAATAGTTGATTCGGTCGTGACTTCGTGAGCTTCAAGGGAACTGTTAAAAATTAAAATTACAATTTGCCAGGGTGGTAAACGCCACTATTTTTTTTTACCCAAGTCTCTACCCCAGTGGCAGTTTCGAAGGGGACAGTTGGGAAAATAGGAAAACTATTATACAAATTGATTAGTGGATTGGAACATAAGAAAGTATGAATAGTTATTTCATATAAATGTATCTCTAAAATTTAGGTTTAGGTTCTACTAAATATAACGAATGAAGTTAATATAAATTATCACTTAGGTAACCCTCTGGTCCCATTTAAAATTTCAATATTTCCCCATGTATTTACTGAATTAATGTTACATACCATACTATTTTTCATATGATTTACAAAGTAAAAAACTGTAAGTGCCACATGCATGTAATTTTACCTGCGATTTATCCATGTAAAACATGGTATGTGAAACATACGATATTTTCAGTCACCTCATCCACGCCGTAAAAAATGGTAAGATTAACATACGATATTTTCTTACTTCGTTACCCCGTCGTAAAGAATCGTAACAACAATATCTCCAAAAGCATTCAAAATACAGCTTTTACTTTAGCACATAAAAATCGACCCCAAAATAACCTACTTATGGTAAAAATTTCAAACCAAAAGCTTTAAAATCAAAAGAACGGTTAAAGAAAACATCTTTAAATGGCTCTCCTGGAAAACTAGCTTTTTGAACATACGGTAGTTTACGTAGGAGCCATCGAAATATTGGCAACTGTAAAATCCGCCAGCTTTATGGTGTATGTATGTAGGCAAATATGTAGTAACAAATAGTAGGAAGGCACTTCGCTCACCGTGAGGGAAAACAAGGCTTGAAATTAGAAACCGGATGCTTGATTATCGACGGTTAATTCATCTTCATGACTAACTGCAAACTGCAGTTACTTGCTGATGCACGATTATCACTTAACTTATATTTTAACCCTTTAAGCACTGACAGACAGAGGCGGAATTTTTCTCTACGTGTTCAGCATGGCGCATCTGATATTATTATGCGTTTATTATACAAAGCCTCAACATTACAACCACCGAACGGAAAACCCAGTAAGTCCAGTCAATAGCTAGCACGAAAATTAGGTAGGATACGAGTATTACATACGTCCATTATTGCAAACAAAAGAGTGACAGATTTACTTTTTTTTTTTAATTACCACATTAAAGGTGGCCAATGATTTTCAGCAAAGAGATCTGTATTGAAATTAGCCGTCAATTCAAAATCTTCTTCTTCTTCTTCTTCTTCAACCTATAGCCACCCAAATATTCAAAATAGTTTCTAGAAAAAAGAGATTGTATTCATGCTGTAGCTAACCATTTTCTGAACAACCTAGGTGTTTGATTATTTACAGAGTCTAGCCGCGTAACTTCCGCCCCCTTCATATGGTGAAAATTTTCAAACAACAGAAGCTGTTGCATCTTGAACATAATTATTCGGATGGAGTAAACTTGCTAACTCAGTTTCAGAGGATTTTCATACATAATTTCCAAGGTTTAGAACATAAGTTGTTCAGAAACACCTAATTGATTTGCTAATTCCAGTTCTAAACTCGTATGGAATTTATTATCAACTAAGCTACTAGTTCTCTTACCATATTTTTGTATCCGTAAATAACCTCTGCAACCAAATACGCCATTTTTGCCATCTTTAAGGTCTGGCTGCAAGTGGCGCAGGACGGAGAGAAGCAAAATTGGCACTTCTGTATATTTCAATTTCATGAATTTTTACACCACATTGTTTCCATCGCTTGATGGTGTTAACAAACCTCGGTAATGGCTCAGCGATCAAATCTGCATACAGTTTTATGCCACGTCCCTTTTATAGGGGGAAAAACATCAGTTTTTGTATTGTCTCGTGTTTTTGTTGCCTACTTTGTCAAGTCAGTGCTTGTATGGTATGTCTTTGTAAACGTGACAATATGTGGCTTTTCATTTTTCTATCACCTCCATTACATTCGTCCGCCTGACCAGATGCTCCCTTATTTCCCTTAGGTCTTCGAATGTTGACTTTGCTAACTCTGGAAGACGCTGTAAGCCGAGTTTGTGGTGGTAAGAGCTCCGTTTCTCATCCATGAACAAGACTTTTGTATGAAGTCGAAACTATGTAGTCGTCTATCTCTACATTTATTAAAGAAGCAAATCAATGTTAAATATACATGGTGTAAACTTGCGCTTCTTTTCAACAAGCATGCATGCATGCATGCATAGCATGGTCCGGTCCACAGCTCCAATATTTTGTTACAAATAACGTTGATTTTCGTCTCAAGGCATCTGGCTAGGCGGGAGGACGGACAGAGGACTAGGGCAGTCACGGAATGTTGGCCTAGAATGGGTCAGCGGTCGGTGGGTAGACCGAAAGGTCGATGGGTCGATGACATTGTCAAAACAGCGGGAGGACAATCATGGACGAGATTGGCATTAGACCGAGGGGGTGGGCGTGAAAAGGAAGAGGCCAATGTCCAGCAGTGGGCTATATTTATGGGCTGGAAAGATAGATAGATAGATAGCGGCTCAATCAATCTGTTGTTTAAATTAAATAAGTTGGTATGCTAGTTAGTACCTATGGTGATACGCTAGTAGAGCGCTTTTAGTTTGATAGACCCACTTATGCTGCTCAAGATAAGGGCTTCTATGGGGTATCCTAGCGTGTTGCTAACTGTACGTCTGCTTATGGAGTTTCTTTACCATGCTTCTTCTCCAAGAACGATCAGAGCTAGTGAAGCTGGACAAAAAAATTTAGCTAGATACTTAGTATTAGATACATATAATCCGCATTACCCAATATGGACTCCTTTAACTAATCATCCAAGGGAAGATACCAGGCAGGAGGAGACCTGGAAGACCCAAGATATCATGGCTGGAGAACTTACGCCATTGGTACCAACAATCCACGAGCTCCTTGTTCCGTTTGGCAGCGTCAAAGGAAGAAATAGCCAAGATGATTGCCAACCTCCGATAGGAGACGGCACTACAAGAAGAAGATAACATTTTGATGTTCAATGTAAATAACTTGACTTGACGAAGGATCTTGGTCATTAGCCCCAAATTACTTCCAAAAAGACAAGAGAAAAGACACAACCAAACTCACTCCCTCATGTAAATGCCTGTCGTAATTACAATAGATCCCGTCTCCCTAGCCACTCCCCTTAGCCCGTCGGGTGGCTTCCGTGCACCTTGTTACAATGCTCGGGGCTCGTCAGCTGATTATCATACAAGCGAACGGGTTCGGGCATGTGGGTCGACGCAGAGTTAGGAAGGGAATGGAGGCTTGGATAAACTTGAAAATATTTAATGCCATCAAAACCATAACCTGTAAAAAAAATGCCGCTTTTTTGCTCGACTTGGCAGGGGCGCTACCGTGCCCCCCAGATAGGAGGGTTTTTTTATGCAGTGATAACTAAATTGATGATATAGGTAGTGGGCAACTTTAATTTCAACCTTTTTCGTTAATTTTACAATCAACATTCTCAAGTTCTTTGAGACGGCGCATGTCAAAATCCTAATAGATGTATTGTTATGTTACATCACTTAACTTATGATTTGTGCACGTATGTTTACTCGTTTTACATTGACGCTCCGATACCGCAAGGTTTTGCTGGAAGAAATATATTACAGATCACCATTGTACCTTCATGTCTTTTATTATGTCCTGTAATGTGTTTCTTGTGCAATAAAGTAATACGTTAATCATCCGTATAATTATGTATTTTCAATTCTTCACGTATACCACCTTCTGTACATAAAGTCTGATCTCATTGTAAAGTAAACTACGTATAATATTGTTTTCGCAACAAAAAGACTATATTTTACCTCATCTACTAATCCATTATGTTTCCTAACTCCAACGCATCAAAACTATTTAGTAGTGCACTTCATTGTTTAGACTTGGCAAAGTAACAGCCTTATGTGCATTTACCATCATACTTTTTCTGCCTTAACACTTCTAACTGAGGATGTTAAAGTTCAAAATTGAACGTAATGATCGAAAACTTATGTTGGTTTTTCGGTAGACGAATTACGTTTCCAAATGCATTGTATGTATGCCTCAATCCTTGTTTGTCATATTTATGAGGATAAGACAATAATACAATAATTTGGGTGCTGCTTTTCGGGTGTCTGGTTATGGCGTCGTTTTGGATGTAGTACAATGAAGATTAAATTAATGTTCGTTGCTAACAGGACACAACGCAATGTCAATTATACTGCAACCAAAAACTGGACGAGCTTGCAGTATCTATGTATATACTGCAAGCTCGTCCAGTTTTTTGTTCAAACTGTTTTGTCGGCTAATTGCTCTCGAGAAGTTTGCAATTGCATGTTATTTATTATCTTTTGCCAAGAACTTTTGGCTTAGTACAGTTTGTATTCCCTTGTTACACACTCAAAAAAAGTGAACAAAAGATCATGATCTCAAATATTTAAATATTTTAATTTTAAAGAAATTCGGGGTGAAATACTTTAAGAAACAAAAGAGCCAACCATGAGTCACTCGACGAACGGCCGGCAGCCTTATTTAGCTTCAGATATTATAAAACAAAGGGTTTAGTTTACTCTACTTCCTATTCCAAGAGAACACTGTAGAGAACGCTTTATTTACAAAGCTGCAAATGACGGTCTTGTTTCAAAAAAAATATTTCTTTCAGATAACTCTATCATGTCCAGCAATCGAAGCATAAGGATGGGTTAGAGCATAGCTATGGATTTTTAACTCTACCTACGTGAAAATTTAAGAGTGAGATGAATATAGTTATAAACCCCTTATACAGGGCGTCCCACGGCTATGCCACATGGAGGGAAAGTACCTTAAATTTTGTAGATGGAACATTTTACTGAAAGAAGACATTATTTTAATTTTAAAAACAATTTCAACTGCATTCATAGATATTGAAATAATTACATGGTTGAACCGGGAATCGAACCCGTTACATGAGAAAAATTATTACCCTGTAGTTTTATCATGCCGATCGAAAGGCTTCATCATAAGGATTATTTTTTGCTAAATAACATAGTGTCAGAAATAAAAGGAAGACCATGAATTTTAACATTTTTAATACCACATTAATCAATTTGTCAATGAAAATCACAGTAACAAAAGAATAAAATTATGAAAATGAAACACATTTTTGAATTATTTCTTTATAATTAGCCATCGCATTGCGATGGACAAAATTTTACGCGTCTTTCGGCTCAGGATACGGCTCGATTTGTTGCATACTGCCAGGTAAATGTTAAAATTCATGGTCTTCCTTTTATTTCTGACACTATGTTATTTAGCAAAAAATAATCCTTATCTTGAAGCCTTTCAATCGGTATGATAAAACTACAGGGTAATTATTTTTGTCATGTAACGGGTTCGATTCCCGGTTCAACCATGTAATTATTTCAATATCTATGAATGCAGTTTAAATTGTTTTTAAAATTAAAATAATGTCTTCTTTCAGTAAAATGTTCCATCTGCAATATTTAAGGTACTTTCCCTCCATGTGGCATAGCCGTGGGACGCCCTGTATAGGTACTATTCTTATGCTACGCTTGCTGGAAGATAAGTAATCTCCGAGAGCGTGCCTATGCCCAGCTAGTGGGAATGCAGTTTTGCTTTGTTTTTGGGAGACCCAATAAAAGTCAAATTCAGATTGTCAAAGTCAAAGTCAATCTTTGACATATTTGAAAAGGGGGGGTCAGTCAAGTCGGAAGGACACCTTACAGGCCACAAAAAATTGCCCTTTCTGTGAAGCGAATCTTCTACCAGGGGGCTACCGGCTAAGACGAAGCCGATTACCATTGGCGAAAATTTAAGTTCGATTTATGAAAAATGTACTGCCACCCAGTTTATTCACAGTTCATTTTTCATAAATCGAACTTCGATTTTGGCCAATGGTAATCGGCTTCGTCTTAGCCGGTAGACCCCCAGTGCCCTGAGTGGGGCACATCGAAGCTCACATTGCGTGGGCGCAGATTATCACGCGGTGGATAATTGGGTGAAATAATAGCGACGCCCGCGCCGCACGCTGTAGGTGCCAGCTTGAGTACCCCCGTTTGTGGTGTGGGGTGTGGGCTGGCCCTTAGCCTGTAACGCAATGGTGCCAAAATGGGCTCCCGGTTGACGGTTTCAATTACGATTTATTAATGCTGACGGTCCTTTTAATGTTTTCGTAGTACAGCAAAGAATATTGTTAGTCTAATTCTAGAGGATTCATTCGCTGGTTGTAGGAGAAAAACGAGGAAATCCCGGTTTTGTCCCTCTACCTGGAACGCCATTGACACGCCATTGTGTTACAGGCTAAGGCCCCTGTTTGCTTTGGCTCTCGGTTAGATGAGGATTCGAAAAGTATTTAAGGCTCAGTAGGACGCACAAGTAGCACCGCCAGTGAAAAAAAAAAACATATCTTCTTTTTGGATGCGTTTTTTGCTGGATTCCAAACCTTAGATCCTAAAAATAGTTAAGCAACACTCAACCACTGGGCCTTAAATACTCTTCAAATCCTCATCTAACCGAGAGCCAAAGCAGCCAAAATTGCGGGAGAGTTTTTAGCAAAAAAGGCATTCAAAAAGAAGATGATTTGTTTTTCATTGGCGGCGCTAGTTGTGCGTCCTATTGTGCCTTAATTTTATTGTTTGGCTCAATTAATTTTAAACCTAGGGTAGCATTAATAGTCGCCATCTCAAGCTCGAGCTCAAGTAGGTGAACTCAGAAAACAAAATCACCGACTTGAGACCTTGGCTAATGTCAATGTCAAGCTCAAGCAGTGTGTATTAATATGCTGACAGCTACTTAAGCTTGACATTAGCCTAGGCTTGACATTAGCATTTTTGTTTTCTGAGATCACCTACTTGAGCTCGGGCTTGAGCTGATGACTATTAATGCCACCCTTATTGTGGTTTCTTTAGGTTTCGACCTAATGCAACTGGCATTCTACAGCTTTGGATGAGAGGCAGCTTCAACACATTAGTGTGGGTTGCCTTGATGTGTTGCCTGAACTATCTTAAATCGATTTCTTTGTTCATTGTTAGGGACTATTATAGGTTTTTGCACTCGAAATTTTGTATTGTTTATTACAAAATAACAGCCAATTTTGGTTTTAAATAAGTTTCAAATTAATTATACACACGACGGCACGTCGACCCTTACACGCTAGCACTTTACTCGGTTACGTTACGGGCGACTTTGCAACCAAAGTGTACAGTCTGACGTGCCGTCGTATGTACACTTGCTAAATATCTCAAGACAAAAGTATGCTGTAATTTGGTTCGAAACAGGTCGAATCGCAGTTATTTTCTGAAAATAAATTTATAACAAAAACCTTACACCTAAGTCTTTTCTGTTTTGTGATAATTCATAGCTACAAGTCCCCTTTATAGTTTTTTTTTTCCATTTTAAAATAATTATCCGACTGAGGCAATAACGTGTTGTTTTCCCGATTTTTAATGAAAACCTTCTACCAGTGAAGGGTTTAACTTCCCATAATAATTTCCATGTTATTGCATTTAGGTCTGGTATGTACTCATGTATTTCTTCCTTATCACCTACGGCCGTCCATTACTTTCTCACAGTTTTATTATCAGAATAAAATCACATAATAACTCTTAGTTTATGCATCGGCATGCGCGAAATCGCGCGGCTAGATATCAAGTGTCAAAACATAAAATAACGAAAAGATGAACCAATAAAATTGTAATAGTATTCAATAGCGCGAGCAACGGTCGTAGGGCAAGTACGTGATCTCAAATAAACTGCAGTTAAGTTCAGAGCCGGACCTAGGACACCAGGGCCTTGAGGATTAAACCTATGTTTAGATTTAATCCTCAAGGCCCTGTTTTTTTATTAGCAACATTACAGAAATATAACAATACGATACCTAAGTCCATGGCAAAGAAAATAGACAATTATCTTGAAAATTCTACCTTTTGGAACGTCGTAAAAGAGAAGTTTTATTTTATTTTAAAAAGCCGTAAATGTACCTAAAATTAATGGAGTGTTGGTGATAAGTAGGGTGCATACCGACTAGCACTTACAACTTTATGCTCTAGAAACCTGGAAAAATGAGCCAGAAAAATATTCAGTAAATAGATAAGTCATCATTGACCCCATATATTAGTAACACTAGAGTACAAATGGTCGCTAAAAGCAACGTCTGAATCACCGTATGGAGTGATAGTAAGGTAGACTCACGCATTGTAGTTGCTACTAGCACCTACACTTTACTACATTACAAACATTGAGAGTATTTTGTGTAAAATCCGCACATATGAGTGTCCCTACCACGGAATGCGTACACTCGCTGCGCGTGAGTGGAATGTCAAACTGACATCGCACGCGCTGCGCCCGCCCAGCGGCAGAATTTAAAATAGGGTACCTATAGTCACGGTAGGGTACCCCTTTTTGCTCGATTGACGCTCTTATGCCACTCGCTTTAAGTGTGGCATTAAGACGGGACGCGGGTAGCCGGCTGCTCCATACAAAAAATACAAAATCGGAGACCTGTTTCCTCCCTGGATAATTATTTTAGAAAAAATATGTTTATGCCACTCAATTTATATGTACCTCTGCCATCTCCTTATGTTTTCCTTTTTTTTTATTTTAATTATTTTAATAAAATTTATTTAAATAATTAAAATAATAAAAAAAGGAAAACATAGGGACATGGTAGAGGTAAATATAGATTGAATGGCATAAACATATTTTTTCTAAAACAATTATCCAGGGAGGAAACAGGTCTCCCCTTTTGTATGGAGTTGAGGTTACCCGCGATCCCTCTTAACAGTCGTCCGTCTCAAGCTCGAGCTCAAGTAGGTGATCTCAGAAAAGTCAAATGCTAATGTCAAGCCTTGGCTTATGTCAATGTCAATCTCAAGATAGTGTCTATTAATATGCTGACAGTTTCTCAAGTTTGACTCTAGGCAAGGCTTGACATTTTACCATTTGACTTTTCTGAGTTCACCTACTTGAGATCGAGCTCAAGTAGGTGATCTCAGACGACTATTAATACCACCCTAAGAGCTATCATGGGAGTCTTGGTGTGGAGTCATTTGGCACTGACATAATGTCGCGAGGAAAAGATTCTGTGTTTATATGCTCATAGTGAACTCACTCTAAAATGAAAACGTTTTAAGTAGTAATGCTGCTTCGCTGTGTGATATTTATTTCCATTGATTGTTTTTATGAGTAAGTGACAGTCAAATAAATTGCTTGTAGGAATTTCGAGCTCGGTGAATAGAATCCCGTAATTTTCAAAGAAAACAATCATAAATGTCGCCCGCCCTACGCACTTACACCTTCTAACTGTAGGTTTTACTATACAGGATGCACTCTAATTCGATAGCGGAACTTTAAGAAGGCTGTCTACTGATCAATAGAAACAACTTGTACAACTCGTACTAGGCGAAAAAATTGAGCGAAAAAAAAATCTGCTGTCTCAAACATTTGGCGCAGTACTGAGTGGACAGCAGATTTTTTTTTCTTCAGTTTTTTTTGTTACTCATGCAACTGTTTTGTATTGATCAGTAGACACTTCAAATTTAAATACATGATTGTGTGTGTAAGTGCATTTCCATAGTTTATGAATTTATAAAACAATGTGAAAATCAATGAAAACCATATGAAAATAATACTTTTCTCAACGTCACATCGTTTACATTTTATTAACAGCAAATTTAAACGTCATGGAGCAAAAAAATTGTGAAGTGGGGATATCACCGGGTGCTTTTATCCTGTAAAAATTGTTAGGACCTTTTGTAACACCTTGTATAGCCACCAAGTCACTGACCCGTGACAGACAAACGGTCAATACAACGTTTGATTTTATTATGTTATATTTAAACGCAGGCTGTTATTATTACGAGTATTATATGCACAAAGGATCACGTAGGGCGCACGCGCGTGCCTGTCAACCAAACGCGGCGCGAGCGATATTGGTTTCTGTTTGGTAGCTGGTTTTAGGATTCCGTTACCCTCAAAGGGTAAAAGGACCCTATTACTAAGGCTTTGCTGTCCGTCCGTCCGTCTGCCTGTCCGTCTGTCCGTCCGTCTGTCCGTCCGTCTGTCACCAGGCTATATCTCATGAGTCGTGATAGTTAGACAGTTGAAATTTTCATAGATGATGTATTTCTACAAATACAAAAAAATAATAATAAAATAAATGCAACAAACATGATTTTTTTACCGCTTTTATAGATAATGGTAGGAACCCTTCGTGCGCGAGTCCGATTCGCACTTGGCCGGTTTTTTTACCGAATACGCTTTTAGCAACGATGGTGCAGAGATTTTGGGAGAAGAAGACGTGTTTAGCATACAATATGTATCAAATTAATTTAATTAATATTGATCTGAATGGTGTAGAACTCACATAAGTCCTTCAAAAATAAATGAATCATCATGAATTTAAGTGTCCACTCATACGAGTGCCTGAGACATCTTAAATATCAGGAAACCTAATCTTGTAGTTACAATCTTGGTAAAATTAGGAACTAATCAGTCTTTAATTACCTTTACTCGCTGAGGAAAACATCGTGAGGAAACCCGTGGCATAGTCTGTTGGCTCCACTGGTATTGATTTGTCTTTCCTGTCTGCTAGGCCGACTAAGTTGTCAGGAATCAGGATCTATACCATCCTGATTCCTGACAACTTAGTCGGCCTAGCAGACAGGTGCTGGGCAAGCCTACTCCATCTAAAACAATGGCCCAAGCACTGCAGCGCCTAGTGGTCTCTTTATCCATCTAGTGTGAGTGAAGGTGCCACTGGACGCTGTATACATCATCTCATTACATTGCATTTTTTTTTTGCCATTTGCATGCCATCGACTTGGCATACTTTTCTCTGTTACCATAAAGCTATTAAACCACGGTACCCTAAATACGAAATCAGCATTCACGCGACCAAACTAGAGATATTTTAGTTTAGATCTACGACATCCTGCCTTTTGGAAATCGCTCCTCGCTAGGCGATAGCGTTTACTGAATGAATACGAACGCGTGTTGAATATGTTACCTCATATATTTAGACACGACCTGACTAACTAACCATGGTTAGAACAATAAACCCAAACCAGAGCTTACCAGAAAGAAGTTAATGTCTGCTTTCGAATATTCTCTGTCTAAGAAAGAAAAATGGCGTCCACGGATTACTTTGTTGCATTTTTACCATTATAATAATTATGTTGTTTTTCTGATGTCTAAACTGACTCCATCCGATGTTTCAGCCAAAGCCAGTAACAAAGTATTAGTGGAATTCAATACTTAAATAAATATTTCTATTTTATTGTTTCAGAACTTCTACACCCCGTTGAACTCTTTTATATGGCCGCTTCGGTCTCGCCGTCCATTTGGTATCGAATATGAGATATTATTGGTTGGTCTACGCCATCCAAACATTTCCCGGGCACTGCAGTGACTAAGTGGTCATTTCATCCATTTAGTGAGCGTGGAACTGCCACCAATTAATGTAATAATGAAATGAAATTAGCAATCAATATAGGTACGATTCACACTGAATTACAAAATGAAAACCTACAAAATGAAACCGGGTTCTTGGGTCCAAAATTGCTGTTCTTACAAAAGATCTTAAAAATAAGGTAGACCTACATCCTAAATGAACGAAATACTCTCAAATATTTGGAGTGACTCTACAAACAATCACCTTACCGAGCCAACATAACAATCTAGAACTTCCAATATCAGATGTCGTTCTAATTTTAACCGGTGAAATAATATTGATCGAGACCTTACTCCGATCGATCTCTTGAGCTGAACAAACACACAGACAGACAAAGGTAAACGAATTTATCTGTGTCAGTGAGATTGAAGATCTGTGGCAACTTTTTCCACAATGTCTTAGTAATAATAATAATAAATCGTTTATTTCAACCAATTACACGGTCATATTGGGCGAGACATATTGAATGAATCAAATTACTAACCTAATAAAATAAAATAATTAAAATTGATTCAATTGAATAAACAATTAGGGGAAGTGTGTACCTGTGTGTGTGCTGTAGTGTGTACCTACCTAAATTCGCTATACGCTATAATTACGCAATACTTTTACCGGATTCAACACTGTCCGTAAAAACTTAACAAAACGAGTATGACATCCGGTCAAAGTTGATTTTAATTATGTAGGGTAGGTACACCACTGGTATAGTGCTTGTGAAAATCTAAGAAAACATTATGTCAAACAAAACTATGTCATAGAAAGAAAAGATCCGACCTTGACCGAATAAAATCATCATTCAATAATTACATAATCACTTCATTAAAAATAAAACTAAACAATACAACCTACACTGAACCAATACCAATTATTCAATTTCAATAGAGAAGACTTAAAAGGCACCTACGAAACAAGAGCGAATGATTAAACTGAACGATTAACGATTCATTTACTCGCTCATTGAGTGAACGAGACCTTGAACTGATGGATGATAGACAATACGAAATCGAATCTTACTTATTCCTCCGAAATTAAACCCACGCCCAGTGCCTGAGTGACTTGAGCCAACATTGAACACTAAGGCACGGTTTCTGAATTGAGAATTTCACTAACCAAATGCTTAAGTATCGTTGTGTCACATTCTTTTGTGTAACATCTGTAGAGTTAGAACGATACTTACCTAAGCCTTTGGTTAGTGAAATTCTCAATTCAGAAATCGGTGGATAGTCTCTGTAACAAACAAAGTACATTCACGTAACATGCAAAACTAAAGAACCTTGGATCTTTAGTGATTAATACGTTTTGTAAAAACTTTAAGCTACGGTAGCTTACGAATAAGAACCCGTTAAAAAAATATATATACAAGGTGTTACAAAAGATGCTAACTCTTTTTTAAAGGGTAATAGCACCTGGTGATAGGGATCACAACCTAAATTTTTTTTTTTGCTCTATGACGTTCCGTAGATTTTTAAATTCATAAATTGTGAACGCTGTGGCGGGAGAAAAGTATTTTTTAAATATTGTTTTCATTGACTTTCACAATGTTTTAACAACTCAAAGCTATGAAAATTCACCTACACCCACAAACATATTTTTATGAAAATGTTATGAAAAATTTTCAATTTTGAGGTAATAAAATAAAAATTGATTTTTTCAACTTTTTTTTACAGAATTGACATCCTGTTGACCAGTAGGTTACACCCTGTAAAAAGAGTTAGGATGTTTTGTAACACGTTGTATTAAAATTGGCTGGGGACCGTGAGAGGTGGCGCGAGGGGAAAAGGCCTATACCCAACAGTGGGCAGAGGTGGGCTGATGATGCTGATGATAATGATGATATTAAAATTGATAGGTTCAATTTATTTTTGTTATTTACTGAATAGACAGGTTATTTACTGAAGAGGCAAAGTATAACCTGAAGCCTCCTGTTGAATGGAGTATAGGTATATTAGTTGAATCCTATCAATACTATAAATTCTACAAGGTGCACTCTAATTCGATAGCGGAACCTTAATTAAATAGGCTGTCTACTGATCAATACAAACAACTTGTACTAAGTGGATAAAAAAATGGAGCGAAAAAAATATCAGCTGTTTCTAGACAAAATCTAGACTCAGTGCTGCGCCAAATGTATGAAACAGCAGATTTTTTTTTCCATAATTTTTTTCGCCATCTAGTTTTGTATTGATTGATTTGATATTGATTTGTTTGCATGGATGAGTAGACGGCCTAGTTGTAGTTCCGCTATCAAATTCGAGTGCACTCTGTATATTAGATAGCCAATAACCCCTCCACATCCATCCACCTGTAGCACACAGACTTTAGTCTAACTGCCTACCTCACCGCGCGAGTTTCAACGCTATACCAAATACACTGACGGCTATGCCTACGTCATAGCGCTAACCGGATTGGTTCATTTCAATTTGCTTGCGCTCGTAGTACTAAGTGCGATGTTACTTTTTGTATAATAATTTTGTATAATAATAACTGATGGCGGATAAAATACTCGAGCACTCGCAACCTATATCGAGTATAAATACCTACTCTCCATACGGCAATCACAATCAAACTTACCGTAACCAACAATCAAGTAACCTACAATCACAATCCAGTAACCTACAAGCACATTCGAGTAACCTACAAGCACATCAATCACTGCCGTGTAACCTGCAAACACAACAATCGCCGCCATCCACTGAAAACCATCAAACGCTCAGCGATAAAATCGACATGCTCGTGCAAGAGGTGGCCGAACTGAGGATGAATCAGCGGAACGACCACCGCCGCTCGCAACAAAGCCATGACTGGCGCGGCGGGCGACAGCGCTCACGGACGCGCTCGCGCGGCCGCTATCACACCTCCCGCAACTCGAGGCCCCGTACCTACCCCGGCAACGTCTGTTATTACCATTACAAGTTTGGCGAAAAGGCCTATCGATGCATAGAACCGTGCAGCGCGGGTAAACAAAACCATAACAAAGATCAGGAAAACTAGAACCTGCGCTAGCTGCGACGGAAGCCAGCGTTTATGGAAGCTCACACCGTCTTTTTATAACCGATCAGAAGTCTGGACTGTCTTTTCTCTAAGTTCTTCTCTTCTAAATGTCTCTGTGATACCCCGCACAGGCAAGATGCAAACAACGCCGACGCTATTCAATCTTTACGCAGCCAATAACACGATGATACCTACCTACGGAGAGAGAACTATGGAACTCGATTTCAAACTTCGTCGTCCGTACAAATGGAAATTTATAGTCGCTGCAGTCAACAAGCCTATCCTCGGAGCAGACTTCTTGAGACATCACAATCTCGTCGTCGATCTAAAAGGCCGCTGTTTAATCGACAAGATTACAAACCTCTCAGTACAAGCGCCGCTGCATTTGTCATCTGTACCTACCGTCAGAACAATCGACGCCAACGCAGATTACCATGACATTTTGGCCGAGTTTCCTGACATCATGAGGCCATCATCAATGAGAGAGAGCCCAAAACACAACGTGGAGCACATTATAGAAACTACTGGCCAACCACTATACGCCAGAGCCCGCCCACTACCACCACATCGATACAATAGCGTCAGGAAAGAATTCCAAGAAATGATGCAACAGGGCTTATGCCGTCCAAGCAAAAGTCCATGGGCCAGTCCTCTCCATGTAGTTCCGAAGAAAAACGGCGACCTCCGTGTCTGCGGTGACTACAGACGCCTGAACACTGTCACGAAACCTGACAGATATCCGATACCACGGCTGAGAGATTTTACCTATCAGCTACAAGGCAAGGTTACCTTCTCAACCTTGGACCTTAATCGTGCCTACCAACAACTGTGCGTTGCCGACCAAGATGTCGAGAAAACAGCCATAATAACCCCTTTCGGCTTGTATGAATTCCCGCGCATGCCGCCCGGATTACGCAACGCAGGACAAACGTTTCAACGTTTTATACATGAAGTGTTACGAGACCTCGACTTCGTGTTTCCCTTCATCGATGACTTGCTCATAGCTTCATGCAACGAAGAAGAGCACCGCCAACAACTTCGCACCGTGTTACAACGATTGGACAAGTACGGCATTACTATCAACCCATCAAAATGCGTACTAGGAAAGCCAGAAGTAATATTCCTCGGCTACTCAGTATCACAACACGGCATCAAACCGCCACAGTCCAAAGTTCAAGCCATCATCGATTTTCCCATGCCAACCTGCATAGAAGAGCTACGAAGATTTCTCGGCATGATGAACTTCTATAGAGAGCATATACCTACGGCCGCGAGCATACAAGCGCCGTTGAACGCCTACCTACATAACGCAAAGAAGCGCGACAAAACGAAAATCTTGTGGAGCGAGGAAGCCAAGAAGGCATTCGAGGTTTGTAAAGTTAGCATCCAAAACGCTGCTTTACTCGCCCATCCCTCCCTCTCCGCACCCCTTTCACTCCTCTGCGACGCGTCTGACAAGTGCGCGGGGGGGGTTCTCCAACAAAGAATTAACAATAAATGGCAACCACTTGGCTATTTTTCGAAGAAGTTCTCCGACACGCAACAGCGCTACAGTACCTACGATCGTGAGCTGTTATCAATCTACATGGCAGTAAAACACTTTAGAAAAATGTTCGAAGGCAGAGAGTTGATCATCTATACCGATCACAAGCCGCTAACATTCGCCATCGCCAAGCCACCGTCTGATAACGACACGCCACGAAGAATACGCCAACTATTGTTTATCAGCGAGTTTACAACGGATCTCCGGCACATCAGTGGAAAAGACAACATTGTGGCCGATACCTTATCACGCATAGAAACAATAACATGCCCGTCATCGCTCGACTTTGCAAAACTCGCCGCAGCGCAAGAAAGAGATGCAAATATACCCGTCCTGCTCAAACAAACAAACCTACAACTCAGGCGGATGGCGATTCCCAACTCCAATACAAATGTTTACTGCGAGCTTTCAACGCAAAACATACGGCCATACTTACCCGAAGACTTTCGCCGCATCGCTTTCAACGCCGTGCACGACATAAGTCATCCAGGGACCAGAGCAACACGCAAACTCATGCAACAAAAGTACTTCTGGCCGTCAATGAATCATGACATCGGCAACTGGACTCGAACCTGCATACCTTGTCAACAATCGAAGATCCAACGCCACACAACGAGTGAAATCGCTTCATTCCCGTCGAGCGACCGCTTTGACCACGTCCACGTTGACATAGTTGGTCCACTACCTACTACGAGTCAAGGTCAACGATACCTACTAACGGTAATTGACCGAGCAACACGATGGCCGGAAGCTTTCGCCATTGAAGATATAACAGCAGTAACAATCGCGAGAACGCTGTACGAAGGCTGGATAGCCAGATACGGATGCCCGTCAAAGCTAACTAGCGACCAAGGCCGTCAATTTGAAAGTCACTTATTCCAAGCTTTAACAAAGCTCATGGGTGTTGAAAAGATGCGAACTACGCCATACCACCCACAGAGCAATGGAGTTATCGAACGATGGCATAGAACGCTGAAAAATGCACTCAAAGCCCGACTCCAAAACAAACAAAACTGGAATGACGAGTTGTCAACCGTGCTTTTGGGACTCCGCGCCGCCGCAAGAAGCGACACGGGTGTGAGCGCCGCCGAGCTTACATTTGGCCGGCCACTGCGCCTTCCCGGTGATTTTTTCACTCAGTCTAAAGAAGACAGCGCGAGCGACTATACCTACGTCGACCAACTGCGCCGAAAAATAAGCGAATATCGAGCAGTACCTACGAAATGCAATGCTACCGGTCGCTCACCTTTCGTACATCCAGACCTAGCAACGTGCGACCAAGTTTTTCTCCGTGTTGACGCCGTAAGAAGACCTCTGCAAACGCCCTACGAAGGCCCTTACCCTGTGCTAAAGAGACATGCCAAGACGTTCGTCATAAAGATGCCTGGCAGAGAAGCGACTATCTCGATCGACCGTCTCAAACCTGCCTACGTACTGCGTGAGGATAACGACAACAGTCTACAGACAAGCAACACTAGCACCCAAAGGCCAGATGTGAACCAGCCAGCCCCAAGACAGACCCGGTGTGGTAGAGTCATCAAAGCGCCAGTACGCTTTGCTTGAGGGGGAGCACTGTAGCACACAGACTTTAGTCTAACTGCCTACCTCACCGCGCGAGTTTCAACGCTATACCAAATACACTGACGGCTATGCCTACGTCATAGCGCTAACCGGATTGGTTCATTTCAATTTGCTTGCGCTCGTAGTACTAAGTGCGATGTTACTTTTTGTATAATAATAGGGACTTTTGTAAATAAATTCGTTCATTACTTCTCGCTTAAAAAGAGTTTTATTTGACTATTAGCTACAGTCTCCCAAGTCTCAACACACCATCCAACGGAACCTCTAAACCCGGTGACTCAGAGCCAAACGTCACTTGATTAATTAACTTTTGTTCAGTCAAGGTCCGATCACCTAATCTTGTTTAGACACAACAATAACTTGCGCCCGCGCGGCTGTGGGCGGCAGGTTATGTTATGAAACTCAACGCAAATTCAGTGTAGATGAGTCAGTTGAGCCATCGTGCCTCTTGACAGGCTCGTTGAGTTAAGTGGGTTACAGTGTTATTAGGTAATGGGAATATTGTAGTAATTACCAACCTGGGGATAAAACATCGTGAGGAAACTCGCGGCTCCACACTAGTCCACACGTATTGACTTGTCTTCTCTGTGGGCTAGGTCGACTACGCTGTCAGGATGTTATAGGTGCTGGGCAAGCCTACTCCATCTAAAAAACAATGTCCCAGGCACGCTACGCCGAGTGGTCTCTTCACCCATCTAGTGTGAGTGAAGGTGCCACTGGACGCTGTATAAATCATCTCATTACATAGATGCAAAGGCCTTAGTTTTTTTTATTTGCTTCACTATTCATGTTGTGTGCTTAGTGCTCATGATGCAATTAAACGTCTAATCTACCTCTCTATACAGGGTGTTGTTTTACACCCGGCTCACGGGTGATTATTTACACGACACTGAAGCCAGAAAAAATATATTAAAAAAAAAATATGTCAGTGAAAAATACCCAAAAATAATTAAATTGTGGCCGCCCGTACTATTACACTAACGCTAGCGGCGACTCGGGCGCAACATCGCGCGCGCGCTTTGAGAAAGCGGGGGTGTCCGCACGTCGCGGTTATTAAAGAACAACTTGAACAAGGTGATTTATGCATCAACAAATTTTTAGAAAAAAAAAGAACTTGTTTTTAGTTTCAAGCGTTGCTCAAACTATCGTCCCTGACTCGGGTGTTACTGACCAAAACAACACCCTGTATATCAACATAACCAATCCTTCGTAGCATTATGTATAAAGAGTACTTGTGCATGACCATAAAACCAATCCAAATCGCTCCCAGACACAATAGTCCTAAAATAACAAACCCTTGACTGCTACTGCTCGAAATCCAATACGTAATAACACTTGACAATTGTCCGTCCGTTTGTTTGCTCTCTCCTCCAATGCAGAGTGCATTGCGAGGCAGCGGCGGAGTTGATTCTGAGTGAATCGGTCTCATATTATTGATAAGTACCTACTGGAGACTAGATGGTATTGTAGCTTTTGCAAATTAGGAAAATAAGTGGACCTGGGATGTAGCGTTATTGAATATACAACGTGTTACCAAACATCCTAACTCTTTTTACAGGCTAAATTGAAAAAAGTCATAACTTTTTTCATATTTAAAAATATGTTTGTGTGTGTAGGTGTATTTGAGTTCTTAAAACATTGTGACCGGGTGCTAGCACCCTGTAAAAAGAGTTAGGATCTTTTGTAACGCCTGTATTTGAGTTTATTTTATTTGAGAGGTAGGTAATTTAAATGTAAAACGTTTTACTTTCTGGTGAACACTAAAAGTTCTCTATATTATTTACTTATCTAATTTAGGATTAGGAGTTTACTCAGTTATAGTTACTATTCGGCCATATAAAATCGATTATTTTTTATCCAACAAAAAAAAACTTGTTCGTAACCTAATCCAAGTTATAACCCTGTATTATTGCTTGTGTGTGGCCACGACAGGGGATGAATTCAATTTGTACACAAAAAGACCAAGATGTGAGTATGATCTCAATTGCGAACCATTGAAATGTTTGTCAAAAAGGGCAATTCCTAAAAGACCCTAACACCAATTTTCAAACTTATCAATGCCCTTTATTTTTCTCAAAAAATATAAGATGTTGCTTTTACACATGACAGCACGTAACGTAACCGAGTAGAGTGTTAGCGTGTAAGCGTTGACGTGCTGTCTCGGTACATGTCCCATTAGGTAAACAAAGGTATTTTCTCAGGGAGATATTTCGGGCTTAATCACCGTGCGTGCCTGCCTACTTTTAATATAAAATACAGTATTTAAACCCATGATTGATTCTGAATTTCAGTTGCAATAAAGGGCAATGGATAAAAGTAACCACAGGATACTAAATCCAAGAAATAAACCGTTATCCTTTGGGCAGGCCGCTGTCTCAATGGATAGATAAAATCAAAAGAGGTGCTGGGAATCTATAGACTAGAAATGCAAGGACTGTGTTCATTATCCAGATTTTACATTTTGTAGAGATATTATATATTATTTTGTAGAGATGTTGTATATTATTATATTATTTTGTAGATATGTTTTAAACCCAAAAATAGGGGTGTTATAAGTTTGACCACAATGTGTGTGTGTCTGTCTGTCTGTGTGTCTGTATATCTGTCTGTCTGTGTATCTGTCTGTGGCACCGTAGCTCGTAAACGGGAAAAACCGTTTTGGATGCGGTTTCTAGCAAGTGTCCTTAGATGTGTTTTATCAAACTCGGTTCAGCCGTTTAAAATGATATACGCTAATTTGAAACCAAAATGTCGGGGGTATTTCATTATCATCGTCAGCCTGTTAGCACCTACTGCTGAATTAAGACCTCTTCATGCTCACGCCACCTCTCACGATCCTGCGCTAGGCGCAACCACTGTTTTCCGGCTACTTTGGCTTTGTCGTTGGAACATCTGGCTGGTGGTCTGCCAACCAATTTGTTCTTCGGGGGTATTTAAAACTTATAATTTAGTAGTTATTTCCAGCTTCTATCCCGTGAACCTTAAATAGCCGTAGAGTCATTGATAGAAAGTAATCTAAAACCAAAAGCTTGGACGGAGCGGGAGTAAGCCGCCCCCAATGCTGTTGAACCCGGGATCCTTTTACGGCAGTTCTGCGCGGACGCAGCGCACTCGTTTCTGGTCCATTCATAAAGCAAACAACAAACTTGGCGTCTACCTCGGTCCGCTCGCTGCTGATAGCGCGGTAATTTCTTTGGTGGCGCCTTTTGCCATTTTACCTTCAACAAGACGTCAAAGTTTTGAATCGACGTGAAAACAGCAAAGTTGATATAATTTGAAATTTTATATTGATTTAACAACTACAGCAGGCTCAAACTGGACCACAATAACCACAGACCGGCTTATATGGAAAAGACATGAAGAAGCATACGTCCAGCAGTGAACGATATAAATGCTGAAGAAGAAGAAGAGAAAAAGAATAGAACAGTGATTACTAAATGGTATTAATTTTTGGGTCTAACTGTGTTCAGAAAATAGCTGCTAACAAATTCATCAAGGACCAAACTTCAAGCGCCATCACATTTTTGTGACAGCAAAGCGGTGCACGACGCCATTTTGGTTTGTTTTTTTTTTTGCTAAATAAAACTGTAAATCGTATAAAATAAAATACACTGAATCAGAACTGGCTGGACACAAAACAGCTGAAACGACACGCGCTCATACGATGCTCATGAAGCCAATATTTCGCGCTGAAATGTACATAACGCTGCTAAAACCTGCTTTTTTCACACCCGGCATCTATCTCCTTGTACTTGCAAGACTATCCCCATCTCTACAGATCACAAAAACTAAGGCCTTTGCATCTACGTAATGGGATGATTTATACAGCGTCCGGTGGCACCTTCACTCACACTAGATGGGTGAAGAGATCACTCGGCTCTGCAGTGCCTGGGACGTTTTTTAGATGGAGTAGGCCCAGCCTAGCCTAGCCCACAGGAAAGACATATCAATAAATACGTGTGGAGCCAACTCACCAGCGGGCGTCCTCACGATGTTTTCCTTCACATCGTGAGGACACCCACGATGTGAAGGACAAATGTACGTAACGCTGAAATAAAACAAAGTCATAGATACAAGCCCGCACCGGGAATTGAACCTGGGACCTTTTGCTTCAGAGTCCACTGTTATATCCACTAGACCACCACCGCTTCACAGATCACAGGCCATTAAGTAATTCCCCGTGGCACTGAGTGCGGACGATAAGCCCTCTTGACTGCCGTCCGCACTGTTTGCATTAGCGCGCGGTAATTTCACTCTGACGGCTACCGCACTTCGCGTCGCTGTTAGCTTGCTAATAATAAAGGACTGGCGAAGAAGCTTTACTTTCTTTGGTTTATTACTTAGGGTAGGGCTTTTTTTCTAAAGCTGTTATATTGATCTGTATGTATGGTCATGTTCATGTTGCATCAGCAAGGAACTGCAGTTCACAGTTACTCATGAAGAATAATGAACCGTCGATAATCAAGCATCGGGTTGCTAATTTCAAGCCTTTCCTCACTATCTTTTCCTTCACTGAAAGCGAAGTTCTTTTCTACTATTTGCTATTTCATAAATGCCACCAGAAAGAATACAGGGTAATTTTTTAAATAGCTTTATTCCTGAAACACGTCAACTTTCTAAATGAGATTTCCAACAACTTTTGCTCTACGACTTTTCGAATATCTCGATAATTTTAGTTAGTGAAAGTTTCTTATTCTTTAAAAGTTTGCTTTTGTACCATTTCGGCACTGCCTGCTTGACACTCTTTCCACTCTCTAGTCTCTATAGGTAGCTACTCTCTAGCACCTCTCGCCTCTTCTACTCCTATTTGGATCTCCTTGCTGAAAATTTGGCAAAAAAAATGTATGAAAAATAAAATCGCGTTTTCACCAAAGTCGTAAAACACAAGTTGTTTGAAATCCCATTTGACGAATTTGACGTGTTTCAGGAATCACTCGGCCCAAATCCAGGATCGGAGACTTAAGTTTGATTGTCACAAATGTTCGATGCAACGTATAGTTACTGTTTGTATTCCAATAAACTTATGAGTAACTCCAGGCTGCGGTCGCATTAACATAATTATCGGGGTGAAGGGCAATGTCTGTCTGTCTGTTTGTATTGTCGTAATTTTAAGCGCTGCCAAGAAAGGCGGGTTCGCAAACAATGATTCAGACACTTGGCAGTTATTTTAGGAACACTGATTTAAATTAACAGGGTAAACCTGTACGATGACTGATCGGTAAATACGAAATTAGCTGATAGATGCCGACAGATATTGCAAAGTGCAAAGGAAACTTTTAAATTATATTTGTGGGGAGATAGGTAGGTAATCATATTATGAAGGAGTGGCCACCCTTGGTGTCAGTTTTGAGGCCACCCAAAGGGCCTCTGTCATGGCTTAACCGGGAACAACGGTTTGCCTTCCGAAGCACGGAAGCGCTCAGATATTATGGCCAGCACAGCGGTCACCCATCCATGTACTGACCGCGGCCGTTGTTGTTTAACTTTGCCAATCAATTAAGATCGGCTAGAACAAGGCTGTGAGACCTGACTTAGTAAAGATGATGCCAAAAAGAGGAACCAGGTACCTACAGTGATGATGAAACAAGGTCTAGAAACCTCTTTCGCAAGCGGCCCAAAATCACGTAAGGCAACCTTAAGCTGTCTAATCATTAGTGAGATTAATCAACAGTATCGGGCTCTCGCCTGCACATCGTGGGTACGTCGCGAGCGTCGTGTGGGCACGCCTTATGGATCGGCGGTGATTCATTCACGGTGCTGGTAAGAACTGAGGTGCTATGGACTGGTGGTTTCTTCTCCTTTGTTCTAACTGGTAGTTCGCCCCCAACTTTGAACTCGCGACCCTATCGACCGTAACCCCTCGACCGATTTAGCTCATGTACGAAATAAAAAAATAAAAAAAATTACCCGCCTACCAAATTTCATGTAAAGTTGTCGTCAAACGAACTTTCATACATACAATACGAACATACATACAAACACCGGATTGTTCCAGTAGACTTGGAGAACTTCTCTCGTTTCGCTCGCTCGTTCAATTACTCTTCCGTAGAGTCAGGAACTGCCAAGAGGGCTTTCTATTTATTTCTTTCCTGTGGGTTTGTTTAAGGCGGAGATGGGTGGAGAAGTGTTTTGGTTATCGGAGCCGAATGTGGTCGAGCGAGGTTTTCAATGTTTGAAATTAAAACAGATTTTCTCATCGCTTATGACCGTTTTGGCCATACCTATACCCCTTAGTGGACTATTAAATAAAAGACAAATGCAAATAAAAACTTTGAAACTAAAATAAATTTATCATCGAATTAATTTCATACCCTAAAAGCAATTTGTGTTTGATATCATGACCAATAAATAGGAAATCACTGTGAGCTAATATTCTCTACAGCTTTTTGTCCTCAAAATCTCCCATATATCACAAAGCATTTCACACGAACCACAAAATCTCAACCGAAGTTTTATCACAAACAAGAGGGAAAAGATTGCTTCCATACGACGTTCTCTAATTTAGCTGTCGCGGGTAAAAAATTAGAACTATTTAATCTGTCTTGCGTGAAAAATGTTAGAGACGCAACATTACAAGTCGATTGTTGCGCTATTTGTGGAAACACGTGGTGTGTAGGGCCCTTGCTTTGTACAGGTGATTGCAAAAATACCTTAGCGTAATGGGGCCTCTAAACGGCAATTTGTTAAATATTTTTCGGTAATTTGTGGCCGGTAACATTGACAGCAATACCTGTCTGCCTATGCAATATTGAAGATGGCAGTTACTTATGGCTCGGCCAAATATTTGGTATGGCCGATGCATTTTCAAAGGTCACCGGCTGATGGTCTGCCAACGATGTCTTTCTTTCTCGGTGAAACAATGAACCGTTATTCTCGGTTAACGTGAACAGCCCCTTGATGCATTTTTTTTTTTTTCAATATAGCATAATTTCCCTGGAGAGATAAGAGGCCTTTGCCCAGCAGTGGGACACAAAACAGGCTACATAAAAAAAAGCATAATTTACAAAATTCAATATTTCCTTTGAATAAACATTACGAAGTATATAAAATCAAAGATAAATTAATTTTAATACTTTGTCAATATGACCGCAATAGCGTCAAGGGTAAGCCCCCAAGTTGAAGCACCAAGACGCACTGGCCAGCCACCGTGGTGCTAACCCGGCTAAATCCTTTATGACAAGGATTATGTGAGGAAAATACAAAACCAAAAGCCATAGTTAATTTTCGTTTGACCTCATCATTACAAATCAGCACATAAGTCATAAAGTTTTGTTGCCAACAGTACCTTTATCGATAATTTCGCTGTAGAAGTGACTGCCGGGCGTAGGTTTGAAGTTCTGGGGTTAATAAGACTCAAACGTCAAGAGTGTTTGGCTGCGCTTGCGCAACGTGCTTCGGATTGATTGCTGCAAGCAGCTGTGGCTTATTTGAGTGCGATTAATTATTGTGAATAAAAAAAAAAAATGTGTGAGGCATTTCGTTTGTCATTTGTTCGAAAAGATTGTCGAAGATCTATTAGCTCATATTATCTGATATTATATTAGGTTTGCACAAGTACCTTACACAACGACTCACAAAACCGTTAAAATTATAGTTTAATCTGATTTTAGGAATTTAGTAAAAAAAGGTTGGAGCTGCGACCGCCAGGCTCAAATGGAACTGGGCTGGCTACGTCTGCCGCATGAGCCAAGACAGATGGGAAAAGATCTCCACCGACTGGGTCCCACATGACGGACAACGAAGACGCGGCAGGCCTAGGCAAAGATGGCGGGATGACCTGAATAAGTTCTTGCCCGGATGGCCAGAGGTGGCATAGGATAGAGATGTGTGGAAGACAGGAGGGGAGGCCTTTGCCCAGAAGTGGGACACTAACATCCAGGCTAACAAAAAAAACTCTTTAAATGCATTGTGCTTTGTACAGCTCAAAGTGCAACGTCACTTGTCACAGACCCAGTGATCAATCCGCGTGTCAGGCGTTTAGTGCCAGGACACTTGGGATTTCCTACCACCATCTGTATGCAAAATACCCCTCCAATCAACATATCTTGGTGACCTCATCTTTACTCCAAAAACTACCAACCACTAGATCACCAGAAGATTTTACAAAGTGACATATTGAAAGCAAATCCTGGTGGTTTCGGCGTCAGTACCAGAAGTGTGGGCTGGAAGGTCTCCAGATGTGCTCGTAATTGCAGGGGTATAGATTGTTTGCGATACAGGCCGAGTTAGTGATTGACAGCACAATGTGTCACATGCTAATGTGGCGGAGGGCTCGACGACGGCGGGGCGGTTGAACGCGGCGGTTTTAAACCGCTCGTTTGTGGTAAGTAGGTTCGAGGTTTTAAATTTTTTTTTTTTATGTAGCCTGTATTGTGTCCCACTGCTGGGCAAAGGCCTCCCCTTGTGTCCTCCACACTTTTCTATCTGGGGCCACCTCTTGCCACCTCGGTAAAAAGGTTTCGAGATCGTCCCGCCATCTCCGCCTTGGCTTGCCACGGCGCCAGTGTCCATTTTGAGGCAACCAGTCCGTGGCGATTTTCGCCCATCAGTCTGGACCCATGCGGCTTATGTGACCAGCCCAGTTCCACTTTAGCTTGGCAGTCGCAACTCCAACATCGGCAATTTTGGTTTTCGAGCGCAACGTGGTGTTTCGGATGCGGTCAATCCGTTTAAAACCCAATAAGCTGCGCTCCATCGCACGTTGGCAAACCTTGAGTTTGGACTTCTGAATTTCAGTCAAAGACCAGGTTTGAGCACCGTAGGTTAGGATAGGCAGGATGCACATGTCGACGAGTTTACGCTTCAGGGCAAGTGGAAGATTGCCCTTCATTAGCTCTTTCATGGACCAGTAGCTCTTCCAGGCATTGTCGATACGACGATCGATCTCTCTATCCTGCCTGTTTTCGAAGGAAACTATCTGGCCCAAGTAAGTATACTCGTCAACGTATTGTATCTCCTGCCCATCTACCTCGACCCTACGTTTCGTGCTATTAGACATACACTGAGTCTTTGACCTATTCATCTTCAGTCCAACCTCAAGGCTTGCGGTGCTAAGGTCTTGTAGCATTTGCTGAAGTGCCGGAGCCGTTGGGGCAAACAGGACAATGTCATCGGCGAAGCGGAGGTTTGTGAGCTTCTTCCTGCCACCGATGTCAATGCCACTGTTGTTCCACGGCACCGCCAGACTCTTGAAAACTTCTTCTAAGGTGCTAGTAAAAAGTTTCGGAGACAACGGGTCTCCCTGTTTTACTCCTCTTTCGATGAGAAATGATGGACCAGGCTTATGCAATTTAATGTCAGCTGTACTACTGTTGTAAATATGTTCTAAGAGATTGATGTAGGAGGGTTCTATATTTTGGCTATGGAGTGCGGTGAAAATGGATTTATGGGAGAGACTGTCAAACGCTTTTGAATAGTCAACGAATGCAACATAGAGAGGTATGTTGTACTCGTTGACCTTCTCAATGATTTGGTTAAGAGTATGAAGGTGATCTGTAGTTGAAAAGCCAGGACGGAAGCCCGCCTGCTCTGGTGGCTGCTGGGAGTCAAGTTGTTGGGCTATACGGTTTTGAACTATTATTATTAGAATTTTATAAATATGTGAAATTAAACTAATTGGCCGATAGTTTCCTATGTCACTTTTATTGCCTTTCTTGTGGAGGAGAATGATGTTCGAATGACAGATCTTATCCGGGAGTTTCCCGGTATAGAGAATGGCGTTGCACAGGTTTGCTAGTCGGGGTAACAATGTGTGTTTACCAATTTTTAGTGCCTCTGTAGTGATGCCATCCTCTCCTGGACTCTTTATGGTACTTCATACTCTTGAGAGCCAGGTGTACCTCGAAACTGGTAATAGGTGAAATTTGGTTAATATCAAGGGGAGAGTAAATATTACTATTAGTTTTTGTAGGATCAGAGTAAAGATCTTTGTAGAACTTTGTACAGATAAAAAATGCATAATAATATTCGTTTTTATCTTGCGAGTTATGGAAAGTAGTGTATACGTTTATGCGCAGGGCTGAGGGCGGGGGGTTATGAAAGGGGGGGTGGGGGACCAAGTATGTAATTTTAAGTTGAATCCGGCAGATACATGCGTCTGGCATGAAACTGTAAACTACAGCATCCATGGACCGCCTTGTGAGAGTGCATTATGGGTCTCTGTTTACAGATATTATCAAAGAGCTGACCCGAATCGTCGAACCTATTTGCCCACACAATAGTGGTACTAAAGAGGGCACACACCACCGGCGCCACAAAAACTAACCGACGCTTAGCCACTCAGAGCCTTGTTTACTAAACCGCGGTCTAGAAACCGCCGAATCGCGGCCAAGCACACATTCGTTTAACATTGCATTGTCCCATGTCGGCATTGTCGGCGTAGTGGCGCAGCTAGGTAACCAAGGGCCCTGGGACAAAAACAAACTGGGGCCCCAACTAAACTGTTCAGGTTTTATCAAGTCAAAATATCTTCTTCTTTGTAGTCGACCGACCAGGGTCGACCGATCACTATCTTCAGACATGCATGAGTCAGGATGAGCCTTCTCCATTGATTTCTATCAGTGGCCACTCTCGCCATCGTCAAAATATATAGTCAAAATATAGATTAGGTATTTGCAAGCTCTTGGACCGTATACCGAACGTTGTAATAAGAAGTCGCACAAAAGTGGCAGACGTCGGAAAACGCATAATTTCTTTAAAGTGGTAGTGGGCAGGACACCAAAGTCCATTGCGGAATGGTGACCCCGAGAGAGGAAGAGATCCGTTGGTAGACCACCAGCCAGATGGTCGGACGACATTGCCAAAGTAGCCGGAAAACAGTGGTTGCGCCTGGCACAGGATCGTGAGAGGTGGCGTGAGCATGAAGAGGCCTTTACTCAGCAGTAGGTGCTAACAGGCTGACGATGATAATGATGATGATGATATGAAAGGGCCAATAAATGGCCATCAAAAATTCAGTCTGAAACGGAGAAATTAACTCTTGAATGTTTCCTTAGAAAATGTTTAGCTAGTCTAATGCGGTTGGGTGTCAGAGTCCGAGGGGGCCCCTGAGCTTGGGGGCCCCGGGACATTGCCCCTCCTTGTCCCTATGTAGCTACGCCACTGTGTCGGCGTAACATGACTGTTTAACTTGTTTTAAAGAAATTGGCTGGCGACCCCCTAAATGAAGGACATACACCCTTTTGCATTGCTGAGGTAGTAAAACTTTGAAGGCTTTCACAAATAAAAGAACACTAACTTTTTAAACTGAAACTTTCATAACCACTGCTTAAAGTATACTCGAATTTCTAAAGTCAGAATAGCCGACTAGTTTCAACCTCGTCCGGAAGTCATATTCTTGGAAGAAAGGTGGAATTTGCGCCGCTGTTTGGCCCTCCGCTATTCTCCTTCTTTGCGTGCCTTCTCTCATCGGTAGTTGGCAATCAGCAGTTCGGCTATCTCGTCCTTCGAAGCAGCCAAACAAAACAATAAGCCGGTACTATGCTAGTTACAGCAATCAAACCAGCTTTACCCCCATGATACCTAAGCGACATGCAGGGCTTCTGGGAGCGTGTATGTACACACGACAACACATCAGACTGTACACTTTTGTTGTAAAGTCGCCCCTAACGTAACCGAGTAGAGTGCTAGCGTGTAAGCGTCGACGTGCTGTCGTGTGTACGCACAACGAACACGTGGAGGCTTCGGATACCACTCAGGAAGTAGTTGAGGGTAGTGCTCCAAAGTCTCAGTGGTGGAACTCTACCTCATGTGTGAAGACACGCCGATCGCCACCGTGCCGGTATAACTCGACCGTATAACAAATACTGCTGCTTAAAACTTGACAAACATTATGTTTATTTGGCTTCGAGCTGGCGCGGTGCCACGAGAGGCTGAGGAAAGTAGAGTTCCGGGTTCGATTGGCCGTCGTGGGTTTTGGCCATTTTCAGTAGAAACATATGGCGATGCAATACATATCGTAAATCTGTATTGTAAGATAAAAAAATTGCTCGAGATAGGAATCAATCCCGCGAATGAGCTGAGCTTTTAAATATCAACTAATTTAACATCTGAATTGTAAGAATATTCTATTCTATTCTATTGTAACGACCACGTTCAAAGCAAATATAGTCTTGTTTATTGTAAACTCTAGCAAACCGTGGCGGCGCTCAAACCAATTCAGTTATCGAGCAAGACATCCACATTTCGCATCAATAGAATGACAAGCTAACTTTATAATACAACAACTTCATATTGTGATTGTTTGTTTATTTGTGTTTTTTATGTTTGACTGTATTTTATAAATATTTTGATTATGTTTTTTTTGCATGAATAAACGTCTTCACTTTATACGTGACATAGGTTTGGGTATGTAATGCTTCAGGTAAAACAAAAAGTGGTAAAATATGTTATACTCAAAAGATATTAATAATATTGTGAAATATATTTATTAAAAGCGAAACGGCAAAAGTCTTCAGAACAATGCCTGGGAAGTCAGAAACAAACCGAAAACGTCAGAACACACCACCCGCGAGCAGACACTAAATAATCACTTAACAACATCCCACCTGAGTCCAAACAGTCAGCGACAAGGTTTTATGCTCCATTACTCTCTTCTCTGCTGTATACAATAAAGGCTACAATAGAGTAGCGGAGACTATAAGTGCTTGTACCTAGAACATGCAGCCTTGTGCGACAAGATCTGATAATGCATTAATCAGACCATTTAATACCCATAGAACCTTTGCTCATATACATCACAGATCAAAACCTAATTTGTCTAGGTGTCAGAGCCAGTTTTACCAGTTTTGCGAAGCTCTTAACACAAAGGGTAATAGGGTTATTTTAGAAAGACAGTTTTACCTTCAAAGGTGGTGCATTTCTTAAGTCAATGGTATAAAGCTGAGTTTGGTGGCTGTAAAGTTAGTGATTCATTGGGGGCTAGTAAGAGGACGAGTGGACGCATTTGTTGCAAACTAAACGCACCTCACCTTTACACCTGCGGATGAGTTTATGCGAAACTCGATATAATGTAGATGTTAAATCTGTATGGAAAAGGATGAAATAAGTACTTGTATTTACCTAACTACCTAATCATAATCAGATCCTGTCATACCTAATCCCTGCGTATCGCTAACAATATCCATTTAGACCTATTTTTTGAGTTCATCTCAAACTCGTATTAATTTGTTCATTACGAGGCTGTTTGCTTCCGGTTGGACTGATCAACTGATGAGTATTTATGATAGGGTTTTACTTACTTTTACAAATTCACAAATGTACGTAACTTTGAAATTAAACAAAGTCATAGATACATGCCCGCACTGGCTAACTGTGAAGGAAAACATCGTGAGGAAACCCGCGGCTCAGTTGGCTCCACACGTATTGACCTGTCTTTCCTGTGGGCTAGGTCGACTAAGCTGTCAGGATGGTATAGGTGCTGGGCAAGCCTAGTCCATCTAAAACAATGTCCCAGGCACTGCAGCGCCGAGTGGTCTCTTCACCCATCTAGTGTGAGTGAAGGTGCCACTGGACGCTATATAAATCATCTCATTACGTAGATGCAAAGGCCTTAGTTTACTTACTTTTATTGATATCTAAAAAACTTACTAGTTTCAGTTACCATTCAGAGAACTTAGTCATCGTTCAGTATTGTGTCTACCCCCGAAGCATAAGAAAATTAAATAAAATTTCCGGCAGAAAAGTGGCCAGAGACTTTACCACGAGTTACGTCCGAAAAACCTACGGCACCGGCAAAACAGGTTTTGCCATTGTAAAACTTGCTATGCCGTTGCCGTAGGGCTCGTGAAGCTTCAGTTCTTTGGTCAATGCAGTGAGCAGCCATTACGGAACAATCATGGAGGAGAGACGCATCTCGTACCGTCGTCGCTTCCTGCCACTCCACGCCCGCAGACAGCGATATTTTCATCGAGTGGTTTTCTCGCACTTCCCGCAAGGGAAGTGGAGGGTCGGGGTTAGGGCGTGGCCCTCTTCCCGAGGGTTCTTCCGCTGTCCGTGGTTACGGACAGCTCATTGGGTGGCCACCCGGGAGGTGGTCTTCACTGGGGGGGACTGAGGTCGGGGGTCGTTGTTGGCGGTCGTGGATCCAACCAGGCTGTCGGGTGGGCGCGCTTGTAGCGGGGCCAGCCCGCGCAGGTGCTGCAGCTGCGACCGGTCCGCTCGCGCGAACATGTCGGTCGCCAGCCGCGCCAAGGAGGCATCCAGCGACATTTTTGAACGAGCGAGCGAAGCGAGCGAAGTTCTCCGAGTCTACTGAAACAATCCGGCGTTTGTATGTATGTATGTATGTATGTATGTAAGTATGTATGTATGTATGTATGAATGTTCGTTCGACGATAAGTTGAGTAAATTTAGTCGGATCGTCATGAAATTTGGTAAGCAGGTAAATGAGGCCAAGAGAATTTTTAAGTTCGAACATGAGCCAAATCGGTCGAGGGGTTGCTGAGTTGTGGGGTCGCGAGTTCATAGTTCGTGGCGAACCACTAGTAATAGTCTAGTCTCCTAGTCTTTTTCCTCATGGTTAACCGTGGTATCCACCTATCCTGGCGACCGCACGCATCGCGCTCGCAAGTGACCGATGCGCGCGCGGGAACAGGTGTCCGCCGCCATCTTTGATATTAAACACATCGCATCTCCGACCAGATAGGGCGCGTGACCTATGACACGGGCTAGTGGTCGATACGGTGGATGGATGCGATAGTCGCGCTTGAATTAACATAGTTCAAAGGCCTGAAGGGACGACATGCGTGCTATTTGTCACGTTGGGTTGACGCAAATTCACTGATCGGGCGCTGACCCTCGAGTTCACCAAACCGTCTCCTACCCGTAGAAAGATGAAGCCTATAGGAACACTGTACCTTACTTTACCCTGGTATTCATTCTTGAGAATGACACATTCAAGGTTCCCGATCTCTCATGGAGAATTCGGGCCCAATCACCACTCGTGCCCACTACTCGTAGATTGTGATTTTCGTGTCGAGGGTGATAGATTTTCAGGTTTTTTTCTTCTTAGATAGCGAAGCGAGGCGTAAGCGTTACCGTTTGCTCAGTGAGTATAACAGTGGACTTACAAGTGAGAGTTCCTTTTACGGTTCCATTTACAAAAAAAAACATCGTAGACTGTTCCAAATAAATCATCGACTTTTTGACAATAAGCCATCCTTTCAATCAAACTGCAAAAGCCGCACGCAAAAACCGGAATGCAAATAAAACGCCAATATTAAATTATCCTTATCACATAGAAACAGAAACACTACAGCTCACCACGGCTAAGCCAGTCGCTTATCGATTCAAATATAAAGTTACATTGAACAAATTCGAGTCGTCGCTTCGATTGTAATCGATTCTCGGGTGGTGCCTTGTTATTATTATTTACGTGCGTGTTAACATGATCTAAAAAGTCGATATCTCGGGCTTCGAATCTTGAGCTCTCGACACGGCTAGTGTGGAGGGCCGTGCCGTAACGATCCAAAAACATCAAACAATTTTGGCTTTGAAGCCTGCCCCAGGGATCCCAGACGGATGATCTTTTAAAAAAAATTGAAAACTTAAAAAAAAAATTGAAAAAAATATGTCATGTAAAAATTGTAAAACCTTTTTATTGAACGAGCGAACGAAGCGAGCGAAGTTCTCCGAGTCTACTGGAACAATCCGGCGTTTGTATGTATGTATGTATGTTTGTATGTTTGTATGTTTGTATGTTTGTATGATTGTATGATTGTATGTATGAATGTTCGTTCGACGATAACTTGAGTAATTTTTGTCGGATTGTCATGAAATTTGGTAGGCAGGTAAATGAAATTAAAAGAATTTTTAAGTTCGAACATGAGCCAAATCGGTTGAGGGGTTGCCGAGATATGGGGTTGTTAAGTTTATATGGGATGAGAGAGGGCGCCACTGCTGCCTCTCAGTAACAATAAAATAGTGCTAAAAAGTGATTTTATAAGAGATAAAAACGTAAATCTAATCAGTAAACAGTGAAAGCAGTGATAAAAACTAACAAAAGTGAACTATAAATACAAATTCTGTTTGGAAACAATATTGTGGATATCGGACGTAAAACTCAGTGGAAACAATAAAAATAAACTTTTAAGGGTCGCGAAATAATCCGTAACAAGAACTCTATTTTAATCCAATAAATCCAAAAAAAAAGCTAATTGCTAAGGTCCAAAATACTCGTACACCAGATTAGAAAATACAAAACAGCGCCATCTATTAAAACAAAATTGTTATTCTACTTCCTAACAGAGGGCGTGACAAAACATTTTTTATCAGAGCCATCTAGTGTTCAAAATTATAAACCCTTATGCTCAACAATAGAGGTCGCTTTACTTCAAAACTACAAGAGAGTCCTATACAAAACTTAAAATGGAAGAAATACTAGATAAACTACAAAAAATCCAAAATGATCTAGAGGCACAAAAACTTGAAATAAGAAAAAGCGGCGAACAAGTTACAGAAAACTTTCAATGAATGTTTGGAGAAAAACAAAAAATGCTAGAAGAAAAATCTGAAAATCTTGAAAAACGAGTGGAAAATCAAGAGCAAAGACTGTAGGGGTTGGTCCAATTCTGTACCTACCGGGAACCACACGGGGGTTATTATTATTATTAGGTTTATATGGGGTCGCGAGTTCGGGGCGAACCACTAGTTTAGTTTTAGCCAGTTTAGCCGAGGAGAAAAATCCAAAAAATGTGCAGTGCTTACGAAAGTAAAAATTCCTTTAATTTGTTCAGTATCTGATCAACATAAGAACTAGCTTTAAATAAAATCTTGCTGGTCCGAAAATTTATTGATTAAAAAAAGGGGTAACTTACGACCCCTTTTTTAAATGGCAATTACTTATTTATGTTGATCTTAGTGCATACTCATTATTAAATATTGTTATTAGTATCTGAATGAAGCATTTGAGTAGAAGAGCCCGTTTTAGAATAAATGGACGGATAGCTCGAGACTGCAGGAAATCGATTAATCGATAAAACGTCCTTTGTTTCAGTTTGCTTATGGGTTTATATTTTATTCAATCCATTCTTGTCAGGCTGGTTAGTTTTTTTGCGATTTGAAGGTCGATCCTGTACTAAAAGTTTAGCTTATGAAAGATTCCGTAAAGTTTGGCTTACAAAGTGAAAATTTAATATTCCCATACTAAGGGTGGCATTAATAGTCGTCAGCTCAAGCTAGAAATCACCCCTTGGCAATGTCAAGCTCAAGCTCAAGCTCGAGCTTGAGTAGCTGTCTGCATATTATTACTCGTAGACCCAATCTTGGGCTTGACATAGACATTAGATAAGGTCTCAAGTCGGTGATTTTGTTTTTTGAGATCACCTACTTGAGCTCGAGCTAGATGACTATTAATGCCACCCTGTCTTAAAATCATGATGTAAGAAAACCATAAAGATGGAAAACCATGTTTAATTAGTTACTAAAACATTGTGACCACACATTACATCTCAACTTTTTTTCTGTCCAGCGGACAGTTTTAAGTCACCCTGTGAGGCATAAATGAGGCTCGTTCAGGAATCGAACATGGACCCACCCGCTACGAGAGCGGAGCCCGAGGGGTCGTCACACGTTACAATTAATAAGCTGGTGCGATTGAATATCGATTCCACTTGCTGAATGGAGCAGGGCCTCCATTCTGCTAAAGTTTTGTGGTATACGGTATGCGTGGCAGACGTCGGAAAACGCATAATGTCTTTGAAGTGGAAGTGGGTTGGCCACCTGGCTAGACGCACTGATGGTAGATGGACGAAGTACATTGTGGAATGGTGATCTCGAGAAGTGATCAACTGTGCTGTGACTGATTGTAAATAAACTCTACGATATTCAGCAAGGTTTGTGACCATGAATAACGAAAACTTGCTAAAAAAACATGTCCCTACACATTGGAGTTTGCGCTGTTGTATGTAACTTACTTTTCACATTTGCTTTGGGTGTGCAGTCAACGACACGTTAGTTTCGAATAAAATGCACAAAAGTAAATAAAATTATAGATATATCGTTTCCAAACGACGTGATAATGCCGCGATACTATATCTATATCGCAAGATAGCTATATTTCTTTTATGTTATTATAGAATTATAATTTTTATTCAAATGGAAATGGGCAGGACACCTGGCGAGGAAGGAAGAGGGCCGGTAGACAAAGGCTGTGACAGAGTGGCGGCTGAGAACTGAACGACGATCAGTCGGAAGACCAGCAGCCCGATGGTTGGACGACATTGTCACAGCGGCGGAGGGTCCATTGATGCGAATGGCTAGGGATCGTGAGAGGTGGCGCGAGGGGGAAAAAGGCCTAAACCCAACCAGTAGGCAGAGGTAGGCTGATGATGATTATTTTGAGCATCCGCTATCCGACATTAGCAGAGTTGCGCATGCCCAGTAGGGGCGTGCCCAGTCATGGGGCAGCGTGATAGAATTAAACAAACATCGGGGCGCGACCGGCCGGCCAAATATAATGTAATAAATATAATTTATAATGTTTATACAACGAGTTATCGCGCCCTGAGATCTGGGAGGCGCCCGCTATCCAGCTCTGGCACAGAGTAGAGGGTGGCCAGAGGGTGCATAAACACTTGAACAGCTGATGACTTGCATGTAGTCTGCGTAAAATGAGCCATAACCTAAGCTTATTTTATTTACTGGCCACAAAATAAAACAATTTTAATTAGAAGATAGATGTTCTCAGCTAAAAGGGTGGTGCTAGTTAAACCTATTCCATCCGCAAAAAAAATATATATCACAGATACTGCAGCATCCGCGTACTCAAATTACCTATCTAGTATTAGTGGAGATACTACTGGACGCTGTACAAATCATCTACGTAAAAGCCATAGATATTCAGAGAATATGAGTAAAGAAGTAGGTAGGCATACACAAACCTGACATCCGCATAGTGAAATTCTGATTTAAAAACTTTTGCACTACACTACGAACGCATGTCTTAAATTAATGCATAAATAGTTTTAGATTTTTTCATCTGCATGCTAAACCATTCACATTGGTGCCATTCTTATGTTCACTCCTATTTCACGTCTCTACAAAATCATCAAACAAAACGCAGGAGTCACACTTTATAATGGTTTTTTTTCCTGAAAGCGAAGTGACTCCTCTGCCCTCCGCCTACTCTACACCGCTCATAAAAGAAATAAAATCGTTAGCGTTACAGATGGCCAGAGAACGCAGGCAGGTTGTACAAATATATCTTATCTTGTACTTAACCGAATTCATAATTAAATACGCCAATTTACGACTGGGCTGACCCCTTGTGAACGCTGGAATATAAAATAGGGTGCCCTTTCGCTTTTTTTTCCAAGAAGCAAACCTCTACCTCTGCACCAGCTTATTGAAACTGGAATCAGTGTGCTTATTCTGTAAAAAAACCGCACAGTGGTTGGTCCTGAAAACCGGGTTATTTGCTGAAAAATTGGTCTTACCGAAATAAGCAATCTTTTTTCATATTTTCCCTCAAATAAACCGATTTTGAGAACTAGCAACAGTGCGGTTTACAGTTTACAGAATAAGCCTACTGTTCTGCTCCAGACATCATGCTATGAATACAAATTGAAGCGTTTACAGTGCCTCAAACTTAACTGACCCGTTAACGGAGCTCAACAAAACACAAACGTCACAGGATCGGATAATACAAGTCAGTTTAACCGTTTACGAAATTCAAAAAGGATCGGACAAGTTTGCGGCACTGTACTGAAGATGAAAAGACATGGAGTGGTCGAATAAAACACGTATAAAACAAAGTGTCTTGGTAACAGGCAGAGAGATTGCCACCCTCACTTAAATTTTAAGGAATACAGCTAACAAATCTAATAAAAGATGACAATGGCCCGGTTTCTGAATTGAGAATTTTGCTAAGCAAATACCTGACTACCGTTCTGTTCGTTTTTGTGAGAAATCTACAGAGATAGAACGATACTTACCCATTTGCTTAGCGAATTTCTCAATTCACAAATTGGCAGTATGACAAATAAAACCATTTTATTGCAGTTCAGTGGAACATATTCGTTATCGGCTATAAGTGACGAGCTAAAGTGGCCTTAATACGAAGGCAGTTACTGAGAAAAAGGGTTTGTCGAGGTGGAAAAAGGAAGCTGTGGAAAGATACGCCTTTTACATAAGTCAATATTTGAGGATGTATGTTTTAAATGTCACCTTCACTTCATCGAAATGGGGACAATGGGAAAACGTTGAAAAAGTACGACAAATTATCATGACGAAATTAAAATCAGTTCACCCCACTGTCCAGAACTACTACTTTTATTATAGTGGCCCTTTTACCGACAACTTAGGTCATGAAAAGGGCACACTAAATCCAGCAAACGATCGAAACTGAGTGCCAGGACCAATGTGCGGTAGGTCTTGCCGCCAGCATCAGAAATCGGTACAGTCAGCAGTACTAATAGAAGATTGTACTTCTATTATTCTATTCTATCGATTGATCTCGCTTGTCAAACGCGGAAGTGATGTTTTTTCTTGTACGGCACAAGTCAAAAGTAGCCGTTTTTTTCTTACGCGGGATTTATTCGTAGGTTCTAGGATCTAGAATCTAGGCCCTAGGTCCTAAAAATAGTTGAGCCTAGGGATTTCCGTTGACGGCCCATTTTAGCAAAAAAACACATCTAAAAATAAGATATGTTTTTTTTTTCATTGGAGGCGCTAGTGGACGTGATACCCTCCCATAGGCCCGGTGTCTGAATTGAGAATTTTGCTAAGCATATACTTAACTATCGTTCTGTCACGCTCTTTTGTGAGAAATCTACAGAGACAGGACGATACTTACCCATTTGCTTAGCAAATTTCTCAATTCATAAACCGGGCCTTAGAAGACTTAATAAAACCAGCCGCAGATTTTTCATACTTGGGACACACTATCTGACAGACTTTTCGTCGCCAAACCACAGAATATTGAAACGTGTGGAATATGTTTCTTTCGGGATGCACAAAAAAAATATTCCCTAGAGGGTTTGCATGCGACATTTTTAAAGGAGTGAAGTGGCGAGAGAAGGCTAGTCTAAACCTACTTAAACTTAATTTTGATTCGAAGCGGATCGAATCGCGGTTAGTGTTTTCGTCGGAATTACTATCCCGTAAAAAAAGTAAGATGTAGCCTGTACAATTGTACATGTCCCACTAGCTGGGCAAAGGCCTTCTCTCAGAGAGAGAGAGTTCGAGCTTAATCACCACGCGTGCTCAATGCGGGTTGGCGATTTTTGCGTTGAGGGTATAATGCCTCACACGCTCAGGTTTCCTCAAGATGTTTTCCTTCACCGTCAGCGAGTGGTATTGCTACTACAAATTCACAAATGTACGTAACTTTGAAATTAAACAAAGTCATAGATACATGCCCGCACCGGGAATCGAACCTAGGACCTTTCGTTTCAGAGTCCACTGTTCTACCCACTAGACCACCACCGCATAGTACCGCACTATCCCGTAAAGGTAATTAATTTAACTACCAAGCTAACCGCGATTCGACCCATTTTTTAAACAAGTTATGTCTAAATATCGCGAATCATTAAAATTTACTACTTAAACTTTACTCGTATAAGTAAGTACGCACTATATCTGAACCATTGCAAGTAATTTAATATCTTAATTATCTTTTCAGCCATTCATTCAAGTTTCACCTTAAATACCATAGTTATAGGCTCTCAAATCCTAGTGGAATCAAACACGAACCAACAATGGCAAACAAGCAGTGGAATGACTACCGTAAGTTAGGACACAAAATAAAATAATACCAGAAGTAGAGCTTAGTACACGTGACTTCACACAAAATAAAGTTAAACTTAAATAACATATCAGTAAGTCCATATACAAAGGCGAACTTCAACTAAAAACAATTAATTATAAAAAAAAGTAAGGCTCCGCGCAAACTCCCCGACCGACCACAGCCACCAGTGGCCAACGACAACCACCTATCTCGCTTGTCATTCATTTTGTAGAGACACGTGTGGCCAGTGGCGGCCACTCGCTACTGCAGTGTCCGGGACGCAAAATGTATGAAGAAGTCGTTGTCACTGGCCACCGGTGGCTGTAGTCGGTCGCCGGTTTGCGTGGAGCCTAACACGTAAACACTAATAAGTCATGGCTTATCTTCATTCCATTGGTATCCTCATTGATCATTGATCATTCATATGGAGCATGATTTCTCGAATTTGTTCCTATCTACAGCTAAGTTTATTTTTATTTTATTATTTTGGTTTTATTTTAGAAACAAACAGTCACTTAAACACAATATTTAAAGATGCATTACAAAAGAAATAGACCTATAGTTTCTCATAATTTTTCAAAAACACAGTTTAGAGTACACATCAAGTACACATCGAAATACGAATACATCAAGTTTACGGTGAAGTGTTGAACGGATTTGCTCGGTCCAACATGTAGAGCCTTTTCTTTTTGGTTTTTCTTCTCGTTTTTGTCTTTATCGTATAGAGAACTCTTTATTTCCAAACAGAAAGAATATTATAGATAACTTCTTACAACTAAAAATTGGGTACAAATGGCGGCCTTATCGCTGAAAGCGATCTCTTCCTGACAACCTTGGGATGGCCAGGACTGGATGCGGAAATAAAGTACCAAGTAGCTGCACAATAAGACAGAGATATTATGGTAGGTAGTGTAAACAGTTCGTGATGTTTATATGTGCAACCTCCTACATGGCATAGGAGTTTCACTCTACATACGTAGGTTAAACCTATGAGGCCTATTTTCGGAACATCTATGACAGACTTTATTCTTTTTTATCCACTGCCATCTTCTGCCAGTTTCACTGCCATTTTGTGGAGGATTACAACTGAAAAATTGGGTTCTTTGGGAAAGATGGGTTTTTAATGGACACTTGTAGGCGAACTGACCAACATCAAATACAAAAAGACATAATTAATAATAATAATTTTGAATATAAAAATAATTCCAAAAAGGGTTAGTAACAGGTAGGTTAAGGTTTATGAATCCAGGCTAGGCTTCTGTTATATTAGTGTTTAACGTCGTCTAGAGCAGCTTACTTACTTACTTACTTACTTTGAGTTAACAAGCCACTGTTTGCGGAGCGCTACCTGCGAGCGTGAGCCGGGTTAAGCAGCTCTATTAATATTTCAGTGTTAGGATGGAAATTAAGTTTGTGCTGTTTGAGCAAGTGAGCGTTTCTTTTTTAGTTTCTAAGAAAAAAAAGCAATGAAACCCATCAACATATAGGGTAATATAGATTGAAGCCCTCCATAAATATTCGGTTGATGTATTATTGGATTATTATTTGATTTTAAACAATTTTAAGACTGACATAACGTGCCCTAACTAGGTGTCGTGTAATTCACTTAAATAATTAATTAGAAAGGGAAATTATAAGTCAAGCCACAAAGTTTTTTTTTGGCTACGTGATCAAACTTCTCATTTTATAAGTAAGCCATGGGAAAATAAGATAGCTTCTAATAAACTAATTCGTCTTTTTTACATCGCCAACTAAATATTCCAAAGAAAGCGTCAAGTAAAGTTCAACAATTATTTTAACTTGTCCACTGGTTTATCTATTGCAACCTGATTTACTAACTCAGCCACGGATTCACAAATATTTACCACCTGTAAATAACCTGTTAAACGATACACAATAAATTTATATGAATTCACGGACCCATCACCAAATTCAAATTTTCCAACGTTCAGAAGCCGTTTCGATGAGCAATCATTCACACAAAAGAACATCTAGCAATCACAGCCTTGGCAAGAACACAACAGAGCAAAACAAAGCTAACGAACGAAAACTTGAATAATTCATAAACAAACCTCACACTTGCCTAAACTGTACATATTAGCACGTGTCCAAAGTCGGAGGAATAACGGCAACAGTGCGCATCAGAGCAGCTAATCCATAGTTTAACTTGAATGTCCTAAAACGGAGTCTGATTCAGAGGTGAACAGCGATCGACCGAAAGATTTATAAGTGCACTGGATGTTGGGTCTGTACAAACCAGCGGCTGAAACGTCGCGTATTTCAGTTTTTTTTACTACCCTTGGGAAGTTGGGACTCATGCCTACAAGGCATCTTCTTCTTGTAGTGCCGTCTCCTATCTAAGGTTGGCAATCATCTTGGCTATTTCTTCTTTTAATATTATGTTTTTCATAGGATCAAAGTTTATTGAAGAAAAAAAAACAGTTTTCATTGAAAATATAGGCAGTTGTTTGGTTGATAGCAATGTAATTTGTCGTTAGGGCGTAAAGTGCTACCTGTAAATTTTTCATGCTACTTGTACCACGACAGCACGTCGACGCTTACACGCTAGTACTCTACTCGGTTACGTTAGGAGCGACTTTCCAACAAAAGTGTACAGTCTGACGTGCTGTCGTGTGTTCGCAATAAAAAAAGCCTTACAGCATACAACTATCACCGTAACATTACAGATTTGAGGTCCTATTTGCCGTTACATGGATAAAATATTGCCTTTAGGCTCTACGATTTCTATTCATATTTCTATAGAATGTTTTTTTTTTTCATTCATAGGAGACTGGAATATAATTATACGCTATCAGATTTAGTACGTCGTGGTATCAAACGCCGCGTTTTACACGCCCGTTTGCCACAGCGGCCAGCCGGAAACGTCGCTACGGCGATTGTCGTAAAAGTGTCTTCGGCCGTGGGCTGACGTCATAAACTGACGGATCGGCCGCCAGTGTGTGGGCAGAGAACTTATTGGCTCTGGGTAAAGTAGAGCGGTTTATTTGGACGGGTTTTGGAGCCATTCATGGCTATATTGGTCGGATGTAGGTAGATTCATAGATTCATTGATAGAATTCGGAGAAAGAGGCTTTGGTATGGAGTAAAGATAACGGATTATCAGATTTTCCTGTAAAAATTATGTATAGTGTAACTTTTTAGGTATTTCCTTGAGTGATCTCAGTATATAAAGTTCTCATACTTACCATAAAATCACAGGGCAAAAGGATATTGGAATGGAGACCCAAAATTAAGCGCAGAATTGTATCCATATTGAAAACATTGTTTTCATTTTTTTTTAAAGGCCTTAGCGTCTACGTAATGAGATGATTTATAATACAGCGTCCAGTGGTACTGCAGTGCCTGGGACATTGTTTTACATGGAGTAGGCTTGCCCAGCACCTATACCATCCTGACAGCTTAGTCATCTACAAAACATAGAAATTAGGAAGATAGATGTCTCTACAAATGATTATAGGGAAGTAATTTTCTCTGCCGAGAGTAAACATCTTCGTCTTGCAGTGCCGTCTCTTATTGGAGGTTGGCAATCATCTTGGCTATTTCTTCTTTTGAGGCTGCCATACGGAACAAGGAGCTCGTGGATTGTTGGCACCAATGGCGTAAGAGTAAACTGCCTAAGGGTGGCATTAATAGTCGACGACTCAAGATCGAACTCAAGCAGGTGATCTCAGAAAAGTCAAATGCTAATGTCAAGCCTTGGCTAATGTCAATGCCAATCTCAAGATAGTGTCTATTAATATGCTGACAGCTACAGTGAGTTTCACGAAAGAATTCCCTTGGGTTGAACAAAAATTGTCCCTATAACATTGTAGTAAGAGTTTCGTCAAGGGAACTCTTTCGTGAAACGCACTCTCAAGTTTGACATTAGCCAAGGCTTGACATTAGCATTTGACGTTTCTGAGTTCATCTACTTGAGATCGAGCTTAAGTAGGTGATCTCAGATGACTAAATACTACCACCCTAAATGTATGCTGATACAAGTAGGTACCCACAAATAAGCTTCATTGTAACCAGCGCCAAACCCAATAAAATATATAATAAAGATCCAAATCACAGCTCGGGAGTCTGTTACAAATTTTATACGAGAGACGAGAGAGGAATCGCACGAGGGAACGCAAAATCTGAGTCCGTGACCGCAAAGGACCAAAAAGAGGACGAAAAGTCGTGGGATATTCGAAGTTCGCGTTATGTTTTTAAAAGATATACTTTAAAGTAAAAGGAACATGGAGAAAACCCCCATCGATTCGGTAGTGACACCAAATGCACACTACGTCTCTTGGTGCTTTATGTTTCTTTTAGGGTTCCGTCAGTATAATCCTGACGGTTTAGCAAACCCTTACGAAAGATCGGATTGGGAAACAACCTAGACCTAGGTCTATAGGACTATATAATGAAAAATGTAGTACAAACTGCGTCAATAAAGAAACGATACATAAATGGCGGACTCTCTCACCCCCTGTCGCTTTAATAATATCTCCGTCTCTACTCACACGTAGCGTTAGCAAAGTAATTTTACGCAGTCTTGATAGTCACGTACGCTGGGCTAATGGAACGCGTCGTCGAAATACGTTTGCCTCTAAGTGTTGTTTTAATTATTGACCAATTATTTCATTATTGTTGTTTAAGTATTGCGCCTTCACCAAAGTCGTAGAACTGTTGTCGTTGGAAGAAGTTGTTGGAAATCACATTTTAAAGTTGACGTTTTTCAGGAACAAAGCTATTTAAAAATTGCCCTGTATATCATGCTGTATATTATCATGTATTAAGTATGTCACTCATACGAAACTACGTCCAGCATCCCGAGCTTCACACTTGGCCGTTTTTATTTATTCATTTTCCCCACGAGATGAACACGTCCTCTGTATTTGCATACAATAGTGAGTCGGGTGCAATATGCGGTCGCTAATGCTCGCGCCGTACCAGTACCACTGGGGGGATAAATAAATAAATATATGCATACCTACTGCTGGCGCTGTAAGCAGAAGTGGCGAAGGTTCTTGGTAGGTTTGTAACGTAAGTTTGTACCTACTTCCTTTTAACTTTTCCTTTCTTCACTTTTAATTCCTGCTTCATTTGTGAATTTGTAGGTAGGTACTACTAAAAAAAGGTATAACTTAAGTTAACTAGTGGTTCGCCCCGAACTATGAACTCGCGACCCCATATCTCAGCAACCCCTCGACCGATTTGGCTCATGTTCGAACTTAAAAATTCTCTTGGCCTCATTTACCTGCCTACCAAATTTCATGACGATCCGAGTACATTTACTCAAGTTATCGTCGAACGAACATTCATACATACATACATACAAACGCCGGATTGTTCAAGTAGACTCGGAGAACTTCGCTCGCTTCGCTCGCTCGTTCAATTATTTACCATGATACTACACGCAACATCAACAACATTTTGAAAAACCACTATTGTTCCTATTTGATTGTGAAGGAAATAAACAAAACAAACCTCTCGGTATTTAATGAAACCAAAGCTGCAGGTCCAGCATTAATTAAACCCAGGTTTACATTAATTAAACCCAATTTTTCTCGCCGCATAATAGAGCTCGACGATAAAAAACATGTCATAAATATATTTAGCTAATAGTCATAGATTAGGTAGTTTTATTCGCGTCTCGGTTTTGCCAAACTCCAAATCCACAAGACACAATACAAGTACGTAACTGTTGGTATAGTTCAATAAACTTCTGTATCCGATCACCGAACCAAAAATAGCAGAAACTTGAAATCTAAAAAGGTAAAATATTACACGAGTATTGTTTACAGTTTCCAAGAATCATAATTATATTTTCCCTAGAACACTAAAGTCAGAGAAAATGACTCATCGCTCCTACGGAATAAGGTACAAAAGCGAACAGCCTTACAACAAAAGTGTCACCTACAAAGCATTGGCCTTTGACACAGAATGACACGAGCACAAATATGTGCCCAAAACTATGTGTCAAACATTTTGAAGTCGTGTAAACTGATTTCCATTGGGTCGGGTGACGAATGTGCCATGGAGGTAGGATGTTAAGAGTTAGCTACTTAGGTAATATTGCACACTTCTTTCATAGTTGTAGATAAGTGGAGATCATTGAAGCTAAAGTCGCTTGCCTTATTCCTATATTGTATCTCTTTTTTTTTTACGTAGCCCGCGGTCGCTGAGCCAGCGCGCTGCAGCGGAGTAACTAAAGTCTAATTCTTCATTCAAGATAGTACACTGACGTTTACGGTGTGACCAGTCTCTGGTGAAAATTAAATAGTGTGGTGACAAAAAGTTTGACATGAATCGAATTGCGTAATCGATATAATCGATTTATAGGCCGATTGATGAAAAGCTTATTATATGAAATGAACTAAAAACTTATTAATTAGTACTGATAAAGTGTGTTTTGGTCCACTTTTTTTGAGGAGTGTTAAATGCGTTAAAAATTGTGTTTTTTAAATGATCTATGGAAATATTGCGTTCCGAACGTTTTTTTTCCGTCCGGAATTCCTGACGCACGGGCTACCATGCGGAATTTCGTATTTCGCTTTTTTTTTGTGACTGAGCTGAATCGCACAACGAGTGGAATGCATCACTATTACAATAAATATGGCAACATTATTTTGCAAAGTGACAGTTAGCATCTGTCAGTTTACTATCTTGAATAAAGAATTAGACTTTAAGTACGACATCGCTAGCGATATTGACAAAAATGACAATCTATAGATTCTGGAAGCCACCACAATTTTGTACCGTAGTGCCAATGAGAATAAGATAAGATTAGTGAAAATGCCCAGGGCCACATTAACTCTACGCCCCTTTAGGGTGCAAAGTGCATGCAACGGTTTTTAGACGACGCGTCAAGATACCTACATCTCGTCGGACAGGACACACAAATTTCATCTCTTGCTAACATTTACAAGAGACGATATACTAATTTTCTATGTGGCTCAAATCTCTGTTTGCTAAGATCGGCGACCAAATTTTGCTGGGGTAACGCACACTCGGCTACCGACCCACCCATCGAATGTGGAAAAAGTACGTTGGCAAGGCCAAAAACGCCCTGCCCGGCAGGCCTCCAAGCGCATACTTAACACGAAAAAAAAAACTACAACTCACTGAATATTCATGTAACACCAGAAAACAGACACGCCGTGGCATTCGACAATTTGACTTGAAATTTCACACAAACACTGTGACCTTTGAGGATGGGAGTAGGGAAAAAAGGCCTCGTTGTCTGATTGTCGCTCTGTGACAAATATTTGACGCATGCGCCGCGCTTGGCGCCGGCCGACGAATGCATTTGCCTACATTTGAATAGATTTAAGACTAGATTTTGTAACTGCCCTTAAGATGGGACGATTCCCATACAAATATTTTCCAATTGCGTCTGGTGCAAATAAAAATCTAAATGAATGCCGAGCGATAGTGTATAATTATGTTAAGTTTTTGGAGCACAGTGTTTGGAAAATTTTATTTGGGAATCGTCCGCTGAATTATACGTAGGCAGGGTAACTGACTCCAAATTCGAGGCAAATTGTTCTCGAGAGGGTTATGTGAGAAATACTGATCCTATCGTTAACACAGACAACTTTGCTTTTATTTTCTTTTATTTATTTAGGCAAACAAATATTTACAAAATACGCCAAATTGTAGTATCAGTTTGTTGGCAAAGAGCTCTTCCAGTTTTTTTATTACTTAATTAATGTACTGCAGCGTTGAGTGGTCTCTTCACCCATTTAATGTGAGTGAAGGTGCCACTGGACGCTGTATAAATAATCTGATTGCGTAGTAGCAAGGGCCTTAGCAATAAAAAAGATAAGAAGAGAAATCTCGGGCATTCGGGTTTCGGCAAAATCTCGAACTAAATCGACAGCAGCATCCAGTCAAAATCCGGAAGCTCTTTGACTACTGAACCGATTTGTTTAGTGTCACACCCCATCCATCAGCGTAAATCCGATTGTAACATCGTCAGTTCTTTTAAGAGCATGATGGATGCTCGCTTGTGTTGAATGGAGACAGTTGTTAGATAGATTGTCGGCTATTTAGACTACTGAGATTAATTTGTGTGTGACGGTTTTGATAGAACGGTAGCGGAAATGTAAAAAAGTGGATGGTTTGATTGAGTTCTTTCTAGTTTACGTTTTGGAGCTTTGACTACACTTTAAAAGTGATCCATGTCGGTGCAAAATAAAGCAATTATATTAAATAATATATATTTTTTTTATATTAAATGCGTAGACTACATTTTAAACTTAAGAGCCTTAAAAACGGTCACTTTTGGCGGTGGCGGGATTTATTCGTAGGATCCCTAGTATTCTATACTTTAGGTCTTAAAAATAGTTAACCCAAGGGATTCCAATTTAATGGCTCGTTTTGGGCAAAAAACGCATCCAAAAATAAGACATGTTTTTTTTTTCATTCGTGGTGTTAGTGTGCCTTTACCATTCTTTCAGAGGAGCTATAGATACTATTACTTTGGCCCGGTCTATGAATTGAGAATTTTACTTAGTAAATACTTAAGTATCGTTCTGTCACGCTCTTTTGTGAGAAAACTGCAGAGACAAAACGATACTTACGTATTTGCTTAGAGAATTTCTCAATTCAGAAATCGGCAGTTTCTTTCTGTTATTCTGTTAGTGATAATTCGGTAAGATGTTTCTGAATCACGTGGTATCGATGGTAACATTATAGACCACAAACCTACATTGAGCAATAAAAAATCGTCACCTCCCACTCAAAATAATCAAATCTACTCTCGAACCATTAGACAATAGTCTAATAGTCAGCTACATGTGTGAACACGTAGTTATAGACCCGAAACAATGGGTGACTTAGAAACAGATAGGTGTAATCGGTTTATATTTAATTTTAATATTACACATCGCCGAGATGATTCGATTTCGATACGTGTGAATGCGATAGTGGCTATTGTTCTGGGGTTATTTCGTTGCGAAATTAATATTGGTCGAATATTTTGATGATATTGATGCATTTACAACAGACACAATTTACAAAAGGTCGATTTGTCACTTCATCCATCTAGTACGAGTTGAAATGTCACTGGCTGCTAATATATAATCTGTTTAGACGCAACTAGTAACTAAATAGTAATAACTCTCAATATGTAACGTTTTCTGAGCACATTGACATCAAATATTATTATGGAAGAAAGATTTCATATCTTCCGCGAACCTTTTCACACAATCATGTGGGCAACTCAAAACAGTTCACACTAGAGCAGCCAATGAAAAAAAAAAAAAATATAATTATCTTCTTTTCGGATGCGTTTTTTGTTAATTCTATTCTATTAATCACGCACGAGAATAAAACGGCCACTTTGACTTGTTTGAAATTTCGAAAAAAAGCATCCAAAAAGATGTTTTATTCTCATTGGCAGCACTTAGTTAACTGGCTACCCTCCTGTTAAGGTTCGACGATAGCAACATGCGGGAAATTAAAAAAATTCACAGGTTTTTACATTTTGTAGCTAAACTGAGCTATTTTTGTTTAGCGATGTTTCGGTCGCGGCAATAACTTACTATTCTTTTTATTATTGTAAACAACAAAACTGGTCATCAACAAGTTTTTTGGGCAGTGCCACTGCTACGTAGACCAGAACACATAATCGGCTGAATTATTATTGTTTTGTTGTTTAATGTAAAGAATACTATGTTATTGCCGCGAACGAAAAATCTCTGAACAAAAATACCTCAGTTATGCTACAAAATGTACAAACTGCGAAAATTTTGAATTTCCCGCCACGTTGCTATCGTCCCACCTTAATATAGGTACTTCAACGCTTTGTCGAAAGTTATTCTAGACTTTAGTACTTTTTTTCTCACAAGAGAGTTTACTGCTCTAATACGCTGCTCTATCAGATAACAACTATAAAACTGACGGAAATTTACAATGAATCAAAAGAGCAATATATTTAATCGATGCATGAGCATTGAGACTGGGTAGGGGGACCATGAGTGAGTATATGTCGCAGGAAAGACGTATTATAAAGTTAAATAACGTGAGTTAAATAGTGGTGCCACGATTCGCACTATATTCATTCTAACGCTTCAGTGCCTGAAACATGATTTGTGGATAAATGAAATAAATAAGGATTCAATAAAATCACCATTAATTAATAAAGAAAATTATTTGATATAGCAACACCGAATCTCGATAATAACGAAGTTATTTTACTTCTGACGTTTAAACTTTTCCCGTAATAGGCCCTTTTGCTATGATAATAACCACCAACAGACACACTAAAATCTCTGATTTTTAACCGATTTATTACAATGATTTCTTAATAAAGTATTTTCATAGTTATTCAGACAGAAGGAATTCAAAGTATACTTTTGTCGGGAGGTAAAATAACTGTGGACGGAGTGCAAGCAAGCAACCCATTTCTCCCGTCTCATGGTCACTTTACAACGCGACGACTCTTCTTCTTCAAAACTTGTCAATGACTTTACGATCGAACTCCAGCAATAGTTCAAAATAGGTCCGAATAAAAACTGTCCACCTAATGTTACGGATCATATAAATTAGACTCTTTTTTACGACTTGAACGTCGATTTAGAGTATTTTAGAGTGACTTCTCGACATTGATGGGCGACTCTGTTATTTATGGTAGACTCTTGATCCCGATTTTAATGTGTTTTATTTGACGGGTCATAAAGTCACATTTTTGGGCGCCGCCTCTTGGACTATTAAATGTGTATTTCGCTGTCACAAGCGACTTTTTAATCATTTTCATTGATTTTATGTAGTTCTAGTAGTCTTATGGAGCTGAATATTTTTTCATGATAGATGTTTCTTTAGCTTATCATGCAATTTAATGTCATTTAAACATGTTTAGCCGAAATATAAAATAATCAGACTTACTTACTTGAACATTATTAGACTTAGGGTGGCTTGCGCCATTGACTTAAATCTAGATTAAGTGAAATTTTGGCACATTTTTGTATTAAGAACCCGATTTAACTCGATATAAATCTAGATTTACGAGACTGTGCAAGTGTGCAAGTGACTCGTAGACTTAAGTATTTGTATTTGTAATGTAACGTAAAAGAGTTTCTGGCCAGTTAAAGACCCAATTCAATGAGATTTTAAAATCACCAGGAGCAGCCGTTATGTCATTTATTTACATACGCTCATCAAAGCGCAATTATGCTATTCGACTTTCAAGAAATACCACTCACATTTGCAGTTTTACTTGCGAAATTTTCCTTCTTTGGTTTCACGAGTGGTAAATATTGCACAGCATTTTGTGTATAAAGCTTTTCCACTATTTGAATCGTTCTCTTAGGTGTGTAGGGACCCAATGCGTCTAAACCAGCCTTTCCTAAACTTTTTCAAGGGCGGACCCTAAAAACGCCTTCAATTTGACTACCAAATTTTCAATGAAAAATCGAAGGCGAAAATCTACTCGACACGACTCCTAAAAAGTTAATGACTGTGAGTATCACTGTAACTAAACTCCAAGAATTTTGGTAGGTGTACTTTGCCCACAAACAGGGGTTTGCAGACACTAGGTGGGCAAGATTACAAAGCAAAAGCCGTAGGTCAAGAGGTCAAGGAATGCAAATGGCATTTTTTTTTTTTTAACCGGAGTTATTTTATTATTGGATTGAGAGCTAAATTAAAACTAAAATTAACCTAAAAACAACATTATAAACAAAAAAAAATTAAACTAAATGGCATTGGTTAGCACACACCCTGTAACGATCAATCGCCACATTCTGAAAGTGGCTGTCGACTGAAACCCTGCCGGCTCGCGACGAACCGTCCCAGCCGTCCCATACGTGGAAGAGATCTGTTTTCTTTGAGACGAAAAAGAAGGGAACAAGGGAGCATAAGAAAAAAAAAAAGTGTTTTCATCTCCCACGCTCGGAAAGTTTGCTGTTACTAGTAACTTACGATCGTGTAAAGGCCGGATTTAAACTATCTGAATTTTTGTGCGCTTCGAAATTTGAACGCGACGCCGGGACAGTCATTCCCGCGCCCTATGGTGTTGAAAAAGAAAAAAACACTGGCCGTTTATGAAGATGCCAAGTCCCGAGAGAAAAAAGAGCCTCATTCATAGTTCATTTACACGCGTACTTCAGCGAAAGTGATTGTTCGTGCCCATTCTCTATACAAAACTGTGAATGTAAATGGGGCATAAGCATCTTTTAAAAAGGTTAAGTCACGGAATAGAACATTCAGAAACGCGGTTTCTTCTTATAGTCTTTTCAATATTTTGTACACAATATTTATTTTATAATACCAGTAAATAAGAAAAATGCTTCGCTTCTGTTTTATCAAATAGATAATTATGTTTTGGTTTGTTAAATACATTTTTTCAAACGATATTACTAATTTAATTTTTTATCTCCTAGAAATTTTTATATTACATGGTAAAAGTTCAGAATGCACCCGGAAAAAAGATCATTCTTTTATTTACATAATTTTTGTGTCTGGATAAATAAACTTCAGGAAATTATTAATAAAACGAATGGTTTTAATACCAACGAAGCTGAAAACTTTAGTGCGGCAGCCGTAACTACAGTAAAATATGCTTTTAAAAGGAACTTATTTGACTGACCTGTTTTGCCTGTAAGTAGTTGTCTATAGAGTTTTTCCCGCTTGGCTAACAAAGTCATTTCCTCGCTTCTGTGAGATGAAAAGTTTTGTGTTTCGCACGAATGCAATATTATTTGCGTCTCGTGCTTCTGAATACCTCGCTAAGCTCAGGTTTCTTTTTTTGAACCACTCGCTACGCTCGTGGCTCAATTTTAGAAACCTTCGCTAGCTCGGTTTTCAATACAAGCACTCGCCGCAAACAATAATTTTGCATTCTTGCATAACAAATAACTATTATTGCCATTTAGGTACAGTATACATATTTTGCTGACCCCCACACTAGGCAAGGCCTGTCTCGTGGGGGAAGTAAAAACATTTTATCGGATTACCTTACTACGGCGGTACAAGTGTAAACTGGGTTGCAAAATATGAACTAAGAATTAAATTAAGAGTTGAATTGCAGAAGACATTTTTGGACATTTTTGTCCGTAAAGAAATTTTAACTATAGTAAATAAGGAACTAAAAATAAGCTTATGAAAAAAGTTATCGATAAAGAGCCTTATAGTGTGTGTGTTTGAGAGTAATGTGTGGTAATAAGTAATAAGTAATAGTAAGTAATAAGGCTGGGTTAGAGCGTATCTATGGGTTTATAACCCTGTCTATCCCACTCTACGTCAAACAAAAGAGTGAGCTCCGTACGATATACAGAAACACACTTGATCGATACCACTCTACATAGAAGGCACCTGCCACCGAATATCGGTTGTTCAAAAAACATATATAGTTATAAACCCATAGATGCTCTAACCCAGCCTTATGCCACGCTTGCTGGCCAGAGCTGCCCTCTTTAGCCATGGCCATAAATGGAAAACCCAGACCCAGACTTCATGGATGAGTAATGGGAACAAAGAAGAAGGAGAAGGTTGGGAATCCCTAAAGTCTAATTCTTCATTCAAGATAGTACACTGACATTTACGGTGTGACCAGTCTCTGGTGAAAATTTAGTAGTGTGGTGACAAAATGTTTGACATGAATCGAATTGCGTAATCGATATAATCGATTTATAGGCCGATTGACGAAAAGCTTATTATATGAAATTAACTAAAAACTTATTAATTAGAAATGAGAAAGTGTGTTTTGGTCCACTTTTTTGAGGAGAGTTAAATGCGTTAAAAATTGTGTTTTTTAAATGATCTATGGAAATATTGCGTTCCGAACGTTTTTTTTCCGTCCGGAATTCCTGACGCACGGGCTACCATGCGGAATTTCGTATTTCGCTTTTTTTTTGTGACTGAGCTGAATCACACGAGTGGAATGCATCACTATTACGATAAATATGGCAACATTATTTTGCAAAGTGACAGTTAGCATCTGTCAGTTTACTATCCTGAATAAAGAATTAGACTTTATTCTAGACCACCCGAGTCGCGACACGCGCGAGAACCGTTCGCTTTATGACCGCGTCCGCGCTACGCTCAGGGGGTCAATTCTCGAGTATGTCGCCATTCTTGGTAAATCGCGCAAATGTCAAAGGAAATCTTGGGGGAAAGGAACATTTTCATTAGACATTTCTCAGAATTAGCTTCAGCTCCCCTGTTTCATCGGTGTCTGTTTTCTGTTGAGGGACCTCCGCTCCTCCTCCTCCTGGCCTGGCCTAGCTCCTGGCCATGGTAGATCGGTACATCCACTGAATTCTAAGGGAGGATAAATACACCGTGGAATTTTAGTGGTTTTAAAGCCGAAGGCATTTTGTTGCGCTGGTGATTCTGAGCCAAATTACAAAATTTCATACCAAAACGCGCGAAAAAAAAATTCACTTCTCCATACAAATGGTGTCGATTGGCGATAGCCGTTTTTATTGGGAAGTGTTTTTTTTTCGCTCGTTTTGAAGTAAAATTTTGGAATTTGGCTCAGAATCAAGAGTGCAACTAAATACCTTCGGCTTTAAAACCACTAAAATTCCACGGTGTATACATATGAGAAGTGGTCAATGAAAAACTAAATAAGATACATGTATACGCCTCTCAATGTGCCAATCGACTAAGGTGTAGAGTTTGTGAATTTAGGGCTTGTAGAGTTAGGCCCGGTTTCTGAGTTGAGAAAATGGATAAGTATCGTTATGTCTCTGTAGATTTCTCACAATAAAGCGTGATAGAGCGATAGTTAAGTATTTGCTTAATAAAATTCTCAATTCAGAAACCGGGCCTTAGAAGCTTGGTTCTACATGAGATTGATAGCTTTTTGACAGTGCGAAATCACGAGGTGTATGGTCTCGTTTTGGCAACATTTTTTACATAAAATAAATTTTTCGATAGCACCTATAGGCCCAGTTTCTGAATTGAGAATTTCACTAAGTAAATACTTGAGTATCATTCTGTCACAATCTTATGTGAAAAATCTGCCTAGACAGAACGATACTTAAGTGCTTGCTTAGCAAATTTCTCAATTCAGAAATTGGGCCTTGACATTCTGGTGACCTTGACAATGCTGAGTGAAGTGACCACTCATGTCACTGCAGTGCCTGGTGGGTCATTGAGTGTAAAGTGAGTGAAGGTGCCACTGGATTCTGTATTAATCATCTCATTACGTAGCTGCAAAGGCCTGAGTTTTGACAATGACCTGAATCAACACCAAAACAATCCCTGCTGAAAACCTCATAAAACCATAAACTAGTAAGTAACACGAACCGGTGATCAGTTTTCGCATCAGCAACCTACAGCGTACGTTATCTGAGCAGCTGTATATTTTGATCGGCGACCAATATCAAATGAAACAATAAACCCGCTTATAAATCACACCAATCGGCATCCCGCCGCATTTACAGCGAAACAACCGAACAATACCACACAAATTATATCACTCAAGATCTATATCCCTATCTGAGGTAATAAAATTGGAGCCGGAATGTTTGTCTGTCTGTATACAATGTAACAAATACTGTACTTCTGAAATTGGCCATTAAAATAATTAAACGATAGGATTACCTTCAATGTAATATCGAAAAAAAAACAAACCTTTGCGGAAAGTAACATCTAATTGCATTAAATATGTAACGAGATATCGATCAGAGGTTACGGGTTTGAGTCCTTCATTGTCAATCCTTCAATAGGTACACATTTATATCGACACATTTATTCGCAGTTTCGAACGATCTTCAATACACATTAGTAAAACCAAGCGGACCCACAGGCAGCCACTAGCTGCGAATATGGGATCGAAGTTACGAGCTTTGCGTATCCGTCGATCGGTCGCCATATTTCGTCGGGTGCGCGCGCGACGAAATTCCACTGCGGCCGCGAGGGCAGATGGTGCGCGCGCCGATATCGTAAATCTCTGACATTTTTGTGGACCAAAAGAAGTATTAGCCATAAAACCCCATACTGGCTGGTATATGGCATTTGTAAATACGCCTCTTCCACTTTGATTTATTTAGACCTCGCCTTTTTTGTTGTTTGCGGTTTCGCGAAATAGACTGCCAATAAAAAACAGAAGAATGGAAATATTGACGTGTGAATAATAAAATTAGGATATTTATGGTTAGGTTTTAACTTTTATTTATCAATACCGTCTTACTGCCAAAAGAACACAAGCACCCATTTTACTAAAATTCAATCAAAATTCAATCGTATTGAGATTTATTTGTGTTAGGGTAAACCAGGCATACGTGCCCCATTTGATAACGTGCCCCAGCAGCAGAATTCACTCAAGTCATTCAAATTTGGCGCTAATTTCCACCGAACTAGTTAGTGCCACAGATATTACGGACATGTAAATAGACCTGTGCCAGTTTTATTGTGATTTGAGTAAGAAAAAAGAATAAATAGGTATTTCACACCACTTGAATTGGTTTTGCATGTAATTAAACTGACAGTTAAATTAATTAGTGATTCAGATCCAACTTTTTTCAACTTTTTATCTAAAACTAACCTCTTCTAACTATCCAATGCCGCTTATGCGTTTTGATAGTGCAAACCCAACACCTCATGGTCAAGTGGGGCACATTACACTGATCATTTGTTAATGTGCCCTGTTTTTTGTTCGGTAATATGCCTCATATAATATAAAATATATTAGACTGAGTAACGTTGATGTATTCTGATTTATTTTAGAAAATGGGGAAGATTGCTACTTTAGACACAAGAAAATTAACAAGAAAATTAAAATATGGTAGAAATGCTGTAACAACTAAGATAGAGGCTAGTAAAAAAATCTAAAACGACACTTTTTTCTTGTGTAGATTATATTCATAAACACTAGTATCTGGGATCTAGGTCTTGGATCCTAAAAGTAGTTAAGACTAGAGTTGAGACCTTGCCAGTACGTTTTTTTTTTTCAAATAGGCAACCTTATGGAAGACATTATTTATTTTTCATTTGCTGCTCTAGTGTAACTTCCCTTTCGTGATAAGTAACGCTTAACGTAAGAAAAATAAGAAGAAAAATATTTCTACTTCACTGGAAAGCGAAGAAGGTACATCTTCCATGAAGCAGTGAGGAATGTTCTGACAAAGAGGAAAATATTTGTGCTGAGTGTCGGGAATCATATATCAATCAAAATAAAAAAGTGACTGTATTCAGTGTGTAAAATGCTCAAAATTGTTACGCGAGGACTGCACAACTCTTTCGCTGAACTGAAAAACCTGCGGAGCAATGAATAAAGGCAAAGGATAGGGGGAAAAACGCTGCAAAGTGAGAGGCTACACTGGGGCACATTAAACGGATACATCAGGGTAATGTGCCCTTTCTGTTTTTTTTTTAATTGTTGATCTCAGTTGTTTTAAGTTAGAAATTAGAAGATTCTTTTAGTTTTTCTCGTGCATATTAAGCCAAAATAAAGGACTGATCACTAAATAAACATTATTTGATTACATAGAAATTTTTATTTCAATTCCTAACATGGTGGGGCACGTATGCCTGGTTTACCCTACTTATATTTGACTTATTTGTGATTTAGAGCACACAATGTTAAATTGGGTTAAAAATAACATTTTTATTCAAATTTATTATTGCTACATTTCTCTTATCAAAAATGACATAAAATTTACAGAAACACGAGTTTATCACTTACGCTCCTTCACCTTTAAACTACATCGGTTTTACGGCTCTTCCTATATCGCCCAAGTCGCGGACTCGGTTGATCGCACCGACCGGATTTGAATTTCTAATTTTTGCCTCAGCACGCGCGGCCGCTCGTAAAAAGTTGACATTTTATGGCAAATTATAATATTTTGTGTAAATATCACACAAGCTATAAAAACCCAATTAGTGCTACTTAAATGACAAGCACGAAATGAGCGTACGGCAATAGTTCTGGGTATTATTAATTAATTTGGCACGAAGTCCTTACAACATCCAGCTAATTTACCTACCTAAATCAGCGCTAAATAACGTTAAAATGAGTACTTACTTTATTTAGCTGTAGCTTGCGTTGTATTTGTGATAGAACAAAAAAGGGACCAGACAAAAAGAAGAGACATCGGACGAAGACGCGGCGTGCACGCCACGTCGTCGGTTTGATGTCACTGTCATACAAAATGTATAGAAGCGACGCGACCCAACACACACAGAAGAGACGGAGCGCGGACAAAGCAAAACGTCAAATTAAAACAAAATGTCACGTCCGCGCCGCGTCCTTGTCCCACACGTCCCTTCTGTGTAGCGGTCGCCTTTAGGGGTGCTATCACAGTCATAACAATCACACACAATAGATAGATAGAGAACTCTTTATTGCACAACAAAAAGAATATTAATGTAAAATTCTCACTTTTTGTTTTTTCTAAAGCACTAACCCGTGCTAGGGAATAATTTAAACATTTATAATGAGTTGAAAAAATTCACTCGGGACAGGACTTAAATGTAGTGGCAACATCAAAATTCCAATGAGCATTTCGTCTGCAAAGATGTACGCATTGGGTGGTGTAGATTAGTGCAAACTCATCACACCAGATGGCGTCCCGTCCAGTAGACGGAGACTAGTTGTAGAAATTCGCATCGACAGTTACTTGACTCGGTAGCTCAATTGGTAGAGCGCCTGCACGGTATGCGAGAGGTTGCGGGTTCATGTCCTGTCCCGAGTAATTTTTTTCAACTTATTATAAATGTAAAATTCTCAATTCAGAAACCGGGCCAAAAAAAAAGTTACACATAATTTTTACAACAAAATTTAGTACAAATGGCGGCCTTAAAGCTAAAAGCTATCTCTTCCAGACAACCTTGGGATGGACAGGACTGGATGCGGAAATAAAGTAGCAAGTAGATGCACAATAATACAGACATATGGTAGGATTAAAATACTTAGATGTCACTAACTAGTTTACGTTAACGTACGGAAGTAAAGGTAATAATCATAATATTAAAATACGAATACAATTAACTTATACATAATAATATATTGGGCTAAAATATATAGTATGATAGATATAAAAAAACTACATAAATAAATAATCAAGGTCATTGTCATAAAGATATGCAACATATTTCTGTTCTGTTAGCCCTCTCGAGATAGCAACGTTAAACACAGATAAACCAATTGTATTTGTCCACAGAAGCTGTCTTTGTTTTAAAAACTGGGAATCAAAACGCCAAAACGATCTTTCCTACACTTACATAAAATTACGTGTGTCCGGGCGCGCGCTTGGAAGCGGTCGCTGTTATTGGTTACAACACAAGTATAAGACATTCCCAAGATTTTTTTGCATCACTCTTTGACTCCTTGTAAAAGGCGAAGTTGTCCCAGCTTTTCCCATTGCTCCCCGCCTAAAGGCTTAAAGGCGAAATAGTCCTTCTCCCCTCGCACGCAAGTTAAGCAACAAATGTTATTAGCGGCCAGCAGTCTAGTCGGCGCTATCTCCCTATCTGCGCCGGGCACAGTAGCCGGGGATAACGTATCTCTAACAGGGCATCACTTAAATAAATTTCCTACAGTCGCGTGCTAAAGTTAAAAGGAGTATGAAGTATGTTCTGGTTTTATTGAAAAGTATCTACAGGGTGCATTCTAAGTCGATAGCGGAACTTTAAGTAGGATGTCTACTGATCAATACAAGCAACTTGTACTAGGTGGCGACAAAAATGGAGCGAAAAAAATATCAGCCAGTACTAAGTCGACCTTTTGTATGGAACAGCAGAATTTTTTTTCACTCCCTTTTTTTCGCCACCTAGTACAAGTTGTTTGTATTGATCAGTAGATAGCCTACTTAAAGTTCCGCTATTGACTTAGAGTGCACCCTGTAGTCACTTGTCTAGATGGAAGATGGACGAAGCCAATTGCGGAATGGCGCCCTCGAGAGGGGAAGAGATCGGTTGGCAGACCACCAGCCAGATGGTCCGATGACATATCTCAAGTAGCCAGAAAACAGTGGTTACGTCTGGCACATGATCGTGAGAGGTGGTGAGCTTTAAGAGGTCTTTACTCAGCATTGGGTGTTAACAGGCTGATGATGATGATGATCTAGTTAGCGTAGACGAAAGCGTCAAATTGTTGTAAAATGTGGAGCACTTGCTTACGAATGTTTCAGTTGTAAAGTATGTACTCCTACCAAGATGTTTAAATAGAAAAATCTTAGTTTAGAAATAATTAATAATGAATTAATAAATAATTATAATCAATCGATATCATTTACACTGGGAAAGGTTTATTAGTCTATTTTGGCACATTTTACCGTGGCTGACCCGGCCTTTAAGAACTAAACTTAAAAATTATTCCTGGAAATGGATACTAGGTATCTGCGTATTTTGGGTATCTGGCTCTAAAAATATAAGCTTTTTTGTTAGTACGTCTGACATTTTGTTTCATTATAGATGAGATTTTCTGAATAGACTCAGAGGAATTCGACTTTTGGCAACGAGCGTACCGTCTCCCGACCTCGGGTTAACAACGCTCGATGTCCCGTACTATTTCTCACCGATTCGCCCAAGATACCCTATTATTTATTAGTTTTATACTCATTTTTTACTTGCCCACTTTTCTTGTTTATTTATTTTATGGTCTTATTTCTTTTTTTTTCCTGGAAGATGGAAAATGAAAAAAGGCTTAAAACATTTTATTAAATTCAAATCTTTTCCACAATTCACATTTTAAATCACATAATATTTACTGAGAGTATCAATAAAGTAATTATCCCTGTTATATTATTGAATTCTCCATCTTTGCAACTACTTACTGGCAAATTAATACTTACCACTAATTTATGTGATACATACAATACCGCAATAGTTTATTTTCTACACAACCTTATAGGGTTACTAAAACTCTAGAGGCAATTCAACCTACGGTTCCATTTATTTTCCCATCGAAACATATGGCCTTAATATCTTTTGACAGTTTTTTATCGTCTGATTAATTGGTGAATCACCGAAATCGGTAAGCACAGTAGATCAAGTAAACATAAATATACCTACCTCAAAGGAATCAATAATAATTTCAAACTGTCTACAAAAAAAAGTGTACCTAGTACGTTACCTCTCGATTGATGGTAAGCAATCGAGTTGTAGGATGGCACATGTTTTCACTTTGTTTTTTTAACCTGTGACCAAAAAAGAGTGATAGAAGTTTGACCACTATGTTTGTGTGTGTATGTTTATCTATTTTTGTGCATGCATGTTTGTGGCACCATAGCTCTTAAACGAGTGAAGTTATTTGGATGCGGTTCTTTTTTATTTGAAAGCAAATTTTCTAGAGTCTTTTTAGATAGTTCTTCAAAATCGGTTCTGCCGTTTATGAGATATGATAATTTTAATCCCAACTGTCTACATTTTTAATTTATTAGTTATTATTTTAAAAGGGATTAACATATTTAATTTTTAAATTGTAGCTGACCTTCTGTCTTTTACTTGAGTAAATACATTGTTAAGTTAGTTTCAATAATTTCTATTGTTATCTTAAGTTCATCGGATAACCCTTTTACCTCAATGTGTTTTTTTTGGGTTTCTTTGAGTGGATCTTTCACATATGTTATTGTGGAAACCATTTGTTTTGTGTCGAACAGCGCATAGTTTTTTATATCGTAAAACAATCAGTAATGTAGGTAGATACTAGTATAAAAATGTTAAGCCCTTTTCATACAAATTTTAATACAACGTGTTACAAAACGTCCTTACTCTTTTTACAGGGTGTAACTTACTGGTCAACAGATGTCAATTCTGTTATACTATATTTGAAAAAAAAACAATTTTTATTTTATACTTTCAAAATTGAAATTGTTTAATTTTTTTTTTGTTTTTGGTAATATATGTTTGTGTGTGTAGTTGCATTTGCATAGCTTTGAGATTTCAAAACATTGTGAAAGTCAATGAAAACAATATAAAAAAATACTCTTCTCCCGCCACAGCGTTCACATTTTATTAATTTAAAAATCAACGACACGTTATAGAGCAAACAAAATGTAAGTTGTGATCACTATCACCGCATCATCATCACCCCACCTCTGCCCATATGATTGTCGTCTTGCGAGAAGGAAGAGGTCGGTTAGCAGACCACCAGCCAGATGGTCACACGACATCTAACAGCCCAAGTACCGGAAAACCAGTGGTTGGCACAGGATCGTGAGAGGTGGTGTGAGCATAAAGATGCTTTTACTCAGCAGTGGGTGTTAACAGGCTGATGATGTTGATCATTAATCGAAAAACCCTCCTATTTAATCTAATTGTGGTTGAATTTGCATTTAAACAGGCGCAAACGATTTCAGAGATAATATATTTTTGTAGACTATTCACGATTATACTATGCTCCATAAATCAGCACTAAAAATATGGTTCACATCGTTAAATAACAATAAAGAGAGACATAAAACAGTTTCAACTAAGTTAAAGTTTCAATGGAATAGTTCCTAGACTTAAACAATTGAACTAAGAAGTTGTTAAATTGAACGTTCATTTTTAATTGCAAACAGAATGGAGGCAAATGTCTCGAAACAAATGAATGAGTCGAATTACCTAAGAAGATAAAAACTAGTCTGATCGTCAACGCTATACCTAACGGACATCACATTACCTACTAGGCTAGGCTGAAGTTTTGCGGCCCGTTGGATGATGGAAAAAAAACTAGTTGATTAATTTAAACATAATTTTTAACGAATTTAACACTTACGATGGGATTGGTTGGATTTTTTAGAATTGTGTTTAAATTATGTATGGTGCACGTGCAAACCTAAGAAAATATTAAATAGTTAATTTTTATTTGCACGAAAAAATATGTTTTCTGAACACGATTTCTTGCATCCATTCTGTGTCAAAATACCTTAAATTTTGTGTCAAAATACCTTAAGTTTCACGAAAGAGTTCCCGTGGCAAAACGCTTATTACAATGTAATGGGACTATTTTTTGTTCAACCCAAGGGAATTCTTTCGTAAATAGTAGTTCTTGTTTGAGCAGAAAATAGACGATCGCGAGTTGCGTTACATAATTGAGCCATTTTGCCCTCCGACCCGCAGCGAAGGTGTTTTTAAACGAGTCCGTGTCATTCGATTAATTTTATTGTTTGTTTTAATGTTGTTCTGCTAAATTAATGCTTGAGTTAGCAGTCTAGTTTTAATGGGTGAAAGTAATGCACGTCAGATGATGTTCCTCAATGTTATTTAAAAAAAACTAAGGCCTTTGCATCTAAGTAATGAGATGATTTAAACAGCGTCCAGTGGCACCTTCACTCACACTAGATGGGTGAGGAGAGCACTCGGCGCTGTAGTGCCTGGGACATTGTTTTAGATGGAGTAGGCTTGCCCAGCACCTTAGATAACACATAAACCTTACCGCACATAAACCTTACAGGTTTCAGCGGTTGTCATGTAATTTATAATTTTAAGTACTTTATATGCAAAAAAAAAAAAAACAATAAAAAAAAGATACCATCTAGTTCCTTCGTAATCAGTTACAATATTTTACAAAATACCAACAACACCTTTATTTATTTGAAACAACAAACTCGCATTCAAATGAGAACCTTAAAAAAAGATAGAGCAAATAAAATTCTCCGAAATGTAGATATCGGAATGCGACTATACGCTCTCGTTCTATGATTTAACTATCCAGAACACACAAGGCTCTATTCCCGCGATAATTATGTCTTCAACGACTGTGGCGGTGAGACATTCTAGAGAACATTCTGGCAACTATTTTCCAAAAATCCATGAGTGGAAATGATCCATGTAATGGACTGTTTGCCTATTTGAAATGCTCATATTACTATATCTCTCTCTCTTCCAAGCTTCAGTCCCACATGGTGGTGGGGTCAGCTTTCCTAATTTTCTCTCTCCACTTCGCCCTTTTCTTGGTCTTCGGAGGCGCCGCATTATATGAGGTCTTTCTTGACCCCTGATGTTAATTTCTAAAATGTTTTCGTTTGTGCAATAAAGAGTTACTTACTTACTTACCCCGTCCATCCTAGTTTTCGGTCTTCCTCTGGATCTCCGCCCGGGTATAGATAGACGCAGCGCCTCGTTTCCGATGTAGTCAAGTGGCTTCCGCTTTACGGGCCCAAACCATCTCAGCCTACTTTCTTGCACTTTATCGGCGATGTCGCGCACACCTAGGCTTCCTTGAACCTATCTCATATTACTTATATGAAATGTTTTATTAACTCTATAACGTTTAATGCGTCTAATTTCAAAGATGCAAAATACACCTCACTGTTCACTGTTTTTACTACGGCTACTCCATTTGCCTATCCAAATCTGGACGTAAACAACATCGTAACCTTGGCAGGCTTAGATTTGTCATCACTCCTTTCTTCATTAAGGTCATACCCTGAACAATACTCGAGCTATCCTGGCCTTAAATGCTTAGTACACTAATTGGCAGACAGCGGAATTTTAAATGCTACTTAAAAACCAATCTCATACTTGAAAGATTAAGGTTGCAAGTCGTTTGTTGAACGCAAGGGTAGTTGAGTTGTTTAGGACCGGATTGGTTATTCAAATGAGGAATTTGGAGGTCACAATTGTTCGAATTCGCCCGACAGTATTGGATGCGTTCCAGAGAGCGCCGGGACAATGCATGCTGAAGGAACACTGTGGTTTCCTCCGAAAGCGTCACTTAGATACGTCATTGTAGTTTTACATCTTTTGTCTTTATAAAGCCTCTACTAAGAATTTATAGCTGGCAAAAACCTAAAAACCTCGTGTGGTTGAAGGGTATTGTAAATAAAGTAAGCAAGCAAGCCGTCTGTTCCACTGCGCTGACAACGGGCCGCACCGGCACCTCCACCACATTACCCCCAACTACGACCGGCCAGTAAAAGGACATCCGTACCCGCGAGAGCTCCTCGAGCTGCAAGACTCCAGCAGCTTGGAGCCCCACTGACCACATCGCCAAGACTGCCCACCCACCGGGGGCTGATGCCTCCGGAGAAGACGCACGGGACAAGAGTGCCAACTCAAAACCCGCACCTACTACCTGCGCGGGCAAGCGGCAGTAGCAGACCACCACTTGACTGACGATTCTTCTTCTTCTTGGCGTACCTCTCCACTAATGGAGGTTGGCCGTTGTTCAACGCTGGCTATCTCCGTCCATTCCCTGATGTTTCTGAGCCACGACTTTTTTAAACGGTTTTATTTAGCTCACCCCGTTTGTTTTATTTATTCTTGGGTCAAATTTAGTAATTCAAATTTCACCCTCTTCCTGTCAACCGATTAATCTGAAATTTGGTATACACTTTGGATTTTGGTGACAATACAATTATGTTTATTCATTATCATTATAAATTCAAGATGGCCGCCGCTACAAAATGGCGGATAATTTATGTTTTATTAATCCCATCAATATGGGTATCAAATGAAAGGGCTCAACAAGCAGAATACAATATACTATAAAAAATTGAAATCCAAGATGGCGGCCGCTACAAAATGGCGGATAACGTAGGTTTTATCAATCCCATCAATATGGGTATCAAATGAAAGGGCTCAACAAGCAGAATACAATATACTATAAAAAATTGAAATACAAGATGGCGGCCGCTACAAAATGGCGGATAACGTAGGTTTTATCGATCCCATCAATATGGCTATCAAATGAAAGTGCTCAACCAGTATAATACAATGTACTATATGAATTAAACAGAATGCGAAATAAAAACTAAAAAATAGAAAATAAAAATAGGTAAAAAAACTTTTTAAGTTAAACGGTTTTATGTTAAACACACATTGCAATGTCTAAGATAAATGTACTAAAAACCAAAAAATAATAAAATAGATACAGTCGTGGGAATTATAAACATATGCGTAGACTAGACTAAAGTAAAACCGTGGGGCACTGCCTAATTATAGTGTAACATTACAAAACAAACATTTTAATCAACGATTGTAGACAATTGACGTGCCCCACGGTTTTATTTTAGTCTAGTCTACGCATATGTTTATAATTCCCACGACTGTATCTATTTTATTATTTTTTGGTTTTTAGTACATTTATCTTAGACATTGCAATGTGTGTTTAACATAAAACCGTTTAACTTAAAAAGTTTTTTTACCTATTTTTCTTCTACCAGGACGCCGCTTCCCCTCAATATTGCCCATCATGATCAATTGAAGAAATCATCAATTGAATTGACCGATGATGCACGAAAGTTTTCGTCTCGTTTGTATGAACGCTTACCGAGGCTCACTATATTCAAGTGACAAGTTAAGACGTCTCTTTCAATAAGATACCTTCACACCGCTACCGAGGGACAATGCATCTTTGTGAAGCCACTGCAAGGTCGTCCGGCGCCCGCTCTTCGCCTTGATTCTACACCGTTTCCGATCCGCCGTGACCGCCGCAGAGTACCTACTCGTAGGTGCATTTTCACGGTGGTTGCCTCTGAGCTAGATGGTGCTGATTGCAGAAATAGGTACAAGTCACTGGCAAAACGGCTACCAAATGAAGCGACCGTCCACAAGCTTCCATAAGCACAAGCGTTCTTTTCTCTATGGTGCATTTATGGTTGCGAAGCCTGGACCATGAAGGATGCGACCTGTAAGAGACTGGAGGCTGCTGAGGATAACTTGGGTCCATAGAGTCACGAATGTGGAAGTTCTACGACGCGTCAATCGTTCCCGGGAACTCATGCTGACCATAAAAAGGAAGACCACCTAGGACATGTGCTTCGCCACGATAGGTGGGTACCGACTTATTCAAGTGATCATGATGGGCAATATTGAGGGGAAGCGGGGTGCTGGTAGAAAAAAAAAGTCGTGGCTCAGAAATATCAGGAAATGGACGGAGACAGCCAGCGTTGAACAACTGTTCCGCTTGGCAAGGAATAATATGAGGAGCTAATGGCTAATCTCCATTAGTGGAGAGGCGTGCCAAGAAGAAGAAGAAGGATGGTGCATTAAAGAGTATCAATTTATCTTGTGATTCTCTGAAACCCAGCATCGTTGATCTCATCAATGCGAAGTGAGTATTCTTGCAATAACCAAAGGAAGAAAACTATTTACAGATGGAGGCCAGGCATCTATCGCTGAACGAATGCGTATTAAAAGATTAAAAATAAATTCCTTTGGTTTATGTTTATTGAAATAGGCTTGGTTAATGAATAAGCATAACACCAATGTATTAGTATGAAGGGAGTATTTGAAAACCAGCGCTGTAGTTGAAGTTCAATTACAGCAAATGCTGAAATACTTCCATTTTGTCAGAAGCTGTGTTTTATCTAGTACTAGCTTTTGCCCGCGACTTCGTCCGCGCAAACTTAGTTTTTTTCCCGTTATCACAATAAAACATAGCCTATAGCACTCAGAAATAACGTAGCTTCCCATTAGTGAAGGATTTTGTTATAATCGGATGAGTAGTTTTGGAGATTACCCCCTACATACGTACATACTTACAAACTTTTCCTCTTTATAATATTAGTGTTGATAGCTAGTGCCCACGACTTCATTCACGTGGCTAAAAGAAAAAGGATAAACGTGGTGATGTTGCAAATTGTACCTAGCATATTTTTTGCCACCTAGTAGGTATGATGTACTTAAAACACACCCCCTGCACTATCAAAGCGTTGGCCCGAGATTTCGCTCCCGTGGACCTCGCGTTGTTATCTGCTTTTTCCAAACTGAACGGAGCAAAGATACCTACTGTTATAGGCGTCTAACTGATTTAACGCGGGTTACCTACATTTCAAGAAACACTCAAAGATTATCTTTTCTTTTTAGCCCTATCCTATTATTTTGAGTCCGCTAATCTGCTACTCCTTATTGCAAACTTTCAGTCTGGGTTGCCTCTGTTCAGTTTGTCTCGCCCCAAGTCTTCGTGCCTTTGTGGCCTTTGTGGCCGTTGTGGACACTGCCTCTACCGATGTTAGAGAGCCCTAATGCGTAGTTTGATACCCAAGTACATCTCGTTTGCTCGCGCTGTTTGGTGAATGAATATTTATCAGCATTCGCTGCAGTACGTCACAGGTATCAACATCTCTCTGTCGTTCTATAAAACTGTAAAAGATCTCCAACAGAGCTAGTTAGCGTCACCTACTTGTATTATAGGCACGAAGTTACTTAACAGAGAAAAACTTTAAGGAATTTTATTTAATTTTTTTATTTTGCATCATACTATTTCAAATAGAATGATCATAATAATAATTGGGTTCTGACACCAGAAAATATGAGATAATATCAGGAGATACTTAAACATATTATTTCTATCACATTGAATAGTGTTTTTTTTCTATGAGCTGCTCTTCTGAAACACCCAACGCGTCTTCTTAGCATCTACGATATCATAGTCTGAAACAACTGTTTTGAATCGTCGGTCTTATTCTTCTTTCGTGATGAAAGCGTCACACACACACGTCGCGCTGGGGTCGCCTCCAGGAAATCCGATAAGCTGCACGGTGGAGCATCAGGACAGGTATGACGACGCGAAGTTGTCGGTATGGTTTAAGATTGGCACAAAACACCTCTTCTGGCTCAATTTCTCTCATATCTTTCATGTGGGCAACACCACCACGCAGGCGGTTCAGGGATTTTCACATGCTCCAATCTTCTCGTCAGTCTGAAGTATGTGGAAAGCCTATCCGAGTTGTCAACAACGAATAGGCGACTATGATATTATGTAAAAGTGCACCTGTCCAGTGTCCAGTCCTAGGTACTTACTTAATGGAAATAAAGCGATCATGGTACTAATGTTACACCATCAATGGCTGATGTTATGCGCCTATGGTCGATCGGGACTCTACAAAGTATTTCACACTTGCACCGTATGCACAGCTGATTTTTTTGGTCAGAACATCGTATCTTTATTTTTCTTCGAGGTCTGGTGCATTCTATTCTTCCCTAGCCCAGCAATCAGCAATGCACTCAACGGACGTTCCATCTTTTCTGGCTGAAAGATCTCAGGATGCAACCGCAACTTTCTAAAGAGCTTTGATAAAACTGCTGGATGCAGAGTTTTTAAAGTAAGGATTTATTGGCTCTTTCAGATTGTAAGTAGCTATCACTGAACTTATGTTTTTTGCCTGTTTTGAGTACCTAATTAAACTTGTAGTACATTTATTGCTTTGTTGATATACCATTTTTGTGACAGTGACGGATGACAGCGATAATTAAAAACAACTTCTTCACTGTTCTTCATCGTTTGAGTTTTGCGGCACATTGCGGCCTGTTTGGTGCATTAAAATTCACCGTTGTTCAGTTTTCGATGGATTTACGAAAGTAAATAGCTCAACGCTACGTGATGACAGAGGGTCTTTGGTAAATGGTTTTGTCGTTCACTTTTATACAAATAGCCACTATATGATAATCTTTGTGTGTTTATTTTGCTCCTAAGCACTAAAGCGTGATAATATGTAGCCTATATGTTATTCTGATGTCTCAGCTATCTACATTCCAAATTTCATCCAAATCCGTCCAGCGGATTCAGCGTTATAAAGTAACAAACACACTCACTCACTCACAAACTTTCGCATTTATAATATAAGTAGGAAGTAGGATGTATTCTAGTAATCTACTTGCATGTAAAAATTTGTTGGCAAATAAATAATTTTCTATTTCTATTTCTATTTTCAATGTACAGCGAATCAAGACAACTGCAGCTTGCAGACATTAGGCAGTTTTATTGCGCATAAAGTGACCTATTGGTGACAAAGTACGCGCGCGTATGACACCAGATGACTTTGCTCACGCGATGCCAGTCACCCCACTTGGAACAAAGGATTTAAGCCGAGACTATACACGAGTATGAGCGGAATCTTAAACTAAAGACAAAGTGTAAGAATTGTCATAATAAAATTGCATTTTTGGAATGTGAGTGATGGGTGGCGTATTCGGCATTGTGTGTTTTGATGTTTTTCTTTTTATCAGTATAGAGGTTAATAGAATCAATAATCGTAACGTCGATCAATAAATTAGCCTAACTGAGATCAAGTTCAAATTCCATGAAAGCCGCTGAAAGCAACAGACTCGGTATACGGCCACTGGCCAGCTGTATCAGGGAGACTTGGCTGGGTGGACTGCCATCAATTATGGTATCGTTATAACAACCTAATATCAGTAGGTATAGAGGTAATAGAATGTCAGCAAAAAAGTTATAAATTGTGTCCTTTGATTGATGTACGACTAGCCAACCGGTCTGTGGATTAATTTTTCCATGTTTCCCTCGCTCCAGGTGCCTAAAACACGACAGTAAATGTAACTTTTTAAGGTCATCATTTTACTCAGCACCGCCTATTCAACCCTACAAGCACCCGGCAAGCCCATAAACAACGTTCGCCCTATTAGGTAGAGATAAATCATTAAACACTCTACTACAGCTTCTGTATTTAAACGCGTCGGAGTTCACAATTAGCCGCAAGCGCATGTCAGGTGGAGGCAACGGTTGGGCTCCTCCATACTCGGCTATTTTATATTTACTATAAACTTTGCATTTGGACATTTATGCAGCGTCCAGTGGGACCTCTACTAGCACTAAATGTAAAATACTTGGATGCTCCAGTATCTGCTATGGCCAATTGGCCTTGTCACATTTTCTACTCCAGTCGTTAAAAGTTAAAAAATAAAAGAAAACCAAAATCTGACTTAAATATACAGGGTGTTGTTTTGGTTTGTAACACCCGACTCAAGGAAGATAGTTTTAGTAGCGCTTGAAACTAAAAGAAAGTATTTTTTTCTAGAAATTTCTTACCATGTTCAATTTGTTCTATAATACCCGTGACGTGCGGACACCTTCACCTTCACAATGCGCGGGCGCCCCATATTGCGAGTGCGTTCGCAAGCCGCAAGCGTTAGTCTAATAGCCAATTTAATGGAAGGCCACAATTTAATGTTTTTTGGGTACTTTACACTGATATTTTTTATTTTTTGCTTCATTATCGTGTAAGTAATCACCACTGAGTCGGGTGTCACTTTAAAAAACAACCCCTTGTATTTATATTTTGTATTTATTTTTTATATTGTCTAAGATAGGTAACGAGAATCCTGAGCCATAGAGGAACCAGCCGTACCAATGGGCGTCCACACGACAATGTAGCACGATACACATCGTTATTTTACGCCTTCCCTCGCCTTACCCTGTCGATTCTAGATACCATCTGAGAGGCTCAGTGACTTGATCTTTGAGTTTATCCAAATGCTATTTAGAGGAAACACTGTAGGGGTTTCATGAGAGCTAGAAATTCTCAACGCATTTATAGCGAGAGCTATAGAACACCATTAAAAGTAGAAAGGTTGCATATCTGGGACCTGTGTTCAGACACGAGATACAGCCTCCTGCAACTTATAATGAGGGGAAAAGTCACTGGCAAGAGACGCGTCGGCTGAAGGAGAAAATCCTGGCTAAGGATGTGGTCTGGTCTCATGACTACACGGAAAGTGTCCTCTTTCAAACAAAAAATCATAAAAATCGGTCCACCGTTATAGTCGTTTCAGGAATATGACTTTTAGGTACTTTTCCAAACATAGACAAAAAATATAAAATTATACTGTCAATAATATAAAGATGACACGACACCGTCCATTGTAAACTCCATTCTTACAACGAGGTCATCTTTACATCCGCTTGATAAATTAATGTGAATTCGATATCTATTTTAACAATGTTCGCGACCGAACATAGGATTTTACTTTGAAGTCCTAACAAAGAATTCAATTCACAAGTGGCTGTCAAAGGAAATCGCGAATTAACACTTTGGACTAATAAAACCTATTGGAGACAATGTTAAGACCTCCTATAATACAGATGCCAAAATAGAAAGTTCGCCACTCCCTTTGTTGTTTTTTCTTTTATTTATAGATTACTGTAAAAAAAAGATAAGGATACACTGTAGAAATTTTTGTGATGACACTTTCAACAAACATGAGCAATACAAAGGTTGCGAAACGTTGACAAAATAAGTTTAAAAAAGTACCCAATTTTGGAGTAAATTGGCTGTGACAGACGGACAGACATACGCATTACGCACGAGTGATCCTATAATGGTTCCGTTTTACCCTTTTGAGATATGGGACCCTACAAATAATAAAAATAACGAGTGATAAATCCGTTAAAAGTGAACTTTAATTATCGAAATTGCTTTAGTCTTATATGCCGGTTTCAATGAAAAGTCAAGAAGAGTAAGCAAAGCTCAAGAGCACTACATTCGTTACTAAAAGAACTTGTAGTGACAGAAAAGTAATGAACAGTGAATATTTTTTTCCCCTTACGCCCAAAATGATGGTAGCGAAATGGCAAAGCCACATATTTTGACTAAGGTGTAGGTTTGTGAAGTTAGGGCTTTTAAAGTTAGGGCTTTTAAAGTTCTGTAGAGTTAGAAGCTTGGATGAGATTTGATAGCTTTTTGACAGTGCGAGGTGTTTGGTCTCGTCTTGGCAACATTTTTTACATGAATTTTTTTTTCGTTGGGATCGCCCTTTTTCCAAAAGCATCACAACATGTCCGCTCACTTGCTTCTACGAGTACGTAACCTACTTCGAAAGAAATTCTACAAAAACTATCGTAATGTCACTTTACAAGAACCAACAAAATTGTTTTATCCAAAATGAATCACAAATTGATTACCATCATTTACCAGCGTGTTGAAGTATTGTATCAAAAATCACACTATAAATCTAAACAAAGAGCGTTTCCTCGTATGGTGTCAAAGGATTTTAATCCTTCAACTATCGAAAACTAAGCTCAATAAATTGTTGAGTCAGGTGCCTAATTATGTTGGTAAAGGTTATACTTAATTAATAGTTTGAGTTTATTGTTGGATGGTTGACAAATAAGGTACAAGCTATTATCTAGGGATGGACTCTCAAGTTTTTTTGAGTTCTGTTGATAATGATAATGATAAGTTAATGAACACTACAGGACTTTAGGTAGAAGTATTTTCATACTAGCTTTTGCCCTCGACTTGTCCGCGCACTTACTTATTTTTTTCTCGTGAGTTTTCCGTTGTTTTAATGGTGATTCTGCTATTCGGGGCGGAGACAAATCCAACAAATTAAAAAGCATAAAAATCGGTCCACCCGTTTTCGAGTTATAAATTGTGTAACTAACACGACTTTTTTTATATGTATATTAAGATTATCCAAGCTATATGATAAACATACAATAGTAATTTTGGCAGAAGCCAGGCGAGGCAGGAAGATGGCCGGTGGACAAGGGCAGCATAGAGTGGCGTCCAAGGACTGGGACCTGAGTCTGTAACGCAATGGTGCCAAGATGGGCTCCCAGTTGACGGCATCAATTACGATTTATTAATGCTGTCGGTCCTTTTAATGTTTTTGTAGTACAGCAAATAATATTCTGATTCTAATTCTAGAGGATTAGTTCGCTGTAGGAGAAAAACAAGGAAATCTCGGTTTTGTCCTTCTACTGGGACACGATCGACATGGCATTGCATTGCAGGCTGAGGCCCCTGGACGACGATCGATGGGTAGACCAGCAGCCCGATGGTCGGACGACATCGTTGTTTTGGCGGAGGGTCCATGGATGCGGATGGCGAGGGACCGTGAGAGGTGGCGTGAGGGGGAAAAGGCCTATATCCAGCTGTGAGCAGAGGTGGGCTGATGATGATGATGGTTAATTTGGCGCTGCCCCTCAATCGGGTAAACAGAGTAACTTTTTATGTAGAAGTCGCTGTTGCTTTTTAGAGCTCCGTATTTTAACTCCAAAACCACAGCACAGATTTCCGAAACCACAGCAGAAGAAACCAAGAGGCAGGCCCAAAAAACGTTGGATTGACTGCATAGAAGAAGAACTCAGGAAGATGGGCAAATACACAAACTGGCGAAAAGAGGCAAGGGCCAGAGACAAATGGAGATCTCTGAGGAGGAGGCCAAGACCCACAAAGGGTTGTAGCGCCAAAGGAAGTAATTAGTAAGTATTTTAACTCCGAACTTCAGAAATGTTTACCTAACACTTAAAAATTTGTGTTACCAAGTTGGTGTACTGATGCCTGGTTTTGTTTCCGCGTAACATGGCCTGTAATTTAGCTTGAATGTACCTCATATTTCCCGTCAGTAAGACGGCATAGAAATTGAAATATCTTAACACAAAGAACGTTCACACGCTAGCAATATCAATATTAAGTTCATCATCATCATCAATATTAAGTTACTTGACAAGAATTCGGCCAATAGTTTGAAATGATAAATAAAATACAATAAACAGCTTCATAGGACATTATTGCAGTAAAATTATTATGTGTTCATTCTAAAATCGATATTTTAATCTATGTAAATAGTGTTTTATTGGCAAACTATGAAAAGGTGTGTCATTTTACTGTCTATAACTTAAATTACTGGCGCGTGAGTGGAATTAAATGTATCTTCACAGTTAAAGAGTTCTGTTTAGACCGACAAAACTTTTCTTTATGAAGGCGATTCAAAAGCGCTCAACAGAACCCCATATACAGGGCAATTTTTAAATAGCTTTATTGATGAAACACGAAAACTTCTAAATATTGTGATTTCCAACAACTTTTGTTCTACAGCTTTTGGAATAGCTTGATACTGGAGAACGAAAAAAACATGGAAGCATTTCATCAAGCTAATCCATCCTCTAAAATCGGCACACGCATCTACACGCGCAGACAGCTTTGTTAAAAATATGTTAAACCAATAAGAAAAAAAGATACTCTGTCATTGGTGGATAGTTTTATCGCTATTAATGTCATTGTTATTGGACGTATTATACTAACAGTGTCAAACTGACGTCTTCTCTACGTCACGTCTATCTAATTACTAAAATCGTGAGAGGAACCATTTGTAGACTCCGCCCTTATGAGAACCACGTCATCTTCTAAGGTAAGCATTAGGTAATTTCTCAGGGCTAGTGAGATCTCCATGTTTTCTTCTGCTCGCTGCTTGATACTTTTTATTTATATCGAACGTTTCTTATTCTTTAAAAGTTTGCATTTTGTACCATTTCGTGCCCCTCCATCTCTCTACAACCTCTCCAGCCTCTCCTGCTCCTATTTGTTACTCAGCTCCGCAAATTTTGCAAAAAAAATATATTTGAAAACACTTTTTTTTTTGTATGGAAAAATAAAATTGCACTTTTATCAAAGTCGTAGAACAAGTAGAAGTTTTTCAGGAATAAAGCAATTTAAAAATTACCCTGTACCTTTGACACCTTTCGAACACCCACACACCTCTTACTGCGAAATAATACTAGGCACATTTTATGATAAACCAATATTATTTTGACATTTAAGCTTCAGTGAAAATGTTTCGTACCTGTAATAGGTTACCTGTAAGCTATGTTGGTACATCAGTTATTGTGTCTTAGACCTAGCTGCGATCTTGATGTTGACATTTTCATATTTGCGTCACATTATAAAACCGAGCTTGATGATGACGATAAAAGCCCAAAATTACATCGTCCCTTGCTCGTTCAGTGTAAACGCAGCGTAATAATCTCTTTTACTCACAAAAACTCGTTCCTAGCTATATTTCACGCAACTAAATTGTAATATGCATTGTAATTTGAGAACAGTCTAGTTGGTTTAGTAATAAGGCGTTATTAATATCTATAGTTTATGGTTTGAATTTTTATACGGTCACTTTCGTGTGGTCTTGCTGGGCTTAAGTTACTGATTCGTAGACTCTTCCATTAAACATGATAAAATTGCAGATATAAAAATCCATTTATTTATTTTCCATTCCAATTGATTAAACGAGAGATGCAAGGATAGTTTTTTCAATACATGGAACCAATATCGGCCAAGCAAATTTGTTTTGGTCCAGAATTGAACAAAAAAAAAGTTTGTTTGGAAAATGTTTTTCAGTTATGGCACTTTTAGTAAATCAACTCTCGATAGGGTAAAATCTATATGACATTCCATAGGGCATGAAACTTGCTTGGCCGTTATTTGTTCCAGGTTTTTCAATTCCTGAAACAAAATTATCGGCCAAGCAAGTTTGTTTTGGCCCAGAATTGAATTTTAAATGTTTTTTGGAAAATGTAAGAAAACTACGTTGTATATTTTATTTTCAGTTATGATACTTTTAGTAAATCAACTCACGGTAGGATGAAATCTATATGACATTCCATAACGTTTTCGAGCAATTGATGTTTGATGAAACGTCATTACATTTCAAGTAGGGTATGAAACCCGGTATGAAAGCGTTGCGTATAAATCCATCCCTAAGCTTCGTAACTGCATGATGTGAAGCTCGTGTATTTTGTTGTGTTTCAAATTTTCATAGAAATCTGAGCCTCACACTCGGCACACTTGTCTTTATCACTGTGACTGTCGTGCATAGATGCTGCGTTTATTTTATTTTATCGGGTTTCATACGCATGTTACATACGTGGATGTAAGAGTTATAGACGAATAACTCGAAAGATAGATAGATAGATAGATAAATATAATACTCTTTATTGTACATACACCAAATAATTACAAAGAATTTGCTCACAACTAATTAGTAGATATAGGTATCTACAATGGACGGCCTTATTACTAAAAGCAATATCTACCAGACAACCTTTGGATGGAGATCAAAGATATTTGTTTGAAAAACCTAAAAAATAATGAATCCTACTAGTGAGCTTGTTTGTTTTGGACTTCAGAGCTGTTTTCAATTTCACCACTAAACTTTGACTAAACTCTATCAAAGCACAAGCACCTATGAAACCTATGGCAATTCTAATCCCGGACTTTGCACCTACATTCCGCAGTCCGAGAGGTCACATTGAAACAAAAGCTCGCGAAGAATTCGGCCGTCCCATCCCATACGGTCTCTTCCCCACAAATCACTGCGCGAGGCGAGATCCATAAGTCACGGTGTAGTTAACACGGTCGCCGCGGGGGGCGCTGCACCGCCGCTGAGGGACCGGCTGGCACGGGTGATTTGAGACGGGTCTGTCCTATGTGGCTCATGTCGTCGTCATAATTACATAATATATACTGTCACATGCTTGTCGGTAAAGTACACTCTGGTCATAGAACAGCTCTTTCCTATGCTGATACGTCACGACAAACGCATTTTCTTAAGTTTACTCGAAATTGGTTCTTCGTGGGCTCCTTCTACCTCTCTTTTTAACCCCCGACCCGAAAAAAGGGATGTTATAATAAATTGGACCGCTATTGTGTGTACGTATGTTTGTCTGTGTGTCTGTCTGTCTGTGGCACCATAGCTGTGAACCGATTTGGAGTATTTTAAATTTAATATAAGGTTTTCTAGCAAGTGTTCTTAAATAAGTTTTATCAAATCCGGTCTAACCGTTTATGAGATATGCTAATTTGAAGATAAAATGTCGGAGGTGTTTAATATTTTAAATTTAGTTGTTATAGATGTCTTTGTTATGGATATTATTATTAAATGCCACGCTGAATGTGTAACCCTCATTTTCACCAACACTCACTGGCTCTTGCAAATTGTGCATACGAAAAAAACACTAGAAAGAGAAGTTATGTCTTGGTGAAAATGAAGTTTATTTTGTACGTCATGTACGTCATTCAGTGCTGAAATTGTACATCTGACTGAACTGAACTACAACATTTTTTTATGTTTATTAAACTGCAGAGATGGAATCAAGAAAAGTGATTTGTTTCGAAATACCCGATTGAGCCACTCAACTCATCTGCTATTAGACAATAAGTTAGTTTGCACCCAACTGTGTGAGTCAAGTATCCATTGACTTACGATACGAGATTTCAGACGTAGGTATCGTTTTCTTAGGTAAGTACAAAGTACTTGCAGATTTTATTACGTCCTGCTAGCTGGGCTCGGATCTATAAAAACATAAAAATAGACTGTAACAATCAGGTAAACTTTAACTGAATTTTGTGTAAAAAAGTTTGACCAACTCATTTATTACCCGACTACGCGAAGCAAAAAGGAGGGTTATGATTTTAGCAGCGTATGTATGTATGTATGTATGTATGTATGTATGTATGTATGTATGTATGTATGTATGTATGTATGTATGTTTGTGTGTTCATCTGTTCCCTCGCAGAGCCTAAACTACTCGGCCGATTTCAACAAATGAGATGTCGTTGGATTTGTCTTAATCACCCAGGTAACATAGGATAGTTTAATTTTGAAAAAAATCAAGATGGCGGCTGTGCTGCGCCCTAAAGTGGTGGACCTAAAAATAAAAATTATCGGATACCATCGTCATGGGTATCAAATGAAAGGGCTTTAAAAGACCTTTTCAAAAATGTATAACACATGTAGCGTCAACATAACAAATAGAACAAAAAATTAAAAAATGTGTTTTTTTTGCCCTTCTTGGTTCTATTCTTGGTGATCGTCCAAGATGACTTACTAAAAAGCTCAAAAAAAAAATAGAAGTTAAAAACTAAAACCCGACTACTAAAAGGCTTAAAACAAGACCTGTTTATCCTTAAAATAAACTCATAGATAATTAATCGTAGTCGGAGGACACCACATTTTGATAAACCGATGGCCTCCGACTACGATTAATTATCTATGAGTTTATTTTAAGGATAAACAGGTCTTGTTTTAAGCCTTTTAGTAGTCGGGTTTTAGTTTTTAACTTCTATTTTTTTTTTAGATTTATTTACATAGTCTCGTATTGTCAACATAGAATAAGAAAAACATGATGTATGAAGTCTTGTATTTTTGGTTTTCTTTTCACAGGCAATGTATGTACCTTTAATACAAGGTGTTACAAAAGTACCTAACTCTTTTTACGGGGTAATAGCACCCGGTGATAGGGATCACAACCTAAATATTTTTTTTGCTCTATGACGTTCCGTTGATTTTTAAATTAATAAAATGTAAACTCTGTGGCGGGAGAAAAGTATTTTTTAAATATTGTTTTCATTGACTTTCACAATGTTTTAACAACTCAAAGCTATGTAAATGCACCTATACACACAAACATATTTTAAAATTTGAGCTAATACCAAAAACAAAAAAGTTATGACTTTTTTTTAATTTTGAGGTTATAAAAAAATATTGTTTTTTTTCAACTTATTTTTACAGATTTGACATCCTGTTGACCACTAGGTTACACCCTGTAAAAAGAGTTAGGATGTTTTGTAACACGTTGTATAATTACTAATTAGACATGCAAAACCAAATGGAAACAGCTTCAAATAATCCGTTTCTAATCACGCCTACGCGCAGGGCGCTCGCTCTAAACGTCCCATCATAATAATAATGGTGTTTGTATTAGTATGAACCTGTTTGATTGGCCTTCGTGTGGTGCACTAATTAGGACTGTATATTCTAACACGAAATGATAAATTAAGAGTGGCATTAACAGTCGTCATCTCAAGCTCGAGCTCAAGGAGGTGAACTCAGAAAACAAAATCACCGACTGGCTAATGTCAATGTCAAGCTCAAACTAGTGTCTATTAAGGCTCGGTATAAGGCTAACTAGCGCCACCAATGTTAAAAAAATCATTTAGAAGAAGTTTCTGAAAACGTCCTAAGATGAGCCTATGCGCCATGCTTTTCTAGATTTTTAAGTGTAGATATCCTCTTCGAAATTTACTTTTAAGCTAAAAAATTTTAGATAACCGCCAAAAGCTGCCGTTTTTGGCGGTTATTGAAATTTTTTTAGCTTAAGACTAGATATTGAGTTGGGTACCTACACTTAAAAATCTAGAAAAGCATGGCGCATGAGCTCATCTTAGTTTGTCAGAAACTTCTTCTGAAGGGACATATGATTTTTTCAACATTGGTGGCGCTAGTTAGCCTTATACCGAGCCTTAATATGCTGACAGCTACTCAAGGTTGACGTTAGCCAAGGCTTGACATTATCATTTTTGTTTTCTGAGATCACCGACTTGAGCTCGAGCTTGAGATGACGACTATTAATGCCACGCTTAGTTTTGATTTTTTATGTAAAGGGCTTGTAAACCTATAAGGCGCTAGCGTATAACACAAACACCTCAAATAGATTGGAGTGGAAATGAAAAGATTTATGCTCAGCAGCGGAATTAAGTCATGCAGATTATTGTATGAATGAATCCGAGCATTAGCAAGCTCTGACCAAGGGGTAAGGTGAGACATCATCAGCCATTAATGGAAAAATCGGCTACATGCTAGGATACACCTTTTTGTTCAATTAGCGCCCTTATGTCGCGCGCAGTAAGAGCTGCCTATGAGTACTCTAGTCTGTCATGGCCGAATGAACTAAATGCAAAGTACGACCCCCCTAAATAGAGTGTAATGAAGGAGAAGTCACTTCTAATCGACGACGATGGTTCTACCTATTGTAGACCTTCAGTGCTTTGTTACTAGAGAGGCTAAATGGGCTAAATCAGTTGGTTCCCAATTAGTTTTTTCTACGTACCACTCCAAGAAAGACCTCAAACTCAGCAGGTCTTTTGCAGGAGCAATAAAATAAAAAAACAGATGTATTTTACATTTATTACCATCAAAACAGTTTTATTCTTATGTAGGAGAACACCAGTTTTTTAGTTCAAAATTTTTGGTTATTGTTGTTTGCATAATTTTATTGTTTTTTACTGGTTTAATATCTGTACCCCTGGCTGGGGGTACTCGTACCACTAATTGAGAAACACTGGGCTAAATCATAGTGGTAAAAGGGAAATCCTTCTTGTGTAATTTCTAAAACTTCCAGCATCTACCTAAGTGGACATTAGATGCTGCGGGATCCATGGGATCAGAGACTAAAGGACAGCATTGCAACAAATCATGAAAACATTTAATTACACTAATTAAACAAACAAAACGTGAATTATTTGCACGCCACAACCGGGGGTCAATAATAAGGCCTCAAACTTCGACATGGCCTTGCACTAAATCACAATAGCATCTCGTATCTTATGCAAGACTCCACATGGTGTCAATCAACAGAGTGACACCAGAAGCATCATTTCAAAATTAAGCCATCACTAAATGAGTTAGTGACAACCTAGAAAAACAGATTCCCACTGGCAAAATCGACGGAAAGCGACCAAGGGGAAGATGCCCGACACGTTGGACCGACCAAACCCGCTCCACACCTCAGTATACGATGTCATGCACTCAGCCGCAGATAGGAAAAACTGGCGACGCATCGTACGATACGGATTGCTCCGCTTAAATGACCACGACCCTCAGTGATGAGGATACCGATGCAAGAAGGAGAAATGATTTAGTACGATATACCCCTAAGATCAGGCTGTCTATGATAAACAGCAAGGCATAAGTCTTCTCTTTTAGATAGAGAGAGAGAAAATAAATAGAAAAAGGTAGTTTGGGTTTAATCAACACTAGTAATCAACTATTTAAAACAACATAAACATAGAGGTCACAGGTCATAGGTCACCCTCTAAGCTCATGATGGAGTCACTTACAAAAGTGAAAAGTGAGACTTATCGTATTCGTGTTTCACTAGCTGCGAACAGCCTTCTCTCAGAGAGAACACTGACTCTCTGTGCCCAAGTGCCTAACATTAAGATTTTTCTTTGAAAATACAATAAATTCTTCTTTTTGAATGCCTCTGGAGGTTGGCAGTCAGCTCCCTGCACCGCTCTCTGTTCATGGCTGTCCAATCCGGTGAATAATTGTTCCACGGTTTTAATGCCGGTCCATTCCTTGATATTACACAGCCAATGGTACTCCATTCTTTTCGGTCTTGGGCTTAAGGTAATCAGAAGCCGGTGTGCGACTGAAGCTAAGCTTCTGCGCTTCAATGTTTTGTGTGCTAGAGCCCACATTATGTCAAGTGCTGATTTTCCCAGCACTGTTATATTGTTCTGGCCAACAATACTGTGGGGTTTTTGATATGCCTTTGTCGTTTAACCTTGGAGACATTTTGTGATTCCAGCGCGGCGTTCTTTTACCTCTATTGTCACGGAAAATTATGGTCGGAAATGGCTGATTTAACCAAAGGCTTATGGGTCTGCTTTGCGTAAGGAAAATTGACTTTTGAAAATAATGTCACTGTCAATAAGAAGGACCTATGATGATTCCTGGTTAATTTCAGAGGGGCGGAACTCTGATCTGATGTATGTCAAAATGGCTGTCAGTTGGATCCCAAATATTGGCCGCGCGCAGACCAAGACATGGATGCCGGGACAACCTGAGATTTTTTTTTTCAGTTTCTCCTGAAATACGAAGAAACACAAGACACAAGCACATAAAAACTATTAAAAGCATTTTTTTGTATTTTCCAAAGCACAAACCCGTGCTAGGGAACATTTTAAAGATTTTTATAAGGGTAAAAATGGTGAATACCGTACGGTATGTAAGAGGTTGCGGGTTCAAGTCCAGAGCAGCTACCACGAGTGTGAAAAAGCTGTTCCGGACGTCTTTCATGTATCCTAATACTATAGTAGTAAGGTTGTTTGTCCAACTTATCACTTTCAGTGACAGTGACAGTAAACACTCGTGGTAGCTGCTCGTCCCGAGTGTTTTTTTTAACCTTATACAAATCTTTATTAAAAGTATTGTCTGCTCAAAATAAGCATTAATTTTCCGATAACGTGGTTAATTATACAGGGTGTTAAAAGACCGCCAACAAAGCGGGAAACCACGTATTGTCCTCATCATAATAAACATTTTTGCCAAAGGAACTATGCCTGGGAAATCAACGGTTTCCGAGATAATGAGGTTCAAAGTCGGACTTTTCAAAACTTTTTTTTTGCAGAAATGTACTCAGTATCTAATACTTAACATTTCTCCTCAAGAAGCCATATCAAAATTTTGAATATTTCTTGCATAAAATGACGTTAAAATTGCAACCCGCAATGTATTTTTAACATCGGCACCTCGAGCGTAAGTAACAAAAGTTTATGTCAAAGCTTGCGCAGTATGATTTCTTTGCGTTACACTTCCATTGCGTAATAAAATATTTTCCAAAATTATAACCTAAAAAACCAAAATAATTTCCCAGCAATAATTTATCGAAAAAGTACTTTGTTTTGGTGTCTAGTATGCGTACCTTTTGGGTCTGTTGGCGGTCTTTTAACACCCTGTATAACAAAATAAATCAACTCTGCTTGCAAATTGAACGTATGTATCAAAGTTTCCCACCGTACAAAAAGCTCATTAGAGCGATCGCCCCTGTGAGTGACCTACATTAATTTGCGCTACCTTGACTTGACATTTGATGCACCTATAGATCTATCCGTGAATAAAAGGAAGACACAAAAGTTTATCTACGTTCAGTGTGTTACTGCATTTGCAGTTTGAATACTCAAGAGAGCACGAGAAGATCTTTTTGGCGTACAATCTATGGCAAAACTGCAAAACTTTTTTCGCCCAGAATTCCGCAACACAGCCGAGTGCGATATCGTTTACCGTCACTTACCTACACGAATGAAGCTCCTCCTGGGGGATCCTGTTGGGACACTCAGGGCTTGATGAGGAGAGATCTGGTGGATTTAGAATAGGTCGCATATGGATTGCGTTTTTTTTCCAAATGTATCTCTACCTGTTTTGTTTTTTTCTAAAGCACTAACCTGTGCTAGAGATCATTACAAAGGTTTTTATAAGGTTAAAAAAATCGCTCGGTACAGGACTTGAACCCGAAACCTCTTGCATACCATGCCGGCGCCCATTCGCATCGACAGTTCTTTAGCTCAGTAGCTAAATTGGTAGAGCGCCTGCACGGTATGCAAGAGGTTTCGGGTTCAAGTCCTGTCCCGAATTTTTTAACCTTATATTATTTTGTAATAATTTGTCCCTACCTGACCATAAGTTATAGAAGAGAAGAAAGAGAATTAGATGTTGGCCGAACCTTTTGTATCTTCACAATATTTTCTAGCTACAGTGCGACGTAACTCTAATTATATCTGTTACGTTGGTTTGGATCTTGTTATTTTTTATAATAAGGTCAAGTTCAGTTTAATGAGTTTGGAGATAAGTAAAAAATCTGAACACTTGCGCTTAATTTGGTGCTTAATTTTAAATTGGACTTTTTTGTTACATACCCAGTGACCCTGAAATCTATCTGAACGTTCCATCTTAAAAAATGCACACGTGAAGTTTCACAATTTAGGACGAGAATCGATTGCATTTGTAGGTTCTAGGATCTGGAATCCAAACCTTAGGTCCTAAAAATAGTTAAGCCTCGCGTTGATATTTTGCAGGAGAGTTTTGAAGTTTCACAATTTAAGACGAGAATCGATTGCATTCGTAGTTTCTAGGATCTGGAATCCAAACCTTAGGTCCTAAAAATAGTTAAGCCTCGCGTTGAGATTTTGTAGGAGAGTTTTTTGCAAAAAACGCACCCAAAAAGGAGATTTTTTTCCATTGGCGGCGCTAGTGTGCGTTCTACTGGGCCTTAAACAAAGATGAGAAAGGAATTTAAGTAAGTCATCCAGAAACTTTCTTTCCTTTAAAATCTGGGAAGAGTTTCCTTCCTTTGATCCCAATTTCTTCGAGGTACAAATTTAATTAGAATTTATTAACAAGTCTGAGCTTGGCCATAATTATACGCCACGATAGTTTTAATACAAAGCCTGCGATCTGGCTTAAATTTAAAACATATTGATTTTCCGAAATAGCAAATAGGATTATTTTTTATTTTACATTTGAAAACAAAGTGCTTCCAATTTTATTTTCAGTTACGGGTGCAAAGCTTTGTTCATTGGATTGACTGAATGGCAATTTGGCTTAAAATAATAAACATGTTTGCCAATGACGCAAAACTTTTTGGTAATTCCAATAATAATCAAGTGTTGTTTCAGTGTATAACATGGCTCATTTATTCTAATTTATTATTTTATTTACTTAATTTTCACACTCAAATAAGCTTATTGACTGAAAAAAATTGTTTTCCATTATTATGTGCGACCTTCAGTGATTATTTCAGTTTTTCGAGTTAACAAAGCATGTTTTTATAAATGTCACATTTGTTTTTTTACACAATCTTAAAGTTAATCTGATTGCAAATTGTGCATTGAATAAAAACTCGATTTTCAGTTTTTGTTCATTACATGAAGGCTGAATTTAATCTGATGGTTTTATTGCGAGATTTATGTTTCTTAATTTTGTTTTGTTTCTTTGCGTATTGTTAACGAAATTATAATCAAAATATAACCTTTTACACAGTACAACTTTAGTCTATATTTATTTAATCGTATGAGGTTGTGGCCATCCGTGTCAGAATTTTTAGATTAATCAACAACAACCGGGATCAACAGTTTAACGTGCCTTTCGAAGCACGGAAGCGCTCAGATGTGATTGCCACTAGCGGTCACCCATACATGGCCAATCGATTAAGAATGACTAGTCCAAGGGTGCTCAACCCCAGGCCCGCGAGCCAGACTATGGCCCGCGAAAGAATTTTAAATGGCAACTACAGGGTGCACTCTAAGTCGATAGCGATACAAACAACTTGTACTAGGTGGCGAAAAAAATGGAGTGAAAAAAATATCAGCTGTTTCATACAAAAGGTCGACTCGGTACTGCGCCAAATGTATGAAACAGCTGATATTTTTTTCGCTCCATTTTTGTCGACACCTAGTACCAGTTGTTTGTATTGATCAGTAGACAGCCTTCTTAAAGTTCCGCTATCGACTTAGAGTGCACTCTGTAGTTCTAGGCTGTGAGCACTTCACTTTACAAGAATTATAAGGGCAACCTTATAATTCCTTATAATTATAATTCCCGGGATGCAAATCCCTGGGGATATGAGCTTGCATCTCAGGAGCAAACGTCTGTAATAACGCGGTTGGCATTTGGCTCTCTCGGTGGTTTTTAAACGAAACATTACGAGTTATTGTCTTGGTCTAAATCGACCTTTAGGATCAATACATATCAAGAATGATATTGTGTACCGTAGGATTTGCTACATAATTACCTATAGGTACCTAACAGGTTTAGGGCTCTACCTACATTGAAGTTTCCCCATGGATTCATATCTTACACTCTATTAGTAATAAAGCTTGGTATTTATGGCACCCAGAGCCATCAATATGTTAGTACAGTCAAGGTGAAAAACGTGTCTGCAATTACGAATTACGAGTATGTACCTGTGTGATAAATAAAAAGAATTACCTCCTTGAACAATAAAATAAATTTATATGATTTAAAAGTTAAAAGTTACCTCCCTTAACTTCCCTTGTTGACAGCTCGCTCGTTCGCACATTCTTAAATTTTTTATTATTGTAAGAGATAATAATGCTATTTTTCAGAATTGTAAAATTATGCGGACCTGAAAATAAAACTACGCACATTTTGGATATACTTACTTTTGTTTTCACATTCCTAGTTTTTTTATAGATTTTTATAAGGTTAAACAATTCGCTCGGGACAAAGCGAAGCGGGATCTTTATAAAGTTCCCTAGCACGGGTTAGTGCTTTAGAAAATACAAAAAGTAATTCCTAGTTTTTCATAAAAAATCTACCTTCTTGGGTTTTTAAATGCTGAACGTAGACTTTTTTCTGGAAACCTATGAATATGGAAACAAAAGTGATGCAAGTAGAGAGCTCTCTCTATCTCTTTATTTCTATCTCACTGACATGGTTAGGAGTAGGACTGACACAATTGAAATTGTTGTGCTTAAATTGTTTATTTTACAGTAATAGTCACTTTAAAATTGTGAACACAAAAGTGGAACGTAACTTTGAGTTTACAGTTTACCTTAATTACTTCTCTCCCGAACTGTACTTTTAAGTACAAAGTGCAATAGTTCTCCATTGGGTAAATAGCATGCATTGCAAGGTGGTACTATTAAATAACAATGTTGTCTGGGCATGCGCAGAACACTACACTTTTTAGTTCATCTTTTATGGCTTTTAACTCAGCAGAATGATAAAATATTCCCATTTGGTGACCCACTGTTTCTCAGTGGTAACTTCAGAAATGGACCACCAGAAAAAAACATGGTCTCTCTCTAGTCCATCTTTTACTGCGTTCGACTTGTAAATTTTCTTATTTATGGTCTTGGGTTAAGGCGCTGTACATAGTGAATAGCCCGCGCGCCAAGAAAAATGCACAAAATCGAGTCCTGTATCAAATACACTAAAAAAATCGAAAATTTTCACATATCAAACCCTAGAATTAGGTGAGACCTATCTAAAACAGCCAGTATCGTGTTGACATTCATAAACGTTTTGAAGATATTTTTGATGAAAAAAAATAGGCGGCGCACTTTTTTTCAAACAAAATATCTTGCAATCTGTTATGGGTATCAACACAAAACTGGCTGTTTTAGATAGGTCTCACCTAATTCTAGGGTTTGATATGTGAAAATTTTCGATTTTTTTAGTGTATTTGATACAGGAATCGTTTTTGTGCATTTTTTTTGCGCGCGGACCAATTCACTATGCCCAGCGCCTTAAACCTCTGGTTAAACTTTAAGTTAAGTCTGTTACTAGACGTGTGGGTAACAAACCTAAGTATAAACATTATGGAATGGTAACATCTGTAGTTTGGTTTATAGTTGGTGACAAACGTCATGGTTGAATTATAGTGGTCCCACGACAGCACATCAGAGTGTACACTTTTGTTGTAAAGTCGCCCGTAACGTAACCGAGTAGAATGCTAGCGTGTAAGGATCGACGTGCTGTCGTGTGCACGGTCGGCCACAGTCACAGCCCATGGCAGCTCTTACCGCGCGCGGCATAAGGGCGCCAACCGAACAAAAAGGGGTAATCTATCGTGTGGCCCACTGTATATTCTTCCATACAAGGGCACATTGCGTTGTAAGAAAATGTGCAGAGAAATTCGATTATCCATCCAACAACTTCTTATCATTGACTACGAGAAAAAGGTAAAAATGGTAAATTTTATTTTGCTCTACACTGGCATAAGAAATTAAAAATGTTACGTATTTGGAATTAAAATATTTAATTTCACAAAAGTTCCGCTTCTAGTTGTGTTTTTTAATTTTTTATCTGATTGTAAAAGCACACTAGTCTTTGGGAAATCAAACTCAAACGTTGATCACATGTCTCAAACAATCTCTGTTTAAAAATGCCATAGTTTTGAAGAAAGAGTGGCTTTCCACCCAATGTGGGTCTTTTAGGGCGGCATTAATAGTCGTCAGCTCAAGCTCGAGCTCAAGTAGGTGATCTCAGAAAACAAAATCAATCGAGCTTGAGTAGCTATCAACATATTAATAGACACTACCTGAGCTTGACATTAACATTAGCCAAGGTCTCAAGTTGAGATGGTGTGTTTTCTGTAATCACCTACTCGAGTTCATACTTGAGCTCGAGCTTGAGCTGACGACTTTAATGCCCTCCTACGATTCCTCTCTAGCTTGTGGTCAGGGCGCGCAAAACATAACGTTCTGACACTAAACGCGTTTACTGCTTGTGGGGTTATGAGGCGAGCAAGCCGGTACAGCTTTAGCCTGCTAGGGTGACCTGGGAACCCTGGGACCTTAGTAAGAACATCTTGAAGATTACTGGAAAATCCGGATATTAGAAACTGAATCGTAAACGGACCGGGTATCGCTTGGAAATAATGTATAGCTTATCTATCAATATCTTCATCAATCTGTGTGTTTTCTGTTAGTATAAAAAACACTTGGTACCAACCGATTTTTAGGAGCTAGTATAAACCTAAGAATAGAAAGCAAAAACGCCTAAAACAAAACCAATCTACAGGGCGCACACTAAGGCCCGGTTTCTGAGTTGAGAATTTTACTAAGCAAATACTTACGTATCGCTCTGTCGCACTCTTTTGTGAGAAATCTGCAGAGACAGGACGACACTTACCCATTTGCTTAGTGAAATTCTCAATTCAGAAACCGGCAGTAAGTCGATAATAACTAAACTTTAAGTAGGCTGTCTACTGATGAATACAAACAAGTTATAATTGGTGGCTAAAAAAATGGAGTGAAAAAAATATCAGCTGGGTGTTTACCGGCTAAGACGAATCCGATTACCATTGGCGAAAATCGAAGTTCGATTTTTGAAAAATATACTTCCACCCAGTTAATTTTTCATAAATCGAACTTCGATTTTCGCCAATGGTAATCGGCTTCATCTTAGCCGGTAGACCCCCTGTTCCATACTAAAGGTCGACTCAGTCGGCCAAATAATATTTTTTTTGCTCCATTTATTTTAGGACTTAATCACCACGCTAAGCCCACTGCGGATAGGCAATTTTCGCTTCTAATAACTTAAATTAAAAAAGGTTGATCATTGTTCGACTCAAGTCATTTGTCTTTTCAAATCTAGTTTGTTTAGTCGTTTTAGGTTCACGTTTTACCCATCCTAACTTCGTGCCCTCTTTTATAGGTGTGTGTAACAAAGGGTAGTAGGTTTTTTGCCCTCTCGGCTGTAAACGTTACAGTTCTGCCTTAACAATAGTTCACCGAGGTCTCTATGCGTCTGCGCAAGGGACAGGTGATTGCGGATGTCTCTAAGCAAAGGTTTAGAGCTTGTTGCTTGTAGGTACACCTCCATTTGAGATTCGGAGCACAGATTAATACAAACTTACGCCTTTGCATCTTTATTAGATGATTTACACACATTACAGGGCGCACTCTAAGGCCCGGTTTCTGAGTTGAGAATTTTACTAAGCACATACTTACGTTTCGCTCTGTCACGCTCTTTTGTGAGAAATCTGCAGAGACAGGACGATACTTACCCATTTGCTTAGCGAATTTCTCAAATCAGAAACCGACAGTTAGTCGATAGCGGAACTTTAAGTAGGCTGTCTACTGATCACTACAAACAACTTGTACCAGGTGGCGAAAAAAATGGAGCAAAAAAAAAATCAGCTGTTCCATACAAAAGGTCGACTCAGTACTGCGCCAAATGTATGAAACAGCTGGTATTATACAAGGTGTTACAAAAGATACTAACTCTTTTTACAGGGTAATAGCACCCGGTGATAGGGATCACAACCTAAATATTTTTTTCTCTCTATGACGTTCCATTTATTTTTAATTTAATAAAATGTGAACGCTGTGGGGGGAGATTTTTTTTTAAATTTAGTTATCATTGACTTTTACAATGTTTTAACAACTCAAACCTATGCAAATCCATACATACATATTTTTGAGCTAATACCAAAATCAAAATAAAGTTATAAAAAAATATATATACTTAAATAAAAAATAATTTTCAACTTTTTTACAGAATTGACATCCTGTTGATCAGTAGGTTACACCCTGTAAAAAGAGTTAGGATGTTTTGATACACGTTGTATAGAGGGGCTTCACAAGATCACGCCACGCTTTGCTGTTATCAGCAATACTTCTGGCTTCGCTCCTGCTCAGCCCAACGGCTTGCCCAGCACCTAATATAACATCCTGACAGTTTAGTCGGCCTAGCCCACAGGAAAGACAAGTCATCAATACGTGTGGAGCCAACAGAGCGTGAGAGCGGTGGTGGTCTAGTGGAAGAAGATTGGACTCGGAAGCGAGAGACCCAGGGGTTCGATTTATGAAAAATTGACTGCAATGAACTACTACCTAGTTCATTTTTCATAAATCTAACTTCGATTTTCGCCAATGGTAATCGGCTTCGTCTTAGCCGGTAGACCCCTTGGTCGATTCCCGGCGCAGGCAAGTACCTATGCCTTTGTTTATTTTCAAAGTTACGTACATTTGTGAATTTGAAGTAACAAAACCACTCAATAACGGCGAGGGAAAACATCGTGAGGATAGAATACAACATACTTAATATTAAGAAATCTTAAAACGCCACCACTCTCGCCTTTTACCCTACAACAGCAGTTAAGCTGACAAAAACTCTGCATCTTGTCAGACCAGTATGGAAGCTCCACAGTCGTTAAACATTTCCTAAGCGAAGGTGGAAACAAACTTTTTGTGCCAATTCACAGTCTGAGGTAGGTACACACCAGAGTATACACTTTTGTTGTAAAGTCGCCCGTAATGTAACCGAGTAGAGTGCTAGCGTGCGACGTGCTGTCTTGTGTACAACCGCGAACTTTTTACGGTCTATAAAGTTAAACTTTGACTTAACTAGACTATTTGGCTCTGAAACTACAGTTCTGAGTTAAATTATTGCTGTACTTGATCTTTTTCATCCTTCTTCTTTGTTTGTATTTGTGGAAACTGTCGTCGTAAATTATTAGTACCTACTGTAGTAGTATACATTCATACTAAAAGTCAATTGATATGGAGGTATGTACGCATATTTAATGTTTCCAAATAAACAAATTCACATCTTGTCGCTATCTTTAAGAACCCCAGTTACCTTCCAGATAATTTAAATATCACAAAATGTAGGTACTTGTAACATAGACGACGCTACAACGATGATGTTATTCCTGCAACACGTAACTAAAAGTAAGAACGATGACAGAAAGAGATGCCGAAAATGTTCAACGTCCTACTTATAGCCTGTGACAGTAATCCTTTCACAGCTAGATCGGATCACCATGATCGATCGCTGCAAGCGCAGTGTAAAATGCGCAAAACCGAAGGTTAGAAAAAAAGAACATCTTAAGGCGCTGGGCATAGTGAATCGCCCGCGCGCAAAGAAAAATGCACAAAATCGATTCCTGTATCAAATACACTGAACAAATTGAAAATGTTCACATATCAAACCCTAGAATTAGATGACACCTATCTAAAACAACCAGTTTTGTGTTGATATCTATAACAGATTGCAAGATATTTTGCTTTTAAAAAAGTGCGCCGCCTATTTTTTTCAAGCAAAATATCTGTAAAACGTTTTGAATATCAACACGAAACTGGCTGTTTTAGATAGGTCTCACCTAATTCTAGGGTTTGATATGTAAACATTTTCGTTTTTTTTTTGTGCATTTGATACAGGAATCGATTTTGTGCATTTTTCTTTGCGCGCGGGCTAATTCACTATGCCCAGCGCCTTAATAATAGAAATATCAATTTCAGATTCATGCGAAACTAATGAGCTTATGATGGATTAAACAGCATCTGATTCTGTGCAACGCTTTTGTTAGAACCGTTTTAAAATTAGGGGTACGAGTATAATCAGAAATGCTTGCCTAGCACCTATCTATACCATCCTGACATCTTAGTCGCGCTGGCTCACAGGAAATACAAGTCAATACGTGTGGAGCCAACTAAGCTGCGGGTTTCCTTACGATGTTTTTCCCTCACGACCAGCGAGTGGTTTTCTAGTGTGAGTAAATGCCACTGGGCGCTGTATAAATCATCTCATTACGTAGATGCTAAAGGCCTTAGTTTTTTTTTGTTATAATCAGATACATTAATTTAATCGAATTAGAATTACCTACGTTACGCTGGATATAGGCTACAATCGAAGATAATATATTTTCTAAAAATACTTTAATTTTTAAAGTGCAAATAATAAATTAGTGAATCAATGAAGATTATCTCTGCCTTTGAAGAATATTTAAAAAAAAAATATTTCTCCTATATTATAATCGGACATAGAAAGAGGTTAATGATTATAAGCTACTGTAAATGTGTTCCTACATACTTTAAAATAATGGCCTGTGCAAAAAATAACTTGAAAACCGAGAACTATAATGAACGCTAACGGCGGAGTATATTTCAACCTTTATTTCTTAAATTAAGTGCAGAATATATTGGGCTTAGATACCTACTGATAGAATAGTTTTGGTTTGATCATCCATCCATTCAATCGTCGTTCCCTCAATGCTGAGGATCGTGACCATCATTGAAGGTGGCGGAGAGTAGAGTTCTCCATTGCGCTCTATCACTCGCGATGTGGATCAGTTCGTGCAGGTGTTTTTGGTTTGATCATACTTAGCGTATATGGAAAGAGACAAACAGATATAGCCGAATTTTGCAAAAAAATCCATGTCTGTACCTACTTACCTTTGCACATATAATAAATTCATGTCATAACAGTCTAGCTAGTAGGTAATGCCGGATTTCCTTCATTAATTGAGTTATAGTAAAGTTCATGGTCAGATAGGCAGACTGCAGTGAGGCACAAAAAGTTTGTTATACCAACTTAGATTTCCGTACCACTATTATATACCATATAGTATATGGGTACCGTAGGTTATGCCATCTATACGGGTATACATAATATGTAACTCTGCACCGCGAGTGATAGAACTCAATTCTGCTCTCCGTCAACTGATGGTCACGCACGAATCTTGATCCTCAGGTTTCAAGTAATGACTGAATGGATGAATGGACTTCTGCGCCTCTATTCTCTAAGAAATGCACTCAACCTTTGAGCGTCAAAACACTCGAAAATAGCCCTTATTAAAATGAACGATCTTTTTTTACAAATTTTAAGAACGGTTATTTTTATGGTGGATATTTCAGAGAATACAGGGGCTGATCTACGTTACAGATGAATCTAAAAAACTACTAATGAAGGCTAATCTGCAATTTCATAATTGAGGTTTAAGAATTTAGTGAACTAATAAGTGTGATTTCACAAAAACCTCCGTGAAGGTGAAATACGTCTCACAACTAGCGCCGCCAATGGAAAAAAAATCATATCTTTTTTTTGGATGCGTTTTTAGCAAAAAACGCTCCTGCGATTTCTCAACGCGAGGCTTAACTATTTTTAGGACCTAATTTTTGGATTCCAGATCCGAGAACTTAAGAATGCAATCGATTCTCGCCAAAAGTGGCCACTTTTGGCGAGAATCGATTGCATTCGCAGTAAATCCAATCCTGGAATCCAAACCTTAGGTCCTAAAAATAGTTAAGCCTCGCGAAATCGCAGGAGCGTTTTTTGCTAAAAACGTATAATAAAAAGATATGATTTTTTTCCATTGGCGGCGCTAGTTGTGAGACGTACGGCGTCTTAAACCCGCACTTAAAGTCTACTTAACATTATTACCCGGCCTATTCAAATCATAGCGCAGTCCAAATAGAAGAACAAGATGAGCCGAATCTCACGGCTCCCTTAATCATCGTTAAGCAGTAATTAACCTAAGCTTGATCGTTCAATCACGTTAATATTGATAATTGACACTCCGACTCGAGTGGTCTATTTCACTTTGGTTACTTGCTTCTGGTACTACGTTTATTACTAGAAACAATTTCACAACAATTTAGGTAAGCGTATTCGTGTTAGGTTTCGTATGATCTTCGAGACCAGAAAAAACATTTAATCGAGAAACAAATATTTTGTACTTTTTTCTTATAAGCATATTTTTTTCAAAATATGCTTCTTTGTGGCTATTGCAACGTCGCTCTAGCTTTAAGGGACTCTACAAACATTATAATAATGCAAATGTTTCATACAAAAGCATTAAAAAAAGAGATTTACTGGTTCAGAAATGACAAATATTACCATAACAAGATTCTATGATAGATATCAAAAAATTAAAATAAACTTATGACTTTGATCGGCAAATATTGTTAAACTTAAATTTTCGTAAGCACTGCACATTTTTATATTCATTTAACGGTTTGACTTACTTTTATTTTATTGAAATATTGTAGTTCAAATACATTGCAATTTGCAACACTTATATCCATAATAGTAGATCGAGATTTCGGACGCACCGGGAAGAGTCCGCGCGGGCGCCGACACACAGCAAATTAGCGGCGGCTACTGAACTTACGGCGAGCTACCGGAATGAATTGTTATTCTGTGAACGTTATATTTCGTTTGGAGTAGATACCATAGAGTAGAAAATATTTAATTTTAGTCCTCTTTCATTAATTAACATCTCGCAGGACACGATAATTCTTTGTTTTTTTGTCACATAGATAAAGCTTCGAAGAACGAGATAGCCAAACTGATCGCCAACCTCTGATAAGAGACGGCACCCAAAGAAAATGATAGGTATAATAGGTAAGTTCATTTATATGGATCCAGTAGCTAACGCCAGTTAACCTGACATGTCAGCTATAGTGGATTAGTACCTAAGTACTTACTGGCCTGGAAAAAATACATTTCAGAGACAGACACAAAAAAAACTCTGGCTCGAATCGAGCACCAAAATGAGAATATTTTGTGTTTTATGACTTAGAGAACTATACTACACCCTACTCTATGGACGCATCTGTACTAACACGAAATCGTAACGAACGAGATTATAAGCTTTTCAAACACAACCTCTATTCATTCTTTATTAATCAATTTTAAACTCAATATTTTTCTATGACGTTTCAATTTTGGTTTCAATGCGGCACCACAAAAGAGATTTGGAGAAAAAACGGACCAATTGCAAAGACCATTTTTTCCTGACCTCCCTCATGCCACGATATCTTCTCAGTTGTTATAACTTTGTACAGCGTATGTAGGGTTAGGCAGGTCCACATAAATTGGCTGTTCGAAATACAATGACTGATATATCGGCGCCTGATTCGTATTTGATTTAAACCAATTAGAGATGCTTACGTGCGAACCTTAGTATGAGATTAGTAAAGCATTGGTTTGTCCAATTTTTTACACACTTTGAAAGCTTGTGTCGAAATCGTTTTACATTGGTATATCTACTAGGTACTTCTATAAGATAGATATTTTAGTACAACTACAGGGTGCACTCTAAGTCGATAGCGGAACTTTTAGTAGGCTGTCTACTCATCGCTACAAACAACTTGTTGTACGAGGTGGCGAAAAAAATGGAGCGAAAAAAATATCAGCTGTTCCATACAAAAGGTCGACTCAGTAGTGCACCAAATGAATGAAACAGCTGATATTTTTTTCGCTCCATTTTTTTCGCTATTTCGTACAAGTTGTTTGTAGTGATGAGTAGACAGCCTACTTAAAGTTCCGCTATCGACTTAGAGTGAACCCTGTAGAAAAATAATACTGACCCTTTTTAATTGAACGAGCGAGCGAAGCGAGCGAAGTTCTCCGAGTCTACTGGAACAATCCGGCGTTTGTATGTATGTATGTATGTATGTATGTATGTTTGTATGTTTGTATGTTTGTATGTTTGTATGTATGAATGTTCGTTCGACGATAACTTGAGTAAATTTGGTCGGATCGTTATGAAATTTGGTAGGCGGGTAAATGAAATTAAAAGAATTTTTAAGTTCGAACATGAGCCAAATCGGTCGAGGGGTTGCCGAGATATCGGGTTGTTAAGTTTATATGGGGTCGCGAGTTCACAGTTCGGGGCGAACCACTAGTTATGTATAGTCAGTAGGTAGCATTACCAAGTAGTAGAAAAGGATAAAGAAGGATGCTCCTTTGTTTTTTGAACGAGCGAGCGAAGCGAGCGAAGTTCTCCGAGTCTACTGGAACAATCCGGCGTTTGTATGTATGTATGTATGTATGTATGTATGTTTGTATGTTTGTATGTTTGTATGTTTGTATGTTTGTATGTATGAATGTTCGTTCGACGATAACTTGAGTAAATTTGGTCGGATCGTTATGAAATTTGGTAGGCGGGTAAATGAAATTAAAAGAATTTTTAAGTTCGAACATGAGCCAAATCGGTCGAGGGGTTGCCGAGATATCGGGTTGTTATGTTTATATGGGGTCGCGAGTTCACAGTTCGGGGCGAACCACTAGTTATGTATAGTCAGTAGGTAGCATTACCAAGTAGTAGAAAAGGATAAAGAAGGATGCTCCTTTGTTTTAAATATATTTGCAGACACTCGTTGCACATTAGAACCAGGGGCTTAATTGTCTAGCTTTTGAATCTATCGCGATCTCTTTCAAAGGTATCGGGATTGTGATTGTGATTGCGACTTTAGAATGGAATTGTCTAAGTTTTAAATCACAATCGTTATTAGAACGGATGAGTCAAAACGCCATACAAATTGAATGATAATGAGTGAACGATTTTGCTTTTTTCTTCACTCAATATACTTCAAAATCTAGTTTCAATCCCTATCACAGTCGCTATGTCGATTTGAAAGGGATCGCGATCGATTCAAAAGTTAGACAATTAATCTCCAGCTTGATTTTATAATCAGATGCAACTTTGTCCGCCATACATTAAGTTTTTACCTCGAGTCGTGTAGCAGTAGTTGAGATATCATCTGCCTTGAATCCTTTGTTCAGGCACACTTTGTTTCTCGAACAATCGTCTTATCTATTAGGTTGGATTAATTATTATTTATAACTTTATTTAAATTGTGTTGCTGTTGCTTGTGGGGAGTTGAGTGTGAATATGCTAAATGAAGAGGTCTATTTTGACTTTTATTGTTAGGATTTATTAGAGCAGGTTTTTTGCATGTCACAAAATAAAGATCTGACTGGATTAAGGCTCCACAGATATATTTGTGTTAAAAAGATCATTCGCTGTAGTGCCTGGGACGTTTAATATAGAGAAGGCATAAATAAAATGGTATGTAGTACGCAACACTGTTTACTTGCTTTCAACTCACACTCTACCGAATGAATTAAAACCACAAAATAATAATATCCCGTTAGGCTGAATCAATTATTTGAAAACTAAAAACAATGTCTAGTTGAAAGATTGCACAACAAAATTCAATCCGCAGACAAAACAATAGATAAAGTCATAAAAAGCATATTATAAGCGACGCTTTGAGATCGCACGATCGTTTTGGTTGACGACGTCCTGTCTTATACCGTTGGAAGGTGTTCCTCATTGATCCAAAATTTAATAAACTATTAATTAGATAAGAGAAAAAAAACTTTTCGTTGCTGAAGTCAATTAGCATTATATAGCTTTGGATCATCACAAATAACTTCAAGATTTCTGAAATCAATCCCTGACAGAGAACCGTATTTAAAAACAAGGATGTACCTATTAACATTAAAGTCGTATCAGCAACACTACAAAAGCAAACAGCATAACATTATTATCAAACTCATAATACGAGAATCTCCAGATTCAATAAATGACATAATTGGACCAACAGAGAACAAGCCAACTGCATCGACCTTCAAACGATAAGTTCACACAAGCCCTTCACCGCTCGGAAAGTGGAAAAATAAACAATAGCCAGCCCTCACTTCACCTGTGGCCTAAACAATCGATTACCAGCTAATCTTTGCTCTTACAGTCATAAGTTTGTCAAGTATTCGAATGTACTTCAAGCGTACCTCAAGGTGACAAGTTGGGTCGACAGATTTTCGTCATGCATAGAGGGCAGCTTGAGTTTTAAACTGTAAATTTCCTTGACTCTTTCCGACCATCGGGATTTGTATTGACGGATATTGGCTACTTGTTTAGATTGTTTTTATTTGCTGCTTCATTGTAAGCTATGCTTGTTTCACTTGATGTATCCTCCTTAAGTAAAGTGATGCTCTCTCTACAGTTTCTTGATAAAAATGCTAAATCTATCGTGATCTATAACGAATTTCCACAATAACACGTCAGAGTCCGGTATTGCAGCTAAAGCTATGGTTCTTCGATAATTTCAGCAATTATGATGAGTCTACTCTAGCTCTATAAATTTCTTCTTTTAAGACGGCCTGGACGCTTTAGTTAAATACTCATTTCTACAATCACCTCTAGTCTGACTCACTCAGCCATCCAGTACATTGTGAGAAGGAAAACATTGTAGGGATTCCAGCCGCTTAGTTGGCTCCATACAAAGCTTGATGATAACTGTTGGTTAATGCCACCTCCTGTGGCAGGTGGTGCCGTGAGGAGATCACACGTCCGCGCTGAGCCTTATAGTGGTGACATGAGGGGATCACACGTCCACTCCTCACCGCTGAAACAGGTGGCGTGATAACATGACCGTTCACACGTCAACGCTGAGTCGTGTAGTGGGGATTTGAGGGGATCGTACTTCCACTCCTCACCACTCACGCCGCCAGTGTGGCGATCACACGTCCGCACTGAATCGTGATGGTCACGTGACGGGGTCACACGTCCACTCTTTACTGCTCATAGGTGAGGCGATCACACGTCCGCTCATAGCTCCGCGCCGAGCCTTTTTGTGGTGAAGTGACGGGATCACACGTCCACTCCTGACCGCTTACAGGTGAGGCGATCACACATCAGCCCACACGTCCACGCTGAGCCTCATTGTGGTGATATAAAACAATCACACGTCCGCTTATATCTCCGCTCTGAGCCTTGTGGTGGCGACATGAGGCAATCACACGACCACTCATCACCCCGCAGATGAGGCGATCACACATCCGCCTACAAGTCCATGCTGAGCCTTGTGGTGGTGAAATGAGGCAATTACACGTCCACTCATCACCGCTCACAGGTGAGGAGATCCTACATCCGCTCGCAAGTCTACGCTGAGCCTTGTGGTGGTGACATGAGGCGATCACACGTCCACTCATCACCGCTCACAGGTGAGGAGATCACACGTCCGCTCACACGTCCGCGCTGAGCCTTGTGCCGGTTGCGAACAATGTGCGGCCGATAAGGCACAATTACACGGCGCCCGTGCCGCGCCGACTATTTGGCGTTAAATTCCTAGTGTACGCGCGCGGAGCGAGGAAGCAAGGTGTATGTGGAGGATAGAGCGGGCATTATTTTTGTTTAAAACAAAATTAAACGGATGATAAGTTTATAAAGCATTGTGAAGCAGAAACTTTTGCTCAGGAGTGAGCATGACTGGGAACCATGACTGGGATTGCTCAGATCACATTAGCTTTTTCTTAGTGTTGTCAGCATATTGCACGCGAAATCAAGTGCATGAAAAGCTGCACAAAGGGTAACACAAACTCAGTCACAGTTGCTATGCCAACCTGATAGTAATTTTGTCCACGTCGAACATCGACATCTATTCTGTCAAGCACGCCATCGAAAAGTGCGTGACAAACCAAGCTACTCTGTGGGCCACCATCTCGACAGATATACTGTAAATTTTTTGACACTTCTCAACTTGACTCTTTTCCCGCCACGCTGTGTTTTCTTTCTAATTTTGTATTTTCGCCCATAAATCTGTTTCTCTGTTGTAATACAGTCCACTTCACTCAACTCCACGTTAGGACCTTAACACATTGCATGTGCATACAAAGTATGCTCACAGCCTAGTTGGATTAGCCGTTCTTAATAGATACGAGTACAACGACCGCGGTCAGTCCATGGATGGGTGACCGCTAGTGGCAATAATATCTGAGCGCTTCCGTGCTTTGGAAGGCAGGTTAAACCATTGGTCCCGGTTGTTGTTGATTAATAACAATCGTTAAGCCATGTCAGAAGCCCTTTGGGTGGCCTAAAAACTCTGATACCAGGGGTTGCCACTACCTGATACGATTACCTACCTCATCATCATCATCACCCCACCACTGCCCACTGTATAGGTCTTTGTCCCCTCGCGGCACTTCTCACGGTGCCTAGCCATCCGCATCCATGGACCCTCCGCCGCAATGACGATGTCGTCCGACCGTCGAGCTGCTGGTCTTCCCACTGATCGCCGTACAGTTCTCGGCCTCCACTCTGTAACTGCCCACCGGTCATCTTCCCTCCTCGCCAGGTGTCCTGCCCATTTCGACCCGAGACTCGATCACCAATATCGTCAACCTTTTTTCGCCGTCGGCCTATCTACCTGCATACAAATATTCACTATTCACATACGAAAGCCACCTCCATAGCATTACCTAGGCAGCTAGCTTGCGGGCGCACGGCTAGGTGTGCCCGATAGCATCTCCAACGGCCGGTCATCGCTGATCGCCGCCAGATTCCATTCACGAGCGCCTCGTGTTTGATTTAACACCAATTATACGCTTCCTCGTTGAGGGTTGAAGGATTTTTGCGAAGGAAGGCGATTTTGAGGTTCAATTTGAAGCGGCGATTGCTTAAGTAGCGACGAATTAATCCTTCCGAATAGGTATTTAGTTGTTTTTTTTTTTTTTTAAGATTATGAACTTACTATTTAATTGTACAAATTGTGATGTTTTCATTTTTACACTTAAACATTCGTAAGCACTGCACATTTTATTAGTAAGTTTAACCGTTTACGAAATACAATATGTTTTATTTTATCTTCATTTTATTTTTAGGGTAACTTACTAGTCATTGGACAGTTAAGCGGATTTTTTAAGCAAATATTTTTTTGTATTTATAATATCCACATGTATGACATATCGCAGATATTTATGAATAGTTGAATAACGTATCTTACCATTGTATGTTCATTTAGGACGATAATCTAAGTATAAAGTTAAAAAAATATTGATTTCTAAAAAAGTTGAAAAAAACATAGTTATTGGACAGCATTCATAGTAACGGGACACCTATTTTGACAGTTATTGGACGGTATCTGATGCTGCTAATTATATCCAGATAAACTAATTTTGCCTAAATTGGTGGGTTTTTCTACTTTAGAACAAAAGTCTATTTAGTTTTCGAATTTAGGACCTTGGGAATAAAAACAATAGAGAATACCTAGTATTTTTATAATTATTTAAAATATCGTAAACTTACATGACACTGTTTACCTTTAACTAAACAGTCCACTGGAGGATAATAATGTTAAGGCCGAAGAAAATAACGAAGAGGAATATGATAAAGAATGATAAAGAGAAGATTTTCTAGGAACTAAATTATCCTGCCAAAAAAAACATGTATGCATAAACTTTAAAGTTTTTTTTGGCGGTAATACATTAATTAAACAAGAAATTTACAGTTTCTTCAGAGTCTTCATAATCGTCGTCATAATTTTCCATCCGTTCCTTATCTCCTCCAAAGCCTTTTCTACCATCAAGGTATGGGGTCGTCTTTTTCAGCATTTTATCTGTAGAAATACAAACATTGGACATTATTTGACAGTCATTGACCGACAGTGTCCGACAGTGTCCAATAACTAAATTTGTATGCAAGTTATAGTCATTGGACAGCGTCCAAAGACTGTAACAAAAACGAATAAAATTCTGGGGAAAAAAGGTTGTAATAATCACCCTTTTAGCCACTATAAAAAAGCGCATAATCGATCATTTTGACATTTTTAAGAAACTAGTTATTGGACATCGTGTCCCATGACTAGATCTCGAACATAAATAATTACAATTATTGGACATGCTTTAAAATAACCTCAAATGATTAAATACTAACAATACTCGTGGAAATCATGCGTAAAAAACAATGTGACTTACCATAAAACAGGCGCGATTCCTTTTAGAAACTTAAAAACAAACTTATTCCCGAATTGGTTCGCTCAATCCTTAAGAAATTTTTTAATATTTGCCGAAAATTCACAAAATTGTCGCGCACAACGAAAAAAAAATTTTTTTTGTGCCCACGCCACCTATTGGGTGATTTTAAACATAAAAAAGGTATCGGAACAAACACCGGATGCCTAATGTTTAGACAAACGATTCAAATACTTCACACAATGCTTAAAAACATGGTTTACGAGCGGAGTGTCCAATAACTGGTACTGTCCAATGACTAGTACGTTACTCTGTTTTTTACTTTTTAATCTATGGAAGAGTTAATATTCTGAAATAAATGTTTTGAATTGAATTACCTAGGCAGGCCTAGGCGAAGGCGCGGCAGGCCTAGGCGACGATGGCGTGACGACCTAAACAAGTTCTTGCCCGGATGGCCGGAGGTGGCACATGATAGAGATGTGTGGAAGACAAGAGGGGAGGCCTTTGCCCAGCAGTGGGACACTCACATCCAGGCTAACTAAAAAAGAACTAAAAAAAAAAAAAAAATTGAATTGAATTGAATAAGGTTATTTTATTAGCCGACTCCAAAAAAAGGAGGAGGTACTCAATTCGAACCGTATTTTTTGTTTTATGTTGGTTTCTCAGAACTTTTTTTAAGGCGGACCGATTTTGATAATTATTTTGGTTTGAAAGGGAAAACTTTCCATATGGTCCCATAAAATGGTGAAGATCTGATGAAGAACTTCGCAGATGGAAAACGGAACTCCTAAACGGACAGCTGCAGATCACTCGGAATCAGCTCTTCAACTGTGAAGTTGGTTTTGATTTTTTTGTTATTTTGCAATACAGGGTGTTAAAAGACCGCCAACAGACCCGAAAGCCACGCATACTAGACAACAAAACAAAGTACTTTTTCGATAAATTATTGCTGGGAAATGATTTTGGTTTTTTAGGTTATAATTTTGAAAAATATTTTATCACGCAATGGACGTGTAACGCACAGAAGTCATATTGCGCAAGCGTAGGTATAAGTTTATGTTACTTAAGTTTGACGTGCCGATGTTTAGAATACATTGCGGGTTGCAATTTTAACGTCGTTTTTTGCAAGAAATATTCATAATTTTGATATGGCTTCTTGAGAAGGTATGTTAAGAACTAGATACTGAATGCATTGCTGCAAAAAAAAAGTTTTGAAAAGTCCGACTTTGAACCTCATTATCTCGGAAACCGTTGATTTCCCAGGCATAGTTCCTTGGGCAAAAATGTTCCTTATGATGAGGACAATACGTGGTTTCCCGCTTTGTTGGTGGTCTTTTAACACCCTGTATAATTCGGAAGGCAAAGTTTTTTGTTCGAAAGTCCGTTATTGGCTTAATCTTATCTTTAGACAATATTGAGAAACAAATTTCAATATTTTTTATTTTGGTTCAGTTGTTTGGATTTTACAACGTTTCAAAGATACGGTTTTATGACGTCACGCGACGGTCTGCATACTGTTGGCGGTCATAGGAACAAAACATTTTAGCGCATAAAAACAAAACTACTGGGCCAAAATAAAAAATATTTAAATTAGTTTCTCAATATTGTCTAAAGATACGACTAAGCCAATAACGGACTTTCGAACAAAAAACTTTGCCTTCCGAATTAGTTAGC